>CAMRHE010000623.1:0-600000 GCA_947044405.1 Leptodactylus fallax
GTCAGTTAGGATAGTTTTGAGTATATTGTTCATTCAGTGTCCATACTGCAGAAGTGGACAGAGTAAAAGTAGAAACCATTGCAGAATTTGCCTTGAAATTGTTCATGCTATATTGTATATTTTGCTTGTCTTTAGCCCTGTCATTTTACCTTTAACTAGCCTTTATTAACTTATAGTAAATATATATTTTTTTCTTGAACTACCGCGTGTGCGTTCATTTCTGGTTGCGGAGTCCAAACCACCTGCCTTGCTCTCGGTTCACAAATTGGCGTAGTCGGCAGGATCCGCTTACCAGAATGGACGGTGACGCACCCGTTCGGGAGAATGGTGCTGGAGGAAGAATGACAGCAGGGGCTATAATGAGTCAGTTAGCTAAATTTGATGGCAATAATATGTCAGTGAGTATGTGGGTGGAACAGATACGAATGATACAGCGAATGTACCAGACCGCACCAGAAGTACTAGTAGAGCTAGCAATATTGACATTACAAGGGGATGCTAAGACCGCGGTGATATTGAGGCCATTTGAACAAAGGCAGACATTTGAGCAAGTAGTCCAGATTCTAGAAACCATTTATGGAGAAACTGCATTGGGGTCTCTGCAGGCCGGTTCTTCAGAGGGTACAACAGGAGAATGAAAGCCTTCCCCAATATGCAAATGCCCTACAAGAAGTGCTCCGAGATATTCAAGTGAAGGAAAGAGGGGGCTCGCCAGCCTTCTGTAACCCTGATCGGACTCTCCGTGACCAGTTTGTCCTGGGGATACGTGACGGCAGTTTAACTGTGACTATGCAGGATTTTATACGACGAGAGACTGATGCTAAATTCCATGATGTACAGGTAGAGGCCATCTCCCGTCCAATAGTATGGTCCCGACCCCAGACCGCAGTTGGAGTTACTTTGTCTGGGGAGCTAGTTCTGGCTCAGAGACAGTAGAAAAGGGGACGGTTAAAGAAATTCTCAAGTAATGCAGAAACTGCAAGAGCAAATGGAACACTTGCACACCCGTTGTGATGAACATTCTACTGAAAATTGCAGGCTTCCAGAAAACTGGAGGTGAAAGGGTGAGCCGTCCATACTGAAAATCCAGAATCACCCACCACCCCGCTCGGAGGGATGAGGATAGGACCTACAGAAGGGGTCCAATCAGTTAATACCGTGCTCAGGAGAAATCGAGCCCCCCGGCTTACCGAAGGGCCCAAACAGATGGCCACAAAAGACAAGGAGAAGACGACAAATTCCTCCACAGTTGTATCAGGAAGTAAAAGAACTGTTAGCTAAGATGCTACAGGGTGGGATCATCCAAGAAAGCCAGAGTCCCTGGGCAGCTCCTGTGGTGTTAGTAAAAAAAAAGATGGGTCCATCCGATTTTGCGTAGACTTCATCTAAACTTGCACCGTACGAGATTCCTACCCCTTGCCACGGATTGAGGAGTCCCTCTCAGCGCTGGGGAGAGCCAGGTACTTCTCCTCACTAGATCTGGCTAGTGGGTATTGGCAGGTGCCGATGGCCACAAAGACAAGGAGAAGACGGCATTATCTTGCCCATGGGACTATACGAATTTAACCGGATGCCCTTCGGGTTGACAAATGCAGCCGGAACGTTTGAGCGGTTGATGGAGAAATGGCGGGTGACCTCAATTTGGGGTCCCCTCTCCTCTTTTGTGGTGATATTATAGTGTTGGCCCTTTTTTAGGAAGCCCCCCCCCGCGGGGGGGGGAAGTGGAAAGAGAGGGGGGGGGGGGGGGAGAAAAGAAACCCAGTAAATGTCGGTTGTTCCAATCTGAAATTGATTACTTGGGTCACCGCGTATCAGGAGAAGGGGTGAGACCATCAAGAGACAAGATAGCGGCTGTTCAAGATTGGCCAATACCGACTACCCTGCGAGAAGTGAGGGCGTTCCTTGGAGTAGCCGGTTACTATCGACGGTTTATTAAGGATTTCGCCAAGGTAGCAGCACCACTTAATGCTCTCCTACGAGGCACATCCGGTGGTCCAAAGAACCGGTCCGTGAAGTGGGGACCTGAACAGGAACAAGCCTTCCAGGCATTAAAGGATGCACTGACAACAGCCCCAATCTTGGCATATGCTGATTACCACTTGCCGTTCCAGCTGTATACGGATGCAAGCCTGTATGGTCTTGGAGCAGTGCTTTGCCAGCTTCAGGATGGCCAGGAGAGGGTCATAGCGTACGGCAGCCGGTCTTTGAGAGATTCTGAAAGAAACCCCGAGAATTATAGTTCATTTAAGTTGGAGCTGTTGGCACTGGTATGGGCCATGACCGAGAAATTCTCTGAATATTTGACCGGTGCTGAAGTTTTAGTACTGACTGACAACAACCCACTAGCTCACCTGGAAAATGCCAAGCTTGGGGCGTTAGAGCAGAGGTGGATAGCCCGAATGACTAAGTTCAATTACCGCATTAAGTATCGGTCCAAGACAGAGAACCAGAATGCTGACGGGCTTTCTAGGGTAACCGCCGAGACCCCCACAGTAGACGTGGATCATGAGTTGGAGCATGTGGAGGTGCCCGACTTCAGCAGATTTTCACAGGCCTTGACCGCCACTAATCAGTTTGAGATGGAGGGGACTGAAATGGCTCCTTTCTTTGGTCCCTCACGACAGGAATGGGCACAGATACAACAGACCCATGAGGGGCTGGCACAGATGATCAAGTGTGTTGAGAAAGGCCAGAAGCCCTGTAGAGAGGAAAGAGAACGACTGACACGTGAGATATTATCTGTTCTGAGTCAGTGGGAAAAGTTGGAGATGAAAAATGGAGTGCTATGCCGAAAGGTCTATTTACCTTCTGAGATCGACATTCGATACCAAATTGTGGTGCCTAGTGAACTGGCTCGCTCGTTGGCAGTTGAGGCTCATAATAAGAATGGACATTTTGGTCATGAGAAGACCTTTCGTTGGTTACAGCGACTGATTTACTGCCCTGGTCTTCGTCAAATGGTCGAAGAAGTATGCCGCAGCTGTCGAACTTGTGAGATCCATAAGGCAATAGAACAGAGAGCTCCCCTGCAAACCATCGTGACCCAGGAACCTTTAGAAATTGTCATGATAGACTATCTAATGGTGGGCCCATCCAATAGCGGACACCAGTATTGCCTCGTAATGGTGGATCACTTCACCAAATTTGCGGTGGTAACCGCCACCAAGGACCAGACAGCTGAGTCAGCAGCTCGTGCTCTGTGCCAAGATTTCATTCGAGTATATGGGTGCCCTAAACGCATCCACTCCGACCAGGGTGCCTGCTTTGAGGGACACGTAATGAAAGAAGTTCAACGTATCTACGGGATAAAGAAGTCGCACACGACTCCATACCACCCTCAGGGAAATGGGGCCTGTGAAAGATTCAACAGAACTCTGCTACAGATGCTGCGGACTCTGGAGGAAGACAAGAAGTTACAGTGGCCTCAGTTCTTGTCTGAAATGGTGTGGGCCTATAACAATCAGGTCCATTCTACAACGGGGTACTCTCCTTATACACTTCTCTTTGGGCGGTCTGGGCGAAGTGTAGGAGAATTACAGTTGGATGATGTGGATGGGTTCCCTCCGAGGGATCCAACCTCTTGGGTGCGGGCGCACCGGCAGAGACTTGAGACGATCCATCGATTGGTGCGGCAGCGCCTGCAAGAACATCCCCATCCTGATAAGACCCCAGTGCAAGAAGAACCATTGCAACCAGGCGACCTGGTGCTAGTTCGTGTCAAGAAACCCCAAGGGAAATTGGAAAGCCGATGGGAGGCTTTGCCGTATCGTGTTGTTGGCCGCAAGTATGCGAATGGGCCAGTGTACCAGGTCCAGAAAGAAGGAACTGATTGTGTTCGAGTACTTCACCGAAATATGTTGCGCCTGTGTCATTCTGAAGGGACAAATCATGATGGGCTTGCCAATGTGAATGAGCTCCCACAGTCAGAGAATGGAGGTGCGGAATGGGCCTCAGACGAGGAGGATGATTGTTGGCCGATCCCTGCTCCTGGGGATGTTCCACCTGTGACTACTGTATCTCCGGCCTGTGCCCCCTCTGGTGCGGAATCCGCTGGTCCTTCTCAGCCCATAGCTGCAGCACCCCATAATATACCACCGGTCCTCAGACGGACCACTAGGCCAAATGCTGGTATTCCCCCTGTTCGGTATGTGCAGGATGAGTTTGTTTGGCCTGCCATACATCGGTATACTACCACCCTGTGCATAAAAGTACAACCCTCTGGATATACAGTCATAGGCAGGGACTGCCAATCTTAAAGTGGGGGGGAATATGTAAGAGACAGCCAATGTTGTCCTAAGCTTCATTTGTCTGTATAAACTGTTAATGTTGAATGTATTTCTGTGATTCTGTTCCTTTAAGACAGCAGCCATTGTAATTGTGACATGATGCTGGAGTGACTCCCCCCCTTTTATGTCAGCTTGCCTGTTCTGCAGACAGAATGTGAGCAGAGAAGCAGGAAGTGACGAGACAGAGAGCAGCAGCCATCTTAGCAAGTGTTGTATTGAACTGGTGTGGAGATTTTTCTGTACAGCTAAGCTGTATCTTGGTCCAGAGACAAACAGAATGTAAAGAGACAACAGGACTAGTGAGTCCACATGAAAGGAACTGTGCTCAGTGGCTGATCAGTGAGACTGACATTGTGACTGTGTATATGGATACCACAGATAGAGACTCGCAGTGCTGTTGATGTACTGGACAGCACCTGCTAAACCCCGGCTTACATCCCAGCTCAGTGTATGGATTCGGCAGGACTGTCAGTGTGCTGAGTGGAATCTGCTGTTGGATTACATTGCATTCATTGGGTTTCCCTGTTAAAGAGGACTTCATTTCTCCCAAGATCCTGATAACAGTGAGGAGAGGACGTTTCACTATAAAAGAAAGGAACGACTTTGGGCCCCACCGCGCGCTTCTACAGACTGTAAGCGGTCCACCTGGACCACTGGGAAAAAGGGGGGTGCACCCAAATGTGATGTCAGGGTCAGTTAGGGATAGTTTTGAGTATATTGTTCATTCAGTGTCCATACTGCAGAATTGGACAGAGTAAAAGTAGAAACCATTGCAGAATTTGCCTTGAAATTGTTCATGCTATATTGTATATTTTGCTTGTCTTTATCCCTGTCATTTTACCTTCAAATAGCCTTTATTAACTTATAGTAAATATATATTCTTTTCTTGAACTACCGCGTGTGCGTTCATTTCTGGTTACGGAGACCAAACCACCTGCCTTGCTCTCGGTTCACACTATGGCAGGTGGGGGGGCCTTCGGAATGTCCCGGGGCGGGGGGGCACCGGATTTGCCCCCGGGGGGCGGGGGGGGGTGGGGGGGAGGGGGGGGGGAACCCCGGGGGGGGGGTGGTTGCCGGGCGTGGGGGGTGGGGGGGGGGCCGTTCAAAAGGTTGGGGGTGGTGGGGGGGGGGGGGCCGCGGCTGGGGTGCCGGCTTTGCTCCTTAGAAGACACCATCTTTGAAGAAATTATTAAGAGGAAAGGGGAAATAATTTAATAAAAAAAATTTTTATATTTTATTTTTTGTATTAAAAAAAAAAAAAAAATAAATATAAAAAAAAATTATAAAAAAAAAAAAAAATTTTTTTTTTTTGTTTTTGGTGTTGGTGGTTTTTTTCCCCGGCTGTTGTCCACCTGGGAATTTTTCTGGTACTCTGGACACCATTAACCTTTTCATGTTATTCAATAAACAAGTCGGCAAAAACTTTTTTAAGAACAAAAACTATATCTTTCTTTATATTCTTTTTTAAATATTGCTATATGATATAGCAGAAAAAATCCCAACAATTTTATGGTAAAAAGAAGCGTCGACACATTCCGGTTGGTAGACTCATAAACTGAATTGTAGATGACATTAGTCCAATGTCTTTTTTCTCCTGCCGTCCTATTTACATATTTGTGATGTAAATCACTAGCCATTTTCACTCTTGAGGATTTCCTTTGATTTCTTGAAATGTAAACAATAATAAATCTCAAAACTCTTCCAATGTTACATCTAGAAGTGAACAAAACTTTCTAAAAACTCCATAGAACAAGATCTAAAGCCTTGGCATTTCTATGATGCAGTGATGTACCAAGTTGAACATATCAAATATTGTTTACTGAGAGTATTAACAATTCTATATGAATACAGCATTTTATAATATTGTGAAGCTGAAGTAGCAGCAATTCTAGAAAGTTTTATACAATTAAAGGGGCTTCCCGACTCCAAATCAATTTTTCAAACTAATAACCTACCCATGAGACAGGTCATCAATATGTGATCTGTGGGGGCCCGACAACCAGGCCCCCTACAGATCAACTGTTGCAGCAGCCTCCGGGTGCCAGAAGCTGCTAGTCAACAAGCAGCACTGATCCAATTCAAGTAATAGGAATGGCACAGTATACCTATATAACTGCATAGCAATGGTCGTGGGGAAGTGTAGCGCTGCTCCTATTACTTGAATAGGAGTGGCACTGCACACACTACCCATCCACGAGCAGCCACTGGAGCCTGATCTATACTGGGTCCCGGTGTCAGCCCCCCAGAGATCAAATACTGAGGACCTATTTTGTGAATAGGTCATCAGGGTGAAAAATCAATTTGGGGCCAAATACCATTCTTAATGCAATAGATTGAAAATAAACAGTAATAGTTAAAAATGCCCACATATTTTGGGGCAGTTTTTTGTTTTTTTTGCCAAAAAAAGTGGCACTTTGGGTGATTAAAAATATAGAATAAAAGTAAAGAGAACCCAACTTTCCCCTTTCTTTTTATATTTACACAGATATGATTGAGAAAACTAAAATAAAAATTACATAAGAATAAAGCCCTACTATATGTATCCATGGTTAAAGCAGATAAATTTTTTTTAAATAATTGATTGAAAAAAACATAGCTATAGCTATAGCATTTATAGTTTAAAACCACATGTACTATGTACTAAGAATCCTGAAATGTGTCAATGTAAAGATGTGCCTGACAAATGTGAGTCTGGGCCCCCATTATTGTGATCCCAAGAGTCAGACAACCAGTGATCTGACATGTATCTCCTGTCCTATGGATAGGCAATACTGTTAAGGTAATAGCAAAACCCCTTAAAGTGATTGACGAACATTTTGTAATATATTTAATTAACCTATCTAACTTCCCTTCAATAAAAAACAGGCTTTGAAATCTTTCCTGGCAACCCTCTAAGAGAACTGTTATTATGGAAAATCTGTATACTTTTGTACTGCAAGTATGTAGAGCTGCAGCATTTCCCAAAGGGGGTGGTCACTTCAAATGGCTGTATCTTTGATTTTATACAACCTAGAAAATAATTTAGATATCATATGAAAGCGGAGATTCTCTAACCTGAGATATCGCTAGTTAAAATAGAGTCAGGAATATGAGCTTTATATGCAACAGGTCATGCTGCATATAAGAAAAAAATCATTCCCAACTGTGTTTTTAACTAGTGATATGTCCTGAGAAGTTGAGGATCTTGATTGTATAAAACCAAAGATACAGCCATTTGAAGTGACCACCCCCCTTTGGCAAATGCTATAGCTCTATATATTGCATTAAAGAGGACCTTTCACGTTCTCATGTATATGCAGTTTTACATACCGCTAGAAAGCTGACAGCGCGCTGAATTCAGCGCACTGTCAGCTTACTCGTTATGTGCCCCTGGGGCTGGAGATATCGGCGGTCTTAGTTCCACCGTTCAC
Source organism: Leptodactylus fallax (assembly GCA_947044405.1). Lineage (NCBI taxonomy): Eukaryota > Metazoa > Chordata > Amphibia > Anura > Leptodactylidae > Leptodactylus > Leptodactylus fallax. Next base: position 7,697 of record CAMRHE010000623.1, read on the forward strand.
CGTCATAAGGGCGTTCCTGACAGTCTAGCTGCGCTGTGAGGAACGCCCCCCTGACAGTACCCGTCCATAGACTTGTACTGGGGGGGGCATTCCTCACAGCTCAGCGTCATCACTGTGCTGTAAGGAACGCCCCCTCTGACAGTACAGCGCTATGGGATGAGTACAGAGAGAGGGGGCCTTCCTTACAGCCCAGCTAGACTGTCAGGATCACCCTTCTGACAGTGAATGTTGGAACTAAGACCACCAATAGCTCCAGCCCCGGGGCACATAACGGGAAAGCCGACATCGCACTGAATTCAGCGTGCTGTCAGCTTTCTGGCGGTGTGTAAAACCGCATATACATGAGAACGTGAAAGGTCCTCTTTAAGTATAGGTGTAAAGGAAAACTCTCCCTGGCAATGCTTAGAGCATTGCTAGTGGGAACTTTACAGCTTGTTTTCTATTAAAAGGAAGTTAGATAGGTTAATTAAGTATATTACAAAAATGTTCACCAAATACCCCAGACACAATAACAAAAAAACCCCAAAAAACTGGATTTACACTTTAAGGTTGAGGCCACACATGGAAAAACTGCGTTTTGTGTTGTTGATTTTGCTGTGATTTTAGGGGATTTAGCAAAGGGAGACGGATAAGCACTTTCTTCATTTTTCCCATTCCTTTTAAAGCTACCTTTGGCCCAAAAAACTTCAGCAAAATCTGCAACAAAAAGCAGCAAACACTCCAATCTAAAGGGGTTCCCAACTGGAGAAAAATTGGTAGCGGTGGGCTCCAAATGGGCTGAAGAACCCGGCTTAACTAGAGCAACCTATTTAATGAACTAGCAACTAAAAGTAATAATATTATTTTAATACAAAATATAATGTATTAAATTATTTATCAGGCAGATTTAATAATTTATCTTTAGCTAACAGAGCCATCTGCTGACAACCCATGCATTTCTACAATACTATGAAAAGGTGCAATAAAAAATTGATCATGCTTTTAGAAAGGCATAACATGTTTTCGCTATGATGGTAGAAGGAGTGTTAAGCACTATCACAGGGAATTAAAGTCATCCTCACCTTGTAGATTTGCAGGTAGAACAGATAACTCACAGGAACTTCCTACTGAGTTACACAGCTTGTCTGATCCGCGGAGTTTAAATTGTTCCCAGAGAAGCCATTTTCAAGCCACATTAAAAATAAAAGTTTAATACTGTATTTCCCCTTTGGGTTTACTATAAAGTACATCTGTCAAATGCAATGAAATTAAAACAGGAGCCTTGAGCATTGCTTTCGGTAGGAAAGGTTTAAGACTCCTATATTTATAACTCAGAAATAGGCATATTTATTTACAAAACTCATACCTGGGGTTGTTAGCGATAAAAAAAAAATTATGTGGCTAATAAAATATAATGGTGAGATTAAATAACAACAATATTCTAAACTAGTAGACATTGACACACATGGACTGGTTTATTGTAGTGTATTCAATTGGGGCTTTCATGTAAGTTACTTTTATTACTTTATTATTCTATTTTTTTCTTCTAGACCTTATATTGTGCAAGATACAGATCAGTTGTATGGTAAAAAGAAAAGTAAATAAAAAAGTTAATATAGTGGCAACATATTAGTGTCAGAGAATGGAGTTGACAGCTTTTTCATTGTTAAAGGGGTTGCATCAATACAAAGCACTTCCTAATTATTATAATATATTAGAATATTCTTATAAATTCTGTTTAAATTCAGCACCGTTGACCTCAGCTGTGACATTTAGTTTGAAAGCTCACTACTCCTCCCTGTGAGCAGGGCTGCCAGCAAATGAAACATCACAGCACATGTGACCTCGGATGTGGGATTGATTTATTAACTGTGATTTCATTGCAGGGGAGAGTGTAGAAGGGAGAGGTACACAAAGAGTGAGAGAAGGCAGATGAATCATGAGAAATGTAGTTTGTCCACATATTCACTGCATGTAAATAACAGTGATACAAAGAGCAGTAAGTAAAAGAAAGCCAAGCAAAGGGTGTGCAAGGGAACAGTGAGTATCTAGCTCTGCTGTGGATTTTATTTGCTCCTTTAAAGCGTGTGCCCACACAGGAGCTAAAATGATATGTAAACCTGTTAATAAAGGGGTAGGTATAGGGGTTGCAGGGGTTGCTTCTGTGAATAGGGCCATAAGTCACCACACTAAGGCTAAATAAACTTGTTTGATCTCCATTCTGGTTTCCTTTGATGGCAGGAAGTCTGTACAATGTAAATTTGGCACCCCTAACCTCTGGTGCACTGGAGTGAGAAAGGTGAAGAAGATTTATGATACACAGCCTTTCACTGTCAGAAAGGACAAAATTAACCTTTTAATGCCAAAAGTAGCAGAGTATAGCCAAGGAGGAATCCTCAGGAGGGAGGACACAAAAGAGGCACAATTATTGTTTGTATGGGGGGCAATGACAGGAGATGGGAATATTAGGAAACTTGTGTGCGGAGACATGTTGTGAACATGCCTTCATGGTGGTCTGAGCCCAAAAAGGAATAGATGGGACGTGGTTAATGGTCATAAGATGTTGTGCAGAGAGTTCATGCTGAGCCTTTGTGCCAGTGTACATTATGCCATTATTAATTACCGACTTTATTATCTTCAGATTTTGCTGCTTGGTTGCTTTTTAGCCCACTTTATGCGCCTGTTCTCTCCCTCCCCTGCAGTGTTATATCTCCTCTGTTTGACTACTGTGTATAACACAAATCTATCTTGGGGATTTTGGTGGACATTAAACTTACCTTTAGTGACCAGTGCCAGGCATCAGCCGCAAAGCAAATAAAATTATGGGATGCATCACTAGAGGCATAGATGATCATGTCAAGATTATAATTATATTTATGCCTCTATACAATTCACTAGTACAATCACACAGACTATTGTGCACAACTTTGGGCGCCTGTGTAAAAGAGGGGAACAACTGAACTAGGGAGAGTACAGAGAAGGACGACCAAGATAAGGGGAGTGATTGGATTGGAGTACAAAGACAGATAAACAAACTTGGGATTATTCAGTTTAGAAAAAAGACAGAGAGACCTAATCACAATGTACAAATATGTGAAGGAACAATATAAAAACCTTTCTAATGATCTTTTTCCTGCACCCCATGCTAATCAGAGACCTCAGCAGTCGCTAGAGAGGGACCATTGACGCATGTGAGTGACATCACCAGTCACTCTCCAGTGATCGCTGAGGCCACTGACTGCCTCAGTGGTTACGTGGGGTGCAGGGTTTCCGGGGATCAAGGCCCGGAGTGCGACTAATTGGACTGCGGCAGACACTGGAGCGCTGGGTTCAAGTGAGTATGGTTTTTTTTTTTGGCCCCTTCACACAGTATAACATTAATGTAATATAGTGACCTCCATACAGCATAGTGTCCATTAGCAGCCCTCCACATGAAGTATGAACTGCTGCATATTAAGTTCAAATTCTTAACTGTGTTTTTTAACTAGTAATATCCTTAAATTATTTTACAGCTAGTACTTTCTCAGCTTTCTTGTGATACCAGAACCATTTTTGTATGTGGTATAAAACCAAAGATACAGCCATTTGAAGTGATCATCTCCCACCTTGGTAAATGCTTTAGCTCTCCATATTCACAGTGCAACTATGTACGGACTTTCCCTAGTAACAGCTCAGTTAGAGGGTTGCTGAGGAGAATGTTATAGCCTATTTTATAATAAAAAGGAAGTTAGATGGATTAAGTAAGTATTTAATAAGTATATTAAAAAAAAATGGTCACCTAACACCCCCTAACAAAATAGCAAAAAAAAAAGGCCGTTACACTTTAAATAAGGACACCTACAGATGTGTCCTTCCTTACAGAACCTTTGCACTTTGGCTCACCATGTTCTGAGATCTGCGTCACAAGATGACCTACATTTTATTTAAAAGACAAAAAAAACCCCAAAAAATTAACAAACCAAAAAAAACAACAAAAACCTGATTTCACAACACTTTGTCATGAGATGTCTATCCTATATGTGTCCAGTGGTTGTGAACTGAGGTGCAGGCTATTTGTCTAGCATGTATCAATGTTGCATTGAATTTGCTTAATTAGTCTTTTTAGCCAGATTTTAGCTTTTAGTCTCAGTGACACTTACTCTAGTGGCCTTTTCAAACAACGGCAATGAGACCGAAAATCCACAATACCTCCCGGTCTGGTATGGATGACCTCTCCTAAGGCAACCATGTCCTGGAAATTTCTTTAAGTGTTCTCAATAATTTTTGTATTGCCCTGCTGAGAAAATTTCCACAAGTTACATAATCTGCCCCCATATTACCTTATTAGTTATTATCCATTTTGGTGTTTACAAGCTGCATCTTATCTGTTCGGCTTGTGTGACTGACAGATGAAAGATGAATTTTGACATTATAACATACACTGCCTGAGTGCAGAGTGACCAGATATATTCTGTGAACGGTTTTCACATATTTTATTGGATCTACTGTAGTTTGTGTATTCATCCATAAAGCAATTTCATTACCATATTTTTCAAGTCTTGGTGGGCATAAAACATCTTGTCAAGTTTTGAGGGGAAAAAGCTCCACTAACTTACTGATTGAAAAAATGTTTTGACTGTGGCATGTAAAAGGTTAAACCAATGGGGATCAGAGTTATCTGTCACAGGCAGTTGTGACAGGAACCTGGCTATGTTTGGTCAGGTCATGCTACATTGGCGTTTCCTGCACAATCACCATGACTATCAATGAGGATTAACTGCGCATCGCTCACTACGGATTTATTCATCTTGGAGTGTTAAAATGGTTAAAGAACAAAAAGCAAACAATCGTTAAACTAATAATATTAAGGAGTCTCAAGATCTTGTTTAAAGTATCTGTGAGCTGCAGTAGATACTTGTAGACTCAACTTCTATTAAATCTATAAAATCTGAAGAGCCATATCCATTGAGAAGTGTTTTGACAATAAGTTAGGTCGAGTGGCTTTTAAAAGCATTTGATCAATTTTGTTTGTCAGGTCTTACTTGTGTCATGTCATCCCCCAGGGTAGCCCCATGTCAATGCAAACACAATAACACAAATATCGTAAGCATTAAGCGCCGTCCTGAGTAATGTCTCATTAACCTTATGTCATCACAGGTTAATTACAGAATTATATAACTTCTAGTGATTCTTTTACCGACACATTACATATGTATAGAAGGAAGGGTTTTATTTGCTGAGCAATAGTCATATTTAACCACTTCACTGCCATTTTCCCTGGTTCACGATGGGACACATTTTTGTTTTTTTTTGGTACATGTGTTTTTGTTTTTTGTTTTTTAAATAGCACAAAGTACTACAACTTTTTTGTTAATAGATTCTCCCTCCATCACAGAGATTTTCGCATACGCGACACAAAGTTCTTTTTCGCCAGGGCGGAGCTAGAACCAATCATGTGGGAGTATATATATATTTTTTTTTAATGTTGTGCCTCCCTGAGGTCATAGTTGATCTTTGGGGGACAGTTACTTTTTTGCTGTTATTGATTTCCCCTGTAACTTGGACTGATACATTATCCCAACTAGAGGTGCAACTTGAAGCTCCTGAACCCAATGCAGAATCTAAAATGGGGCCTCTACCTGCCTGTTGCTATTTAGAATAGTGGTATATTTTTGTGACTTAGGGACCACTGGGACCTCCTTAGGATCCAGGGTCCAGTAGCAACTGCTCCCGCTGCACCCCTTATAGCTATGCCCCTGTCTCAACTAGTTGATATGGCTCCAGGACACAGCAGCACCCACAGTCCCTGATATCCAGTGGATCACATGATCACTGGGCTGAGGGATACCACATCATGAGTGCACTCACATCTGTGTACACAGTGCTCATTGAGTATTGTCTATACAGTGATCGATGATCGTGTAATAAATTGTCCCTGCCTTCTCTTTGAGATATTTGTCTCCCCGGTCCCTAACTGTGCATGGATTACATTTATGTCCTTGCAGATTTCATCGTCAATGGGAGGTCAGTAAACAGTAATAACTTCATGCAAGTAGCTGCACTATAGCTCTATATAACCTCCAATATATAAGGAGCTGTAATATAAAAGTCTATTGGCCATACTGCACCTCTGTTCTCCTGTCCTCCTTTGATTTTATATTGGGACTTTCAACTTTTTTGTTATAATATGTATAAATCCTACAAAAATGGTGGTATGCTCCATTAGACACCATATTTTAGAAGTATTCTCCAAAATGTGAAGGGTTGTCGAGCACCACACTTACGGTAGTGTCTGTAGAGCTTCTGTCATAAAGCTTTAAGTCATTTTTACAAAAATCTGATTAATAATGTAGACTAAGAGAGGAAAGTTACATGACCTGACGGCTACTAAATGTTTTTTCACAATCACATTTCAGTGAAGCTTTATGTCCCAAGTAACCGAGCAGTGTCAGATGAATCTGATCATGTTTTTCTATCGTGTTTTTCTTTATAAACTACCATCAAGCACAAGATGGACTTTTAGAGAGTGAGCTGCAATACCACACAGACCAAGAATGTGAAACTATTTCTGAAAAAGAACAGTATTATCAATTATTTCACTTTAGAGATGGACAAGCCTCACGAGATTTGTGTAATTTCTGTCTGAACTGAAGGTTCTATTATTATATTCTGAGGTCTCTTCAGACCCCAGAGTATAATAAGTGGGGGCCCAGGGAAGGTGCCGAGAAATAATAAACACTGATACTTCCCTTCATTGAAGGATTCCGGTGTTCTTTCCCTGGTGTCTTCCAGTCTTCTGGGTGATGTCAGCCGTCCAAGGAGGACAGTTCAGGCCTGTGATTGGGCCCATGGGTGTAACTTGAGGGGGTGCAGAGGGTGCAGTCACACCAGGGCCCAGGAGTTTTAGAGGGCCCATAAGCACTGGCATCAGTATTGAGAGTGCACCTTCCATCTGGCCCATAAATCAAGGAGACCGACAGATTACCCTAACCACACTAAGGCTGATTAAACTCCTTATCTCCTGTAACCATCACTATCAAAAATTCGCTGTAGGGATGTAGGGGGCCCCGGACAAAAGATTGTTCCGGGGCCCACAAGACTTTAGTTACGTCACTGATTGGGCTACATGGGAGGCGAACCCCCTAATATCTTGGTTTTGGCTGAACTCAAGATTTGGAAAATTCATAAAAACCCAACTCTTACAAATCATGGCTAACTCATCGCTATGCACTTTCTATCACCTATCAAGAGGAGCAGAGAAACTAATTCACACAATATTTTCACATAAATTTGGCAGTATACTGTATATTTAATTGCTAGGTTGGGGATAGAGATGGGTAAACCTGTTTTCTGGCCAAATGTGTTCAGCACAAGCCACAAGTGCTATTATTATACCCTGGGGTTTATTCAGTATAATAATGATTCATGGGTGACAAACTCAAAAATCTTTGGGTACGGATCGAGCTCAAAGCTTTTAGAAAATGTAGGTCAAATCCTGGTCAATCTGAACTGGTTCGCTCATCTCTAGTTAGGAACCATTGCCTTAGATGAACAGTAACTTTGGGCTCTCTATAACATACCACAGAGTATCTGCAGTCACCATATGTAAAAATATCACTGAAAAATCATTAAATTAGCGATTAATTTTTCTAATCCCTATAACTATGAAATAAAATAAAATATAACTTGTAACATAAAAAAGTCTAAAGAAACCATTTAATTTTAGAATTCTTAAGTTTAAGGAAACAGACAACAATGTAACAGAAATAGAAGTTAAACCCACACACGTGTGAATCAGGTTTTGTGTTCGCAATTGAGTTACATAACTAAGAACCTGTCTTTTATAATAAGAACCATTTACAATGAGCATAATCACTTAATTAACTCAATGGCCTTGGCTACAATATTGTGTGTTAAGTGGAATTGTATTATACAAGAACAATCCACATAGACATCTGTATGAACAATTACAGGATTTAGAAAAGGGTTTGACTTGTATCTTACACCTTATGGTTCTGAAAGTTTTATTGTAGGGAGTTGAAAAAAGAGCTATTATAAGACCTTTAAAGGGATTGTCCAGGGACATTAAAAGTTTTTTTATATTAATGTTTGTTGCCTGTGTATCCGTATTTGTATTTTTTTTACCTTATTATTTCTACTTTATGCCTTAATCATGTGATGCAAAAAAGTGGTGTATTTTTTTAATCTTGGTGACATGACCCCCCTATCATATGACTTTGGAAGTGGGGGGTGTTTACTCCTGTGGTTGGGGTTGGATTGTCATTAGCAGAGTTGGACTGGGGTGCTTAGGGCCCACCAGTGGGATTGATTCTAGGTGCCCACCCTACTGCTACATGAAAATATCACCCGTCCAGTTTTCGGCATCATGCACGTTTAACGTGCATTTTCTCACACAATACAGTGTGAAAAATAGAACTGTATTGTCCTTTGTACTACATCAAAGTGAGTTTTCTCTTAAGCAATGCAAATGTCACTTTATCACTCCTAAGCTAAATTATATCATAGTACCTTGGAAACAGGGGTGTAAATATCGGGGTAGCAGCAGTAGCAGCTGCCACAGGGCCCGGGACATTAGGGGGCCCCGGAGCCCTGTGGCAACCACTACCGCGAACCCCACAAACCAGTAACGATCGCGGTCGCACCCCCTGGAACGGACCAGGCAGGGTACGGAGCCTGCGGCCAGCTGGAGATGGCCGGGCCCCGGACCATTATGATAGCGGTCGGGGAAAGCCTGGTTCCCTGGCCGCTATACATACTGTTATTGGAAAGGGGCCCTGACATATTGCAGGCCCCTTTCCAATAGATGGCAGGACAGGGCAGGGCACCCAGGGGAGGTGACTGAAAATAATAAATACATATTCTCACCTCTCCTGGGCACAGCGTCCTCTCCGGCGCTCTTCCGTCATGACTGAGGCCTGTTATTAGGCCCCAGCGGTCACATGGGGCGCGGCCGCGTAATGACGTCAGTGTGCCCCCATGTGACCGCTGAGGCCCAATCACAGGCCTCGGCAGCGACGTCGGAAGAGGGCCTGAAGACGCTGAAGACGGCAGGATGGAGCGAGGATGCCAAGGAAAGGTAAGGCAAGGTGAGTATGAATGTTTGTTATTTTTAATCACCTTCCCTGGGTCTCCGATAATTATACTCTGGGGTCTGAGGAGACCCCAAAGTATAATAATAGCACCGAAGCGGAGGAGGGCTGTTGGGAGCATATAATACTGTGTGGGGGCCACTGTAGAGCATATAATACTGTGTGGGGGCCACTGTAGAGCATATAATACTGTGTGGGGGCCACTGTGGGGAGCATATAATACTGGGTGGGGGCCACTGTAGAGCATATAATACTGGGTGGGGGCTACTGTGGGGGGCATATAATACTGTGTGGGGGCCACTGTAGGGAGCATATAATACTGGGTGGGGACCACTATGGGGGGCATATAATACTGGGTGGGTACCACTGTGGGAAGCATATAATACTGGGTGGGGACCACTGTGTGGAGCATATTATACTGTGTGGGGCCACTGTGGGTAGCATATTATACTGTGTGTGGGGGGAGCAATGTAGAGCATATAATGCTGTATGGGGGCCACTGTGGAGCATATAATGCTGTGTGGGGGCCACTGTTGAGCATATATCACTATCTGGGGCCACTGTTGAGCATATTTTACTGTTTGGGGACCCGTAACCGGTTCGGGGGGAGGGCCCCATGTCAAATGTTCGCCAGCCATTCCTAGTTACACCACTGCTTGGAAAGCTGGGTAGTACAAGACTGTCTAACCTAGGACTAGAGTGAGAAAACAGCAGTTTCTACCACTGTAGTTATTTTGCTGCAACCCTTTTGTTATAGCTGATATTTTTGAAGTATGCCAGCTATGGTCTCCTCCATTTTTGGAGTTTAAGAGCTTTTTTGGCTTGACGAGAAGTTCCTTAGGGTATAGGTCCCCTGATGAGCAGTTTTTCCTACCGTGAAACGTACGTAGGGACATTTAGGGACAAGTTTTTTTAGGGACAGCTATTTGTGGTACTGCCCTTGTTAGGGCAGGAGTCATGGGGGCCAGAGGACAGAATGAAGGGCGAGGTAGGGTATAACTGGACATACCGCTCTTAAGGAATGACCTCCTGGACACACTACCTTGAACTAACAGAGCAGTGAGATCAAACTGATTATATTTTTCCTATCTGATAGTTGTGTTGTCTTGATTTATGTGCATGACCAAGGGGACATGCAATGTGGTTTGTCTTTGACTATTGATTGATTATACTGGTGGTTATTGAACTATTTGAAAATTTTATACTGTATTTATTAAAGATTATGTTTTAATTGGATTTATTACACATCTTTGCTGGTTTTGTAGTACAAGACTGGTACAAGGTATCCAGCTTTACAAGATACTGACACACCTCAACGCTGATTCAATATTTTTCAACACTTCAGTGTGGTAGGTCTGAAAGGCGGGAGCTGAATTAGCGGATTGGTGCAGGGTCTGGGCGTCTGCCCCCACACCGATCAGATGGTGATGGCCTTTCCTGTGGATAGGCCATCAGTATGCAATTGCATTCACATCCTGGACAATCCCTTAGAAATCAAAAACAGATGACTATCACTAATACTAAATGTTCTGAAGCACCTACCCTGAATCACTGTCTATGCCTCCAGTAAGGGAAACACCAATATTCAAATGGTCCAACCGTCTGTGCAGTAGTCTCAGGTCTGCACAAGGGCATATGTTCTGGTGGATTCCACAGTTTTCACGTTAAGCCTAGATAGAAGAATGCTTAATGCTATCATTTCATTCACTGCAGAGAGGAAACAGACTTGGGTGCTATATTATCTTATTTTATATCTGTAGCACACAGTCTAGTTGGGGCTTTAAAGGGGTTTTCCAAGGCTGAGTAATTGATGACCTATGAAATCATCAATTAAAAATCGGAAAGGGATCAGCTTTAAGGACAGAGAAGTGCCCTGACTATGGCTCTTGAAATGTGGTGACACAGGACCCCACTGACCTACACTTCCTGCACCCAAATTCCTTACATGCTCCAGAATTATTAGGCCACAGTCTACTAACTCTGGCACATCTCGCACAAGCCCACAAATGTTATGCCTCGAAGAATCTTCATCCTTTATCCATAGGGCAGAGGATAAATAGCTGATTGGTGGGAATCTGACCACTGAGAACCCCCTGGTCCTGAGAATGGGGTTGTTATTCTTCCCACAGTAAATTTAGTGTGACTGAATCCAGGCTGAATGTAGCCGTACCCTGCAGGATAGGAAGTATCCGTGCCCCCGATCACTTTAATGGGAGTGCCTCAGATAGCCGAAGTCCTGTACTTCACTATCTCAGGCACCTCCACTGAAGTCAATGGGAGCACGGTCGCCTTCCGTCCAGCTGGTCACAGCTACATTCAGCCTGGTTTCATTTAGAAGAAAAACACCCCGATTCTGAGGACTCTTACCTATGGATAAAAGATAACTATTATTCGTGCATAACCCATTTGAAAAGGTTATCCACCTTCTAATATTCTAGGTTACATTCACACGACAGAGCCCAGCACAGTGTACACCCAAGAAAGATTTGTTTTCAAGGGTGCCTCATTGACATGAGTCTATCGAGGGATCCATAAAATCACCAAAAATAGCCGGTTCTATTTCTTTCTTGGATCATTCACACAGACCGTTAAAACAATGGTCATGCAAATAGATCTATTAAAATCTATCAGGCAGTGTGCTGTTAATACAACAGCCAGCACATGGCCTTGGAATCCTGTCATGTGAATGAGCCCTTAGATCTGTGGGCGTCTGACAACCTGGACCCCTGCAGATCAGCTGCACCAGGACAGCACAACTCCCAATAATGATTACATACCAGGAGCTACGCTGCTCACTCACTGTAGCTGTAGTGTAGCTGTGGCTTCTGGTACTGTAGTGCTGCCTCATAGACTTCAATGGGACAGCGCTGCAGTACCTAAAGCCACCACTACACTTTATACAGCTAGTGAGCAGCGTGGCTCCTGGTATGGTAACATTACTGAGAGCCATGCTATTCCACTGCAGCTGATCTTCTGGGGGGGGGGGAGTCTTGTGTGTTGGACCCCTGCAGATTTAATATTGGAGGTATATCAGTATTAGAATGTGGATAACCCCTTTAAAGGGGATGTCCAAGCTAAATTTTTTTTTCTTTAAATTAGGCTGGGGAAGGTATAAATATTTTATAAAAAAAAAACACTGTCCCCTGTGCTACTGTGTCCTCCCGGTCCTGCAGCTCCATTGTTTTCTTTCAGTGCAAGTCCCCGCTACATGTGACCACTGAGGCCAATCAGCGGCCTTGGCAAAGGTCACTACTAGTGTTGAGCGAACCCGTCGAGTTTGAGGAGTTCGGCCGAACTTGACCCGAACCCCTTTGAAATCAATGGGGACCCGAACTTGTTGATCGAAAAATGGCTGTAAAATGGGGATAGTAAGGGGTAGAGGGCTGGAAAATGGGGATAATAACAGGGCAAGAGCCCTGCAAAAAATGGGGTAGAGAAAGTATTTAAAATAACATAAAATAAAAATAAATAAATAAATTAAAAATTAAAAACAAATAAGATAAAATAATAATTTTGAAACAGGTGGTAGAGGTCCAGGGGGAGGAGGAGGAGGTGGAGGTGGATGTGACGGTGTAAGTGGAAGAGGCGGAGGAGGAGGAGGAGGTAGCCAACAAGTCCTATGGGATCCATTAACGAACATAAGTATGTCCACGTTGGCTGTGGATAGGCGGATCTTGTCGGTGATGACACCCCCTGCAGTGCTGAACACACATTCTGATAGGACACTTGCCGCAGGGCAGGCCAGTGTGCACCGAGTTCAAGGCAGGTAGTTAGGCTCCGCAACCAGCTCTGAACGCACACGGGTAGTCCAAGAAAAAAAAAAAATATTTACTATAAGTTAATAAAGGCTAGTTCAAGGTACAAGGAGAGGGCTAAAGTCAAGCAAAATATACAATATAGCATGAACCATTTCGAGGCAAATTCTGCAATGGTTTCTACTTTTACTCTGTCCACTTCTGACAGTATGGGCACTGAATGCACAGTATACTCAAAACTGTCCCTAACTGACCCTGACTTCACATTTGGGAGCACCCCTTCCCAGTGGTATAGGTGGACCGCTTACAGTCCGAGCGCGCGGTGGGGCCCAATGGTCCTCTTATTGTTACTGTGCTAGGAGACTGGGTGAAATGAGGTCCTCTTTAACACACAGAAATTACTGTTACTGCACTAGGATGACAGTATGCGGTCCACCACACAGTTACTGTTACTGCTCTAGAAGATGGTATGGGAATACACAGCACAAGTCATTGTCACTGACAGCCACTGAGCACAGTCCTTTCATGGGGACACACTAGTCCTATTGTCTACTTTACACGCTTTTGTCTCTGGACCAAGATACACTAGCGGTACAGAAAATCTCCACACCAGTTCGGTACACTTGCAAGATTGCAGTTATTGTTCACTTCCTGCTTCTCGCTCACATTCTGCTGCAGAGCAGACAGCTACATAAAAGGGGTATAACACATCGCAATTACAATGGCTGCTGTCTTACAAGGACAGAATCACAAAATACATTCAACATTAACAGTTTATACAGACAAATAAAGCTTAGGACAATATGGCTGTCTCTTACACCACACACTTCAAGGCATAGAGGGCAAGCTCTGGCCACGTGTCCAATTGTTCCAACCCATCAGACCAGGAGACGTGTCAACAGATACTCATGCACCATGTGAGTAAGTTGCGCTAGGAGACTGTATGGGTACACACAGTTATTGTTACTGCGCTAGGAGACGGTATGGGTACACAGGCAGTTATTGTTACTGCGCTAGGAGACAGTATGGGTACACACGCAGTTATTGTTACTGCCCTAGGAGACGGTATGGGTACACACACAGTTATTGTTACTGCGCTAGGAGACAGTATGGGTACACACAGTTATTGTTACTGCGCTAGGAGACGGTATGGGTACAAAGGCAGTTATTGTTACTGCGCTAGGAGACAGTATGGGTACACACGCAGTTATTGTTACTGACCTAGGAGACGGTATGGGTACACACACACTTATTGTTACTGTGCTAGGAGACAGTAGGTGTATACAAACGTAGTTATTGTTACTGCGCTAGGAGACGTATGGATACACGCAGTTATTGTTACTGCGCTAAGGGACGGTATGGGTACACACGCAGTTATTGTTACTGCTCTAGGAGACGTATGGGTACACGCAGTTATTGTTACTGCGTTAGGAGATGGTATGGGTACACGCAGTTATTGTTACTGCGTTAGGAGACGGTATGGGTACACACAGTTATTATTACTATGCTAGTAGACAGTATGGGTACACATGCACTTATTTTTATTGTGCTAGGAGATGGTATGTGTACACACACAGTTATTGTTACTGCGTTAGGAGATGGTATGGGTACATATGCAGTTATTGCTGCTGCGCTAGGAGACGGTATGGGTACACACGCAGTTATTGTTACTGCGCTAGGAGACGGTATGGGTACACACAGTTATAGTTACTGCACTAGGAGACAGTATGGGTGCACACAGTTATTGTTACTGCGCTAGAAGATGGTATGGGTGCACACGCAGTTATTGTTACTGCGCTAGGAGACAGTATGGGCATACCTCTGAACTTTCAAACAGAAAGAGGGACAAAATGTGCGGCCCGCCATGTGCGCAGGGGCAATTTAGCTCTACCCACTTCTATGTTGACTCCACCCATTCTCATCCATTTTTCCTTTTGCCCCCACACAGTATAATGCTCCTACAGTCACCCTAACTTTATATGCCCCCACATTATAATGTTCCCCTCCAATTGCCCCACATTATTAAGTCCCTCTCCTGGTGCCCCAGTTTAAACTGGCGGAAACTAGAGAGAGACATGAAACTGGGGTAGTTGGAGGGTGACATAAAACCGTGGGGGTAGTTGGAGGGGGACAATAAATTAATGGCAGCTGGAGCGGGACATTAAACTGGGCAGCTGGAGGGGGACATTAAACCATAGGGGTAGCTGTAGAGTGACATTAAACTGGGAGCAAATAGAGACAGACATGTCCCCCTCCAGCTACTCCCATGGTTTAATGTCCTTCTCCAGTTGCTCCCAGCTTAATGTCTCCGTCCACTCACCCCCATTGTTTAATGTTCCCTTCCAGCTGTCCCCAGTCTAATGTCCCTCTTAATCTCTCCCCCAATTAAATGTCACCCCCTCCATCTGCCACCAGTTTAATGCCCCCCTTCATCTGCCACCAGTTTAATGTCCCCACTCCATCTGCCCCCAGTTTAATGCCCCCTCAATCTGCCCCCAGTTTAATGTCCCCCCTTCATCTGCCCCCTGTTTAATGCCCCCCTCAATCTGTCCCCAGTTTAATGTCCCCCCTTCATCTGCCCCCAGTTTCATATCCCCCTCCATCTGCCCCCAGTTTAATGTCCCCCCTTCATCTTCCCCCAGTTTCATATCCCCCTTCATCTGTCCCAGTTAATGTCCTCCCTTCATCTGCCCCCAGTTTAATGTCCCCCATTATCTGCCCCAGTTTAATGCACCCCCTTCATCTGCCACCAGTTTAATGTCCTCCCCTTCATCTGCCACCAGTTTAATGTCCTTTCCTTCATCTGTCACCATTTTCATGTTCCCCCTCAATTTGCCCCCAAAGTTTAACATAAAAAACACTTATACTCACCTCTCCTCACTCCCCTGCTGCTCTGTCTGCAGTCTCAGTCACGGAGTGTTCTGGGAGCTGCAGGCGCAATGTGAGTGACGTCATCTGCCCCTAGATGACAGCTCCCAGGGCCGGAGCACTCAGGGAGCACAGTGGCGAGGCGGGAGCTGTCTGCGGACGGCTCCTGCTTCATTCACCATTGTACTGTATTCAACTCATCTGCCTCCTCCGAACACAGATGAGTTGAAATCTAGACATACCTCCCGCCAACTGGGACTGGGGGACAGGACCCACAATCCGGGACTGTCCCGCAGAATCCATGACAGTTGAGAGGTATGAGTATGGGTACACATGCAGTTTACTGTCACTGCCCTGAAAAGGACGATTATTATTTCTAGGCTAACTGTCCCTCACAGTATCAGGCTACTCTCCCTACCTAGCTGCACTGCCCTGAAAAGGACAATTATAAAATTTAGCTAAGGCCCTGACTGTCCCTATCTCCAGCTGCAGCCTCGCCCTACCTAATCTAACTAGCTGGAATGGCGACGGGATCTTTGACCCTGTCTCTTATACAGACAGGCCGCCTTATGGCCGCCTGGCCAATCACAGCCCATACTGGACATGTCTGTGATGTCTGTGGGCTTAAAGCTGGTTGATTGGCTCGTCAGCAGTCAATCAACCAGTTTTAGGGATGAGCCGAACCTGAACCCGAACTTTGCGGTTCGCGTTCGCTTATCATAATCACTACCTACATACCTCCCAACTTTCAAAGGACAGAAAGAGGGACAAAATAGCAAATTTAGGCCCACCCACTTCTACATTGACTCCGCCCATTCTCATCTATTTTTCCATGTGCCCCCACACAGTATAATGCTCCTACAGTCATACCACATTATAATGTTCCCCTACAATTGCCCCACAGTATTACGTCCTTCTCCTTGTGCCCCAGTTTAAACTGGTGGAAACTAGAGAGGGACATTAACATGGGGCAGCTGGAGGGTGACATTAAACTATGGGGCAGCTGGAGGGGGACATTAAACAGTGGGGGTAGTTGGAGGGGGACATTAAACTGGGGGCAATGTGTGACCTGTATACTTGTATGTACTGGACAGCCTTATATACTCTTCATATCCGGCCAGAGTCAGGCTATATGTAACCTGTATACGGTAGTATACTGGACGGCCTTATATACTCTTCATATGTGGCCAGAGTCAGGCTATCTGTGACCTGTATACTGGTGTGTACTGGGGTATACTGGACGTCCTTATATACTCTTCATATGTGGCCAGAGTCAGGCTATATGTAACCTGTATGCTGGTGTATACTGGACAGCCCTATATACTCTTCATAGCTGGCCAGAGTCAGGCTATATGTAACTTCTATACTGGTGTATACTGGACGGCCTTATATACTCTTCATATTTGGCCAGAGTCAGGGTATATGTGACCTGCATACTGGTGTATACTTGGGTATACTGGACAGCCTTATATACTCTTCATATGTGGCCAGAGTCAGGCTATCTGTGACCTGTATACTGGTGTGTACTGGGGTATACTGGACATCCTTATATACTCTTCATATGTGGCCAGAGTCAGGCTATATGTAACCTGTCTGCTGGTGTATACTGGACAGCCCTATATACTCTTCATATATCTGGCCAGAGTCAGGCTATATGTAACTTATATACTGGTGTATACTGGACGGCCTTATATACTCTTCATATCTGGTCAGACTCAGGCTGTGGCCTGTATGCTGGTGTATACTGGAAGGCCTTATACTGTATATAAAATAAACATCTGAGCATTCCAAACCCTCTTTTGACATCATAATACACCAGCCCTTAGAAATCAGTGACATCATAATCGCCTTGGCAACCTGACTCCATAGTGGTGGAGACCTGGAGGTGGGTGCAGAGACGTCAGCCTGGGGGAGCCCTTCACGTGGAGTGTTCTGAATCGGATTGGGAGTGGCCTTTATAAAGGGGCGTGGTCTTTATAAAGGGGTGCAGCTAAATATCCTCAGACCGCATATAATAATTTTGGACCCAGGGTTGTTACTGGTTAAATAAAATGTACAATTGCTCCATTCTTCTTTACATCAATATTGTGTTCATTTTCTTGTGCGGTTTGTTATGGTTTTGGCGATGCCAAATGTAATGTCTATAAAATTATTGAAACTAAAAGATAAAGGAAATGACAAAAGCTCGGCCATCTCTAAAATCTGATCCATATATTTCTCCATTAGGTGTGAGGCGGGTTTGGATCCCAGGATTGCCCCTCATGTTAATGATCTGCCGCCTTCATCACACTACAGTAGGCCTTCACTGTGTCACCCATAGCAACCAATCAGAGTGCAGCTTTAATTCTAATACTGGTCTGGTAAATTTAAAGCTGATCTTTGATTGGTTCATATCTAGGCTAATCTGTCATGGTCTCTTAAACTGCTCAGGTAAAACAAAAGTTGCTTTCTGATTGATTGGTTGCTTAGTCAGTGTCATTTACCAAACCAAATGTAGCAACCAATCAGAAAGCAGCTTTCATTTTAGCAGAGCAGTAAAGCTTAATTCTGTTTGTTTACCACGATAAAGTAGGCCCTTCTCTACTACCATGTAGTAGTGCGCCATATTTTCGTAGCGGTCTGTCTTTTCATCCTATAACCTCCATTTATGGAAACTATAATTCCAGTAAAACTCTCTTATGACACAGAATGGCCTCTTAATAAATTTGGCGCCTGTAACAGAACCGCAAATAAATGCTAGTAAGTTCTTCAGCTTTGGAAAGATCACTCCCCTACATATAAGCCTATCCCACTTTCTGAAAGGTGACAAACGTGTAAAATAGACATAAAGTGATAAATTATAGCGCTATTTTGCTGTTACTTTTGTAGATTGCATACGGCAGTCTGTAGTGGCTGGTGAAATGCCAGGGCCTATAGGGTTAACCCTAACATTCTATCCCTCCTATGACATCATAATTGCTGATGATATCACAGAGCTATAACTTGTGACATCACATCCCCCAATGACATCACAGAGCTATGACTCTAGCTGCCATTCTAACCCTCTTATGACACCTTCATGGCTGGTGACATCACAATCTAGCCCTCTTGTGACACCATAATGGTTGATGACATCACGGGCCTATAAATGTAGGTGCCCAGGCCCAGAGTCTCTGTCTTCACAGACTCCAAACTAGCCTGCACACTACCTGTGTGATTCTGCAAGTTTGGTTCTCTGCACTTCGTGCTCATCGCTTCAGACATGGCAGCTATCACCACCCTCATCTTCGTGATAGCAATCTTCACCTTGATTACTACTACCTCTGATCAGCTATCCTGGATCATGGAGACGGGCAGTCATCTTACCTGGGTCACAGTGGCCAATAACATCATCGCCTGGATGCCAACCCCAAGCCTGATCCTGACCTGCACCACCAGGGTCGGAGACATGCTTGAGTGGGCAACGGCCCTATTTGATCTCCTGGACTGGATAACTGTGAGTACCCAACCGCTGATGTACATCATAAACTGCACAGACTGGACTCTGTGTATTATCATGGGCAGCTACCTACTGGGCCTCCTCAGCACAACGAGCTGTGTCATCTGCTGGCTTACTCTCAATACCTACCTGCTTGGACTCATCAGCTACAGCGACTTCATGGCGCAGATCACCACCGGCTGCAGCCTTATCTGCTATATTATCGCCAGCCCGCACCTTCTCAGCTGGGGCACCATCATTAGCGACCTCATCAACTGGGGCATCAGCTGCAGCGACTTGCTGCTATGGATGGCGACCACCTTCAGCCACCTCAGCTGGATTGTTAGCGGCAGTGATCTGGTCAGCTGGGTCATTCACAACAGCGATCCCTTAAGCAGGATGACGACCGCCATTCAGCTCCTCATCGCTATTGTCACCTCCAGTGATCCGCCCGGCCTGCTCTGCACCATCATCAGCAGAATACTCGGCTGAATCCCAGCAGACGCGGGTCACCGCTGACACATTATTAATTCCATCAACTGGATCTCCACCTCCAGTTATCTCCTAACCTGGATCTCCACCTTCAGTTATCTCCTAACCTGGATCTCCACCTCCAGTTATCTCCTAACCTGGATCTCCACCTCCAGTGATCTCCTAACCTGGATGTTCCACAACTTCATCCTCTGCATCTTCTCTGCGCCCAGGTAAGTGATCTGATCCCCTCCCCCACCCCCACCTGTACCTCCATCATGAGTTTTTGTTGTACTGATTTGGTTTTCTCTATTTTTCAGCTTGGACTCAATACAAGGAGGTGAAGAAGTCAAAACTACCTGACCAGATCTCAGCAGGTGCCCCAGACCTCAAGGATCCAGGATCTTCACATCCCTTCATCTCGGAGGGCACCAAAACCCCAAAATGAGTAATATAATAAAAATCTGTCTCATTTAAAATAAAAAGCTGTCTCATTTCTAAGACATCTTCCTTCCCTGTGATTTATTGTATATAGAGTTAGGGCCTGAAGGGGGCGCTGTACAGCTCTATTTTTAAGACCCAATGAAATTAAAAACAGTGTGCTAGTGTGTGGGGGGGGGGGGGAAGGGGGGGCAGAAAATAATTGGTTTCCACCCTGCCACTAACTCTGGTAACTCACATAGTATAATACCCCCTTAGTGGCCCACACACAGTATAACACCCCTATGTGCCTCCTGCACAGTGTAATGTCCCCTTACTGGCTCCCAAACAGTATAATACCCTCTTGTTGGCCCCAAAACAGTATAATACCCCATTATTGGCTCCCCAACAGCATAATATCCAGCAGCTCCCAGGATCATACTTCCCAGAGGAGTTATAGGAGTGTCATTGGTGTAGAAGTAGCTATCATAGTTCTCAGAGGAGTTATAGGAGGGTCACTGGTGCAGCAAAAGCTATCATACTTCTCAAAGGAGTTTTTTTTTGCTGAGGCAGACCTACTGGAGTGGAGTGTAATACAGTCCATTCCATACAAGTAGATAGAACCTGTTCAGATATCAGAAAGTAAAGAGGAATTTGAGGCGGACATCTGCCCTGGATTCCTCTTTATTTTCTGACCCCGGCTCCTGGTGCAGAATATCAGTATGCCCTTGCAGCTTTCCATCGCTGATTAGGCCCAAATAAATGAGTCTAATCAGTGGTGAGTCTCAAACCGCAGCCTCCGAATAAGCTGCAGAATCTGCAGCAAGATCCAGCAGGACACTTTTTTTTTTTCAGCGTCCTGCACTAATTGTTTTCAATGGGAGGCAGAATGAAGGAATAATTTGCCGCTGATTTGGGGGCAAAATTCGCTGCAAAATCAGTGCCAGATTTCACCAACAGGGCCTAATTCTGTTAACAGTGCAATGAACGCTTTCATCTGTATTAATGGAAGTGCTCAATGCAAAAACTGAGTTGGCCCCCACAGATACATTTATAAATATATACACAGACAGGGTATTATAAATATATTAGTCACATGACTGTATAGGGCTGACAACTACAGTGTAACCAGCCCCTTGCAGTCATGTGATCTATGACGATGTCTCCCGCGAGAGGTGGAGTGCAAGACAGAGGCTAGCTGTATTTGCTAGCCCCGCTGTACTCGGTAGGTGATGCTCAACAATGGGTCTGGCAAATGCAGCCAGCCCCTTCTTGTATATTTATAGGGGGTGTTGGTGATCATCATGGGGATGGCTGTATTTCGCCTTTTGAATTTTTCGCCAGAGCACCTGCTAAATTCAAATGGACGAATCACAAGCGAGTCATTGCCTCTATTGAATTTAATCAGGTTATTCAAGCTGTGCAGTGAATAGTGCAAAATCTATAGCATAAAAAGGCAATAGCAACATTGCTGTTTTTTTCTATTCCTTCCAGGAAAGAGTTAATAAAATGTAATCAAGGACATATATCTACCCTAAAATAGTACCATTAAACACTACCACTTCTATTGAAAAAAAAACATGTTCTCATACAATTACAGATGAAAAAATAAAAAAACTATACTGCTTAGTATGTGACAACAGAAAAATGATAAGAAATGGTTTGGTCATCAATTCCTAAAACAAGCTGATCACTAAAGGTTTAAATTAAGTTTTATGTTATGGTGATTTTTTATTTAATTTTCCATGTTAATATCTATATTAAAAATCATATAAATCCTGCAGTTCTGAAGCTGACCACTAAGCCAAACAATATGCTGTCACTACATATTTTCTGTAGAAGATTTCTTTGCAGCAACCCTTGAATATAATTGAAAAAAAAAAATAAAATGCATAAATGTGTTTCCTTTTCCCCAATTGATCAACATTCTACATCAGTATTAGTAATATTGTGTCTCTGAAGGAAGATGACTAGCTCTTTATTACATCTATTCAAACGTTTGTCCATGAATGTTGTAGTAGTAAGTTTCAGAATTTTTCTACTCTAGCATAAAAATAAATTTAGCTTTGGAAACATTTAAGAGTTAAGATGTTCTATACGTCTTATCTCCCCTTTTTCACTTACTCCAGTCCCCTGATATCTTTTTTTATGGGCTGGTGCTCAAAAATCGCTGTATACTCAAAATGCGGAGGCAATAATGCTTTATATTTTTAGTCATGCCTTTCCTATTACAAGATAATATTATCTTGCTTTTGATGCCATTTGATGCAGACTGCCATAGCATGTTATAATTTAGTTTTTCAGTGAATTCAAGCCAAATCTCGCTCCCTTGTAGACTAAATTGTAATCTATTCACATTATAAATAACATGGATGATTTTGCCTCCAAATGTATAAGTTTACACTTGTCAACAATGAAACCTATCAGATCCTGTCTCTTTAAACCCTTGGATGGTATGGTCAATAGCAGCTGCAGCATCTAAACAGATTTCTACTGTCAGGCCATCCTCACTCTTCTATAAGGTCACAGGGCGCAATAGCTTGTCAAGGCAATCAGTGACCTAACAGAGGCCCCAAGTTCTGCCATTGATAATACTTTAGGTTGCCTGTCTGTATAACACTGTAACAATAATGCCTCAGGCTGGATTTACATCTGCGTTGGAGTCTCCGTAAGAAAACTCCTATGCAAATTCCGCTTAAAATTGGCAGAGAGAAAAGTCCTGCAAGAAGGACTGAAACCGGCGGAAACCAGGCGGAAACTCTGCAGACCCCAGTGTTAGAATATCACATATTTCAAAGCAGTATACAAGCCAAAGGATTGTTGCATCAAGTCCCTTAGTGTGACAAAAAAGTAAAATTATGCTTAATGGAGTTTAATTAAAGTCCCCCCACCCAAAAAAATAAAAGTTTACATTTTTTATAATAAAAAATTGTTTGTCACAAAAACAACATAAGTTATTTGGTACTGACACAATCACAATACTCTTCTCAATAGGTGGGCCAACATGGACACAAACAGCAAATCACTTTGATAAAGGTGGATGGCATACCTCCCAACCATCCTAGATTCAGCGGGACTGTCCCGGATTCCGGGTCCTGTCCCGCTGTCACGGCCAGCGGGGGGTATGTCCCGGTTTCAACTCATCTGCGTCTGCAGACAGCTCCTGCTTCACCACTCTGCCCCTTGTTTACTTCGGCCTCGGGAGCTTTTTAAACCATGTCCGCTTTAAAAAGGACTTTTCTCTCTCCGCTGATTTAAGCAGAATCCTGATGGAGATGAGCAAATGCTAATGTGAACCTAGTGTAAATTGAGCCAGAACTTCATATTTACAATGGCCATTTATTCTAACATTCACAAATTTTCAACAGAAATGGAAGCAATGCTTACAAGTGCCATGCAGAGCTAGGTGAGACCTAGTGTAGCTCAGGAGCTGGGTTCATATATTGGAGAATATTGCATAGACTACATTTAAATGACAGACTCCTGGGCTGCTTGGCTCTGAAAATATATATTAAAAGGGATTCTGCAGGCTGTAATGGACTCAAATGAAAAATGACTCTATATAAAGATATGACATACAAATTCTATAATTAGGTTGAAGGTGAAAGTTATATTAAAGTCCACAATGAATGATAGATTTACTGCAGGATACAATGGGAATTAGCAATGTGACATAAGATGTGATTTTCATATGTGCCAGTTGTATCTATATATGGATACATGTCATTGTTTTAGTGCATTTGCTGTACAAATGGTTAATTATATGGCACTATAAGGTCTTGCACATGACTGTTAAAAACACTTGTGTGATGGACATTTTTGTAACACATTAGGGGAGATTCATTATTTTTTCTATGCCATTTTTCTAGCATTAGAAAAGTCTTAAACCTTGGATTTGTGACTTTTTCAATGTATTTTTACAGCCATGCCATTTTCTAAAAAGGAGGTGTGACAACAACATGCTGGTGACAGGGCTACTGGCCCCGTCAGATTGGGCTGCTGTATATTTCAGAGAAAGCTTACCCTGTGCCAGCCCAGGACATATGAAGACTGGAGTTGAAATCCCTGGTCTTCATTGATTTCAGTAGGGCTACTTACATGTCCGTAGTTTGATGATCCAATTTAACAGGCCATCAACCAACAGGACATGTCCTATTTTTGTCTATTTTCATGAATGTGTCAGTAGACTCAAGTCTATGAGGGATCCATGGATGAAATGGCTGTGCAATGGATGCAAAATGGCCGTGAAAAATCCTAAAAATCTTGCAAATCTAAATCTTCCTTCCTGTCTCCTGTAGACAGACCATTTACCATAGACACAATAGACTTTAGCAGACCCCATTGACTTTCATGGGAGAGTTTTCTAGGCCTGCTCTTTGACCTCTGCAGAGGTCATTACATAGAGGAAGGAGTATATAAGCTGTGAAATCATCTATTGTGATTGGTGGATTCTCTGTCTTATCTACATATACATGACAGCTGTGATCATCAATGTGTTGATAAGTGAGGTGACTGCTGCAAAGAAATCTAAAGAAACCATGAAGTCTCAGCATATTATTTGTCTTAGTGGCCAGATTCAGAGCTGCAGGATTTTTAGGAATTTATTTTTAAATATAGATAAGAACATGGAAATATTTTTTAAAACCTCACCCAAAATTCTATAAAAATATTTAAAATAAAACTTCATTAAAAAATAGGTAATTTCCCTTTAAGCCAGTCAGTTGACTGTCTTGGCGGTTTCAATTTTAAAGGGTTTGCTTTAGTAGGACAATGCCCTCTCGAAATATCTTACTGTTTTAGCTCTGTTTCTTCTACTAAGGCCTAACCTATAACAATGTATTGACTACAAGAACATCGGAATGCCCTCCAAAGTGTAACAAAATACCATATAAACAAACCTAATATCATTTCCATTTCAGCTTCAGTATTACATCTCAACACTCTGCAGTCAGCATCTTTCTGATTAAAGACAGATAACAAACGTGTTCATCAGCAAGGGTATATTCATAAAAAATATCATTATCACAAGTGCGTATTGTGCAACCCTCTGACAGCCACTTGATATGGTTTGTATAATGACACATAAAACTCGTCCATTTTATGCACTTCAGAGGAATTGTAAAAATACAACAACAGAAATAGTGTTGGATTCTGATGGACAGTAATGGCACAAAAATTAGATTAAGAGTAAAAATAACATTTGATGTCCAGAGTTTAGCACAGAGAACTTGTTTATCTGATTTATTTTTACGGCATAAACTAATGTAAAGAATGTTATGCAGTAATGGTATACTTGATGCTCGGAATTGAATCAAGATGGCCGCTGGACATGCTCAAAGCCGCTCGTGGGAGCCATCTTTATCCTATTCCTACACGAACTACTCTGTGCATGTCCGGCGGCCATCTTGATTATATCCCATACAAGACTGTTTCTGCACATGTCCGGCGGCCATCTTGATGGTCTTCCGAGCAGCTCTATGCATGCCTGGCGGACCAGGACATCGCAGGGGGCTTGATGCAATGGCAAAGGTAGGAGTAGAATAGCCTTTCTAAAGGCTATTCCGACGTGTCCTTAGTTTAAAATGCATATCCCCATATCCCCAGGCTCTCTGCAGCCAGGAAAATAGCTGTTTTTAACGTGATTCGCCGTGCAGTAATACAGATCGAAACAAATTGTTTTGGGAAATTCGGCGAAGCTATCGAATTTCTGAGAAATTTGCTCAACTCTAACCATAAGGTATGGACATGTGCAAATACTGTCTATACTCCATAGGAAAGTTTACCATTAGGGCATTATGGCAGTGTCTAGAACCCATGGCCAGAAAGGATCTGCAACTCCTTGCATTAGTTATAGCATTTACAAAAGTTTTGTGCAGGGTATGAAAAATGCAGTAAATGTTCCCTGAATACAATTTGTTAACCCAGCCATGGATGCTTCTGACAGTTGATAAGGGTGTAACTTGCTGATTGTTGGAGGTTCAACGTGAAGCTTTGCACCTAGTCACACTCCACCCCAAAGGGTGAGGTTACAATGGTGGCTTATTATGTTCACATTTATTTCTAGTATTCACTAGATTTCTTTGGGCTATTATACTGTTTATGGTATATTTATGCATATATAGTGCTATATAGGTTGTTTTCAACCATCCTTACACATATTTATTTGTACCAGCGGTATATATCCCCTATTTATTATTATTGTGGCCCCCATTTCCCTCCCTATCGTTATTATGTTGTACCTTCATTATTTATCTTCCCATATATGTTTGTTTCATTATTTATGTTAATAAAATGATATTTTATTATAATTTTTTTGTGGTCATGCTATTATGGTGTTCTGTGATTTTAAAGTAGCCATACAACCTGAAATATTCTGTAGTCTGGTGAATGTCTGGTCTCTGTTTAATACAATCTTTACATTTTTTTTAGATTTGCAAAAGTTCTTTCTGGAACTTAAAGGGGTTTTCAGGGCAAAAAAATGTTTTTTTTGGGTTTTTTTTTAAAAAAAGGTCTGTTAGTGCTATTAATGGGTTAATAAGTGCACCCAAATACCTTTAGCAGTGTTTTGAGTGATTTCTGGGTTTCTCTGGGAGCTCCTGGCATCTTCTGCATTTCTTTACATGGTGTAGTTTCCTGCTGTCTTAGTTCATGCAATACATCATGGTAGTTGTAGGCTGACTCACACTACATCCCTCTCATTCCCTCCTTCTCTCACACCCCCTCCCTGTCTCTCTAGCTATCCTGCCCACTACTAGCCCTTCCTAACTAACTTAGACCACCCCCCACCCCATCATACTTACCTTATCTTCCTGTCCAGACTTCCTTCTGTGGGGACGGTTCCTCCTCTTCTTTGACAGGTAAGTATGATGGTGTGTGTGGGGTGGGGTAGTATTGGTGACGTTTTGTTTCTGGAAACGGGGAAACGGAACGTCACCGGATAATCAGAAAATGTGCCTGGGGCGGTCACATGACTGCCCCAGGGATATGGGTGAATATACATTTTTACTAAAGTATGTAATTTAGAAAGTAGGCGGGGGGAGGGTGAAGATTAGTGTAGAAATTCCATTTTATCCCGGACAACCCCTTTAAGATTGCTATCCTATTGTATGCATCTGCCATTGTAGGCTTCCCCTTGCTTGAGCTTTTTTTTTTTTTTTAAATAACAAAAAAATTCTACTTTTATACTTTTTGTCCAAAAATTAACTAATTAAGTTATTTTTTTGTCTCCTTTGTGGTTTAGTAACGTGGACTATTCCCACAATGGATATCCGCTCTTTCTTCACTGACTTCCTGCTGAGCCTCTGAGAGACGTGTATTTATACACAACAGCCAATCTGAGCAGGCAGAGCTGCAAAAGAGGGAGAGCAACAGCCAGAACCAATGATGATGGGTCACAGCTCTGTCCTAATGGAGCTGAGCTATAAAATAGAAAGCAGTAAAGTTACAAATCTACAAGTCTTGTCCTCAATTTAACAGTCAAACCAGTTAAAGATTAAAGACATACTGACAACTTATGGGAGATTGGAGCATGTGGCTAACTATGGAAAAGTTTTGGTGACATTCTGTTTTTGTCACATTCCTTTCTTTTGATGTGGGCACAAAATGTGCCATCCATACCCCTTATTTAGAAATGACCATATAAAATTATTACTATCCCACCGGATGAGGGAACATGGTACTGGACCAGGGAGATTTGCCTGCTTTTTCGGGAGTCCTCCCTTTTTACGAAAGCCACCTGGAAATTCAGGAAGCATTGGCAAGTATGATTCAACAGGCTGTCCAAGACCTGAAATTGATGACCTATCCTTAGGAACCACCATCAATATCAGATCAGTGGGGTCTGACACATGTAACCACCACTGATCAGCTACTATGGATGCAGGATATGCACAGTATATGCTATGCCACATGAATAAGAGTTTAATAGCAGTATCCCAGTACAGCTACTACACATGGTACAGAGCTGTTTACTTCTGGCTCTGTACACTGTGCCGATCTGATGGATGCAGCAGCTGATCACTGGGGGTACCAGCAGTCAGGTGCACATCAATATTAGATTAATGACCTATCCTAACCATAGGCCATCAATATCAAGTGGTGCTGCATGGAAACTGAACACTTACTGCCAAGTTGTAGTATATTTCTAATTGCTATTTAAGAAAGTATGCTCCCAAAAGGTGGTATGGTGGGAAAGGAGCTGGGGAGCTCATGCGCCCTCTGTTGGATGTAACAGATCCTCAATTTGCTTTTGACTCACCGAGTCTTGAGACAGCAAACAGGATTTTAGCCAAGCCAACTTCACTTATCTGCATACAGCGCCGTTTCGGGATTTTTGTCCCTCATCAGTGCAGAGCAAAGTGAGTTGGCTGGCTTTGTGGGAGGCAATGAGTGGCTTAGGGACAGAGGGCGCATGAGCTCCCCAGCTCCTTTCCCATAATGCCTTGTGATATGTAGATGCTTAGTAGAGGGCGAAAGGCAATCCAAAACTCTACACACCTTCACTGGTGCTCTCCTCAAGGAGAGCTGTTCCTGTCCCTAAGCCACTTATTGCCTCCCACAAAGCCACCCAACTCACTTTGTTCTGCACTGATGAGGGACAAAAATCCCGAAACGGCGCTGTATGCAGATAAGTGAAGTTGGCTTGGCTAAAATCCTGTTTGCTGTCTCAAGACTCTGTGAGTCAAAAGCAAATTGAGGATCTGTTACATCCAACAGAGGGCGCATGAGCTCCCAGCTCCTTTCCCATAATGCCTTGTGATATGTAAATGCTTAGTAGAGGGCGAAAGGCAATCCAAAACTCTACACACCTTCATTGGTGCTCTCCTCAAGGAGAGATGTTCCTGTCCCAAAAGGTGGTGACAGAGTAAGTTTCCCATTTTCCTCCAAGGACTTATTTGCCTAATCATTTCTCAGATTTGTTAGCAGGGTATGCATGATGTTATGAGTCCCTGTAGACCACAAGGTGGCCTGATAAAGTCAATGTCTCCTTAAGGAGACATAGTGCCCCTTCTGACCCACATATGTGACCTCTCACTCAACCAAAGCAGTTCTTTGCATCACAAGTGGTTGTCTGCAGAGTAGATATTCTGGCTGGTTTCATTCACAGATTATGCCACTAAGTTTCAGAAAAGTCAGGCATAGAATTATAGGAAGCTACCTTCCAGAAGGTGGTGCTAGAGCAAGTTACCCTTTTTCCACAAAGGGGGACTTATTTGCATATTTCTTTCAAAGCAAGTTTCCTAAATTTCCACTTCTGGCCAGTATCTTCCACATACTTATCTCAAATAACTCCTACTTATTTGACTTATTTAAAGTTCCTAAAATACACAAATAGGGTAAATAGATATCATGAAGAGGGTCTGCCTCTTTTATCTAATAAGGAGCTCCTCTTTCTCGTCTGGACGCAGCCTGGTCATAGTGGCCCATTCACTTGAATGTCTGGCATGTAATGCTACATTTTAAGGCATTTGCTACATCTAATCCTAGAGATATGAACTGTTGTCTGGGATTTCAGAAGTTGGACCCATGACAATCACCCAACCGGCTTCAAGCAATGAGAAACCCTTGTAATACAGGCCATTGTGAGTTTAATCAGACATATTAATTTTAATGATAATTTCCCTGTATTTGCATTTGGAAAATAAGTAAAATGTAGCATCCTCTTCAGAAGACAGCCCTGTACATCCTTGTCTCAGCAGCTCATTACTGCGCTTTATTCAACAATGATTTCCTCAAGAGTTCAACGATAAATGAAGAAGCGTCTGCACGAGTCAAAGAAAAATAATAATTATTGGATTTGCTATGGATTGAAGAAAAAATTTACATTTGTTTCATGAAAGTGAAATGCATAAAATTACTTTCCCTTAAGTGCTTTAGTTAATTCAAAATATTCAAATCCCTTTCATGGTTGAATTCCACATTATCTTCATTTTTTTTTATTATTTATTGTTTAACCCCGGTTGAATTGACACATCTTAAGCTTAAAGTGACTTCTTGGTATCGGAGCTCAGCCCATTCACTTGAATAGGACAGAACTGCAATCAGGCCATATGACCAATGAGCATGACCTCACATTCCCTGTGAAGCTGATCCTGCTTCAGCTGATCCTAAAGATACCTGCATCTTTTTGTCCATCCCATGATTAGGACGGATTTAATCCTCTTGTAGTAAACACTAAAGGTTCCTTCTGAGCTACAACAAAGAAAGAGTTTGAAAACTGTGAGGAGCTGATTCAAAAGTATATTGAAGAATTGTAGAACCACTATACAACCCCTTAAAAAAAAATCCAAAACTTTGCAAAAAAAAAATACATTTTTCTTGGAGTCGCCATATTCTGACACCTGTAAGTTTTTTTTTTTTCATATTTACATGTATGAGTATGCATAAGGTGTCTTTTTTTGCTGGGCCAGTTGTACTTTTTAGTAATACCATTTTGGGGAATGTCTGATGTTTTGATCACTTTTCATTCAAATATTTCTGGGAAGCAAAAAATGTCAATTTGACACTTTGATTTTTTTTTTCCCGCTACGGCTTTAGCCATATGGGAAAAATATTTTTATGTTTTTAGACTGGTTGTTTTTGGACATGGGGATGTATAATTTATTTATTTATCTTTGCTTCAAATCTAGGGAAAGGGGGAGGGATTTCAATTTTCAAATTTTTACAGATTTTTTTTATATTTATATACATTTAATATTTTTATTTTTTAACTATTTTATTAGCTCCACTAGGGGGCTGGAACTTGCAATCTTCTGATTGCAGGTCCCATAGACTGTAGTACAACTGATTGCAGTCTTTGGGAGATGTGCTACATAGCTATTGAGGCTGGTCATAGGTCAGCCTCAATAGCTATAATGCAATGACAAGCCTGGGAATCTTCAGTAGGTTCCCAGCTGTCGAAACAGGACCGCTCCCACAATCTCGCCACGCGGGAGCTGCCCTGCAACAACAAAGCACGGGGCCTATGAACAACAATTTTTTACTTTGGGGGGGGGGGGGGCTCCTGGCCTGCAATGCCCTTGATCAGAGTGAACTCGAAGATGTCACTAAGGGGTTAAAGAGGACCTTTCACTACCTGTAACAAGTCCAGCTCTTTACATCAATTAATAGGTGCTAATCCATTGATTCTGGAATAGCTGGAATTTTATCTGTAATCCCCACCATTTCCGAGCAATCAGTGCTGTTAGTTTTGGATGCCTGATATACTATTTAGGCTCTGAGAGGAACACCCCCGCCCCTTGACAGTACTCTAACATAGACTTGTACTTGACCCACTGACAGTACAAGACTATGTTAGAGTACAGTTGGAGGTGGGGCCTTCCTCACATCCCTGCAATGACGCTAGGCTGCGAGGAATGCCCTTCTGACAGTGGGGAGATATTGGTGCCGAAACTAAAAACACTGATATCTCCACCACCGGGTCACATACCGGGAAAGCCGACAGTGCACTTAATTCATGAGGACATGAAAGGTAATCTTTAAGTAAAAATCAGTTGTAGTCTTAGAAATTGTAGTCCTGTGAAGAATAATTTGCACCCTGCCTGACTTTTTATATTTTTCCATATTTGTCATATTAGATTTTTTTTTAGATATTCAAAAAAAAAAACAAAAAACAGATGTAAGTACATAGTACAGTTTATAAAAGATCATGTCTTTTCCTGAGGGAAACAAGAAGTTTTGGGCAAACCTTGTTAGATTCATCTTCCAAATATTCATGAGGTTTGTCCAGCAGTTTTGTTCTGGGCTGAACTTGTTTGGTCATTATTATACAGTGCTGGCCAAAAGTATTGGCACCCCTGGAATTCTGTCAGATAATACTCAATTTCTTCCAGAAAATGATTGCAATCACAAATGCTTTGGTAATAATATCTTCATTTATTTTGCTTGCAATGAAAAAACACAAAAGAGAATGAAAAAAAAGTCAAATCATTGATCATTTTACACAAAACTCCAAAAATGGGCCGGACAAAAGTATTGGCACCCTCAGCCTAATACTTGGTAGCACAACCATTAGACAAAATAACTGCGAACAACCGCTTCCGGTAACCATCAATGAGTTTCTTACAATGCTCTGCTGGAATTTTAGACCATTCTTCTTTGGCAAATTTCTCCAGGTCCCTGAGATTTGAAGGGTGCCTTCTCCAAACTGCCATTTTGAGATCTCTCCACAGGTGTTCTATGGGATTCAGGTCTGGACTCATTGCTGGCCACTTTAGAAGTCTCCAGTGCTTTCTCTCAAACCATTTTCTAGTGCTTTTTGAAGCGTGTTTTGGGTCATTGTCCTTCTGGAAGACCCATGACCTCTGAGGGAGACCCAGCTTTAACACACTGGGCCCTACATTATGCTGCAAAATTTGTTGGTAGTCTTCAGACTTCATAGTGCCATGCACATGGTCAAGCAGTCCAGTGCCAGAGGCAGCAAAGCAACCCCAAAACATCAGGGAACCTCCGCCATGTTTGACTGTAGGGACCGTGTTCTTTTCTTTGAAGGCCTCTTTTTTTTTCCTGTAAACTCTATGTTGATGCCTTTTCCCAAAAAGCTCTACTTTTGGCTCATCTGACCAGAGAACATTCTTCCAAAAAGTTTTTGGCTTTCTCAGGTAAGTTTTGGCAAACTCCAGCCTGGCTTTTTTATGTCTCTGGGTCAGAAGTGGGGTCTTCCTGGGTATCCTACCATAGAGTCCCTTTTCATTCAGACGCCAACGGAGAGTACGGGTTGACACTGTTGTACCCTCAGACTGCAGGGCAGCTAGAACTTGTTTGGATGTTAGTCGAGGTTCTTTAGCCACCATCCGCACAATCTTTCGTTGAAATCTCTCGTCAATTTTTCTTTTCCGTCCACATCTAGGGAGGTTAGCCACAGTGCCATGGGCTTTAAACTTCTTGATGACACTGCGCACGGTAGACACAGGAACATTCAGGTCTTTGGAGATGGACTTGGAGCCTTGAGATTGCTCATGCTTCCTCACAATTTTGCTTCTCAAGTCCTCAGACAGTTCTTTGGTCTTCTTTCTTTTATCCATGCTCAATGTGGTACACACAAGGACACAGGACAGAGGTTGAGTTAACTTTAATCCATTTCAACTGGCTGCAAGTGTGATTTAGTTATTTCCACCACCTGTTATGTGCCACAGGTAAGTAACAGGTGCTGTTAATTACACAAATTAGAGAAGCATCACATGATTTTTCAAAGGGTACTTTTGTCCACCCCTTTTTTATGTTTGGTGTGGAATTATATCCAATTTGGCTTTTTGACAATTCTTTTTGTGGTTTTCCATTGAAGACAAATTAAATGAAGATATTCTTACCAAAGCATTTGTGATTGCAATCATTTTCTGGAAGGAATTGAGTATTATCTGACAGAATTGCAGGGGTGCCAATACTGCAATAGAGTATACATGGAGGCCCAGAGGAGGTACACAAACATAACAAAAAGTCATATTCACCTCCCCTGGGTATCTCCCACAGGCCTTAGAGGTCCCCAGTGGCAGTTGATGTCATTTAGGAGACCAGAAGAGGCCTGAAGAGGACACGAACCAACACTGGAGGCCGCGATGAAGCCTAGGAGAAGAGAGTACAACTGTTCTTTATGTTTATGCACCTCCCCTGTGCTGTTGCTTAGTATACTCTGAGGTCCGAAGAGACCCCAAGGTATTATAGTGGTTCGTGGGTGGTGAACCCCAGAAATTTCAGGGTTATCAGATCTCAAAATTTTTGGAAAATTTGTAACTATCCCAGCTTATTACAAACCAATTTGCTCATCCCTAGAAACGAGTCAGCATAATGAAAAGAGAAGAAATGGGCTTATACTTTAGGGTAAGCACATTCATACCAGTAGACTTTGAAGAAAAAAAAATCAGAAAGTGAATGGAAATGCATCTTTGTGCCTTGTGCTAGTATAGGAACAATGGTATTGTAGACATTTATGAAGGGGGTGGTCACAGCCAATGCTGTAGACAGGAACCTTAGTTACTAGCAGAGTCGAGAGTAGTGAGTCGGAGATGGCACGGTGTGAATGGAAATGCATCTTTGTGCCTTGTGCTAGTATAGACACAATGGCAATGTAGACATTTAGGAAAGAGGGTCACAGCCAATGCTGTAGAAAGGAACCTTGGTTACTAGCCGGGTCCAAAGTAGTGAGCCAGAGATGGCATAGTGTGAATGGAAGGTACCTTTTAACGAAACAAAACCACAAGAAAGGGGCAAAAAAAGTCTTTTGATATAATGGATCTTTTTTAAGTGGTCTAAAACAATGTATTATAGTGCTCAGATGAGGTTTTTTTCACACTACAAAAACTATACACATGTAGCAGTGTTTATCATGACTTTCTGTATTGTGATGTCTTATAAAAGAAGACAGCAAAAGCCATTGAAAGAGTTAACACTCTGTGCCTAAGTGTTGTTAACACGTTAGAATATTTCAGGCTAATGATATTGATGACCTATTCTAAGGATAGGTCACCATTATTAAATCACCATTATCATCCCTATAGATCAGCTGTTGAAGGATGGAGCAGGAAGAAGACAGCTCTGTTCCCTGTGTACTGAGCAAAACTGTGTTTCCAATATTAGATATCCCAGATATGCCATAGATGTCTGGAGGTGGAGGTCATACTTGGTCACTTCACGTGGCCACCATAAAACTATTTAGTATGTTCCCCACCTTTCCAATATTTATGTTATGCATTGTGTATATAAAAAAAAATCTAAAAACTAGAGAAACCCCCCTTAGGCTTTATTATATAAGCCTTTACTTCTCCTTTTTATATTACTACCATTTCTGCTCGCCGAGACCACAAATGATTACTATATAGAAATCAGTGTTTTCCCCAAATTTTCTGCATGTCTTGTTTTATCACACTAACACATTATCATGGGGACCTAAAGCTAAATGATTCTGCAATCTTGTCAGCATTGAACAAACCCTACCACTGTAATTCTTCTAGTCAGTCACTTTACTCTGTTTACAGTGGATGAAACAAGCTTTCTCAAGGTTGTATGATATCGCTTCTAGCAATAGTTAGCACAGAATAATAAAAGGAGCTCCCGTACATATTGTGGGATATAATTGGTCACTCATAACATGCTATCAAATTCAGAAGGACAAGTTCACCAAATATTTTGGTCTGCTAGGTGACACGAAGGAAATGGAACATTAATAAAAAGATTATTTTGTACAATATGTATGTACGTGGTAATACTGTTCGTTTTTGGAACATACTGTTATGCCTGTAAACGTGGGTCTAAATAAGAAACATTGGAGGAAATCTGGATTTAGCAGAATTCAATTTGGAATTCATTTTTAAGTAGTAAGTAGTTGGCACAGATCCATCAAGTGCAACCTATAATCCTAACATGTTGATCAACACCTATGTGGTGGATGCCAATTGCCCCATATTACAAGGAGAATTATATTCCATTCTAAATATAACAATCTCAGGATCGTCTAGTTCCCAAAATGTGTAATTCTATATTTTTACTTTCCAGAAAGGCATCCAGACCCTATTAAACTTGCACAATGTATCAACCATCACAGCATCCTGGGAAGATAGTTCTATAGTCTCACTGTTATTACAGTAGAGTAGCCTAGTCTATAGTGATGGTGAAATCTTCTTTCCTAAAGGTCAGTATAAAGACCTGTACTGTTCATTCCTATATTTGTATATTGTAATGAGATCAAGTTTGTCTTTCTACTCTAATCTATCCTAAACTCCTTTAGGATGCAGATTAATAGGATATTTAAAGGGAACCTGTCACATTAAAAATGCTGTCCAGTCTGCAAGTGGCATGTTATACAGCAGAAGGAGCTGTGCAGATTGATATATAGGTTTGTGGGAAAAAGTTTCAGTATAACCTGTCATTTATCCATTAAAATCTCTGCCCTTTCTATGTTAATAAGTCAAGGAGGCGGGTCTATCAGTGACTTACAGCCACCCCTCTATGACTGTCCATACTGTCAGTCACTGATAGGACCGCCTCCTTGACTTCTCAGCATAGAAAGAGCAGAGATTTCACTGGTAACATGACAAGTTATGCTGAATGTGTTCACAAAAACTTATATATCAGTTTGTTCAGCTTCTCCTCTATAAAATGTTGCCTGGAATTTGAGCAGCATTTTCTATGTAGCAGGCTATCTTTAAAGACATGACCCTTTTTTGGTTTTTCCATTGTCACATGAAAAGCCATAAACTTATAATTTTTTTTTGTTGACTTAGCCACCCTAGGTTTTTTTTTATTGCCCCATTATAAGAAACAGGAGCCTATTGATTAACTGTATTGAACGCGTGTGAGGTAGAGAAAAGCAAAGTGGCACATACAGCTTAGGGGCTAGAAGAAGCGCTGCCCGCAAAGTTGTTTTTATTGGCATACTGCAATACCGTGTTTATCCTGCCATGAGCTACAAATAAACCGTGAAGATGTTTTCTACTACCGTGAGTGCCGCTTTGCTTTTCACTACCTCACACGAGTTTTGATGGGCTGTCCAAGGAGACATAAGGCCTCTTAGCTGAACCAGCATAAAGTTAAGTAGTGCCAACTTGTTTTTTCTTTTTCACTATATGTTTTTAAAAAAATTTTATTAACTCTTTCTGAGTGGGATGGGAAAAAGGGTAATTTTCTGGATTCCAAACTTTGTGCTATGCACTGTGCAGGCTCTACCTGCTTAGGAGGCTGAGAGACTTTGGAATCCGGGGGGCACTTCTTAGGGCCTTTTTTAACTCTATAGTGGCATCAGCCATCTTCTTCGGAGTGGCCTGCTGGGGGAGTAGCATGTCAACCAGAGATAGGAATAGACTTGACAAGCTGATTAGAAGGGCCAACTCTGTCCTGGGGAGCCCACTGGACCCAGTGCAGGTGGTGGGTGACAGAAGGATACTGTCCGTGGTGAGCTCCATGTGGGAGAATAACTCCCATCCCATGCATGAGACCGTGATCGCGCTGGGCAGTACTGTCAGCGACCGACTGCTTCACCCTAAGTGTGAGAAGGAGCGCTATCGGAAGTCTTTCCTCCATGCTGCGGTCAGGCTGTACAACCAACACCAACCTAAGTGGAGATCATGAACTGAACTGAAAGATCTTAAGTTAAGTTGTGGTATTCCTTCTACTACTTTTTTACATTTACCTTTTTATCTGTACATGCTGTCACTGTAATGCCTCTATCTTGGAGCTTATTTGTATTTGTATTATCTATGCTGCTGTAACACACTGAATTTCCCCATGGTGGGACTATTAAAGAATTATCTTATCTTATCATTAGAAAAACACCTTTTTAACTAATGGCACGTTGGAATAGCCTTTAAAAAGGCCATTCTACTCCTACTCCTATGCTAATTACGATCACGGAGAACCAGGGGCGTTCCCCCTACACTCCGAGCACCCCCTGCATCATAACTTTCCACCACCCCTTAGCTCATTGTGTTCACTCCCCTCTTCCTCTTCTCCGTATCTTCTGCACAGGCATGCGCATGCGCAGTCGGCTCTGCCCAGGCCGCCATTTTCCAGTGGTCTGCTACAGCGATGCGTCTAATGCCTGTGAAAGACAGAGAACAGGAAGAGGGAAGAGAACACAACGGACTAAGGGGCGGTGGAAAGCTTGAAGTGGGGGGGTGCTCGGGGCACAGGGGGAACGCCCCTGATGCTCTGTGATCGAAATTAACATAACAGAAGAAACAGATTTTATCAGAAACGGCAGGGAGAAGAAAAGAATGGAAGGTAGGAGTAGAATAGCCTTTTTAAAGGCTATTCCAATGTGCCATTAGTTAAAAAGGTGTTTTTCTAATGATAGACTCCCTTTAAGCTGCAGGTCAGTATGATTTTTTTTTATGTCAGATTTATGTACTATTTTTATACTGTCGGGCTACGTTTGCACAATAAAATCACTTATTTGCCCAAAATAATTTGTTTTAGTATCACCATATCGCCATCATTTTTTCCGGTTTTCTGTCGGGCTGTGTGAGGATTTGCCTTGGCAAGATGTTGAGATGCAACCCAAGTACTTAAAAACCTTTTAGATGCTATTGTTACTATTGACAGCACATCTAAAGGGTTAAATAGCCACTATTGGTGTTTTCAACACTCGTGGCCTTTAGAGCAAGCTGTCAGCTATATGTTACTGCTGCCCCAAAAGTGTCAACTCTGTTTCTGAGCTGAGGCAATCTTCATGGCATTCCTTTACGGAATGTCATATTAACCCTCTGATGTAATAGTACATCATGGTGCAGGAAGTGGTTAACCTCAGTCATTGTCCACTGCACTAGGTGTAGCTTAGTTATGTCCTTTTTATATATACAGTAGTTGGGCAAAGTAGTACACAATGGGGGGGATTTACTAAAAAAATCACACCAGCTTTCTGATGCAAAAGTGGTGTATTTTTTAAGCAATGCGGTTTGCTCCAAAATTATGCCACTTTCTACATTTTCTGACCTGCTTGACACTTTGTAAAAAAGTGGAAGTGGGTGGAGATCAAGGCAGGCTAAGACAAGGGTGCCTGGACCCAAGATTTACTATAGCTCACACCCGAAAACTGGCTTAACTTATACCTCAATTCTACACTAGTCGCTGACTGGCATAGATTTTAATTATATCAGATGGGACCAAGATGCACAAGAATTGCTAAGAGGTCGGAACCTCTTAATAATTGAGGTGCATCTTGTGCCAGTGGGAGAATCAGTTAAGACTGACAAAGGAAACTTTATTCTTAGTAAGTCTCCCCAATGTTCCATAACATAGTAACATAGTTTGTAAGGCTGAAAAAAGACATACGTCCATCTAGATCAGCCTATTATCCTGCAATGTTGAGGGAGTGGTATCAGCAAGATTTATACTAAATAACAATTTCTGTTGAATCTGAAGAAGCTGCTGTCATACTAAGGAAGGAAATGTATCATTACTATTTTTAACCCCTTTCTGCCACATCCATTTTTTATTTTTGCACTATTGTTTTTTACTCCCTTCCAAAGGATAATTTGTGTATCTTTTTGTTCACATAGCTGTATTAGCTGTGACCAGGCTTTGAGTTGCTGTACATGATTTCCCTAGTCTGTGCTGCTAGCTGCTGTGGATGATTTTACCTCTCACCGTGCTGTGAGCTGTTATAGACATCTTCCCCCTACACTGTGCTGTGAGCTGTTATAGACATCGTCCCCCTACACTATGCTGTGAGCTGCTGTGGATGGTCTTCTCCCTACACTGTGCTGTGAGCTGTTATAGACATCGTCCCCCTACACTATGCTGTGAGCTGCTGTGGATGGTCTTCAACCTACACTGTGCTGTGACATCTTCTCCCTACACTGTGCTGGGAGTTGCTGTAGACAATCTTCTCCCTAGTCTGTGCTGTGATTTGCTATAGATGATCTTCCCCCTTCACTGTGCTATGAGCTGCTCTAGACAATTTTCCCTCTACACTATGCTGTGAGTCAATAGATGATCTTACCCCTTCACTGTGCAGTGAGCTGCTGTAGATAATATTCCCACTTCACTGTGCTGTGGGCTGCTATAGATGATTGTTTCCTTAGATTGTGCTGGGGATCAGTGTCGGACTGGGATGTCTAGGGCCCACCAGTGGAATTGTTTCTGGGGGTCCACCATCAGGACCTCTGCAGATCAGCGGTACCAAGACAGGGCAGCTAAAGGGAATAACATGTCGGGAGCCATGCTGCTCACCCGCCATACCATGTGCACCACTGCACTACCTAAACCTACTGCTACACCCTGTATGGCAAGTGAACAGTGTAGCTCCTAGAATTGTTACATTTACCTGTAGCCGCATTGTCCTGGAAAAGCTGATCTGCAGAGGTCCTGGCTGTTGTACCATCGCAGATGTAATATTGATGGCCTATCCTAAGGAAAGGCCATCAATATTAGAAAGATGGATAAATTCTTTAACCCCTTCACGCATTCTCACGTACATGTACGTGGGAGAATGTGGTTAGTTACCGCATCCCCACGTACAGGTACGTGACGTGATCGAGCGGGCTCAGAAGCAGAGCCTGTGCGATCACCGCGGGAGCCCGGCTGTATTTGACAGCCAGGCTCCCGCTGAAACAGCGGGGACCAGTGATAACACTGATCCCCGCTGTTTAACCCTTAAGATGCCGCGGTCAATAGCGACCGCGGCATTTTAAGTGTTTGCTAGCGGCACTGACTGCTGCGGACGGCATCGGGAGAGGGTGTCAGCTGTAACTGACAGCTAACACCCTGCTCCTTAACACCCTGCTCCCACGGCGAGATCGGGGGGTGCCGATATCTATAATATGCAGCCCGGGGTCTGGCCAGTGACCCCAGGCTGCCTGAAGCCCCCACTACCTGGTTGATCCTGCCGGGACCTCTGGAAATCAGCCTATGTCTACATAGGCTGAATTCCTGTATAGACTGCAATACACGTGTATTGCAGTCTATAGTGCTGAATCAGCGATTCAGGTGTCCTAGTGGGACATATAAAAAAAAGATAATATTTATTAACTTATTTGGGTGGTATGACTATCTGTTTGAAAAGCACAGAATTTCACATTTTGAAAATTGCGATTTTTTTTTTCCAAATTTCCATCAAATTTCCTTTTTTTTTATAAATAAATACAAAAATATTGATCAATGTTTACCACTAACACGAAGTACAATGTCTCACGAAAAAACAGTCTCAAAATCACTTGTGCAAGTTAAAGCGTCTTAAAGTTATTGCCATATAAAGTGACATATGTCAGTTTTGAAAAATGAGGCCTGGTCTTTAACGCACTTTTGGGCTCAGACCTGAAGGGGTTAAAGAGGTTGTCCAGGAATTGGATCAACCTATGTGGCTGGTGGGAGGTGTAAAGTAAAAAATAAATAAATTAAAAAGCATACTCACCTGTCCCCAGTGCTCCGTTGTCCACTGCCAGTGTGCATTCAGCCTCATGCCAACACCTCCTTGCTGGGAGTCCTGCACCTCATGTGACCGTGAAGACCAATTAGGTACAGGATTTCCAGAAATGAGGCGCCGCCATGAGACCAAACAGACACAGGCAGGGGATAATGGGATGCTGGGAACAGGTGAGTATGCTTTTTAATTAATTAATTTTTTTTTTTTAATTTTCTTATTTTTACACCTGCCTGGCGGCCGCCACAGTGGTCGCTCCAGTTAATAGACAACCTCTTTTAAGGGGTTGTCTGGGCCAAATTTTTCTATGGTCACTTCACTGGTCCCCCCATACAGTGGCCTCTTCACTGGTCCCCCATACTGTATGGGGAACAATGATGGGGCCATTATATTGTGTGGGAGCAGTGATGGGGGCTAACATCCTGTGGGGGGAGGGACATTAAACTGTGTGGAGCATATTAAAGGGGTTGTCCAGGGTTAATCTTTTTTATGGCCTAAGCTCAGGATAGGCCATAAATACCTGATCGGT
Source organism: Leptodactylus fallax (assembly GCA_947044405.1). Taxonomy (NCBI): domain Eukaryota; kingdom Metazoa; phylum Chordata; class Amphibia; order Anura; family Leptodactylidae; genus Leptodactylus; species Leptodactylus fallax. Next base: position 49,113 of record CAMRHE010000623.1, read on the forward strand.
AGGGGGCTGACACATGGCACCATCAGCTGTATGGAGCCACTTCCGGCGCCCGTTCAGTACACAACACAGGGCTGGAGGCAGAAAGCTCCAACCGGTGTATAGCAGCCCAGCGCCTTCACTGCAGCTCAGCTCCTACTGACTTCAATAAGTGCTGAGATGCAGTGAAGGTGCCCGGCTCCTATACAGTGGACAGAGCTTTCTGCTTCTGGCCCTGTATTGTGTACAGGACGGGCACCAGAAGTGGCTCCGTACAGCTGATCGGTCCGGGGTCAGCCCCCTACAGATCAGGTATTTATGGCCTATCCTGAGGATAAACCATAACAAATTATGCAAGGACAACCTTTAATATACCCCCTAATGTGCCACACTTTAAAGAGGTCCAGTATCATTTTTTTTTCTTTTTTAGAATTAGTCCGGGGGAGGTGAATCCCCCCTACCCCCCCCCCCCAAAAAAAAAACATACTAAACATACTCACCTGTACCCGGTGTCCTCCCAGCATGGTCTGGTCCCGCAGCTCCGCTTCTTTTTGCTGGAAGTCCTCACTGGCTGTGACATCCCAGGTCCCTTCCCTTAGGCCGCTGATTGGCCTCAGGGGTCACGTGACATCACAGGTAGTCACGTGCAGAGGGAACTTCAGCTGGAAGAAAACAACAGAACTGCAGAACCGAGCTGTGCTGGGAGACACCGGGGACAGGAGAGAAAGTTTGGGGTTTTTTTTTGTTTTGTTTTTTTCGCCTGCCCTGGCGCAATTAAAAAAAAAAAAAAATGTTATCCTGCACACCTCCTTTAATGTACCCCAAGCTATTGGCCTCCATCACTGCCCCCCCAACAATATAATGGCCCCATCAATGGTCCCCATACAGCATAGGGACCAGTGAAGGAGCCACTGTATGGAGTATAAGCTCCACAGTGGACCCCACCCAGTATTATATGCTCCACAGTGGCCCCCACACAGTATTATATGCACCACAGTGGCCCCCACACAGTATTATATGCTCCACAGTGGCCCCCACACAATATTATATGCGTCCAACAGCCCCCCTCCGCTTTGGTACTATTACTATACTCTAGGGTCTCCTCAGACCCCAGAGTATAATAATTGGAGGCCCAGGGAAGGTGATAAAAATAACAAACATTCATACTCACTTTGCCTTACCTTTCCTTGGCATCCTCGCTCCATCCTGCCGTCTTCAGCGTCTTCAGGCCCTCTTCCAACATCACTGCTGAGGCCTGTGATTGGGCCTCAGCGGTCACGTGGGGGCGCATTGACGTCATTACGCGGCTGCGCCCCATGTGACTGCTGGGGCCTAATCACAGGCCTCAGTCATGACGGAGGAGCGCTGGAGAGAACGCTGTGCCCAGGAGAGGTGAGAATATGTGTTTATTGTTTTCAGTCACCTACCCTGGGTGCCCTGCCCTGCCATCTATTGGAAAGTGGCCTGCAAAGCCAGGGCCCTTCCAAAACATATTAAGCGGGGCTTTCCCCGACCGCTATCATAGTGGTCCGGGGCCCCGGCCATCTCCAGCTGGCCACGGGCATCATATCTGCGACCGCGATCGTTACACCACTGATCTGCATTGGCAACATGATGACTAATAGTTGGGGCTCGGGGCCCACCGGTGGATTCACCGGTTCCCCGGTGGGCCAGTCCGACCCTGCTGGGGATTGACTGAGCTTCTTTAGATGGTCTCTCCCCTTCACTGTGCTGTTAGCTGCTGTGGACAATTTTCCTTCTCTGCTTTGAGCTGCTGTAGATAATCTTCTCCCTAGTTTGTGCTGCAAGCTTCTGTAGATGATCTTCACCCTTTACTCTGCTAGGAGCTGTTGTATCTTCCAAGTTGCTAGTAGTATAATGTGGTACCGTGTTAGCCATAGAGAGTAGTGGAAGAGTGAGCTGTTGTAGATGATCTTCCCCCTTTACTCTGCTGGGAGCTGCTGTAAACAATCATCTTCATGTGCTGTGAGCTTCTGTAACTAATAATCCCCATCACTATGCTGTGCACTGCTGTAGATGATCTTTCCCTTTACTGTGTTGTGAGCAGCTATAGATTATCTTCTCCCTAGACTGTGTTGTGAACTGACTGTGAGCTGCTTTGCATAGTCTTCTCCCTTCACTTTGCTATGAGCTGCTGTACACAATCATCTACATAGTCTGTGCTGTGAGCTGCAGTAGATAACATTCACCCTTCTCTATATTGTGAGCAGATATAGATGATCATCTTCCTAGACTGTGCTGTAAACTGACTGTGAGCTGCTGTGGATGGTCTTCTCCCTTCGCTATGCTGTGAGATGTTGTTGACGATCTTCCCTCTACACTCACTTGTGAGCTGGCTCTTTGCTGGCTAAGAATAAATAAAGTGCAGAATTGAGAGCAGCATTTAATATTTGGGATGGAAAAAAATGCAGTTGCCTTATGTTTTAACAGGTTTTGTTTTTCTGGAATTCACTGCATGCTAATGAATTACTCTTATTATGCAAGTCATTATAATTATAGAGAAACCAAATTGATATAGTTTTTATGTTTTAATACTGTCAAAATAATATAAAAGTTTAAAAAAAGATTTCTTTGCATCTTCGCCTTCTGACACCCATAATATTTTTATATTTCTGTCTATGGATCCTTTTTTTCAGGGTAAGTTTTAGATTTTGTTGATACCATTTTGGGAAATGTATGACTTTTGGTAACTTATTATTGTGTATTTTTTAAGTGGTAAATCGACATAAAAATATATTTGGAAATTACTTTTAGATTTTATTTTATTTTGTATTTAGGTGATAGCAGTGATGTTATTTTGTTTATTTATTTGTGAAATGGAGGGGGCAGTTGTCAAATATCCAGGGTTGGACTTACCATTGATACAACTGCACAAGGGCTCGATAGAGCAAGGGCTATCTATCATCTAATAGCAGCTTTCTATTGTCTATGAGACTACAGGTAAATGCCTAAGCTAAATAACGTCATGGCTAATTACTTGTGGATTATTAGAGAGACATAGGGGGTGCTCTATGTGGAGATATTGCAGAACAAATGTACCATAATTGTTCTTGGACACAACCCCTCAGCTACCCGTGTCTGCCTATTGTTTAAATCCCAATTCTTCCTTAAAATCCCCTATCCACACAATAAGTACAAACCACTGCATACAGTATGATAAACATATCTGTACAAGCAGTTCTCAATGCACTGCATATAATGCATCTTAGCAGGAACTTTCAATTTCCTGCTCATTCATATAAAATATGTTTACATAATTTGCCTATTTATATGCTTCATATATCCATTTTATTACCTTTCCACTTGAAGGAAACAGGAAAGGTACTGTATAACACAGAACCTCATGTGCAGTTTATGCTCCATTAAGATCATGCTGCAGGGCACTTTTTAGTTTAATGTAGCTCGATATTAAACACACCTGATAAAAATGTAATTTCCTGCACTGAAAAAGAGAGTACAGGAAACTTTGTATTAAACATATATCTAGAAAGATATACAGCAGAGAGACCAGATAAATGCATAGATTGATAGACAGATCCAGTAGATCATTTTTTCTACCTTTGCTCATCATGACTGGTGAAACCTAGGTCTTATGACAACTTAGTGAAACGCAACAAAAAAATGCTGCGGAAAAAACCATTTTTCACTGATTTCATTGCTACGTTTTTCTCTGTTTTTTTCTTCCCCTATCAAATATATAAGGGAAAACACTTGCAATTCCGCAGCTGTAATTAACATGCTGAAATTTTCGAAAAATGGACAAATTTTTGAAAATGTAGATTTTCTGCAGCTTTTTTCCCCACAATATGTGTGGATGAGATTAATGAAATCTAATTCACTTTGCTGGTACTATAAAACACAAAATTTTTTCTCCTGTGTTTTTGCAAAGTGGGGCCTTATCCTATGGGTGTATTTTCAGGTAAAAAATTTTAGAAGCAGTTTATGAAAAAAAATAATTACCACCTATTAGTGATGGGTTTGTTACGAATTTTCCCCAAAACATTTTTGGAGTTGCCATCCACGAATCACTATTATACTGTGCAGAGTCTCAGGGTAGGTGTGGAGAAAATAAACATAAATGTGAACAGAAGTGACATAGTACATTTATGACAATTCTAAGGTGTTTTCAGGCTTTTCTGAGCATAGTATAGGTCATAAATGGATGAGCGGGATTGGGTTCAAAACTCTGGAAGTCATGTCAATCTGCCGAACAAGAACACTGGTACTCCAACACTGCCTGGCTCAGTCTCTGTTACTTAGAAGGGATTTAGTACCAGGCATAACTGCCCGCATAGATATTGCTTTGCTGAACAAACAATGGTGTATTCCAGTTAGATCCCCAACATTCAAACTTTGATGTCCTACTGTTAGGATAGACCATTATTTTAGAAGCTCATTATGGGGTTGATACACTGTATATGGAAAACTAGAAGCAGCAGTCCCTACATTGTTTATCCAGAAACAGAAGCATCTATATAAAGTGTGTACTGGTACTGCAACTAACCCTGGAAGTGAGCTATATCTCAATGAAATGCGTTTGATCCTTCATTCTGCTTATTGGATTGGATCTTGGGTTTCAGCTCCCCACTGGTCATACTTTACTTCTGTTTTGTCTAAGGCCATTAAAGGCTTAATGGGTTATCCAAGACCCAACATTATTACCTTTCCTATTTAAATAGGAGCTGAGCTGCAATAGTGAAGCCAGGCCTTTACACAGTATATAGAATGCTCTGTACACTGTGCAGAGAGCAACTCACTGTCAGGGTCATGGATTACTTATCCTAAGGAAAGATAGATAAGTCATTAATTTTGCTCCTACAGGTGCATCTCAATAAATTAGAATATCTTTGAAACGTTTAATTATTTCAGTAATTAAAAGTGACCTCCTATATTTTCTAGATTCTTTACACACAGAGTGTTCTATTTCAAGTGTTTTATTTCTGTAAATGTTGATTATGGATTACAGGTAATGAAAACCCAAATCTAAGAAAATTTGAATATTGTAAAAAAGTTCAGTACTGTAAATTCAGTGTGTCACCTGCCAAGGTTTCCTAAGCCTTTATATGGTCCCTCAGTCTGGTTCAGTAGGACACACAATCATGGAAGACGCTGATTATGGATTGTATTACTGAATTACTGAAATGAATGAACATTTCAAAGATATTCTAATTTATTGAGATGCACCTGTACTATAACTTGGCCAAACATATAAGATGGCTATCAGATGATTCATAGATATTGAGGCACATTATACTATTTGTAGTGGCCATATACAATATTTCCAATATCTCTAACCCACAGCTATTCCCACCAACTACCCCCTAAACATGCACACTCATTTCAGCCAAATTTGTTGCAGCCAGACACCAAATATTCAACATGTTTGATCTAGAGATGACTAAACTGGTTTATAATGAGCTGGGTTCATTAAAAATTTTTGGGGTTTTGGGGTTTGTCTCCCACAAGTCATGATGTTCATTTGCTCCATGTGACCACTGAGGCACAATCACTGGCCCTCATTGGTGATCCGCACCACCAAATTCTAGGAGGCCAGAAAAAGCCGGAGCATGTCTGGAAACAAATACTGTACCTCCTCAGGCCTTCAATTTGGGATCTAAAGCGACCATAGGGTACAATATTTGCACTTCCTCTTCAGACTGAACAAGTTTGGTCCAAAAGGAAACCAGTAGGCAAACCTTGTGAATATTCACAAAACAAATCTCGCGAGGTTGGCTCTTTTTTAATCCGATCATTTTTCCTCTAAATATCATTTGTTGGACAACAATCAATATACCCCAATACACATAAGATAGTTAGCCACATAAGATACTTAGCCAAGACGGCCCAAATCTGGATCTATGGTCAACTTTGCTCTTGTGGGTATGGGCACCTTTATATTCTGTTTTAGAATTTTGGAGATTTTCTACTAATTTTTATCAAATCACTTTCCATATCACATAGTTATCTTATCAGACACCATTCTTATCATTGCGATCTTGTAATGCCATTGTGTTCATTGTGTGCACTGGCATTGACTTTATTTGTTTCTTGCAGAAAATGTTTCAATATTCCAAAAAATCTTTGTTTCTTAGATATTGCTTTATAACAGAAATAGAAAGTGTTGATTTTATACACAGGTGAGCATTTCTTCCCCGGTCTTGATTTTTTGGTCAAATATGTTTGCTGGCACTTTAAATAGATTTTCCATGGAGCTATTAAGATTTAAAATGATGGAATTTTGCTGAAACTCAATTAAATTGAACCTCCTTGACTTTTTCATCCTTCTATAATTCAATTTTCCACAACTATAGCTTAATACTGTATGCTTATTTTAAGCACTTTTTCTGCTTTGGAGGAACTACTCTGGAGTTCTTTATTATCCAAATCAAGTTTCCTAATTGAACTATGATTGTGATCAATCACAACGAGTTATACAATCTACAGTCTCCATGGTGATATTTATTAATACTCTATGCTTTGACTCATTTTGTGCTCTGCCTATGGGAAAATATGATTTATTTGTTTTATTTTATTTTGCATTTGAAAGTATTTTCTCTTTTATTTTTTTCAAAATGGTTTACCTTTATTTGTCTTTTAATATAATCTTTCTTTACTCCCTGAACGTAACAGCCATAGATAAAATTTCTATAACCATTGTAAAAAAAAAAAAAAAAAAAAAAAAAAGAAAATTCTTCAACCTTCAAGTTATTCAGTTGTAAATCTCACACTTTCCATGATCACTACAATAAGGTCATGGATTGATTAATAAAGGCCAATGCATGATCTGCAGGTATGTAGAGAGGACAGGTACACAGACTGAGCATTAGAGATGAGAAAATCTTGCAACATTCGTTTTGCTAATATTCACAAGGTTTGCTTTCCAGTTTGTTTTGGACCAACTTGTTTGGTCTGAATGGAGGTGCTATTATTAAAGACGCCACATACAGTCATACTCACCTTCCCTTACCTCTCCTGGACTCCATTGCAGAGTCCAATAAACTTTCCCCACTGTCTTCCAGACTCATGCCTGACTTCTGCATCCCGGGGAACTTGTGGTCTTTTATTGGGCCTCAGCAGTCCATGGTGTGTGACAGTGTCCTGAAGTGTGCATCAAAGTGTCAAGATGTTAAGGTTCCTTATGTGGGTACTGTTTAGGCCCAAGCAAAAGTCTCAGTGGTCCTTTGAGGCCACTGAATTCACCCAGTTGAGCAGAAGAGGCCAGGCCATGGTGAAGGAAACACAATGGATGGCATAAGAGAGCTCAGGAGAGAACCTGAGATTTTTGGAAAATTTGTAACAAGCACAGCTTATTACAAACCAGTTCACTCATCGCTACTGACCATATGCATGAGATACTTGAACATGTGTCAGCTGAACACTACTTTGTCTACAGTATGCCTCAAAATCACCTGATACCCCGACATACCAAACATCTCTAGTGGTGGCAACTCATGAAACTGAGAAAAAAATGATTTAGCATGTTGAACATCTACCATCAAGGGGCAATAAGGAGGCTCGTAGACATGATAGATAGGTGAACAACTCTGCCAAAATTGTTAGGTTCATCCAAAATAAACATAATGTGAATGGCCAGGTTTAGGCTTTTCTTCACCCGAGCAATTATTTTTGTTGCCCTTATTGACCTAAAATTAGTAGCTTATTGGCAACCCCAGCACTTATCAGTCAGCTCTCTTACTAAACCCCTAGAAAGGTAAAGTGTTATTGACAACCACCATTAAAGTCAAAAGCAGTATGTAAAAATATGTGTCCATTAAAAAAATACATAATTGTAATTGTAACATTATTTTACCGTTCCCAGCTAATAGGATTCAGAACAGTATTCTGAACTATAGACATACTTTGCTTATTGTCTCTGTTACTCATTTTTGTTTTTCTATTTGTCCATAAGATCTTGGCTGACCAGTTTACTATAAGGGTTTAGCTGAAAAAAGAAATGAGGAATGAGTATTTGTCTAAACACATCCTGTTAGAGTAGGTAATACCAGTGTGTGATACAATTTACAATCTGGAGGGCAGATACATCTTACTTAGTGCTACAATTCAAGATGTTTTGGTCATGTTTGATAATTATTATTTTTATTATTAGTATTGTCTATTTATTATTATTATTATTATTATTATTATTATTATTATTATTATTATTATATTTTAATTATTTTTACTTATTATTTATTATTTTATTATTATTTTTACTCAGATTTTCAAAACTTCTCTCTTCTCATTATATGGGCAAAATATTTCTGGGAGGGATTGTAATTTAGTGCTGGACCATTTGCTAGATAAATACTTGGAGAGTACTCCTAAGCTGCGACCTCCACTGAAACAGAGTCTGTAAGTAGTTAAAATTATTCAAGCCTATGATTTTATTGATGTACGGCATTGTGTTAATCCATCTACAAGGGATTACACTTATTTTTCAGTAGGCTATTGCTCTTATTGAAGAATTGACCATCTATTCCCTCCAGCAAAGCTTCCTTTCAGTTTACATAGCGTCAAAAATTTCCCAACACCATGGTGGGATCATAACTCTGTAAACATCACATAGACGGTTTCTGGCTTGAGCTTTCTTCACTTTTGTGCAGACTTAACAAGACCTTTCTTGCCAATTCAGGTCTGTTTCAAGAAATTCTATTAGATCTAAAAGTTATTGTAAACACGACAAGCTGGTGAATATTTATCCTTAAATTTATTGTGAAGGTCATAAAGTCACCACGAGGCGTAAGGTTCAGCTTGCCTGTAGACCTTTTCACCTTCCAGTAGCCTCTAGTATTGTTGAAGTAGAAGGACTCTGCCTGTGTTGCACTGTTGGCTCAACCTAAGCAGAACCATAAAATTGGTCTACAAGCCAAGATTGAATATGCCAGAACAGACCTTAACCTATGCCTTAACTATATTACAGAATAAAGTCTTCTGTCGTCGCAGTATCTCTTTTTTCCCCAAAATGACAAACCTAGTACCCTCTTGGCCTATATTCATGCTTTACTGTTTTCATAGTGCATCAATCTGATGGCACACTGATCCAGCAATGTATCACACCTGCCTAAAACTTTTGCATAGTACTGTAAATGGGAAAGATCTTCCGCAAGCATACGTTTATCTTTAGACTAACTCAGAGTGTTTGATTCCTATAATTTGTATTACCTTCTTAATATTTTGGGCCATTGGGGTGTTGAACCAAGGTTTTGACTATACTTCCCTTTGGAAAGTCTTTTGTCTACATTCTCCAAAGGGTCACCACATCTTTACCAGAATATATTTACATTTAGTTACCACCCACCAAGAAATGTCACAGTTCGATAGTGTGGAAATGAAACCTCTCCGATTCCTTTATCTTACGGGAATGGCAAGATATGGCAGAAAGTACTTCTAAAATTTCCATTAGTATGAGTTTGCTGGAGGTTAATTAAAAAATATTTCTGCAGTGGAATTTCATGCCTTCTAGGGTTGCCAAAATATTCTCCTCTTCTTCTTCATTATGCATATGGAATTGTGGTATGATGGGAAGTTCACTACACATTACGTGGGATGGCCCTAAAGTTCACCAGTATTGGAGATGAATATTTAATATGCTATATTCTATCAATCACTATCAACCACATTGCAACTTTCGCCTTCCCCAGTTCTGTTAAACAAGACCATCCCAGGAGTACAATATCCAAATATGTTCGAAAGTTTATTTCATTCTTAGTTCAAGTGGCTAAAATGGATATTGTTAATTCTTGGAATTAAGTATCCATTCTATTAGGTATAGTGAATGCTAAAATGAAATTGATCATGATCAATGATTATTTGCATAATATAATATGTGATAAGGAAGATTTATTCAGAAAGATATGCCAAACATGGTAGCATTACTCCTTCATAGTTTTGTTCTTTGATTTTAGCAATACAAATATTACTAAAACACGGCTTCTAATATTCTCATCTTCCTTTCTTAAATCTTACTTGTTATTACAGTGAATGGGACTGATCTGCAAATACCGGGTTCAACCCATGGATAAGCGTGGTGCTGTTACTAGTAAGAGGTTGACCCTTTGGACTTCTATGGAAGAGCATTGTTGGAAGGCTGTATAACCTGTAGACGGAGCGTAGTGCAGGGAGAGGAGGAGGAAAGCTTATTGTGAATGGTGGATCCATTATTATCTGTACATAGGTGTTATCTTTTATTGTAATATTGCCTGTGATAACAATGAGATCCCTGCTATGATGTGATCTCTACAGAACAGAAAGTCCCAAGCTATAGCATTTTTTTAAATAAATACTGACATGGAAAATTAGAAATGATATCACCAAAAATATAAAAATATACTTTGGAGTTTTGCATACACCTGTATTATTATGAGGCTCTGCCTATTAAGGATTCAGGAACGCTCCTCTTTGCCAAAATTGAAATCTATGCCAGTCAGGAACTGGCATAGATTTCAGGTATAAATCACACTAGTTCTTTGGGCAAGGCACCCCTGTCCAGCCCACCTTGTTCTCTGCCCTGCTCTGCCCTCTGCCCACTTTGGTGAAAAGTGGTGAGCGGGCCACAAAATGAATGTGGTGCTAGAAAGATGCACCACATTAACACCCACCTACACCAGAAAATTGGCATATAGTTTCGTAAATTCCCCCCACTGTTTGTCTGACATAAAAACTTCTCTAGTCAAACTATTCACAAGCCAAATTGAAAAAAATATATTGTCCCAACATACCAGATATGTATAGAATTAGTTCTCATGGGCTGGTTTCTCAATGTACCAAATAACCATATTGAGTGTATAAGCAACATTTGGAAACGAAGGCTCAATCATCGCACTGACATGATAACCCAATTAATTCAATGTATTCTACAACAAACAGCACATATCATAAAGTTTCAACTTTATCAAAGTACTTTATGTTTTCTGAAGCTGTTTGAACAGACCATCCATACAATCTGTTACATTTACGTGATTATTTTATACAAATTAAAATTCTGGAGTAAAATATTCCATGAAGAAACTAAATATTTAGTAAGAAAAAAGAACATGCAAATATTCATAAGATTTTTCATATTTGTATCTTCAAGCACTCACTATTCCACCATAAAAGTACAGAAAAACATGGCTGCTTTCTTCTAAAAACCAGGCCACACCTGTCCACAAGTGGTATTGCAACTCAATGCCCTTAACTCCACTAGATACAATCCATGGACAGGTGTAGTGCAGTTTTTGGAATAAAGATGCCTTGTTTTCCGTATCCTGGATAAGACTTTTAGGCCTCCTTTATGCGACCGTACTTTTGATCCGCAATTGCGAATCTACAATTCCAGATCAATGTACAGACACGTTCATTTCTATAGGCTCATATCCACAGCTGTAGTTTTTGCAGACCACAATGTGGACTAAGATAGGGGGACACCCTTTGTCCTCTGTCAGCCCAGACCTCAGGAGCACCGGCTGGGACTGAAAGTTAAATATGAATAGCTCTGATCCTAACAAATGCACAGATTTAGCAGTAAGGTTAAAAAATGTGTAGTCCATGAATGAGACTAAAAATAGTGAATAAAGAAGTAAACAAAAATTAGGACCTAAAACAGTTATTACAAAAATGACAATAACATAATTTAAAATGTATAATTAATCCATAAAGATTCAAAAATGGATACATATTTATTGTTCCTATACTCACACTGGCACTAAGTTATGACATCTATTATGGGAAATGGCACAAAAAGTAATATCAGAATTGCATTTTTTATACTTTCAACAATAAATAATTGAAAGTAATTATCTCTGTATCTGAAAGTAATGCCATAAAAATGTCCTCATTCTGCAAAAAACAAGATGTTAGACTGCCTAAGTACATTATAATATTAGCTTTTTGTAATTAACCAATCAATATTTAACTTTGGAAATCTCAGCATTTCTTCAGTATGACTGCTGTCTGTTTTTTAATGATCAGTGGTGGGGGGATCGCTCTACTGTTGAATGGCTGACTCGTAACTAGATGTCCACTGTTATTTCTTAGCTGCTATGGAAAAAAATGGCACAGTATTTTTGTGCCATCTGATCTAATAGCCATTCAAATATGAATGATCTAAAATCATTCAAATATGCTGCCCTTAAAGGGGGTTTCCCAATATCATAATGGAATTCTAAAAAGTATCTGATCTTTATAAGCTCACCAAAAAGCCCCCCAGATTCCTAACACTTACAAGTTATATTTTTGTCTCGCTGACTCCCCAGTGGGTGAATTGATATAAAGCTGTTGGAACTGTTCAGGGTACATTTCCCAGCCCACCTCATTCCAGTTTTCGTTCTCCGTCTATGCCAGTGGTAAAAGACTGCTGTGCAAGTGGAAAACTTTATTTCAGGCTTTATCAGGTCCAGCTTCTTCTGCCTGCCCCTTCAATGACATCACCATTCTTGGCACTCATTGATAGAATGGCATCTCACAGGAAGTTAGAAAATACAATAGCGGCAGGTCAAGAGACCACATTGGAGACCCAAGGAAAACTCCATTACTTATGACAGATAAATTCTATTGCCTGGTCCACATCACATGCATTACTTAATACAATAATCCATCCAAGTATTATACATTGATCTACGCTTCTCTGCAAAATTACAAATTGGAGAGTTCTTAGTATACAATTTGATCAATGTGTATAAGCCCACTAGCCGCTTCATGGTGACTTCCATATAGTGAGTCTCTACTGTGACCACCAGCATCACAACATATCACCTACAGGAGGAGCAACTCAGCAGCCCCCATTCTGTAAGGCTAACTCCCCAAACCCAATTAATACAATATCCACAATCCTCACATACATATAAAAAAGAGAAAACCCATCAAGACGTTCACTGTCTATTACAAAACTTTTTGCTGTCAGTTACAAAGCCGTCCCTAATCTTTACTGACAAGCATAATGGATAAATAATAATAATAGCACAATCAGTAGCAGCAGACATCTACGGGTCACTGGTTCTGTCTGCTTACTGACCCACAACAAACTGCAGCATTCAAAAGTGAAAAGTGAATACATTAGATCAGATTGCCTCCTGAAATGGTGCCAAGAGTTTTACTAATACAGTGTTTGGCTTTGTTATTTTTATGCCTTCATGAGTTTTTCTGTCCATTAATTTTTCTAGCATTAAATTTGTTAATCCAGGTAGAAGTAATTTAACCTTTAATTTAACCTTCCCATATAGGTTCACTGTGCTGTATACTATATAGATACTTACACGTTAGTTCTTGGTTTATTGTGTCCTACACATGTGATGGTAAAGGATGACAAATTTTCAATGAGACCATCCTGAAATAGAGATTTGGTTCGTACCGAGCTGGGTTTGACCCGAATATTCCAAACTGTTAGATTTTTTACTAAACCGAAGAAATAGAGATTTGTATTGGAAGAAATAAAATGGCCACTTCATTATACTCTGGACTCCAAAGTATAGCAGGTGGGGGCCCAGAGGAGGTGTAAAAAAATAAAAGAAAACATTATACTCATCTTCCATTACCTCTTATGGGTCTCCTTGTGGCGTCCACTATCCTGTTGACATTTGGCACTCTTCTGTGATGTCATTGGCCGGGCTCAGCAATGAGGTCTGTGATTGGGCCTCAGAGGTGACTTTGGCACGCAGAGAATCATGAAGTAAGAAACTAAGAATTGCATGGTTTATGTCCTACTATAAATTCTTTCTCTAACCATATTGCATGTTAAAGACATGAAAAATATAAGAGATAAACAGTAACTGCGTGCACATTTCAAAATTTGGAATTGCCAGCTGACAGCTATGAGAAAGTTTTTTTGACAGTAGCTACTTGCCCCATTTGTGTAGCTGCCCTGCTGTGGTGGAGTTCCAGGAGCAAATATCAGCAAAAGCAGAATATGGCTGATAACATCGAGCAAAAGAACAAGCTATTTAAATCCTGCCCAGGGCTGCGAGATAAGCCCAGACAACCAAACACTTTCACCAGTGCCAGCCACAAGGTGAGATGGACTATGATGAATTTGGGGGTCAAAGTTATCACCACCAGAAACCGTAAAAGTAAATTAATACTCCTCTTACTGAAAACAAAACCACAGCCCACAATTCATTTTCTAGGATATCTAGATCAGGAGGACAATCAGGAAGGTAAAGTCTCAATTTTAATCTGTTAAGAAGATATGACTGAGCCAGGAGAAAGTGATATTCCGATAGCATGCCAAAAGGTCACATTCCAAGAGATCACGTCAGGACAAAAATCAGTAGACAAGTCATATCCTGTAACAAAGGATAGGTATTCCAAGAGCAGTGGCATAACGATTGTGGTTGCAGGGGAGGGGGGTGCGACCGGGCCCGCAGCCAACTGGAAATGGCTGGGGCCCTGGACCACCATGATAGTGGTCTGGGAAAGCCTTGTTCATTAATCGCTATACATATTGCTAATGGAAAGGGGCCCAGCCCAATAGCTGCCAGCCCAGGGAAGGTGTATAAAAATAAAAAAAATACTTATACTCAACTGTCCTGGGCTGAGCATCTGCTCCGGGGGTCTTCCTGCTGGTAACTGAGGTCACACCAGCGGTCACATGGGGCGTGCCAGCGTAATGACGTCATCGTGCCATACTTGACCACTGGAGAGTGAGACCTCAGTCACCAGACAGAAAAGGATGCTGCAGACAGAAGGACACAGCGAGGATGCCTCGGAGAGGTGAGGTAAGCCGAGTATAAGTTTTTGTTATTTTTAATCACTTCTCCTGGGCTTCTACTTATTATAGTCTGGGGTCTGAGGAGACCCCAGAGTATAATAATAGCACTGGCTCTAGGGAGGGGCTCTTGGGAGCACATACTACTGTGTGGGGGCCACTGTGAGCATATAATACTGTGTGAGGGCTACTGCGGAACATGTAATACTGTGTGGGGGCCACTGTGGAGCACATAATACTGTGTGGGGGTGTGATGATTCCGCTTAAATATGGCTATAACTCAAAGCTGTATTTTGATCTCTGGGTATAGTATCTCCCTTCTTACTTGCATTTATTCATAATGTGCACAGCCTACTCATAGGTATATTGCCAATAGTGGCCAGACTGGAACAATAGGGCTTTGTATCCATCCCAGCAGGGCTCCATTGAATTCCTACACCGCCCTGAGTGATCAAACAAACATGCATTGGTCAGCCTGAGCTGGTAGATCAGACATGGTTGATAACATTGTATCATTTCACTTGGTCTCATCTCCATTCAAAGAATTGTGACTTGAGTGCGTTAATCAATCAGACTTGCTGTTGTTGATGACCTCATTCTGGGTGGTGTCATCAAGGGTATAAAAGATGAGGTAAGAGGTCAGTGAGACAGACCATCACAGACTACAGAGTTTTTACAGACAGACAGACCACTGTGAAGAGCATGAAGGCTGGATTGTTGTGCTGATGCCACATGTTAAGAAGCCTCCACTGGTTATTCACACATGATAGAGCATGTGTGAGTGTTGGATTATAGAGCCACATCAAGGAGATGCGTGGTAAAGTAATTATTTCACTTTTATTCCCTTTTTATTTTAAGTGCTGTATATTGTAACTAGTAACTGTTAATGCTTGCATACATCTGCATATCTGTTCTGAACTGCATGTGTTAGATGTTAATACCGACCCATTTAGGGGTTAATAAATATATAAAATTTAGAAAGCTTGTCTTGTATTTATCTTGTGGACCCAACACTCACTGGCGGTGAGTGTGGTTTTTATGAAAGAAGACTCAGGTGTGAGCCAACGCGGTGTTGGCGCACTGAGGATCTTTCACAGGGGGGCCATTGTGGAGCACGTAATACTGGGCCCAAAAGTTTTCACCAGGGCCCACAAGACTTTAGTTATGCCACTGTCCAAGAGAGCATGTCAGAGTTTGAATCAGAAGACAATAGTTGTCCAATTACAAGCCAAACTTTGGTTTACAGGAGATCACTCTAAAGCAATTATACACAAAGAAACAGGTCACAAAGCCAAACAAGGAAAATAATTGCAGGCACCTGGCTGAGAAGGGAGAAAATTTAAATAGGCCTCCTCGTCTGGTTATTGGACAAGACCAGAAAACTCTGACATTGCAGAAACTTCTCAGGTTGGCATGGAAACCTTAAAGCCACCTGGGCAGAACTGATAGTCCTGACATGCCCTTTTTGTGTAAATAACCACCTTTTTGTGTAAATCATCCCCACCCTTTTATGGTCTCATTTATGGGAGAGACACATAAAATAGAACTGTTGAAAGGTATAATATCATTCACACATATAAGACAATGAAGCCTAAAATATAGATATTTATTTTATGCTAGATATAGTACTCTGAAAGTTGTAAGCCTGCATATCAGAATTAATGAGAACCAGTCACTATGAAAATGCTACAACATCTAAAAGTATCACATTATAGAGCAAGATGAGATGACCAGATTTGTATATACAGTAGTTTTGTAGGAGAAGATTTGGTTTAACTCTTCACTTTATTCCTAAGCATGGAATGAACAGCAATTTCAATCATTACATTAAAGATTATACTGAATATACAACATGAAAGGTTCCCTGAAATTCACTTTTACGCTGCAGTATTATAGTCAGTATTTTGCAACAGTATTTCTAAGCCATAACCAGAAGTGGCTCCAAAACACACAGAGTCCATTATGTTCCATTAATGCTGATGGAAATACTGACCATATACTGCTGTGTGAAAGTGAACTTAGTCTTATTTAGTTTTAGTGAATCAGGCTATTCCTGATGGATGCTTTTTCAAGGAGCCATAAAAATTGGGCAAACCTGAAAACAAAAGTGAATGGCTGTCACTATTGATACATAAGGTAGTATAACAGTAGTGTTAACCTGGTGTGATGCCCAATCACAATGTACAAGGGCTGTGATTGCAAACCAAAGGCAAGATGACAAAATAAAGTGAATTATACATGATATTTTCCTTTTAACTTGTGCTTTGACTGTAGAGCCAGCTTCTACTACCATAGTACGTACTGTGAAAGTGTTTCATAATGGTGTACATTATAATCTATGAAATAAAACATATACACCACAATTGAAGACAGACTTGGACTGCACTTTTTTGTAAAAATAATAACAATACAAATGATCAATTTAACCATTAAAAAAATTAAAAATATTAGATATTGCCACATTCAAACAAAAAATAAAAATACATATTAGGTCATTTTTCTCTCCCCCAAAATGAATTTAAAAAAAAAAATCAAAAAATTATATGCAGTCTATAACACTGCAAATAAAAAAATGCCAAAAAGAGCCCATATGCAGCTCCATAGACAGAAATAAAAAAAAAAAAAAGTTATGGATGTTAGAATTTGGCAATACAAAAATATTTTGTATTGTCAAAAGTTTCCATATTATTTGTGGTAAGGTGTGCAAAATAACTCACAGAGATGGTTTATCGCAACGCATTAAGTTAGACTACATGCACCCTAAATTACATAAGTGACCATGTTCAGGATTGGAAAAGGTCAAAACTTACACACATCCAATGATGTAGTCCAGCAGCATTAGTTTTCAATTGAAAAATTTACTTTTAATAATAAATCCTTAAAACAATACATCATTTCAGCGTATAATGGATCACAATGCTTACGCTTTTCGGGATTTCCTTCCTACCCCTTATTCATTTTAAATTAAAAATCCTAGAGCTGGACTACATCATTGGATATTTCCAAGTTTTGACTTCAGCCCCCTGCAGTTCCGAGGGGTCGTCCTGGCATCAGCAGTTGAGGTTGTGGCTTATCACAGAAACGAGGGTGAGCAGTGAAAATTTATTTTTTGGAAAACTTCAACCAATTCTAGTAAGGCTATATTCACACAAACATCTAAATCTGTTGTGTGTTGGTTATTTTTGTAATACCATTTATATGTGTTTATTCACATACCCATTTTTTGATGGTCCATTCTAACAGACTATCAAGAAATAGAACAAGAATTATCTTTGTCCTTTTTCTTGGATCCCTCAGTAGACCCAATTCCATGAGGGATCCTTGAAAACGACTGTGAAAAAGCAGACTATTTTTCCTGTTTTTCACAGCCATTGCTCTCCACAATTGTGTGAATATAGCCTAAGAAAAGTGCTTATATTTTGCATTTCAATTCTAAGAACACCCATAAAAAACTGATAACAGGTGATGTCTACAATGTCTCAGAATTCCCTGATTTAATCATTACTAATAGTACAGGGTATTTTTATGAGAATGGATACTAGATAAAGCTTCAGTGATGAGACTTGTCATCTGTAGAACAGATCAGATTGGTGGCAGCAGGATTTCACTAGAGGGGGATAATGTCAAACAAATCTGATTGACTACTATAATGACTGACCGGCTTATAGGGCATACTCGGGAGATGGATGCCACAAGCCTGCATTTTATTTGTGTTTTATATATCATCATATATTTGATGCATCATATTTAATATTAGAGGAAAGCAATCATAAGCATGCATACAATGTAAAAAGATAAAATCCTACAAAGACAAGAGGCTTGCAATTAAAATGTAATAAAACAAAACAGTAAAATCTCATTAAAATTGTGAATGAATTTGTAGCCGCTCTTGTATAGAGTACTTACATTGACATGAATAATTTGTCTCTTCCATGTGATTGTGTCATTTGACTCCCCTGGCAATGCTTCAATTGATTGCATAATTTGAGTCAATTCTAGTAAGAATACTTTAGGTGTCATATCTGTCCAATCGTGTATGGTGAGAGTTATGATTTCATCAAATCCATGACACCCAAATTGATGGAAGTGATGGTGCTGATTTGATAGAGAATTGATGCAATTTCTTCAAAGGTTCCAAAGGTTGTACAATTTGGCTAAGTACAGATTGTTATGCGTGTCAAGAAAGACATATGTATCTTCATGCCACTATATTACTTATGTCATGTGTTTAAAACAGTTTTAGACCTTCGTTTAAATGGATCAAACTTTTAAAGTTTCTTTTGGCCTGGGATAATAAAAAAAGTTACAATAACTCAAAATTCCAAAGGGAAAAAACAAAATTTTAGAAATTAATTCTAGACTAAAAGCTGGCAAATAATAAAAGTTTTTACCTGTGGCAATAAAATGGTAAAATTATTCAGAAATCATGTTTGAAAGCCCAGGGAATACATAAACATCATGGGACCCCCTTAGTAAATGGCAAATTCCCCCTTCTAAACAAAACGGCAAGGAAAAGAAAACAGTGGTTGGAGAACTAATGTATTTTCTCTTGATATTTTTAAGTAAATGTGGCTGAAGAATAAAAAAAAAAAAAGTTTGTCCTAGCCCAATAGTCCATGTTACCTGGATATAGTAAATCCATGCACATAGCAAGACATTTATAACAACTGAAACAGCCTTAGCCGTATTTTTATGGATATGTAGGTAGGGTCATTGGGGATGTCCATGTCATGCATATCCCACGTATCCCTAGTACATTACAGCTGTCACCAACAGATTATGTCACCATCGCAGAAGATCTAAAACTGGTACCATCCATGTCATACATGCATAGCTCTTTGTAAGAACTTAAATGGGTTGTACAAGATAGGTCATGAGTATCTGATCCAACACCTGAACCCTGAACTCTTTTAAGACCCCTAGCTGTTGATATTTGTCATACCCCTATTAGATGCTTGTGAAGCTAATTACCTGACGTACGGTGCTCTGCTAATGAAGGCTGCTATAATAGTGGAGGCATGAGAACTCTCTTGCCCCTCTTTCTGAATTTCTACCAGCTATTGGCTGCTTACATCAGATGGCTATCTGTCCAATATCCTTAGCAAATCCATACCCCCTTTTCTCCTGTGCTTTTAGAAGCAAGTGTCCCTGAATGCCTGTGCCACCATTCACACTGAAGTTGACTTACATTTATTACATGTGATAATGATTACAGTGGGCACCTGCTGCCCACACAACCTCATTCCCTATTACTCCTTTGCCACGCACCCTATACCCCCCAAACCACTACTTACTTATAATCGGCCTCTGCTTCCGTCTGCCAGGTTATGCATATTATTATAATATGTATTATTATAAGATACAGCCACACAGACACTGCTGTGCTTCCACACTGGCTGCTACTTAGCTATATCAGATCAGGCCTGTGCACCGGGCTCCCCTCTCCCTGCAGGCCTGATCGCAGTCGCATCCCCTATGACCGCAGTCATTACATCCATGTTGGCATCAGTGGCAGATTGCATTGACTATAACATGGACTTTCAGCGCCAGTGTGATGGTGGTGACTTTTCTCCATGATGTTCCTTATAAGTTTCTTGCTGGCAGCAGTCCAGTGATGCACAACGAGACAGAGCTGTGTCCATATTGGTCTTACAGTGCATGTAAGTGCAATGTGTGGTGCTTTCAAAGGGGTTCCCACTGAAAAATTTGCTGAAAAAAGTGGTCTTTGGCTGGATAAGGGGGTAGTCTGCTTATATGGAAGTAGCTTCCGTAGAGTATTATGGGCGGAAAATTGGTCACTGAAAAAAATCAGTCTTTAAGAGGGGTTTTCTCAAAGGAGTGGTCTTCTGGAGAGGTTTCACTGTATTTCCTTTTAAAAGAATAAAAAATAATATATATCAGTCTTTTGTCATGATCTTAAAAAATGCATTCAGCTGTTCCTGAGCTATATCTGAGATTTACCATATTCTGGGCAAGCAGAGTAACAACCAAGATTACCGTACTATAGCATCAAAGTATCACTAGGCAAATTAATCTTTTAGACAAGTTAATGGCCAAACAAGGGAGAACATGCCATATTGTACAGCAAGTATAGCCTGGGCATCTGCATCGGCGAAGGAGCCCACTAGTACAATAACATTTCACTTCTCCTAGCTGTCTACTGAAGGAAATGTATTGTAAGAAATTACCTATTGTTAGAATTGCAATTTTGTTAGATTATTATTATTTTTTTTTTTTTACTATGGTGATATATTAAGTAATCATGAAATCTAGTAGTATTTTCAGTGGTCATCTGTTTATCCCACAGGCAGGATTACAATTATAGATATATAATATATCTGTATATAGATAACACAGAATACTCTACGGACAATAGGTGATGGACATAGCTCGCCTCCTCTTCCCCTTCACCTCCACAGGTCAAAGAGCATTTCTAGAAAACTCTCCTGCAGAAGTCAAATCATCTCCAGAATACAGTTTCCTCTGGTCCATCTGGCAGTTGTATAGTATATCTCTGGACTACCATTAACCACTTCCGTACCGTCCATAGACTATATACGTCCGGAAGGTGGTTGTCTATTTCTGGAAGGACATACTGGTACATCCAAGCAGAATTCAGCAGCTGCTAAAAATTGTGCAGCTACAGAAACAAGGAGCCGGCTTTATTCTGCGTGTTTTTTTAAAAAAGTTTTTTGAGACGTCCAATTGATTTAAGTTGGATTTGAAGCAACTTTTTCTGCCTCAAGATAGGGAAGGACACTTCTTTTTTCAACAGTGCTGTAAAAAGAAACAGGTTGACTCCTCCTTAAAGGGGTTGGCCACTTTCAGACCAATATTGAGAGACAAAGGTTATTGTTTGTATAATAAAAAGTTGTACAATTTACCAATATACTTTCTGTATTAATTCCTCACAGTTTTCTATATCTCTGTTTGTTTTCATTAATTCTGCTTACCACTAGTGGATGAAATTATATCCATGGTCATGTGATATACAGTCCATGGTCATGTGATGATATACACAGGTGCACAGCTTGTTATAGTCACAGCACGGTAATCAGACATCTGCCTGGTAACGAGCTGTGCACCTGTGTGTACATTACATGACCATGGACTGTATATCACATGACCATGGACTGTATATCACATGACCATGGACTGTATATCACATGACCATGGACTGTACATCACATGACCATGGTCAGAATTTTATCCACTAGAAGTAACAATGAATACCAACAAGCAGAGATCTAGAAAACCATGATGAATTGATACAGAAAGTGTATTGGAAAATTGTACAGCTATCATACAAACAATAACATTTGTCTATCAATATTGGTCTGAAAGTGGCCAAACCCTTTAAATCATCTTAACTTTGCCATTGGGCCACTGTCCCTCCCCCAATTCCACTATTGGAATACATTCATTTACAACTCAGACATGGCAGACAAGTTCGGAGTACTAAACTCTTTTCCCACTCACATAGCTATATAGCATTACATCGTGTGACGCCATGATATTATAACATAATATTTACATAGTCTGATAGTTACTTTAAGTGATAGTAGAAAAACATGGCTCCTTTCTTCCAAAAAAAAAAGGCCCCACACTTGTTCTTGCTTTGTTCTAAACATTCTAAATGTTGCTTTGTTCAGAATATCTCTACAAAAAAAAAAAAGTAAAAAAAAAAAATCAGTGTTGACTGATTCGTATCTGCTTAAACTGGGAAGCAGAGACAAAATCTGAGTACAATCTGTCACCATGCCTCTATGAAATCAAATAGACAACAGTCAGACACTTTTACTGGACATGTGGCTTCCGGGGGATAGCCAGGCAGAGAGGATTATAGCAGATAACTCACAACCCAGATTTAGTTTACGGCCTGTGATCCTAATTCCATAATCAATAACATTTAGGAAGATATGTTTTGGTAGCGCTGAATCCTTCACTGCATAATACACATCATTCTGAATTTTTTCTACCCTGTTTATAATGTTAAAAACCAAATTAGGCAGTAACATTGGGTACATCTCGATTAGATGCAATGAATAGGAACAAGCAGATTGATATTGTAATATGTTCCCTAATAAAATGTTTATGATTTGATTTCCCGCTGCCGAGTTCCTGGTTGCTTACACATTGTTAATAGCAGCCGCGCAGCAATGTTACTCTGGTCAGGTATTAGGTTTAATCAGCCCCAACCATCTCCCATACTGTAAATCCCTTCAGGTCTAACTAGGATTAATGCCCTCTTGCAGGCATATAATAGCTGCACAGTGTGCTAAATTTAATCAAAATTTCTCTAAGGGGAATTGAAACTCGCTGGTAAATAAGACGTTTCTTCAAGATCAGTGGCTTAACTGCTGGAGACTTAAAGTTTGAGATTCTTGTTTTCAAAATCACTGACACCGGTCGCTTAACAAAATCTGTGCTATATCCCTATGTGTAATTATGTAATGATGGTGTAAATGGCGGCCTGGAAAATATATGGCAGGACCTCCTTTAGAAATATAAAGGGGTGGATTTCCCACACCTGCCTAATATTCATTTTCATGTAGAGTTCATTTATCCAGTCTTAAAGATTCAAGGTAAAGCCATTACAGCTTTGCTACAGTATGTGTCAAAACTGACACAATTCAATGAGTATCTGTGCATTGTTTGTCAGTATTCTTTGAGCACTATATGGCACTACTATATAGGTATTGTACTGAAGTTCACTTTGACACATGTGTTATTTGGCATTGGTATTTACTAGTGATGAACAAATTGATTAATAACATCTGACCCAAATTTTTCAGAAGTTTCAGATCTCACTAAATCTGAAACCTTTGCAATTTTTCCAGATGAATGGTAGAACATGAGAAACACCATATACAAACAGATAAGCAGAGAGATGATGACTTTGAGGACCAGGTGGGATTCCTCATAATGGATTGCAGGAAGCCCCTCAGCCAATCAAAAAGGAAAGATGGTGGGAGAGGTCACTGATGACATCATAGCCACTATAACAGCTCGACCAGAATGTTACCATTTTGTGAGGAGTGAGAAATATAGATAGAATAAATAGTACATGGTCATTGCACCACTCATAATCTGCTTCTCCTAGTCTCCTTCCACAGTATTAATGTTTTCTGAGGGCATGAGCTAGAGATGCCTTCACAGTTGTGCAGATCTGGTTCCAGCACTAGCTGATGCTTATTCAACTTCTTCATGTCGTCCTCAGTGGACATCATCTCAACAGCAACAGGGTAAAGCATTGCCTCTACTCCCCCTCTATCTTTTTGTGCATGTAAACTAATGGGCTGCCATGGTATCCTACAGGTGATGAGTTTGGTTTTTATAGAAGCCACACAGTGGCTTCTGCATTGAGGAAGAAACGTAATGAGCAATGGCAGGAACACTGTAGCTGCGCTACATATTGTACCTACATGGCACATGTCATAAATTTGGTGGTGCAAAATTTGTAAACTTGTATAGTGGCTTGAAGAAGGTGCTGCTCTTGACAGGAAAGTATCTGCTCATGTCAGAACACCCTCCTGGACTTGCAGTGACAAAGTGGTCGGTCTTT
The DNA here is from genome assembly GCA_947044405.1 of Leptodactylus fallax. Taxonomy (NCBI): domain Eukaryota; kingdom Metazoa; phylum Chordata; class Amphibia; order Anura; family Leptodactylidae; genus Leptodactylus; species Leptodactylus fallax. The sequence continues at coordinate 73,355 of CAMRHE010000623.1, forward strand.
ACACTACTTATAAAAGGTTGAAGGCTGATCTTCAAAGGATCTGAAAAGCAAACTTTTTGTCCAAGTGACACTTTAGCAAATTATTTTAATTTTAGCATTGCTAGCCTTTACATAATGGGACAGTTTTATCCACTGTGCTAACCTGACCCATATCAGCAACCACTTAAAGAGGAACTTTCACCACCTCCAACAAGTCCATTCCTTTACATAAATTATTAGGTGCTGTTCCACTGATTCTGGCACAATTGAATTTTTTTTCTCTAGCCCCCACTGTTCCAACTGTGCTGGAATCAGTGGAGAGGAGCCTAATAACAGATGCTAAGAACTAGAGTTGGTGGAAGTGGCGAGAAGTCCTCTATAATAAGCAGGTTCAGTTGTAATGGGACCATGCCCTTTATCTGGCAGATAACTAAAGCAATGAAGCCATTGTCTTCTAGGTCAGCAAATTGGAACAGTGGCATGAACAGGCCCAATTTGCCATCAGTGCACTGTCGTGTCCAGCCTCCAGTGTACTACACACTTGAGAGTGCTCAACACAGGAGGTATCTGCAGTGCCTCTGAAGCCTGTATATACAGTCCCCTTTATACACACGTGGACAAAATTGTTGGTACCCCTAGCTTACTGAAAGAAAAACCCACAATGGTCACAGAAATGACTTGACAAAAGTAATAATATATAAAAATTCTATGAAAATGAACAAATGCTTCTGGGAGAATGTCCTATGGACAGATGAGACAAAAATCGAAATTTTTGGCAAGGCACACCAGCTCTATGTTCACAGACAGAAAATTGAAGCATGGTTGAAAAGCAATGTCTGACTTTCATTTGTTCATTTTCATAGAATTTTTATATATTATTACTTTTGTCAGATTCAAGTTATTTCTGTGACCATTGTGGGTTTTTCTTTCATTAAACGAGGGGTACCAACAATTTTGTCCACGTATGTGTATATATACAGTACAGACCAAAAGTTTGGACACACCTTCTCATTCCAAGAGTTTTCTGTATTTTCATGACTGTAAAAATTGTAGATTCACACTGAAGGCATCAAAACTATGAATTAACACATGTGGAATTATATACTTAACAAAAAAGTGTGAAACAACTGAAAATATGTCTTATATTCTACGTTCTTCAAAGTAGCCACCTTTTGCTTTGATTACTGCTTTGCATTCTCTTGATGAGCTTCAAGAGGTAGTCACCTGAAATGGTCTTCCAACAGTCTTGAAGGAGTTCCCAGAGATGCTTAGCACTTGTTGGCCCTTTTGCCTTCACTCTGCGGTCCAGCTCACCCCAAACCATCTCGATTGGGTTCAGGTCTGGTGACTGTGGAGGCCAGGTCATCTGGCGTAGCACCCCATCACTCCCATTCTTGGTCAAATAGCCCTTACACAGTCTGGAGGTGTGTTTGGGGTCATTGTCCTGTTGAAAAATAAATGATGGTCTAACTAAACACAAACCGGATGGAATAGCATGCCGCTACAAGATGCTCTGGTAACCATGCTGGTTCAGTATTCCTTCAATTTTGAATAAATCCCCAACAGTGTCACCAGCAAAGTACCCCCACACCATCACACCTCCTCCTCCATGCTTCACGGTGTGAACCAGGCATGTAGAGTCCTTTCGTTTACCTTTTCTGCGTCGAACAAAGACACGGTGGTTGGAATCTCAAATTTGAACTCATCAGACCAAAGCGCAGATTTCCACAGGTCTAATGTCCATTCCTTGTGTTCTTTAGCCCAAACAAGTCTCTTCTGCTTGTTGCCTGTCCTTAGCAGTGGTTTCCTAGTAGTTATTTTACCATGAAGGCCTGCTGCACACAGTCTCCTCTTAACAGTTGTTGTAGAGATGTGTCTGCTGCTAGAACTCTGTGTGGCATTGACCTGGTCTCTAATCTGAGCTGCTGTTAACCTGCGATTTCTGAGGCTGGTGACTCGGATGAACTTATCCTCCACAGCAGAGGTGACTCTTGGTCTTCCTTTCCTGGGGCGGTCCTCATGTGAGCCAGTTTCTTTGTAGCGCTTGATGGTTTTGGCCACTGCACTTGGGGACACTTTCAAAGTTTTCCCAATTTTTTGGACTGACTGACCTTCATTTCTTAAAGTAATGATGGACACTCGTTTTTCTTTACTTAGCTGCTTTTTTCTTGCCATAATACAAATTCTAACACTCATTCAGTAGGACTATCAGCTGTGTATCCACCTGACTTCTGAGCAACACAACTGATGGTCCCAACCCCATTTATAAGGCAAGAAATCCCACTTATTAAACCTGACAGGGCACACCTGTGAAGTGAAAACAATTTCAGGTGACTACCTCTTGAAGCTCATCAAGAGAATGCCAAGAGTGTGCAAAGCAGTAATCAAAGCAAAAGGTGGCTACTTTGAAGAACCTAGAATATAAGACATATTTTCAGTTGTTTCACACTTTTTTGTTAAGTATATAATTCCACATGTGTTAATTCATAGTTTTGATGCCTTCAGTGTGAATCTACAATTTTTATAGTCATGAAAATACAGAAAACTCTTGGATTGAGAAGGTGTGTCCAAACTTTTGGTCTGTACTGTATCTCTCTGGGTGTGTGAATGTGTATATAAGAGTTCAGGAGGAGGAGGGAGCTGTCAGCCTGTGTGGTAAGTAAGTGGGGGTGGGAGACAAAGTGAGGCAGTCAGCTACCGGCAACTAAGTGGCCCCCTCAGGAGCTTGGGGCCCCGGCTCTTGCCCGCATTTTCCAGGTGCTGACACCAGCTGTAATATTTTATAAAATAAAAACTGACAAAACTTAGAAAACTTACTTTTCCTCTTATTTTTTTACATTTTCCTGGATATTAAAATAGAAAAAACATGCAAAAATAAAAATGAAACCATATCCATCACCAAAAAAAGACACTAATTATTTGAATTTGAAAAAAACATGTTATAACCTTTATAACTACATGTACCAAAAAAAAGAAAATGTGTCCAGTTCTGCCCCAATCATGAAGTGGTTAAAGTTTTTTACATCTGTACAAGGTGCTGTATCGTAGTGTGTAACGCTGTTATGGTGCAAGCACATCGTGTAGATCTGTTATGTGGGCACAGAATTGTAAGTAATATTAATTTACTGGGCTGAGAATTTTTGGAGACTTTACTCAGACAATGTTGTCAAGTGAGCTAGCAAATATATCCTGATATTTTTGTCCCATTTACATAACTTTAAAACATTTCTCATCTAAAAGTCTTTATATTTGGCTTGCAAAGCTCATCAGTGTGAATAGTGCTTCCTCAGCAAATGTGAGACAAACATTTTAGCAAACACTCTGAAGTAAGTGACTCATGTTTTATTGTAAATTATTTATCCTGACTGCTTTTAAGAATTGCAGCACATACACCACATATTGGTACAAATACAGAATGTAAGAGGATGAAGTGAATTCAGAAGATGAAAAGCGGTATCGTTTCCAAAAATTGGATATTAAACGAATCTGGAAATATTTAGAGGGCTTCTACAATGTGAAGAAAATATTTTATGTAGCTGCCCTTAAAGGATCCCTAAACCCAGAAATGAAGGTTAAAAGTGCGTAAGAAATATAGGTAATCTCCACTTGTATGTAATGCTGACACAAACAGTTTTATAGAAATCTGGTGGAAAAGGTGAAAATCTCCTGCTGGTCTGCTCTATCTTGAACCAGCGGAAGGCCTGGGGGTGGGGTTTTATTGAGGGCAGGGCTTAATTCTACCTTTGTCCTACTGGAGATAGAGTCCAGCAGTTACAGTGACTTGTATTACAAGGTGTCACATGACTGTGAGAAGAAGGAGGGGTGACATGGTGGAGCTCCTAGGACACACAGGGAAGATTTATGCATATGCTTCTCATTTTTTTTCTCATAATGATAGCACTGTTTGTGGGGTTCGCGGTCCGCAGCCCTACTTATCGATCCCCGCTCTTGCTCACAGCCACCTCCGCAGAAGGTGAAGTGCAGGTGGCCGTGAGCAGCAGCGGAGATCGATAAGTAAATAGGGCCTATTAAAAAAAAAAAGGGGCCCGCTGGGCCCCCTAATGTCCCGGGCCCTGTGACAGCCGCTACCGCTGCTACTGCGGTATTAACGCCACTGACTGCACTGCCATACTGGATGTCAGAATTCTTGTAAATTAAAATGTTTTTAAACTACTCATGCCTCCTGCAGCAAAATGCCTGCTCAAGCTAATGAAAACTCTCAGCAGACCCAAGCCTGTCTCCAATCTGACAAGGTATGTCACAGACAACAGCGAGCTGCTGAAACTCCCCAGCAGACCCAAGCCCGTCTCCAATCTGATAAGGCATTCTCAGCCACATGCACACAGATGCACTCCAAGTTTTCATAACAACCCAGCCATTTTTCTTCACTGCTGTAGGTCATCTTTAAAGGGGCAGGGTGCTGTGGATGACACTGTTACACAAGTTGATAGTAGTAGTATAATGTTGTACCGTGTTAGCCATTGAAAGTAGTGGAAGAGTGAAGAAATCAGGCAATACCTTTTAGAGGCTAACTGAGTATATTTGATAAGTAAGCTTTCAGAAGTACTAGCTTCCTTCATCAGACATGGTGTTATACAAGAACTGAAAATTCACAGATTTTTTATACCCTATACACATGCTCTTCAAAGGATTTTAGAGTCCTTAAAAAAAAAAAACCAAAAAAAAAAAAAAAAATGCAATCTAAGTAGAGAAGTTATTTACAACTGGTCTTTATTTTTTGACCGGTTGTAAATAACTTCTCTAATTAGATTGCATTTTTTTTTTTTAAGGACTCTAAAATCCTTTGAAGACCATATGTATAGGGTATAAAAAATCTGTGAATTTTCAGTTCTTGTATAACACCATGTCTGATCAAGGAAGCTAGTACTTCTGAAAGCTTACTTATCAAATATACTCAGTTAGCCTCTAAAAGGTATCGCCTGATTTCTTCACTCTTCCACTGTTACACAAGGTCACATACACACAGCTTTTCCATAACAACTTATCGCAGGTTTTTCACTGATATCCAAACTGAGATGCACAAGATCACACGACACTTTTGACCAATGGAAAATCGCAGGTTCTTCAGTCTTGACACATACACAGCTTTACAGCAGGTTTCCATGGCAACCAAGCTATTTATGACCTGTATGAGTCAATAGCAGTTTGCAGGTCCTTAAATATTCAGTCATATGACGTGTATCAGCCAATATAAGTTCACATTTCATTTACCAGGTTTCCATAACAACACAGCCATAAATAGACTGTACCTATACTGGACTGTCATACTGGATGTGAAGTGCAAAACTGGCCAATTCTTATGAGGCCACTACACAAACTAAAAATGAAATATACCCGTGCAAAGCCGAGTCCTTCTGCTAGTACTATATAAATTTGGTATCGCTGTGTTCATACTGACCCGCAGAATACAGGTAACATGTCATTTTTACCACATATTGAATGCCATAAAAATTAAACCCATAAGAAATTGGCGCAAATGCGTTTTTTTTTTTTTCCAATTCCATCTTATTCTGAATTTTTTTTCCAGCTTCCCAGAACATTGTACAGGATATTGAATGGTGCCATTACAAAGTACAATTTGTATCATAAACAGTAAGCCATTATGTGAAACTGTGAACTGAAAAATGAAAAAAATATGGCTCTTGGAATGGGAGGAGGGAAAAATGGAAATTGGCTGTGGCATGAAGGGGTTAAGGACATAGCCAGTTTTGACTTTCAGAACATGGTGGATTTTTGTTTTTTTAATAATATTTGCAATTATTTCTGTGACGTGATTTTATATATATACACACGTGGACAAAATTGTTGGTACCCCTCGTTTAATGAAAGAAAAACCCACAGTGGTCACAGAAATAATTTGAATCTGACAAAAGTAATAATATATAAAAATTCTTTGAAAATGAACAAATGAAAGTCAGACATTGCTTTTCAACCATGCTTCAACAGAATTTTTTTTAAAAAGAAAACTCATGAAACAGGCCTGAACAGAAATGATGGTTCCCTTAACATAATATTTTGTTGCACAACCTTTTGAGGCAATCACTGCAATCAAACGATTCCTGTAACTGTCAATGAGACTTCTGCACCTCTCAGAAGGTATTTTGGCCCCTCCTCATGAGCAAACTGCTCCAGTTGTCTCGGGTTTGAAGGGTGCCTTTTCCAGACAGCATGTTTCAGCTCTTTCCAAAGATGCTCAATAGGATTTAGGTCAGGGCTCATAGAAGGCCACTTCAGAATAGTCCAATGTTTTCCTCTTAGCCATTCTTGGGTGTTTTTAGCTGTGTGTTTTGGGTCATTATCCTGTTGCAAGACCCATGACCTGCGACTGAGACCAAGCTTTCTGACACTGGGCAGCACATTTCTCTCTAGAATCCCTTGATAGTCTTGAGATTTCATTGTACCCTGCACAGATTCAAGACACCTTGTGCCAGATGCAGCAAAGCAGCCCCAGAACATAACAGAGCCTCCTCCATGTTTCACAGTAGGGACAGTGTTTTCTTTCTATTTTTCCATCTATGAACATAGAGCTGATGTGCCTTGCTAAAAGTTTCGATTTTTGTCTCATCTGTCCATAGGACATTCTCCCAGAAGCTTTGTGGCTTGTCAACATGTAGTTTGGCAAATTCCAGTTTTGTCAGATTCAAGTTATTTCTGTGACCATTGTGGGTTTTTCTTTCATTAAACGAGGGGTACCAACAATTTTGTTCACGTCTGTATATATATATATATATATATATATATATATATAATTTATTTATATATTTTTTTTATTGCAGTTGTCCAGCATATCAACCCAGCCCCATACATAGATAGGTTAAGTTCACTTGAATCAAACAGTGTTTACCCTTTGTGAATTGGTGCCGCCATTGTATCGCTGCTCATCTCCTGTGTTCACTTTGTGCAGTGTATGACAGCTAGTATTTTCCACCTGTTCAGAGAGGAGTGAAAACTACAGATCCAGCATGCCGATGGGAAAATAGGGAAACAACTGAAAACAGCAAAATATATGTTATATAATGACTATAGTTAGTGATGTTTGCGTAATAGTATCTGTAATGAAGAGGGAATAGAAGGGCCGATGGTGTGTATCAATATGTAGCAATAGTGCATCTTGTTCTCTGCTACTATGTGATGATTAAGGTGTGCTAGCTACTAGAGCAAAATATATTGTTTTTTTTAAGAATAACTTTTACCAAAAGCTTTGGGCTTTAACTAGCAAGCTGAGAACTTGCTGAAGGCAATCTATGCAGTTGCCTGTGACCATGTAACATCCTTGATTCCAGGCTGAAATATGCTGTAACTATCAGAGGAGGAAAGTTAAAGCATACCTCCAATTATAAAACAACTTTTCATAAGTGAATAGTACAAGTGGATATAAGAAACTTCTTAATATGTCTTATAAAAGAATCATGTTTCATTCTCCATTCATCTGGATGCATTACTTCTAACCTAGAAGTCTATGGAGAGAGGAAGGGAGAAGGAGTCTACAGGAAAAGACATATTGCAGTGTCTAAGCTTTGTTACACTTGGTAACTAAGGTAATTCATTAGCTGTACTATATCTAATAAAACAATGCTCTAATGCTGTATAGAATGAGGCAATATATTAATTACAAGGCAGCAGTAGTCTCCTTCTCCCCTCTTCACCCTCCATAGACCTCTGTTGTGAGGCTGGATTGAATACAGGTACTAGTAGAGATAAGAATCTGAATGAAGAGAAAGGAGATGAAGGCAGCTTGGTAAGGAAGCATTATTCTTTAATAGGATATATTACAAAGTTTCTTATATTTACCTGTACTATTCTTTTATGAAAACTTTTTTTAAAGTGGAAGTGCCCTTTAGGTTCTACTGATATATTTAAGTCAAACAGGATTGTCTAAATTTGGATGCAAGGGAAGTGAATTGAATTTCTAGCTGTAAGTAGTATTATGTCTGTGCAAGTTTTCGGTCCCTGGCTATATGAGTTGCAAAACAATCTAAAAAGCTGGACAAGTGAATAAAATAATAAAGCCCTAGTCTTTTGTAAATGTTTTTTACCCTATCAGAAAATTGTAAATTAATATATATTTCAATTGAGATTATATATATCATCACATTTTTAAAGTTAGATTATATTACGTGCACATGCACACTGGGATGTTCGTACAGTACAGTATTAGCCACATTTGTGACATTTTATACATTATACAGGGTCAATAATAGAAATGACACAAGGGAGACAAGACTAAAGACTGCTGTAGCGGTATGTGTAAGAAGAAAATCAAAGACTTATTGCTTAGAAACATACACATGACTCGGAGGGAAAAAAAAATGATGGAAGCTGGGGTCATCATGAATAAGGAATTAAAGTCCTGGGGAATACGATAGATACTGCATGCCTAAAAATATAGAAAGTTAATATATAATTAATTAAATATAGGATAACGCTGCATATCACCCCATATCATAACCATAGCTGTGACTGTAAATTTACTATGTATTTATACAGATATGAACTATCTTACCTTTCATCTTGGCTCAGTATGCCCCAAGATGAGTGGTATGAGATGACAAGGCTTTCATAAACATGATTTTGCAATACTTTGTCACAAGATGATATGCTATATGCTTGGCAACCAGTAGTTGTGACAGACAGAATAATTTTTTCACTTACCTCTTGTAACATCTTTGGGCCTCTGCGCCATCCTTCAGTCGCACGCTTTGGCACAGGAGGCGTGTTCAGTTGTGATCCTTTTCACTTGTTTTTATAGCACAGCTGAGGATTCGTTGCTGTGTGTTAGTCCAGCCAGTACTTTACTTCCTTTGGTTACTATAGAGTTAACTTATTAGCCTTTGAATGACATTCCTCCTGGCCAATTAAGTCTAGGGCGGATTCCTTTATATACTTTTCCAGCCCGCTCCCTTATGCTTGCTATTGCCTTGTGCATGCGGGCTGTATACTGTTTGCTATCTATATTCATATTTCTGACCTTGGCTATTTCCTCTGACTACTCTTTTGGATTCTGACTCTGTACTTTGCTGCTTGACTGGTTCCGACCCGTTGGCTAGCTGACCACCTGTTTGTTGTTGTTTGTCTTGTCTGCGTTTTGTGTTATCACTTGCATCATAGGAAGGGACTGTCGCCCAGTTGTCCCCTACCGCTTAGGGTAGTTGAAGCAAATAGGCAGAGACTGGGGGAGGGTTTAGCATTAGGATTCACTGTCTTGTCATTCCCTTCCTCTCAGGTTTCACCAGCAGCTACTGGGGAATTGCTCATCTAGCAATTCCCTAACATCTCTCCCCTAAAATAGTATATATAGGCTTAAATGTTGTATATAGAAAGTGCAATCTGTTTCACAAAAACTATACCTTATATACAGTAGCTATGTACATGCAAACAAATTATGTAATTAAAAAAAACAAATATTTTTGTGTGCTCTTGAAGCTCCAAAAAACATGGTCCTTAAATTGCCTCTAAAGGTCCTAGTTCCCAAAGTATTGTAGTAACATGGCTTAGGATACTTTACTTCATTACTTTTTTATCAAAATGTAAAAATTGTATTTGTGAGTTTAAGACGTTGACTCTTCTGGTATATCAGATTGGTTTAATAGTGCAGATTTGTTGGCAGAATTTCCATAATTTTCTCATCCTGTTTACATTATGACAGCAGATCTATATCATTAGTACGATGGATGCTATATCATTACTGCAATTAACGGCTCATCCTGGAGCAGGGCCCTTGAGGTAAGAAGCCTGAGGGACCTTTCTGACAGCTTCACTATATATGTGCATATGACACAAAGATAGAAATGCCACACATATATCTGCCAACTTTGCAGTAACTAAATTACCTTGACAAAGGCTTCTTCATGGGTGACTTATTAGCAGTGGAATATAATTACTAGTATACATCAACCACTGAAGAAGGCAGGTGATAGGTCACAAAGATCTTCTGAATATGTCTTGAAAACAACTTTGGTCACAGATCCAGAGGCAAAAATATGGAAACACTTCACAGGATAGTTGATAAGTTGCAAAATGTGCTCAGGATTGAACTTGTACCATGAAAAAAAAGTCTGATGTGTTGCAATTCCAGCTCAAAAAATTGCCATATAGGTGTCTATTACACAATAGGAAACCCAATGTCCACCGTGCCCATCTACAGTGCCTCTGACCTCACTTCTGCTACATTCCATTTCCTCAGCCCCCTGCCCCTTCTCACCACACAGACCCTTGCCGCTTAGTGTACCCCTTCCCCTCCGCCTACAGAGTCCTGCCATCTTGTATCTCCCTGCCACCGAACTGAACCCACCATCCTTTCAAAAAGGTGTTGCCAAGCTGTTTCTCCCACTGACCACCTTCCAGTCCATGATATTTACTATTACCCCTACCCCTTCTTCCCTCTAAAGCCCTGCCATAAAATTCCCCCCCTGCCCTTCCACACAGTCCCTGCCAAGTTCAATCTTACCCATGTTGCTCATCTGTCACTTCCTTTGCATCCCACCCCTTTATCTCCCAAAAGAGCCCTGCCATTTTGTGTCCCCCTGTCCTCCCCAAGATCCTTCTCCTACATAACAGGAGAACAGATATACTGTATATAGACACTGATGAAGTGTGATACTGTATCATGATAAATACAATCTAGTGGTAACTCTAGGCTACGCTATCTCAGTATACACATGAATTCTTCACTAGTATGAGATATATATAGAGAGATGTTATACAGTAAGAAGTCATTGCAAGAGATGTCTGGGGATTCCTGGTACAGATTTTGCTGCAGGACACAAGATCTTCAGGCAATGCCGCTAACTACACTTAGATAGATAGCTAAGACTGAATATTTTTTCTATTTCTGGAAAGCCTTATGTGACATATAAGTCACTCAGGGACTAAGCCTTTTTTATGTGGATATTAATTTTAGCTTCTCAGTTCTCATAACACTTAAATTGTAGCTATAAAGTATGGGAATGTAGTATTTCTCCGGAATAAAAGTTACTTACACATTTGAGGCTATAGAGGCGCTTTCTGCATTTCCTAGAAATGTTTCATTAATTGAAGAAAACAAAACTCAGATGACAGCAAAATTTCACAAGAATTATATCTACAATTTGCTGCATTTTTTACTTCTTTTTTTATGGCAAGAATAGCAAAACAGATTGTGCTTTTCTTGCCAGCAACAAACCTGAACCCCTGATGGAGACATAAACTTGCCAATGTGAATATATCCTTTGTTTTAGGGAAAGAAAACATATTGCAAAAAAAAAAAAAAAATATCTCCAGCCAGTGTATAAAATGTTTTTGGGCTTATAAGATTGATGACCTATTCTTTAGATAGGTCATCAAGCAAAGATCAGTGAGGGTCCGACACCCAGGACCCCCGTAGATGAGCAGTTTGAAACAACAGCAGCACTCCACTTTATAGGCCATGTACCATCATGTTCATTGCTCACATGACCTCTTTGTAGCTCAGTCCCCTGTAAGTGAACAGGACTGAGCTGCAATGCCAAGTACAGCCACTATACAATGTATGGCACTGTGCTTGGTTTTTAGTGAAAAGGCCGCATTGCCAGACCTTTTCTGGTCTTCAGTCCAAAGGATAGGTCATCAATCATATAAGCTCTAAAAAACCTGTTTAAAGGGATTCTATCACTGGGAAACCCTATTTTCACTAACGGGACGTTGGAATAGCCTTTAGAAAGACTATTCGTCTCCTACCTTTATTTTTTTGCTCTGCGATGCCGTTTTGTAGAATTTTCTTCTTTCTTCTTTTTGCAAATTAGTTTTCAGAAAGCACAGGGGGCATCCCCTGTGCTCACGTCACACGCTCTTCTGAAGATCCAGCGCTTCTCTCTTCTTGCGCTGATGCCTCTCCACAGTCAGAACCCGCTGAGAGTGTGTTCGGGATCCAAATCCCGAGCATGCTCAGTCGACTCTGCCACTTCGCGTTGGACAGAGCCGGCATTTTGACGTCAAAATGGCCAACTGGACATGCGCAGTCGGCTCTGTCCAACATGAAGTGGCAGAGTCGACTGAGCATGCGCAGGATTTGGATCCCGAACAGACACAATCGGCGGAGAGGCATCAGCACAAGAAGAGAGAGGCGGCGCTGAATCTTCAGAAGAGCGTGTGATGTGAGCACAGGGAACGCCCCCTGTGCTTTCTGAAGACTAATTTGCATAAAGAAGAAAGAAAAAAATTCTCCAAAACGGAGGCACGGAGCAGAAAAATAAAGGTAGGAAACGAAGAATCTTTGTAAAGGCTATTCTGACGTGATGTTAGTGAAAATAGGGTTTCCCAATGATAGAATCCCTTTAAGTTAAAATTTCAAGGCATGGCAAGAAAGTGGAAAGCTGACAGCGTTGGTTGAAATAGATCCATCCATTTGTGAAATTTATACCCTATCCATAAGATAGGGCATAATTTGAAGATTGTGAGGGTCCAATCATTCAGACCCCCAATGATCAGGAGAATAGGGAATCTTTCCCACTGTTCTGAATGGAGCAGTTGTCTTGCATGACATGCAACACTCCTTTCATTTTAATGGAGTGAGAGAGGCAGATGAAGCACAACATGGCGCAACCACCACTTCATTCAGAACAGGGAAAAAATCCCCCATTTTCCTGACTGATTGGGGTCTGAGAAGTTTAACCCCATCAATCTGTAAGTTATGCCCTATCCTATAGACAGGGCTTAACTTGCCCAGACAAGAAAACCCTTTTAGGCTAAGGCCCCACGTGGTGTCCCGAAGCAAAAAAGCACTGTGGGAAAAACTGCGGCGGAAACGCATCGCAGTTCTTCCTGCAGCGCTTTGGACAGAAAGTTCGCAGAGGTTTCCTCTGCGGACTTTCTGTTTCAATTATACCTATGGGGAAACCGCCGGCGTTTCCATAGGTATAATTGGCATGCTGCGATTTCCAAAACCACACAGGTTTTGGAAATCGCTGCGTTTCCGTAGCGCGGTTTTTACCGCAAAGTGGTCATGGGATTCACTAGAATGCCATCCACTTTGCTCTGACTATAAAACACTGCGCCGCGTCTACGCCTCGTGGGGCCCGGCCTTAAGGTCAGGGCCCCACATAGAATAAATGCTGCAATTTGGCTGTGGCGTTTTACATTACCTGCAAAGTGGATGGGATTCTGGCTAATCCCATCCACACATTGCAGAAAATAAACCGCAGCGGAAATGCTGTGATTCAAAAGTAAAGAATACAAGGTCAGAATGAAATAACTGCACTTTGCAAAACATTTTGACAAAAAGTCATTGTATCGAATAGCAATCTATAAAATACATTAACTTCACAAATTACTTGCAGCGCATCCAAACAAAAAGAAATTCATGCAACAAACAGATTTCCCAGTCTTACAATTGCAAACTCTGCCCAAAGACTCTAATTGTGAGAACAGATGTAAACCATGTGGCGGTGAATTTAAGAGCTGATGTATACAAAAAAGAAATAGTAAAACAAATATTCTTACCCAGAGGAGCAAATCAAAGTGGATATTGCTACTAGAGATACTGTATTTCATGCAAGATGGTAAAGTAAAGCACATGTAATTGGAAATAGACTAAGCTCATATAATTTATTTTACAATGGCTATACATTTTTAATGCAGCCCTGGATATATACATAGCATATCTTATTTACTAGGAAACTACATGTAACCTATATACTTAATATTTAATAGGCTCATAGAGAGATAATTAAAAAATACATATACACTCTAGAGCTTCTGACGGTGTCGGTTAAAGGGAACCTGTCCCATGCAGCCCAATCTGCAGTCAGCATGTTATAGAGCAGGAGGAGCTGGGCAGATTTAGGAAAGGATTCAGTATACCATGAACTGTATTAATCTAAATCCCTGCTACTTCTGAGTTTTGGAATCCAGTGGGTGGCCCTCACCATATGAGAGAGTATACAGACATAATTGTTGGTCACTGTGTTAGGCTTGTTAGACTGCCCATTGGACTCTTAGGCTGAGGCCCCACGTTGCGGCAATGCAGATTGCTCAGATGATTCAAAAAAAGGCAGCAAAATCTGCAACAAAAAAAGCTGCATTTCTGCAACGTGGGGTCTTAGTCTTAAAGGGACTTTCCGGGCAAAATCTTTTTTTTTTTCTTTTAAGGTCTGTTAGTGCTATTAATGGGTTAATAAGTACACCCATATACCTTTAGCAGTGTTTTGAGTGATTTCTGGGTTTCTCTGGGAGCTCCTTGCATATTCTGCATTTGTTTACATGGTGTAGCTTCCTGCTGTGTAGCTCCCTGTGTAGCTTCCACACTACCTCCCTCTCACTGCCCCCTCCTCTCTCACTCTGTTACAACCCCTTCCTGTCTCCCTAGCTATCCCACCCACTACTAACCCTTCCCAACTAACTAACTCAGCCCACCCCCCACTGCATCATACTTACCTTTCTTCCTCTCTGGGAGATGGCTCCTCCCTTTTCTTTCACTGGCGCAGGCAAGCACGTACACAGACCGGAAGTACCTCTGATGCCTGCGCAGTAGAGATGGAGTGCCATCTCTACTGCACATGTGTCGCAGGCACCTCCAAACTGTGCAAGTGCTAGCAGAGAGGAAGAGGGGAGGAGCCATTCCCGGAGAGGAAGATACAACTATGATGGAGTTGGGGGGGAGAGTAATGGTCACCGGATTATCAGAAAGTGTGCCTGGGACGCTCACATGACCGCCCCAGGGATATGGGTAATTATAGATTTTTTTTTCATATAAGTTAATTATTTGTTAGGAAGGGGGAGGGGTTTAGTTTAGGGGTTAATTTTTGTTTCATTCCAGACAACATTTTAAAGTGTAACTCCATTTTGTTTTATTTATTTTTTGTTTTGGTGTCAGAGGGTGCTTGGTGAACATTTTTGTGATACAATTAAACTTTCTTTTTTAGCAGAATGCAGGCTGTAACATTCTCCCTAGCAACCCTCAAACTGAGCTGTTACTAAGGACAGTTTGTACACATTTGTATTGCCAGTATGTATAGGTGTAGCCTTTACAAAAGGGGGGGATGGTCACTTCTAATGGCTATGTCTCTGGTTTTATACCACCTAGAAAAATATCCTGCCAAGATTCCAGTACTAGCTATAAAACAACCTTACATATGCTGCAAAATCTGAGATACTTCCATTTAAAATGACCATCCACCCTTTTGTAAATACTTCAGCTCTACATACTGCATTGAATAGAGTTGTACCAAACAGAATCTCCTGGCAATGCCTGGTTAGACCATTACTAGTGGGAATTTTATAGCCTATTTTCTATTAAAAGAAAGTTAGATAGGTTAATAAAGTATATTGCAAAAATATTCTGACACAACAGCGAAAATATGAAATAAAATGGGGGTTATACACTAAGCCAAATGCGGGGATTTAGATCAATAAGTTACAAGCCATACTGAATCCTTTCCTCAATCAGGCTACTCCTGCTCTATAACATGCTGCTGGCTGAACAGACTACATTTTTAGAGTAAGGTTTACTTTTATGTTTAACCCTTATGTGATGGAGACATTTTTCTTTTTTTGTGTTTTCGTTTTTTACTCCCTGCATTCCGAAAGCCATAACTTTCTAATTTTTCCATTTATATAGTCATATGGGGCCTTGATTTTTGCGTGACAAGTTTTACTTCAAATTGGTACCATTTATTATTCTATACAATGTACAGGGAAGTGGGAAAAAAAGTCAGAATGAGGTGGAATTGAGAAAAAACGCAGCACCGCCATTTTCTTATGGGTTTTGTATTTACGGCTTCCACTCTGTTGTAAAAATGCTATGATAGCTTTATTCTGCAGGTCAGTACGATCACGGTGATATCAAATTTATTTACTTTTTTCATGTTTTAATAACTTTACAAAAATTCTAAATTTTGAAGAAAGAAAAATTCTTTGAATCACCATATTCTGACACCTGTAACTTTTTTATATTTCAGTGTACGGAGCTGTATAATATGTAGTTTTTATTGATACCATGTTGAAGATGCTGTTTTGATCACTTTTTATTCCATTTTTTTAAGGAGGCAATTTGGTGAAAAAAAACGCCAAATCAGCCATTTCGATTTTTTCCCTGCTCTGGCGTTTACCATATGGGACAAATTTTAATAGCTTGGGTGTTTTTTTGGATGCCTATTGTGTTTATGTTTACTTTTATGTATTGATATTTATATGTGATCTAGGGAAAGGGAGGTGATTTAAACTTTTATTTTTTTAATTTTTTTATATTTTTAAAAACTTTTTTCTTTTTAACTTTTTTTTTTGCTTGAACATGTGATCTTTAGATCTCCTGTGCCATAGACTGCACTACTGTACTACTACTGTAGCGCAGTCTATGGCGGATTTTCTATGTAACTATTAAAGCCTGCTGTAGGCAGTAGTTACATTACATTACATCTCTGATCACGGGCAATGCTGCTGGGTCCCTGCTATATGAAATAGCACAGACCCGGCAGCTAGTGCGGCCACTCTGTTTTAGAGCGGCTGCCATATTTAGTCACGTGCACCAGGATGTAACTGTACGTCGTGGTGCGCCTAAGGGTTAAATCTACCATTTTTGGTTTTGTTGAGATAAGATTATTCGTTATTCTAATTAAAAAGATTTTTAATGAATATATATTGTAACATACTATGCAAAGGAAAAGCCAACCCACATATGTAGCTGAATTTCAAAAATGTATGCAATCGTGCAAAGGATATTAGGGGTTATATAACTGAGGCTTGTGCAATATAACTCGAATCATATATAATAGTCCAAGCAACATCAGTATACAGTAATATGACATTCTGAATACCAAGAAGTTTTTATTAGTTTCTATTAGCCAAATGGTACAATGTTTTGTACTCCCCTTAACTCCACTCTTTTAATGGCTTTTGCTGTCTTCTGTGATAACATATCGTGCTGTAGCAAGTCAGATCAACACTTTTGCTACATCTGTAAGTCATGTGCATCCACTCTTAAAGGAAAAAAGACTTTAGTATTTGTAGGCTAGATACAGGAAAATTCTAAACAGTAGTGTATCTTCTAGAAGGAACTTATTTTTACCTTGCTTTTACAATATAAGATCTCCTGTAGGTATTAGAGGGGTATTCGATCCCAGAAAACTTGGCTGTTTCCATCAGTGCTGTAGATCTTGATTAAAGCACTAGAACATATACTAGACCCCCACTGCATGTGAACTCCTAAATATGATATTGCAACTGGGAGAAGCAAGGGACGAAGGTCGCTTGTTCTAGTGCTGCTGGGACCCCCAGTGATTCAGCTGTCATCACCTATCCAGGGGGAAATAAGGGATTAATATTGGTCGGAATACCCCTTCAGTTTTTATTAAGCCACCATTAGATAGAATTATACCCTCTAGCAGCACCCTAGTAATAAATGCACCATGTACTGTACACTATCATTTGGCAAGGATTAGACTGTTGGTATCCTGGAAAGAAAAGCTCAAGGATGTTATCAGTGATCTAGAGATTTCTACCAAGAGAAGAAGAAGTATAAAAGACTGGTAGCCACCTTAGTAGACATTAATAGAAGGAATATAATATTTCAGCCTGCAGCTATACAGAGCCTGAAGGCAGCAAGACAAGATGAGGGACATCAGCCACACAGGTAGTGGCAGCCGTTGGCATGTCTTTACAAACACTTCCATATTAAATGACTTGGTCCCTAAGGCTCTATTCAGACATTCCTGTGAAAAAGGGCCATTTTTCATCCATGGAGCACTTGTCTATTAAGGGAACTGAAAAAAAGGGGCAAATATTGGACTTACGGTTTATTATAAAAAACTGGAAATTTATTGAAGTCTTCATGAAAGGTAGATACAAGAAAAATATACAAAATGAGCAATAGATGTATCAGCTGTCCATAGTTAGGCTTCCATTATGGAAGTATAGTGTTTAGAGGGCAGGGACTTCATCCAGGCCTCATGAGTGTGAACACACCACGTAAGTTTGATCCCCCAACAGCAAGGCCCTCACCTGCCAATCATTTATACCAATAGCGTAGGTGTGTCTTAGGATCTTTAGACATTGTGGATAACTCCAATATAGCTTATACCCAAGACACACCCTTGTGGTCCAAGATGTAATCCAAAATGTATATCTCAGGAGTTAACTCTTTATGTCCCATGTAACTCATGATTTTTAACAAAGACCTATCCTATTTTTTGATGGTCCGTTAAAATAGACCATCAATAAATCGGTCATGTGAATAGTCCCATTCAAATGAATTGAATTTACTGCAGCCCTGTGATGACCATTAAAGAAAAAAAAACCAAAAATAAACACGCCATCACACAGCACATTGTTCGTCTGAATAGAGCTTAACCATACGCACTCACAATCTAGTTTACTTACATTAAACACACAGACATTTCTAGAAAACATACATGTATCAGATGGTGGCGTTATTTCATTGAATTTCAGTCGTACAAGAAGGAAAAGTTATTCACTGAGCCATGCTTATATATATATATATATATATATATATCTTACACAAGGTAGTTCAGTTGCTTTGCATCAAAGTGACCCCTGTATATTGTGTTAATAATATACATCACTATAATATTCATAGCCCTTTAAGCATCTTGTACATATAATATTTTATGTTTTCAGCCCTATAAAAATAGACAATTTATTAAGAAGTGGCACAACTTGCCGTATCCTACGAATGTGTAGAATAAATCAGAGAAGTACATTTTAATTTTCCTTACATAAACTAGAGTGAAGCTACCTACACACTGAACTGTGCTTAAGCAAACATAGTTTCCATGGTTACGCTTGCCGCATTCTAAATGTAGTATATGATTTAATTAGCTAAAATGACTACGTACAAAATTGATGACAGCTGAGCTTGTAGGCTAGTGAAAAATCCAGTAAATAGAAGTAACCTCGCTAGTAAAATTATTTGCTTTACGGAAGGTTTTAAGCAAAGGAACTAAAAGGCCACTAAAAAAGTCACCTACAATACAAACAGTTCTGTCACACGGGTGGATGTTGTTTCCTAGTAAGCAGTAACTGCTTAGAAACCATCTCAATCTTCCATGTACTTTATTAGACACTTGAGACATCAAATGACTTAACGTAAAGCTTTATCTTTTATTAGTTAGGTTTTATAGTCAGCAGATGTAAAAACCATCGGGCTCTATCATATTTTTATGCATATTTTCTATTTATATATCCATATATTTTATATCTTTAAACCTAGGCTCTGCAGAAAAGACTGACAACATGCTTCAGTTGATAAATCTGCTTGACGCGGTATCGCTCAGTCCTTCCACCAATCTCCCAACCACTTCACCTGTAAAAATGAGACTTGACACCGTAGTTGGAATGAATTGGCCACAGCAGCCATTTTATTAACAAACATACATATAAACATTGTAAACCATATATAAACCAATCGCCAGTTCCCCACTCTAACTCTTTTGACAAGGAGGTCCTCGGAGCCCACATTCTGGCCTAACCTTTATATCCCGTTAAATTGTTTACCTCCAGCCGTAAGCCCAGCTCGGAGGCACCAAATCACCCCACCAGGGTGAAGGATCTTCAACTTACAAGATCCCCGCTCTCAGGCCAGCTAAAACCGCACATAGCCAAGCTATTCCTTTTGGGGAGTCCAGAGCCTTATGAGCTCCCCCCCAACCAGCCATCCACATCCTTTGTCTCCAACTCCGAGGACCCCCCGCCAACAACGTCAAGTCTTGACACCTTAAGACTTGGCGTCCCTCCACACCCCTAGAGCTGTTTCGATCCCTTCCTGAATGGCTAGGCACCACAAATCTGTACCAACGGCATTAAGATGCACCCCATCTCTCCTCCAAAAACCCCCTTCACCAGCCTCCAGCTCCCTGTGCCTAACTGCCACACAGCCGTTGCTTTTGAAAAACCGCGCCACCGCCCTGTTTACCTTAATCCTAGCTCTGTTGATACTTTCCACACACCTGGCCCCTCTCCAAGTATGCCGATACACCACATCTGACCACACCGTCACTAACCCTGGAGCCAGCGCCCACAAACGCAACATATCAAACTTGATATCTCTGATGAGCTCCCTGAACGGCCTGGCCCCCAAATCATTCCCTCCAACGTGTAATACCAAGACATCTGGTGACCTATCCAGTCTCGAAAACCTGTGGAACTCGGGCAAAACCCTGGACCAAGACATCCCTCGGAATCCCAGCCACCTAACCACTACACGCTCCCTCGGAAACCCCAGTTGCCGACCTTCCGGGCGGACGGCGGCCCGCAGCGCCCCCCAGAACACGTAGGAGTGACCCAGGATCCACACCAGTTCCCGCACTCCTTCACCTAAAAGAAAACAGACACAAATAACAATGAGAACCATGCCCCCCTCCCACGTGGGTAACCTCCCCTCTTCCTTCCCCCTAACCTGCCTGCCTTACAACCATGCCGGCCTAACATATGACCTGAACCGAACGGATTCCCACCGCCCAATGCGTTGCACCACCTCATCGCCCAGACCCCTGCGTGCCGCCTCTGTCGCCGCTACGATCCGGAAGGAGTGCCCTCCGAAATCCCCCGGCTGACGGCCGCACTCCCTTAAACACTTCTTAAACATTGCCAGGAATTGAAACCGAGACAGGAACGTCCCATCCCCGTGCCGCAACAACGGCTCCCCTGCCACTCGCATTTCAGGTAAAAACGCCCCCAAACACCTGACCGGGCACATCTCTACTCCCGGGACCGCAAACACCACTACCTTTGCCCCCTTACTCGTCTGGTCCGTCTTCGACCGCCGAATTCTGAACTCCACCCTATCCTCGTAAAGGTCTACATCCTCCGCTAACAACCCTCCCACCCTCCGAACCGACGGGCTCACCAACTCTCCCAGTCTGAGCGCCCCAAAGAATGCCAACGAGAATGCCAATTGAAACAAACGAACCTCGCCCGGTGAGCGACACACGTGCTCCGCCGAACGCCCCAATTCCTGTAACAACTGGAATGACACCGGCCTCCTTTGATCTCTAGCCGACCATCCTCGCCGCCACCCCTTGAGCGCCTGCCTCACTATGAAGGCCTTTGTCACATCCAACAGTCCCCGAGCCCGGAAACCAAAAGCCAATCCCGCCATCAGTCTATTTACCCGAGATACCGACCAACCTTCCTCCTTACACTGACCCACCAATAGAAATAGCAACACATCCTGACCCCTCACCTGAGATTCAAACCAGCCTTTCCATTCCTCCCACCGCTCCCAAGCCGCCCCATAGGCCACCCATGTGCCCTCAGCCAGAGAAGAGTGAATCAAACCACATGCCGCCCGAACGGCAGCTCCCAAAGATCCGCAGGCCACGCGTCCCCCTCCATCTCCGCCTCTGGCGCCAGCTGACGAAAACGCTCCCACTGCAGACGAGACAACGCGTCAGCAATACCGTTATCAATGCCCGGGACGTGCTCCGCCACAACCCAGGCATTCAATGATAAACATAATAACACTAAACGCTGCAATAAACAAACTACCGGCGGTGAGGATGCTGTCAGTCTGTTAATAGCCTGCACCACCCCCATATTATCACAAAACAGGCGCACCTTCTTATTCTCAAACTGGTGCCCCCACGTGGCCAAAGCCACCACTATAGGGAATAACTCCAATAATGCTAAGTTCCTACCCCATCCCTCGGCTCTCCACGAATCCGACCAGGAACCCACACACCAGCGTCCCTGACAATACGCCCCAAAACCTACCCTCCCCGATGCATCGGTAAACAACTCCATCCCCCTGGAATCCACCACTTCTTCTATTACCAGCGACCGGCCATTGTATTTGGCCAAGAACGCATCCCATACTGCCAGATCGTCCCGAAGCTCCCTCCCCAGGCGCACGTAATGATGGGGTACCGTAACCCCAGCAGTCGCCGCCGCCAATTTCCTACAAAAAACCCTCCCCATGGGTAAAATCCGGCATGCGAAATTCAGTTTTCCCAACAGGGATTGCAACTCCCTCAAGGTCAACTTCTTCCGCCGCTTAGCCCCTTGCACCTCCAAACGAAGCTGTCCTAACTTGTCCGGAGGCAAACGGCATTCCATTGCCTCAGTGTCGATCAATATCCCTAAAAATGTCAAGGCCGTAGCCGGCCCCTCCGTCTTTTCCGCCGCCAAAGGGATCCCATACCGCCTTGCTACGCCCTCTAATGTGCGGAGCAAGACCGAACACGCCCTCGACCCCGCCGGCCCTATACATAAAAAATCATCCAAGTAGTGAATGACTGATGACCATCCCGCCTCCCTACGGACCACCCATTCCACAAACGTACTAAATGTTTCAAAATAGGCGCAAGAAATAGAACAACCCATGGGCAAACACCGGTCCACAAAATAATTCCCTTCCCAGTAACAACCTAATAAATGTAAACTATCTGGGTGGACCGGTAACAGGCGAAAGGCGGATTCCACATCCGCCTTCGCCAATAACGCCCCCCGTCCGCATTCCCTGACCCACTTAACCGCAGCATCGAATGAAGTGTAGACCACTGCACATAGGCTAGGGTCAATACCATCATTCACCGACGTTCCCTTGGGGAACGACAAGTGGTGAATGAGCCTAAATTTTCCAGGATCCTTTTTTGGGACTACCCCCAGTGGTGATACCCGCAAATTGGGAATAGGAACCTCCCTAAACGGACCCGCCATACGCCCTAATGAGACCTCTTTCCCCAACTTATCCGCTACCACCCGAGGATGCTGGTACGCTGACCTCAAATTCCTTCTGGACACACCCAACCCCCCTTCAACAAACGGAATCCTAAACCCAACCGAAAAACCTTCTAACAACAATCGTGCCGCCGCAGCCTCTGGGTACTCACTTAGCTGAGGACGCATCGCGTCCAGCACTACCGGCGTCTGCCCCTTTTCCAGCACCGTCCCCCCCCTTGGATTTTCCCCCTTTAAAACAGCGCGACGCCCCGTGACTCCCTCCACAGGAGGAGCATTCGTGCTTAAATTTGCACTTTGCCCCAAACTTGCACGAACCCTCATTAAAGGCAAAACAGAGTCCCTTCTGCGATGCAGCCGAGCGCCCCGACGCATCAGGACTCCCGGCTCCCGCCTGAAAGGACTGCCCTGACCGAACTGGAGCTGTCACCCGTAACCACAGTCCTATATCTTTGTGGTCCCAGCGTATGCTGGGCCGCACCGCTTTACGTTGACGAAATTGCTCGTCATACCGTAACCACGCCTGACCCCCATAAACTCTATATGCCTCCCCTATGGCGTCCATGTAGCAAAAAAGCGCGGAACAATTCCCCGGCGCCTTTTCACCAATAACGCTCGCTAAAATTGCAAACGCTTGCAACCAATTCGCGAATGTACGGGGGATCAACCTGTACCGCCTCTTCTCCTCCTCCTCCTTCTTAGACTCATCCTTTTTGGCCCTGTCCAGATTAAACCTTTCTAGCGGGAGTAAGGAAAAAAATTTCCACATACTCCCCTTTCCAGATCCTATCCCTCACTTCCTGCTTCAAATGGGCCCCCAGCGGCCCCTCAAAACAGACATATACCTCGCCTTTGGCTGAATCATCCAACCTCGGCGCTTCCTCCCCTTTTTCCTTCCCAGGCGCCTCAGCCGCCTTCTCCGCCCCCTGACCTACACTAGTCGCGGCCCCCCCGGCCTCAACTACCGTGGACACCGCTGACAACCCAACCCCACTACCCAACGACCCCCCCGATACCACCCCCCGGCCCCCACACTACCCCCCACCTGTGAAACCCATGCCGACACCGGGGACGGTGTCAGCGGAGCTTGCCAACCCCTAACCACCTGCCCTAATAAACTTAATACCTCCATAAACCCCCTGCCCACCTCCCCCGGGTGACTCACCACACCCAGGGGCGGTGGCAAGGGAGACAAGATGGACGTACACTCACCTGACTGCCTGGGTGCTGTGGGCCCCGCAGTCGCCAGGCCTGTATCCGGACGAATCGAAATCCCGCCGCCGTCTGCGTGGTCCAAATCCGGGAACACTAATGCTGAAGACACACGTGGTGCAGGCCCCTCCCCCCCCCCCTGGAGGAGGAGGCCGACGAAGCAAGTGACTGTGCCGCCTCCCACACGCTGCCGACAAGGCCCGAGGAACCCGGCCCGGCGTCCGCCAACCGCTGAGGACCTGCCGACAGCAGCCCCGTCTCCCGAGGTAGCGCTTCTTGCCGAGCAGCCTCCAAGGTATCGATACCCCCTTGAGAGGCCGCCGATCCCGCTCCTGCCACCCGGTCGCCGTCCTGGAAAGGCGGGGGCGCGGCCTGCCGCCACCGCTGCGAGCCCCGCTGCCCGCCTGGATTCCTCCCTCCCCGGGACTGCCTGGTGGCAGCGGACCTACCGGCATCCCGGGTCGGAGGGTCCCTGGAGGGGCTCCTTCTGCGGCGCTGGGCTCGCGGGGCCTCATCGGGACTAAGGCGCGCCGGAGGCCTGGTCCTCCGCGGCCGTCTTCGGTCTTCAGGAGGAGACACCGCGGGCGACTCCTCCGGCCCCCGCAACATGCGCTGCAGCTGTGCCTGCAGCCACTCCGCTCCCTGGACCTCCGCAGAAGCCCGCAGCTGATCGATCAGACCCTCAATTGACGACATCGCGCTGGAGATCCCACAAAGGTAACGTGCGGAGATCTACTGTCCCACTCTTCTCCCCACGCGACTGCTTCATTTTCGCGGGCTTCTCCTTTTAAACCCCCGCGGATCACCGCCCCTAGTACCCCCCTACCCTACTTCTCCTCTGCTCTGCCAATGGCTGCAGTCCACTCGGGCCCACGTCATGTGAGGCCTTCCCCTAGCCTGCGTCCTCAGTCCGGCCTCTTCTATTGTTATTTTTGTGTGGGAAACTCGCCCATAGCCCAGGACTTTAACACTAGAAGTCCCAGAGAGGGGTCATTTAACATTTCTACCTTTGGAACCCAGAGACGGGTCGAATGACATGAAGGATTTTATCTAACATCCTATAATCACCGTCTTTTGTTCTGTAATTAAGGCCATTACTGTCACACCACAGGAGGTTGTTGTTTTCCATTGAGTTTAGCCATTTAGTGTCTAGTTAGTTCTATTCAGTTTATTGTATTTGATAACATAAAGACTATACATATTGTATTAAGTTTAGTTTTATTTGAGCAAAAAAGCACTGAAACAATTAATCATTTTTTATATATTTTAAATAGAATTAGAAATTTTAGAGCAAGGTACAGCTGTGAGTAATGACCAGAAGCATTTGTCTAAGGCAGGGGTAGGCAACCTTTTTTGTTCGGCGTGCCGATTTTAATAAAAAAATCAAAGATGAGGTACTCGGAGTGCCGGTCAATAATTGTAAGTCTGACGACCCCTAAACTAAAGTCATATACCACAAACCATAACACAGAAGTGCTGCCACCAGATGCTTTAGGACACATGCGTTTACTGCTATTTCCTGGGACACTCCTGTACTTTCTGATTAGAAGCAATGAAAGTCCATGTGCAGCCCCCAATTAGTGGTAAATTTATTGTGTCCAGGAGCCCCGTATGGCGGCATCCTTATGGTGAATACACACTATGTATCTGGATGCAGCTATATTTGGAACTTTTTCATTCAATGTAAAACTGGTGCATTTTTGCACAAAAAAAAAACAAAGCCGGAGTTTTCTGTGCAAAAACACATCCTTAATATAGAAAACACACCGTTATACAGAATAATGTCCCATAGTGGTCCCTGCACACGGTATTATGTCCCATAGCGGCCCCTTCAACATGGTATATGTCCCATAGCTGCCTCTGCACACGGCATTTGTCCCATAGCTGCCTCTGCACACAGTATTTGTTCCATAGCAGTCCCTGCACACAGTATTTGTCCCATAGCGGCCCCTGCACACAGCAATATGTCCCATAACGGCCCCTACACACCGTATATGTCCCATAGCAGACCCTGCACACGGTATATGTCCCATAGCGGCCCCTGCACACGGTATTATGCTCTATAGTGGCCCCTGCACACGGTATTATGTCCCATAGCAGCCTCTGCACATGGTATTTGTCCCATAGCGGCCCCTGCACACGGTATTATGTCCCATAGCGGCCCCTACACACAGTATTTGTCCCATAGCTGCCCCTGCACACAGTATTTGTCCCACAGCAGCCCCTGCACACGGTATTATGCTCCATAGTGGCCCCTGCACACGGTATTATGTCCCATAGCGTCCTCTGCACACGGTATTTGTCCCATAGCGGCCCCTGCACACGGTATTATGTCCCATAGCGGCCCCTACACACGGTATTTGTCCCATAGCTGCCCCTGCACACAGTATTTGTCCCATAGCGGCCCCTGCACACGGTATATGTCCCATAGCGGCCCCTGCACATGGTATTATGCTCCATAGTGGCCCCTGCACATGGTATTATGCTCCATAGTGGCCCCTGCACACGGTATATGTCCCATAGCGGTCCCTGCACACGGTATTATGCTCCATAGTGGCCCCTGCACACGGTATTATGCTCCATAGTGGCCCCTGCACACGGTATATGTCCCATAGTGGTCCCTGCACACGGTATTATGCTCTATAGTGGCCCCTGCACACGGTATTATGCTTCATAGTGGCCCCTGCACACGGTATATGTCCCATAGTGGTCCCTGCACACGGTATTATGCTCTATAGTGGCCCTTGCACACGGTATTATGCTCCATAGTGGCCCCTGCACACGGTATATGTCCCATAGTGGCCCCTGCACACGGTATATGTCCCATAGTGGCCCCTGCACACGGTATATGTCCCATAGCGGTCCCTGCACACGGTATTATGTCCCATAGTGGCCCCTGCACACGGTATTATGCTCCATAGTGGCCCCTGCACACGGTATATGTCCCATAGTGGTCCCTGCACACGGTATTATGCTCTATAGTGGCCCCTGCACACGGTATTATGCTCCATAGTGGCCCCTGCACACGGTATATGTCCCATAGTGGCCCCTGCACATGGTATATGTCCCATAGTGGCCCCTGCACACGGTATATGTCCCATAGTGGCCCCTGCACACGGTATATGTCCCATAGTGGCTCCTGCACACGGTATTATGCTCCATAGTGGCCCCTGCACACGGTATATGTCCCATAGTGGTCCCTGCACACGGTATTATGCTCTATAGTGGCCCCTGCACACGGTATTATGCTCCATAGTGGCCCCTGCACACGGTATATGTCCCATAGTGGCCCCTGCACATGGTATATGTCCCATAGTGGCCCCTGCACACGGTATATGTCCCATAGTGGTCCCTCCACACGGTATTATGCTCTATAGTGGCCCCTGCACACGGTATTATGCTCCATAGTGGCCCCTGCACACGGTATATGTCCCATAGTGGCCCCTGCACATGGTATATGTCCCATAGTGGCCCCTGCACACGGTATATGTCCCATAGTGGCCCCTGCACACGGTATATGTCCCATAGTGGCCCCTGCACACGGTATATGTCCCATAGTGGCCCCTGCACACGGTATATGTCCCATAGTGGTCCCTGCACACGGTATTATGCTCTATAGTGGCCCCTGCAGGCAGAAGCGCCCGAAGAGTACAGAGCGGCTGCGGAGCGTGGAATAGTGAGTACATTGTTTTTTATGTTTGATCCTCTCCCCGG
Source organism: Leptodactylus fallax (assembly GCA_947044405.1). Lineage (NCBI taxonomy): Eukaryota > Metazoa > Chordata > Amphibia > Anura > Leptodactylidae > Leptodactylus > Leptodactylus fallax. The sequence goes on from CAMRHE010000623.1 coordinate 100,925, forward strand.
GGGCTCCGCTTATTATACTCGGGGGTCTGAAGAGACCTCACAGTATAATAATAGCAGTTTCGTTTCGGCCGTGTTTGGTCCGATCGAAACTGCTGGGTGAGGAGTCCGCTGCCGTGCCAGGGGAATAAGCCTCGCGTGCCAAGAGTGGCACACGTGCCATAGGTTGCCGACCCCTGGTCTAAGGCCTCAAGCACACTAGCGAAAAAAAATTGCGCGAAAATCGCATCGCAATGCGGTGCAATTTTTTTTCTGCGATTTGCCAATGTATTTCAATGGCACCAAGCACACCTGCGATTTTTTTTTCGTGCGATTTTTTTTCATAGGTGCGATTTTCCTGCGATTTTTTTTTTTTTGTGCGATTTTTTTCGTGCGAAAAAATCCCAGAGGAGTGATCTATATGACCAATGGGACAGATCACAAAAATATCGCAAGTAGCTGTGATTTTTTTTGCGATTTTTTTTTTTTTTTCTGCACCCATTGACTTGAATCTAAATACCGTATATGCCGGCGTATAAGACGACTGGGCGTATAAGACGACCCCCAACTTCTGCCCTAAAAATATAGAATTTGGTATATACTCACTGTATAAGACTACCCCTCTCCCAAATGAAAAAAAGTCTGCTTTGATTTCAACATGTTAATTTTAATTCAAATGCATATGACATGCAGGTACTGTATATAGCAGCAAAACTGTCACTTATAAACATAAGGTTGTTTCAAACATGTACGGTAAAGCTAAGCTCTTCATTAATATCACAGCATGGATGCGAGGGGAATCTGGCGTTACTGCACCGCCAGCTTTCCCCTCGCATCCATGCTGTGATATTAATGAAGATCCGACATGCTTCTGTAAGTGCCGCCTGTGACCCCCAGCTCTGTGAAGCCGACCGCTGTGACGGGGCGGCTGCATTAGCATACAGCGCGCCGCCCCGTCAGCGCGTACTAAGCCTCTTCTAATGACTGTGAGAGGCGGATTGCCGCGCATGCGCGGCGGTCCCAGGAAGCGGCTCTCTACGCGCTGACGGGGAAAAAAACACCTCACACAGTGCGGCCCCCGTATATCCGGCGTATAAGACGACCCCCCACTGTAGCCATTATTTTAAGGGGTTAAAAAGTCGTCTTATACGCCAGTATATACGGTATACAAAAATGTAAATATACAAAAGAACAACTGTTATTTGTTTCTATGCTTTTTATTTTTGTTATGAAAATAATAAAAAAAATACAAGGAATAAAACAATTCCACACATATTTACAATAGGCTGCTGTGGGGGGCTGCGTGTGTGTGTGTGAGTGGCATGTCCTTCTTGTGTGACTAGCATTTCAGCACTCACTCAGCAGTATGTCTGCACTGTCGGAACATACCTGGCACTGCCTGGGTATGTCCCTGGTACATTTGCCACACGTGTATTTGTAGCAGTAAACACATCTCTCAGTTGCACAATTGTTCGTGCATCGATGGTTGACCTGACACTTCGCCCTTTTGCCAGGGCTGGGTGTGGAAGGTTGTTGCCGAAGGAGTTTCTCCTTGCGTGCCTTCTTTTCAGTCACATGAGAGCCACCTAACTCTTTTGCAAGCTCAACCAGGAAGTCCACCCGTCTCTCCTGCACCCCAGTGCATGCCTGATAAAGAACATGAGCATTCAGTGCTGCCATGTCAATCATGTTGTAGAACACGGCGAATGGCCATCTCCGTGTTCCTGCATGCAGGCTGTACTCCCGCACCATTTGGTCCATTACATCCACACCGCACTTTGTGTGGTTGTATTGTGTGACCGTGTTTGGCTTCCTTTTGTTGGTATCCTTAGTCTCAACCACGCTGTGCATGCTGCTGAGAATGTAGACGGCCTTCTTTCGTTTGGGTGCATACACTGTCAGTGTGGCATCAGTGGTTGAAAACACCTGAGTGGTGAATTCAGTGCGGTCCATCTGTCTAGCGGATTGAGGAATTTCCCGGCGACTCTTGTTGACTGTGCCGAGGATAGTGGTTTTCCGGCTAAGCAGTCATTGTGCAAGTGACAATGATGTAAAGAAATTGTTCGTGGTTACAGTTCTGCCCTTGTCCATGAATGATTCCATCAGCCTCATCACTACAGTTTCGGACAGTCTCTCCCCGCTGGGACGACTGGGGTCCTTGCCAAGATATGGGAGGACATTACAGATGTACTTTGATTTCAAATCGCAGACTACTTTGAGAAGCAGTCACATCCCCCACAGCACAAAAGGCTGCATGCAAATTTGCTAAGGTGTTAGCAAATATTCCCAGCACAACAATGCAGCTGGGGGGTGGGCAGACACTCAGGAGCAGCTTACATTCTTTTCTTTACACTCTCTTACAAGACCTGAGGTGGATCAACACAATTCCCCCCTGCAGATTCCTCAGACAATGGCCACATTTACAAATGAAAGGAAATGCTAATTGGAGCCATCAGAGTTGTCAGTTTGGACTAAGGGTCATTTGACCCTCTTTCAGGACTTGAAGGGGGAGCTCGAAATTTCTGGGACTTCTAGTGTTAAGAGGAGCTGTCACCAAGTCTGAAAAGCCCCATGGCATACTTCATCTGATCGGTGCTTTCACCCTGAGCACTTTGGTGTTTTGTTTATCCAAATCCATCCAGCCAAAGATATAAGCCGTTTTAGTGTTGATGCAAATCCGGGTCTACTAGCCAAGTGGGCAGTAACACTGTGCTTTCTCTAGGGGGAGAGTCTCTGAGGGCTGTATGTGATTTAGTGTTACCACCACTTGGCTGGTATACCCAAATCTGCATCAAAAGCAAAAGTGTAAAAGGTCTTATATCTTTGGAATGGCTGTAATGATAATGGATAAACACCAAAAATGCCCAGATTACATATGTCATTGGGCTTTTCAAAGTTTAGCACTGTTTGGTGGTATTATTTGGGAACACCAGGGAAGGATATGCAAAAAGTTTTCCTCGATGGTGAAAAGAAAACTCTTCCTCTAGCACCGTGTATTGGAAAGTAGCTCTCTATAACTCAATGCTTGACTTTCAAGAAACCTTGTGACCCGACTTGGATTTTAAGCCAAACCAGAAAATCCCTTCTAAAAGGAATTTGAAGTATTTTGTGGGAACTAAAATATGTAGTGTTATTATGTGGGCTTTTTAGTGAGCTTTATTTGGATACTGCTTATAACTATATGGTGGTATTATATATATTATTTGGATAACTCATATTTAGAGATGAGCGAATCGAAGCTGACGAAGTGGAATTCGATCCGAATTTCAGGAAATCTTCGATTCGCATCGAATCCGGATTTCCTCACGCTTCATGGTATCGGATCGCATTTTAAACTATGGACACATCGGCATGCGCAGAGCCGTTCATGTAGGAATAGGATAAAGATGGCCGCCATGAGCGGCTCTGAGCATGTCCGGTGGCCATCTTGATTCTATTCCATGCAGCTCTGCACATGTCTGGCGGCTATTTTGATTATTTTACTACACGAGCTAGGAGGACCAGGACATTGCAGGGGGCATGATGCAATGGCAAAGGTAGGAGTAGAATAGCCTTTCTAAAGGCTATTCCGACGTGTCCTTAGTGTAAAATGCATATCCCCAGGCTCTCTGCAGCCAGGAAAATAGCTGTTTTTAACGTGATTTGCCGTGAAGTAATTCAGATCAAAGCGATTTGTTTTGGGAAATTCGGCGAAGCTGCCGAATCGAATTTTTGAGAAATTCACTCATCTCTACTCATATTATTAAGGGTAATTTTACACAATGGATTTTGTTTTGGTGATATCTGCCAGCAGAATCTTCCTGCCATCAGCAGAAACATTTCCTACACCCGGTCACCCGAATGGGAGGTTCAGACGAGATCTGGCCAAAGATCACGCAGCACATTTCTTTTATGTACTAGCTGAAGAGAAAGCATCTGCCACTCATTGCCACTCTACACTTACATTTAACAGCAAAAGAAAAAGAAGGGTCTGCCTCCCAATGAAAGACAAATTTTTTGCAGCGGATATCTCAGCAAAAATTCTGCTGTGTGAACTTACCCTTAGGAAATTTAAAATAAAATATATAGTCAAAATTTATTCTACCAGTCACAACTCTAGATGTGGAAGTCATAAATACACTACAGAAGAGAACTGAGAAGGGGATGAAAATGCTACTCCAACTTTGGGACCCACCTAAAACTTTCTCAGCTGTACCAATATATAGATGTGCCCACTGTAACCTTAGCTTGAATTCAGTTTAGAAGTCAATTTCTCAGGAAACCAATTCAATACAATATTGCAATATGCTGGTAAAAACCTTGACAGACTGCAATTTACAACAAAAGCGGCTGCACATAGACACGTTCCAACATCTCATGACAAACTATTACAATATCATGTTGTTTTGAAAATCTCATCATTTTATAACACACATATCCAGAGAAGAGAACAAGTAGGAATGACACATCTGTAGATGTGTTAAAGCTACTTCTATCTACAGATGTTTCTTTCCTTATCTGCCCTCTTGACAGAACCTGTTCAGATATGTAAATTACAAATGAAGCAGTGTTTTCTGAAAGCTACATGGTTTGTGAAAAATTAACACATAGTGATATGCTAACTATCCCATTTGTGTCTATGTGTGGCCACCCTGTGGAGGTGTGTGGATTTGCAGCCTTTTAATCCTTTTTTTGAGTATGAATTTCATGAGAAAATGAGTCCTTAACTGAGATGGAGATCAGTTAAGTGTGGACACATCCGAACATAAAAATGAGTGCCTTGGATTTCTTGCTGTCTGGAGTAATTATTTACCATACTGCATTGGGTTCTAGTTTAGTATATAGCTTGTGGATGTCTATTTATTAGAATTATATGTGAGTGCAATGGCAGGGAATGAAATGGTTGTATAGATTGTAATTTAATGTACATGGGAAGGTGTGGGCTCTGGTTCTTCTCATGCCTTCTTAGCAATTCCCATAAAGATACTTATTCCTAGATTACCACATACTATTAGTTTATACTGTTTGAACACGACTTTGGAGACTTTTTTGCTCTGTGCTTTGCTGTATTATTTTATTCACTCAAGATTGCCTCTTACAGTACATTGTGTTCCTGTGTCTTGTATAACTACAGTGTAGTATTTTTTGTAAGTAAAACAACCTAGATCCTGTTTTTAACTATATATACTATACGTAGACTACTGAGATGCATCAATAGCGGATTTCTGTCTTATTTTCTATTTAGTGGTTTTTATCCACTTCTGCCTACCCAGTCACTACATAGATGGTGCTTAATGGGACAAGAGCGGCTGCACTATAAGTCACCCTACACTTACAGGAGAGAATTTACTTGTACTAAATTAAAAAAAAAAATTAAAGTATATATATTTTATATATATAAAAAAAAATCAAGATTATTTTTTAATTATTTTTGAACATTTGAGCCCTGACGATTTCAAAAAATGTTTTTCTTGGAGGAAAAAAAATGTCCTTACTACTCATATTGAGGGGGTTGTTCAGGGTTGGAAAATAAATGCAGTCCTGGTGTTGTTTTTCAGTCCTGTTCTCTTAAATGGGGCTGAGCTGCAATACCAGACCCAGCCCACTATATCTAATCAAGGACAACCCAATTAACCAAAGTTCAGAATCCAATGCCAGGAACGACAGACAGACAGGATAAAAGGATACCTGTACATCTTCAGACTAGGAGTTCTTCATGCTGCACAGCATCTCCAAATCTGTAGTCATACATACTGTATTGATTGGAATTTACTAACCCATCTACGCCAGTTTTCTTGCATAGACGAGTATAAATATGGCACATGTTTGCCCGTGGCACTTTCTTGCACCAAAGCTGTGCCACGTTGTTCCTTCTTCACCCCATTTGCCACTTTTTATGAATGTTGGCAGAGCAGGTCAGAGACCAAAGTAGGTCGGGGCGGGGACGCCATAGCCTGACAAATTTACTATAACTTATGCCCAAAAGCTGACATGAGTTATATCTGAAGTCTCCGCCAGTTCCCGCCTCGTGTAGCTGGGGAATAGGTTAAGATTGGCATACAGAACACCAGTCTTAAGAAATTCCCCTATTCTATTTAGTCCAGTGGACTGTGATATTTATGTTGTCTCTTTTTTCTGGAGATAAAACACTGATGCATGTCATTGAAGATGTTGAAAAGTGGCCTTCCCTTTAAGTAGATTGTCTTACAAAAGCATACAGCGGTCTAAACTAGGGAATGGACTCCCAAAAGTCAAAATTACTAACAAGAAATCCAGAACCATATACCAATGATCATATATACTGGCTCTTCTGACTGCATTGAACCCAATGTACCAATCAACAAAGGACAGTGCACTTCAAGGACGTGTTCAATATGTGTTAGCATAGCCCTATTAGGATATATTGCGGCATAAGTGAGCACTCCAATAATTATCATTTTTATTGAATTCAGTTTCTTTTAATAGAAGAACTGATTTTCCTCTATTTTCAATGTTTTCAATGTGCTCTCTGTGAGCACTGCCAACTTTGTGGAATCACATTTAATTTATCCCTTGTGCAATGCCATAAAATTAGGTGTCATCTACAATCCTTTGTTTGGAATATGAGCTGAAATTACTCTTATTGTTCTTTGTGAATTAAGACTTTGATAATAAAACATAACTATTTTTCACATGAGGTGCTATATTTAACCCAGCAGGAAGCATCGAGAGTAAATCAGAAAATCAAAATTATAATACATACAAGTTAATACCTGCATCTTGTCAAGTTATTTCTATTGTCCCCCACTATGCAGAGCAGACAAAAGTTACATAGAAATACTAATAAGGTTTGTCAGATTTGGAAAGATTCATTTATTGTACTACGCATACAGTGTTCATTAGTTTTGTTTCTCAGTATGCAGTGTATACTTATATATAAAGTAAGATACAATACAATTAGCCCTGGGAACATAAAATCTCATTACTTCTTTCACCCCCCCAATTAAAAGTAATATTATTCATTATTGTTAAAGGAGTATTCCTGTTCACTCGTATTTAAAGAGGACCTTCATTACCTCCAACAAGTCCAGCTCTTTGTATCATTTAATAGAAGCCGCTCCACTGATTCTGGCAAAGTTGGAATTTTTCTCTCTAGCCCCCACCATTCCCGAGCAATCAAGTCTGTTAATTTTGGAGCCTGATATGCTATTTAGACTCTGTATTGTCAGGAGGGCGGGGTCAGGCAGGAGCAGACAAGGGCTGTGATTCTGAGCTCTGACACTGGCTGCATCTGATTGGAGCTCTAAATCACACCCCCTGCCTGACAACGCCCTTCTGACATTACAGAGCTTAATCAGCTTATAAGACATCAAAACTAACAGAATTAATTGCTCAGGAACGATGAGAGATAGAGAGAAAATTCCAACTATGCTGGAATCAGTGGAGCGGCACCTGTTAGCAGATGCTAAGAACTTGAAATGGTGGAGGTGGTGAAAGTTTCTCTTTAAAGGGAGTCTGTCACCAGAAAACAGCATATAAATCCTGCTCCGCAGATAGATACTGTAGGTTAGGACCATCTGAATCAAACGCTGCTTCCTCCTTGTGAATCATAACCTCCATTGTCGCATATTGACGTTTCTGTCAATATGCAAATGTGGTCTTTGTAACAACAAGGATGTTTCCATTACTCCAAAGCAGTCAGCCTCCCACCATTCTATGATGTCCTCCGCCCCTTTCTCCATCATTTCATTGACAGGTCTAGGCAGTGTATATCTAATCTTGCCTGGCCCTGAGTGATGTCGCATAGACACAGCTTCTAGGTTGCCTCTGCTACACTCACGATTCCTACTCCTCCATAGGTAAGGATGGATTTGGCATTTTTCAGGCCCCCAAAAAAAAATTATGCCTGGGGGGCCACCTAATTCTGCATCCACACATAACATACTGCTCCATTATTGTCATACACACATAATATAGTGCCCCCAAACATCACATACTGCACCCTAAATGTCACCACACAGCATACTACCCCCTTAGTGTGACTGATGGTCAGTACAGGTATGTGGTCAATGTGGCCCCTCTAGATGACCATTGTCTCTACACCTGCCTGCTCATCCAGATCTTCCTGATACCTGTTACTGGCTTTGGCTTCTTCTTATTCCGCAACTGTCTGCTCATCTAGATTCTCTTAATACCTGCTACTGACTTGTCCCACCTTCACACCTGTCTGCTTGTCCTGACCTGCCTGATACCTATTAAAGACTCCTTGGCCTGTATCTAATAACATTTTGCGTGACCCATTTGTACTGTGCCTCGTCATCTCTCTGGTCTGGCTTCTATCCTGGGATCACTTTGAGATGAAGCAGCCTGGTAGCCTAAATGCAGCAAAGTCCATATTCTCGTGCAGGGGTTAAAGTTGAATACCAGGGAGATGACTTAGATAATGCCCTTGGGAGTGTACTAAAATCAAATCGGTTAGGTGGCACAGTGGGTCCACCACCTGTTGTCCATGACATACCACCATAGTACACATTGGGGCAGATTTACTAATGAACATGCTCCAGAATTCTGGCAAAACTTGTGCCACAAAAAACTAGTTTACATGTCCTCACTACATTTATTGTGTGTTGTAGACACTTTTTCTGCCTTGTCCAATAAAAGGGCATAATGTATCAGAACAGTAAGTGGGGCGGGATTGATAGTCCATACATCCATACGTCCATACATAAGTGTCTACTGTATGATTCAGTAAGTGTAGATATATTTTATATTTAATAGCTACCTAGCTGCCTTCCATCCTCAGAATCTGGAACTTTTCAATGATTAATTTGCTTTTAATTAATTCACACGATGAACCAGAGTTAAATGTCAAGGAGGTAAATCTTCTCCAATCACTGCTTCGGCAAGCAATGTTTCACCTTTTTTCTCTTATGCTTGACCAACCATTTAGGACAAGAGAAAGGTTTAGCAAGAACCAAAAATTCACCATGTTGAAGATGAATTATTACTGGGAAGTCAGACGTACTAAGTCATTCATTATTGGTTAGGTTAATATTTAGGTCATGGTGACTTCACAATAAAAGAATACAAATTGCTATAAGTCTTACTATGGCTAAGACTAGCGGCATATGTAAATGATCAAAGAGACTGGATCTCTTAGATATTCAGATAGGAATTATCAATACCCTCTTTATTTCTGTAAAAAATGTACACCCGTCTCTTAGACTACTCGATGAACATATGATATGGTAGTCTAAGACACACCACGGCTCTTGGACTGACCAGGTGAGAGCAGGGGGAATGTTTCAGACCACCAAAGCACAGTGTATATGAAGTAGTCTAAAAGACAGGTGTCCAACTTACAGAGGGGACTGGGAATTCAAGGAACTACATCTGGAAAGTTAACCCTTTCCAGTTTCAGTCAATTTTCATGTTTGAGTTTTTGTTTATTACTCCCCACCTTCCAAATGCAATAACTTTCATAATTTTCCATCCACATAGGCACATGAGGGTTTATTTTTTGAGAAACAAATGTCTACTTCTTCTAATGGCACCTTTTAATATTCTGTACAATGTAAGGCTGGATTCACACCGGTGTTCAGTTTCCATTCGTGGATTCCATTCCACTTGAAAAATGCAGAATTTTAAGCATTTGTTGGGCGGAAATCCGGTGGACCCCATTATAGTCTATGGGGTACAGTGGTTTCCACTAGTAACCACTTTTTAGGATGATTGGGTTTCTGTTTTTTGGGTCCCCAAAGAAGAACGGAAACCTGAGCACAGGTGTGAACCTAGAGTGAGCTGTGGGAAGCTGTGAAAAAAATTCAGAATGTAGTGGAATTAGAAAATATGCAGTGGTGCCATTTTCTTAGGGGTCTTGTTTTAATCCCATCCACAGTGTGGCTAAAATGATTTTGTACCTTTAATCTGTGGGTCTGTATGATCACCAAATTTATATACTTTTACTTTTTTTATGCTTTAAAAAATAAAAAAAACCTCTATTCATTGCAATATTCTGATACCAATAACTTTTTCATATTTCCATTTACAGAGCTACTTTTTGTGGGAAAGTTGCAGTTTTTATTGATACCATACTGGTGGAATGTATGATGTTTTGATCACTTTTTATTACATTTTCTGATTTTTCCCTCTAGGGTTTTCACTATATGGGATAAAAATTTTATATATTAATAGCCAAAGCATTTTTTATGTGGGATAAATATATTTTAATAGTATGGACATTTTTGCACTTAAAATTAAATCTTGCCTCGTGGTGGGTTTAACCTATTATTGGCAGGCCTGGGAACCTTCAGAAGACTCCTGGCTGCCAGGGTAACTAAATGGCTCCCTCTGTCTTGCCACGGAAGAGCCATTTGGAAATCGCAAATGGCACCAAAAGTGAAAATAATCACTTACACAGGACCTATGGGTTTAATGATCTGTGATCAGAGTTGTCTCTTATCCCTGACACTGCCACCAACTACCTGCTATGTGAAAGAACAGAGACCCAACGGCTATGGTGCCCACTCAGCTCCTGACAGTCACTGTATATGTCAGGAAGGGAGTAAAATGAGGACATGATATATTTTAATTATTCATTATGCATTTATTGAGAAACTTTTATCATGCACTGAAGGTCACTTCAATGTGTAAATGGTGACTTAGAGAATTTCTCATTATGTGGAAAACAAAGATGTTTGCTCTTTTCATCATTGGAAGATAATGTATCTCGAAGAGTTTAGATCACCCTCCAAATAATTCAAGGGAAGTTCCATTTAAAACCACATTTCCAGCTTACTCAAGGTGACCTCTGCCTTCTTCCACTGTTTTGTGATGATCCAGCAGTGATCATCTATTCTTTAGACTTGATGGCAGTGCACATTGCTGATCCTTGGCTCTGGCTGGTAGTATTAGGCAATTTCCTGCATTTTTTTATTCATTTTCAGTTTAGAAGGGTGAAGAGAGGAAGCCACAAAAAAGACGTATTGGAGCAAATTTATTAATATCTTTTTATTTTTCTATGCATTATGTGCCATGTTCATCAATGTGGTTTACTGAAGCAGTGTTGATTAATATTGGAGTACCGCAGGGGTCACTATTGGGCCCTCTACTTTTTAATATGTTAAATAATGACCTTATAAAGAACTTACATTGTGGAACTTTAATATTTGCAGATGATATTAAGCTCTGTAAAGTATTCAACACAGAAGAGGATAGTCTAATATTCAAGAGGGATTTGGGGAAGCTTGGGCAAAGAAATGGCAAATAAAGTTTAATGTGGATAAATGTAATATTATACATTTAAGCCAAGAAAAGTAATTCTCTAATTATGTATTAAGTAGTGAAACCACTGGGTAAAACTACCATTGAAAAAGACTCTGGGATATTGGTGGACAGGTTACTTAAAGGTAGTCTACTATCTCCTCCAAGCATATTCAACTGACACCAATATGTTACAGCGCACATTACAGTGATAAGCATCATAATTTTGTTATGTAGGTTACTTTTGCAGATTTGGAGAAAAACAATTTTGACGTCTGATGCAAATGAGGCAGTTGGTGCACTGGGGGCGGGCCTTCAGCCCTGGGAGCACTGCTATTGCTGCACAAGTAGGATGGATGATGTCATAGAAGTGAGATAATCACATCCAATCTTTGGCAGTGGAATTTCTGTAGATTTCCTATATTCCTTAAGTCATCCTGACACACCCCGTTCTCTGCCCCACTTCACCCATGTTTGCGGAAAGTGGCAAGCGAGGCTCAGAACTGGGGACGTGGTGTATCTTTGGCACAGGAAATGGCCTTGTCTCAAAGATGCACCACATTATCACACATCTACTGGGGTAGATGCATTGATCTATTTTCCCCAATGGGTCAAAAACTGTTCTTAATAACTTTGTGTGTTGGTGCGAGAGGTGCCAAAATTATTAAGAGGTTCTTTTACAATGCATGCACATTGAAGGAGTTTCCGTACATCAGAATTAAAACCAATGGCGGTCTGAAACTGGCATAGGTTTACATTATAACCTGCAGCATTTTTGGGGGGGCATAAATGTTAATCAATTTGTTGAGTTAAGGTGCCCCTGCCCCAGCCCACCTTCATCCCTGTCCTGTCTAAAATGAAAAAGTTGCAATTTTTGCACAAAAACTAGCAATTGGGACAAATATTGCGACTCTTCATGCCTTGCACTCCAGAAAACTGACATATAAGGCATGATATATTGACTCCAATGAATGCTGTAATACACCTATGGGCAGCTCGAAGCTTGAATGGAGACAGATAGTACTCTGGTGTGCATTATAAGGTATACAGGTATAAACAACATACTTTGTTCTGGAATTATAACTGTGCTCTATAGAAATTTCAAGTATTTATTTTTCTTGCAGAAATGTGACCAATTCTTCTTGTAAGCAGGCTGTCAGTATGTTATTGGTACTTGGTGGCTGGCCAGTTTGTGTTTCATGACTCACTATTTGAGTGTTCTTAGATGAAATGCCAATTTCTATCACATATGCCACTTATTTTTATTTTTTTTTATTTGTACCTTACATTTGCCGATAGCAATAGACCCTCTGTATCGTGACTGCAAAACTTGGAATGCTGCAGGACTAGAAAACTTTCTAAACAAATGTTCACCTACAATACTGGAATATTCCATGCTATGCTTCATTTAATTGGTGCCTGCTATAGTGAATCTCATACACTCATGTGTGCAGAACATACTGTGCACTGAAGGGTACTACACTGGTTTTGCTACAGTAAAAGTCCTGCCATCCTTAAGCACTAATTTCATGGTCGCAGAAACTAATTATTTTTTATTGTTCCAATGCATTGACTACAATGTACAGTATTGTCGGATTTCATAGTCATGTTTTTACTCTTCCAGTTGCTGTCTTTTCTACTTACAAAATTTCATTGCCAGACTACACATAAGATTGTTTGTAGTCTGTAGCCAAGGAGACACATAGGACAGCAAAGAAGTTGTAGACACAGATACAATGAGATATTTTTAAACAAATGAGATCTTAAAATGTTTGGAAAAGTGAATGTTTGCTCTTCAAATAACTGAGGCATGGGTATATTAGATAGTGAAAATGTGCACATAGGGGGTATTTACTTATCTATCCAAATAGGGCACATCTTTGGTGCACGGCCCTTTCTTGTGCCAAAGATGTGCCACATTGTTCCTTCTGTACCCCACTTGACACTTTTTATGAAATTGGACATAGTGGGGCAAAGACCAAAACCAGCTAGGTATATTTTGGCCTGTCCAATTCACTATAACTCACGCAAGAAAGGTGGTGTGAGTTATACCTGAAATCTACGCCTATTCCTAACTGTCATAGATTTCTCAATTTAGCTGCTTAGGGGTTTGTCTGAATTATAAGAAGGCTGTATCCTCTTAATAATTCAGGCCCATCTCGAACCAGCCTGAGACTTGATCAAGACTCAAAAACAGAACACCAGTCTTAGTAAATTCCCTCCTGGTGTAAAACAGTAAAGTACAGTTTTAGTGAAATTGTATTTTAATACATAACCACTATCAAAGCTGAAAGTCGTATCGTATGTGACCAGTTATCCCTCCTTTTTCATTACTTAGCGCAGTGATACAGTGACTACTCAGTGGTAACTTACTTTCATCAAAGTTTGCATAAATCATTAAACTTTACATAAATCATGTAAATCAGTAAATCTGTAAATCAAATGTTTCCAGCCATACTAACTCTAAGGTTTAAAACTACTTTTAAAATGTAATAATCATTTAATTTTTATTACAAGTCAGGCATAGATCTGTGTTCTGCCTTATTCAATTGCTATAGACCAGCGCTTCCCAAACTTTCTGATACTGGGATCCCCTTTTGGACGAGACTTTCATTCAGGACCCCCACATTACTGTATTTAATCCCATTAGGCTATATTCAGCCTCTGTTATACTTTTCAGCTCAGCCTCTGTTCTGAATCTTCTTCCTTCACACATGCCTGTTACACCCACAGCTCTGCTACCTCCATGTTCTCGCCCACACAGAGCTCTGCTATCCTTGCTTCCCCCTATACCTCCAACTCTTCTACTTTTCATGTTTCCTCCCTGCATACAGCCTGCTCCCTCCATACACTCAGCCCTGCTGCCTACATGTCCCCTTAATGTGTTTGGGGGAAGGTGTTATCACATCCATGATTATTCAGAAAGTATTTTTTTGCAGACATTAGTTTGCAAAAAACTAGATAAACGTCCTTTTTTCACGAATGGTGATGCACCATTGAAAGCTTATGGGTCAGACACATACAAAATATTAGAAAATGGGGGGTGCTGTCTGTAAAGAGCACAGACCGTAGATGTGGATGTGTGAATAAGGCCTTACTACTGTGATTAGAACTAGACACTATCATAAACATGGCACATTTTGGCATCTCAACACATCTAGTTTGAGGGTGTGGATTGTCAGAAAAAGTGATGTGGTTTAAATGTGCCATGATGCGCCAAAATAGTGTCATAAAATTCTGGCTCAAGGTAGCCAACAAAAAGGAGGTCTAAAGTTAGACTAGACAGCGCACCAGTATGCATTGCAACCAAGCCCAGGAGGATCATCTGAATGACATTTTGTGTTTTTGCGCTGTGTAATTATTTTGGCAAATTGGTTGGAACTTATATAAGGGCGCAGCTAAATATATTCAGACCCCATATAATAATGTCAGACTCGATTCCTACTGGTTAAATAAATAAAAAATTGTACCATTTGTATTTCCGCCATTTAGTCATCACTATAAATATTGAGGGGAATTCACTATAGTGAGACGTTTACCTAGACATCTAGTTTTGTGTGTTTTTACACATGATAAATGATAGTATGATAAATCTGGCAAATTTTCAGACTGCTTGTCTATCTTTACACTGTCTAACTGTTAGTAAATCTGGGCTGGTGTGCAAACCAGTCATATCAGTAACACATTATAAGATTAGTGAAGTATCCCATAAAAACTGTCCCTAGCAGGAAGCGATGACCTCCGAGCAACTCCAAATGACCTTACCTTGTGCTGAACCTCTGGGCCGTATTACTGTGTCTGATCCTGGGCCTGGTGACCTGATACTGTACATCGGTTATATAAACTATGGTAAGCTATGCCCATAGATCTTGGAACCATATTCCACATACAATACTAAAGAACACATAACCAAAGCCAGATACTCAGAATTATATATGGTGTAAGAGGATTGTTACCAACTCATTGCCGTCCTATTCATACCAAAATGGGGTCCATAAGAGTACAGTATATGCTTAGAATACACCATGGTTGTATCGTGTGCCCTACTTAATTCCTTCATTACTTTAAGTGACGCAGCATGTTACCTCTGACCTTCTGGCAGCTTCCATATGTAGTTAAATCCCTTAGGCTTTTATGAAGACTCATCCTGCTGATTATAAATGGACAAGAGTGCTGAAACAGAGATGCTAAAAATTTCTATAGACAATGCGGGAAGCATTAATCTGGAACACATGGCATTGAATACTGACATAATGAGTGCAATGGAGACAATCTCAAGTGTTCACAAGCTATACAATGGGGCTTAATAAGATGTTGATCTGAAGCATAGCCATTGTTATTTTATTTTACATTTAACTGTAGGAGACAGTGAAGGGCCGGCATCAGGAATTCCAGGGCCTCATATGGGCAAAATTAGTGCCCTTCATCAACCGGGGAGAGCCCTTGTCAAAATGATGTGCAAATGGCAGATACTGGCAAAAGTGGGAGGGATAATGTTATAAAATGGTCTTTATGAAAAGGCACAGCTAAATATATTTAGATCCCATATAATAATATCAGACCCCAGATTCCTATTGTTTAAATTTGTATTTACACCATTTAGTGATCACTATAAATATTGGGGGTAATTTACTAATCCATCTACATCAGTTTTCTTAGATGAATGTAAATGTGGTGCATCCTTGGTGCATGGTCCCTATTTACAAAAGTGGGCTGAGTGGACCAGGGTGAGGATGCCTTTGCCTGACAAATTTACTGTGAGGTTAAGGCCCGCAGCGTTTTTCACAGAAAGACCACAGATTTTTCCTCTGCGGAGTTTCTACCTCTACTATACTTATACGGAAAATACCAGCGTTTCTATAGGTATAATTGGCATGATGCGATTTTCAAAAACACAAGCACTTTTGAAATTTGGCGGGTATTTTTTTTCAATGTGTGGATGGGATTAGCCAGAATCCCATCCACTTTGCAGGGACTGTAAAACGCTGTTTTTTTTGCCACAGTGTTTCCACTGCAGCTAAAATGCTGTGTGTTCAAAATGTGTGGCCATGGCATTGCAGTGAATTATACCTAAAATCTATGCCGGTCCTGACTGCCATAGACTTTCAAATCTGGCGCACGGGAGTTGAAGACTCTTAATAATTCAGATGTATCCCACGCCATTCGGGGAATTGATGCAGATTGCAGTTTTTTATTGTATGAGTTGTAACAGTAAGGGTATGAAGAGGAATTCCTCTTCATTTTCCGCCACCAATATTTTTGCCCGTGGTCGGCTGAGACCGGATGCTGGCATTGGCATTCTGTCGCGGCTCTTTGCTGCTGATGAAGCCCACATGAATGGGCCTAATTAGCAGGGAGTCTTGAGCCGTGGACTTCACGGGTGAATCAACCGTGGAATCCGCGGCAAGATCGAGCACAACGCTTCTTTTCTCCGTGTCCTACTGAGATCTCTGCCTCACATCCGCAGCAAATTCTGCTGTAATGTAAATATGTCTATGTTATTTATTATGTTTTGTGAAAGTCGTTTAGTAAAGTATATTGCTGAAACAGGTTTAATGTAATTTACTCTCCCATGTTAAAGTTTTAGTAATTTATATATATATATATATATATATATATATATATATATATACGGACACACATTAAATATTACTAAAACATTAATGTAGGAAACCAGATGGCAAATCAGTCACGGTGCATTGTAGGGAACATTATTCTGAGCACCATCATATCTAGACGCCTACATAGACAGTATAGATTGATGCGTCATTGATTAAGTTAAATTTGTTTAATTTGTAGAAATATGCATATGAGGCTCGCGTGTAATGAGGCGTGTCCTTGATTCCTATACATCTTAGGTAGACATGTCCATATATATGTCATGAGTAATTAGCTTCTCAAAAAAAATACGTTTTCAATATTCACTAGATGCCTATCCTTTTATATATGCTGTGTGTGGCCACCTAGTGGTCGTGTAGTGTGTTGCAGCCTATCAAGGGTTTTGTTAGCATGTTGGGATAATATTAAATTGATTTAATGAGAAATTAGAGTAGTTAAGGAGGTTATGCCACATAAAGTATTTATCCTTTATCCATCGCAGAGAGAATAAATACCTGATTGGTGGGGGTCTGACTGCTGACTCCCCCACTGATCCCTAGAATGGGAGCCTTTTCCCTCTATTGCACATTCAGTCTGAAGTCTGAAGCCTTGCGTGACTACTGGTGGATGGCACTCACAATCACTTCAATGTGTGTACTTCGGTCATCTCCGGCACTCCCACTGAAGTGAATGGGAGCACTGTCCAAAATCTGTCACACCTACATCCAGCCTGGCTGCAGTCAGGATGAAAGTGGGATGGGGGAAAAAGTGCCCCCGTTCTCGAAATTGGTGGGGTCTTAGTGGTCAGACTCCCACAATAAGGTATTTATCCTCTATCCTATGGATAGAAGATAAATCCTTTTTGTGGCACAACCCCCTAAACTAAATCTGACAATGGACTGTTCTGTTTTCTGGGCTAGTGGCCCTGGCTTGTCTTGCAATATGTTGCTACACTGCTTCGTGTTTTGCATTTTGTTCCATCCTTCGTTACTTTTTGCTGTTATATATTTGAAAAACTTTAATAAAACTTGATTAAACCTAAATCTGACAATGGTGGACACATCTATATTCATCTGTAGACATGCAGTGGCACACATACAGTGGGTACGGAAAGTATTCAGACCCCTTTAAATTTTTCACTCTTTGTTTCATTGCAGACATTTGCTAGAAGCAAAAAAAGTTCATTTTATTTCTCATTAATGTACACTCAGCACCCCATCTTGACAGAAAAAAAACAACAGAAATGTAGATATTTTTGCAAATTTATTAAAAAAGAAAAACTGAAATATCACATGGTTATAAGTATTCAGACCCTTTGCTCAGTATTGAGTAGAAGCCCCCTTTTGAGCTAGTACAGCCATGAGTCTTCTTGGGAATGATGCAACAAGTTTTACACATTTGGATTTGGGGATCCTCTGCCATTCTTCCTTGCAGATCCTCTCCAGTTCCATCAGGTTGGATGGTGAACGTTGGTGGAGCCATTTTCAGGTCTCTCCAGAGATGCTCAATTGGGTTGAGGTCAGGGCTCTGGCTGGGCCAGTCAAGAATGGTCACAGAGTTGTTCCGAAGCCGCTACTTTGTTATTTTAGCTGTGTGCTTAGGGTCGTTGTCTTGTTGGAAGGTGAACCTTCGGCCCAGTCTGAGGTCCAGAGCACTCTGGAAGAGGTTTTCTTTTAGGATATCTCTGTACTTGGCCGCATTCATCTTTCCTTCAATTGCAACCAGTCGTCCTGTCCCTGCAGTTGAAAAACACCCCCATAGCATGATGCTGCCACCACCATGTTTCACTGTTGGGATTGTATTGGGCAGGTGATGAGCAGTGCCTGGTTTTCTCCACACATACCGCTTAGAGTTAACGCCAAAAAGTTCAATCTTCGTCTCATCAGACCAGAGAATCTTATTTCTCATAGTCTGGGAGTCCTTCATGTGTTTTTTGGCAAACTCTATGCGGGCTTTCATATGTCTTGCACTGAGGAGAGGCTTCCTTCGGGCCATCTGCCATAAAGCCCCGACACCAAGGCTCTTCTCCCATGATTGCTCAGTTTGGCTGGACGGCCAGGTCTAGGAAGAGTTCTGGTCGTCCCAAACTTCTTCCATTTAAGGATTATGGAGGCCACTGTGCTCTTAGGAACCTTGAGTGCTGCACAAATTCTTTTGTAACCTTGGCCAGATCTGTGCCTTGCCACAATTCTGTCTCTGAGCTCCTTGGGCAGTTCCTTTGACCTGATGATTCTCATTTGCTCTGACATGCACTGTGAGCTGTGAGGTCTTGTATAGACAGGTGTGTGCCTTCCCTAATCAAGTCCAATCAGCTTAATTAAACACAGCTGGACTCCAATGAAGGATTAGAACCATCTCAAGGAGGATCAGAAGTTTTTCTTTTTTAATAAATTTGCAAATATATCTACATTTCTGTTTTTTTCTGTCAAGATGGGGTGCTGAGTGTACATTAATGAGAAATAAAATGAACTTTTTTGCTTTTACCAAATGGCTGCAATGAAACAAAGAGTGAAAAATTTAAAGGGGTCTGAATACTTTCCATACCCACTGTACTTGCATACTTCTGCTGGCACTTAACAGATGCACATGCTAAAAATGTTGCCCAGATACAGTGTGAATAAAGCCTAAATGTCCGAGTCAGTTTCCAGCCTCTTTGAGCAAATATCCTAAAATAGTAAAACATGTCCATAAGATCACCTTTTTGGTAAGACCACCCCTCTGAGAAGTCTATGCTGTGATCTACTTTAGATTTTCTCATGGCTGATTTTCTTACATTCTATGTATATTAGTCCTTTCCATTACAAGGATCGCCTCTTCAGAAAATTCTTTTGACTGCAATTTTTTGGTTGCCTTTAAGTGTTTTGCTATGACGACAATCCGTGTTCATATTCCTTATTATGGCATAAAGATATCTTATATTGAAATCCTATGCTTGGGCTTGAGCTGTTAATATACTACACGTACCACATGTGCCACTATCCAACTGAATTGCCGCCATGTTATTTTACCTCTAAGTGTCCACTGCAGGGGAAATTGTGACCAGACAAGGCTTCACCCAGCAATATCAGCTGTTTAGAGGATGTGCAAAGAGCCAGTCTCAAAGCAAGTAGATGATCACCACAGGGGCTACAATCTAATGAGAACACCCCTTTAACTACTTCAAGACTGGGCCATTTTCCCTGGTTTATGAACTGACATAGTTTCATGTTTTGTTTTGTTTTTTTGTACGTGTGGTTTTAAAGGCTATAACATTTTTTTTTTTTGTTCGGGTTATTAAAATAATTTTTGCATTTTTTTTTGTAGCCTATAGGGCTTTATTTTAATGTCATTTTTATTTTTGCATGTTTTTTCTTTTTTATAATATTTTGGAAACTGTAAACAAAAAAGGAGGGGCAACATGTCTGTTTTTCACTCATTTCATTTTTTTTCAAAAATTTCAAAAACTTTTTGTTTTTCCTTTCTGTTATGGTCATTTTTTACATAGGTGATACATAGTTTTGTGTTGCCGTGGTGACTTTTTTTTATTTAACTTTATTTTTGTGTGTTTTTTTATTTATTTATTTACTTACAGATTGTGCCCCCCTTTAGGTTATAATAGATCTTCGGCCAGCATTTTATGATTCCTTTTTTTTTCTGATATTCCCTGTAACTGGGCTGATACATTAGACGGATACAGCCTCCTAACATGAAATGCGGAAATGATCTGTATCCTCCCGTATTATGGCGGCTGTACACAGCGCTCATTGAGCGTTGGGTATACAATGATCGGGAAGGAAGGGATAGCAATGAATCGTCCCTGCTTTCTGTATGGGATGTCGGGCTGTCACTAACACCCTACTTCCTGCTTCTCCAGCTGCACCATCTCATGTACAGGTATGTCCTTGCAGAGTTAGGTGTTCACTGCCCCAATGTATGTAGTCAATGGGCAGTCGGCATCTGGTTAAAGAGATCTAATTGTATTCGGTTTTATTTCATACTAGTCTGTTTTATTACATCTTGTTCCTATACTGTCCATGGCTGTTGACCTATCTAAACCAAGTAACAGGATATTGCACTGTTTTGCATTTACCTCAGAATGATATCCTGTTTAATGTCGGCTTCGGATGACCTCATCAGATGCTCATTTTAGGCCAAATAAGACATAATCTCTCTGTCCCCAAGATAGCAATGTAATGTCATTTACTCTGTGAAAGAGGTCACAACCGGTTCATTGCACAATTGATCAGTGACTACACTTGGCCTGGAAATGTTTGCCTCTTAATGTTTCGGGATGGAATAATCTTCCTGAATGAATACAAATATATTCTTATGTTTATTCAGCACATGCAAATGATCATTTTACTTCTCTGAAAATGACAGCAAGGGAAGCTTTAAATAAATTGGAATGTTAGCAAATTTGCCCTAAAGCTTGTAAAAGAAGGCACCTACAGAAAATGGAGCCACCAAACAATACATTATCAACCAGTTAATCTACTGACTTTGAAAGCAATATAAAAAAGAAAGTTCATGAAAATAACTCATCATATATATCTAGATTTCTATCCATTCACTCTTGCTGAGATTATGTCAACACTCAGAATAAGGCTGCTCCAAAACATCCACTTTGGCTGGCGTCATCCTAGGACACATTGCCATTGCTCTGATTAGGTAAGGGGTACCGCTCCTTTCTTCTTAATAATACACACGTTTTTTGGCTAGCTATGGGCTGTGATACTATAAATGATCAAATATTGATGTGTGATCACCATGGGCTAGACTTTACTGTGTTTTACCATTGATTAGGGTGGGTAGTATGTTACATTGGTCTGTCATGGGATTCTAGCCAATTCCAATGTGGTCATCATGTGTTAATTTTATCATATTTAATAAAGTTTGTCTATTTGGACTTCATTTCTTCTTTTCATAATGTATTCATTTAATGGATGTGTAACGTCCGCAACTGTTCAGACTTGTGTGCTATCCTCCGGTTGCATTGTGCGCCGCAGGAGTTGTGTCCACTTATGATCTTCTGCTCCTGGGCTTCCTGTTGTGTTCTGTTTTAGCACAGCTGAGAGTTCGTTGCAGTATATCAGTCCAGCCAGTACTCTGAGTTCCTTCTGGTTTTCTAAGAGTTAATGTTAGTTGCTCTATGATTGACAACTTGCTTTCCAATCATGTCTGGGGCGGATTCCAGGCTTCCTATATACAGCCCATTAGTCCACTCATGGGGGCTTGCTATTACCCTCTTAGAGCACACATATTACTGTTTCTCTGATACCTGTATTATGACCTTTGCTTTAACCTCTTGACTGTTTTTCTGGATTCTGATTTTGTACTTAGTTGCCCGTCTGGTTCCAACTCCTTGGCTAGTTTGACCTCCTGTTCTTGTGGTTTGTCTTGTCTGTGTTTTGCGTTGCACATGTGACATAGAAAGGGAATGTTGCCAGTTGTCCTCTACCACTTATGGTAGTTGAGGCAAGTAGGTAGGGACTTCGGGGTGAGTCTAGCATCAGGGCTCACTGTTTCTTTCTTCCCCTTCCTCCCAGGTTCCAGCAGCAGCTTATGGGAAATTGCTTAACAGGCAATTCCCTAACAGTATGTTTTAACCAGCCTATTTTCCTTATTTGTTATTGCGCCTATAATGTGGGATTGTTTGGTCATAGGTAGATTTTGGCTTCTCCAATATAACAGGGCTGTTAGGTTAAGCAGAGATGAGTGAACTGGTTTAGAACAAATTTTAAAGCATTATGATGTAGGCACACCCCATGTGACCACTAAGACCCAATAATAGGGCCTGTGAAGTCACCCATTGAGTTTAAGTGTTTATTAAATTTCTGCACCTCTCTATGACCTCCAATTATTATACTCTGATGTCAAAAGAGACTTCAGAGTATAATAATAGCACTTCTAGTTCTAGGCTGAACCAGGCAGACGAACCTCGCAAATATTCGCGAAAGGAATGTTTTTGAGGTTCGCCCATGTCTAATATTAAAAATAGCTGTGTAGTACACCAGTCTTAACCATTAGCAATTATAATTGGCCCCATTCAGCTTTGTCCATACCTGCCTACTTTATTACAAAGTAGCATGAGTGGTTAAAATGGAAAAAGGTGGAATAAAAAGTGTTCACCAAAAATTGCTCCTTTGTTGTGTCAGAAAACTGTTGCACCTAGCTTCATATATTTCATCCAGTTGGCTGTATTGGTAAGTTAAAATCTACAGTGTTTCTTTCTTACTTTTTTTCTTTTCTGTCTACTGATCCATCAAATTACTGAGTAACTCCATATGGTGCCATTTTCTCCGCCAGAAGCAATTTAAAGAGGACCTTTCACCACCACCACCTTTTGCTCCACTGATTCTGGAGCAGTTGCAATTTTTTTCCCTACTCCCCACTATTCCCAAGCAATACTACTGTTACTTTCAGCACCCAATACCCTAATTATGCTCTCTACTTTCCGTCTGGTGGTCCTCTACTGTCTTCTCCAACCAGGTACCACCCACTAGATAATATAATTTGTCTACTTAACATATTGGGTGATGAACCCATCAGCACATATTGCTTGGGAACAGTGGGAGCTAGAGAAAAAAATTCCAGCTGCTCCAGAATCAGAGTTGGTGGAGGTGGTCACATCTTTGGTGTTATCGGTTACTCCAACACAGTTTTCTCTTTGCTGTACAAGTTAAAGGCAAATCATTGGTGGCCTTTAATGGCATTACACAGTTAAACCTCACATCGTTGCCAATAGGGATCATCTGTTTCCCAGATCAGTATTTTATTGCCCTATGCTCTAGAAAATATTGCATTCTTATTGTGGTCTAGTCTCCAAGTTATAATTGACGTTACAACTTGACAAATCAAAGTTTTTCACATCTCTTTTTGCATTCCATCGTACAAAACACATAACCAAAATTAAGGTTTAATTTTCTTAAACTCTGTTAGTTTTACAGAAATGACAGAAAAATCCTCTAGCTTTTTTTTGTTCCTGAGATTACACAATGCTGTTATTTATGCCACCAACAGCGAACAATGTAAAATTTGGATGAAAAATTGCATCTTGTTTCCTTGGAGCTATTTCACAGGACATAAACATTGAAAAATGTTTTATTGATGTCACTTTTGTCAAATTCTGTCAATGGCTGTTACAACGTGAACATTTGAACAACCTATTGGACATGTGTCTATTGTTAACCTTTCTATACTCTTGTATGCAAAAAGTTCACATTTCATTTTGTAGAAAGTTATTTTTTTTCTTTTCAAGATGGATAATGTATTATTTTATCAATCAAACAAAAGTGCATGAATAGACCATGGAAGTGGAATCCAGCACCGAAAAAAATATATCTAAAAATTAACTTTTATTCTTCATATTAAAAACATATAAAGAACGCGTGGTAAACTCGCTTACGCATTTCAAGGCTGAAATCCTCTTACTCATAGCATGAGTTTTATGTATGAGTATGCATTTAATCTGAAGATTAAAAGTTAATTTTTAGATATTTTTTCATTTGTTCTCAAGCAAAAGGGTACCTGGGACTTCTATGTTGGAGAGAACTTCACAAAAAACAATAAGTATTTGAAACATAGCAAAGTCAGAAGTTCAGAAGAATCCCCTGTATATATGGTGTAGAAAGCTCCTATCTTATTACATAGAAGTAGTTGGAGATTTCCTTGAGTCCATAATGCAAAGGAGATTTCCTTGAGTCAGATGCAAAGGTTCTTCATTGGCAATTGAAGGTCATCTTGCATTCAGGTGGTGGAACAATGAGACTGGACACAAGATAAGACAACTGAACTTCACCTATAGAAATCTCTTTTCCCAGGTACTAGCAGTGTCTACCAATTGTTATCTCCAGAACTTACAGTAGGGCCCAATAATGGATAGTCAAATAAACAGGAAATAAGAAGGGAAGGAAATAGGAACTCGATGACAAGAAGAAGATGGTGATGGTAAGTGGATGATGGAACAAACAGATGGCTGTGATGGTACCCTGTTTCCCCGAAAATAAGACAGCGTCTTATATTAATTTTTGCTCCCAAAGATGTGCTGTGTCTTATTTTCAGGGGATGTCTTATTTTTTTTTCAATGAAGAAGAATTCACATTTATTGCTGAACAAAAAAATGAACATTTATTATATACGGTACTGTACAGTATTTGTCATCACAAACCAGCATAACCAGACAAACTGTGAATCCTATCAAGAATTTCTTACTACCGTACCATTATTTCCATGTACAACAATTAACAGTATGGTACATTTACCAATATTTACGGTACGAATAGAAAGTAAAATTTATTCAATGACAGTTATGTCATCATCTTCTAGGACATCATCATAACAATCCAAACCATTAATTTCCCTGCACACAGTATCATGCCCCATAGTGGCCCCTGCACACAGTATCATGTCCCATAGTGGCCCCTGCACACAGTATCATATCCCATAGTGGCCCCTGCACACAGTATCATATCCCATAGTGGCCCCTGCACACAGTATCATGTCCCATAGTGGCCCCTGCACACAGTATCATCTCCCATAGTGGCCCCTGCACACAGTATCATTCCCCATAGTGGCCCCTGCACACAGTAGTTTGCCCCATAGTGGACCACCCATGAACAATTATTATACTGTGGGGTCTTTTCAGACCCCAGAGTATAATGATCGGAGACCCAGGAGAGGATAGAAACATAAAAAAACAACGTTGCTTACCCGTTCCTCGCTCCGGTGCATGCCCGTGCGCTACTCCGGCCTTCTTCACTGTTAGACCAGGCCGCGTCACGTGATCCGGCCGGCGTCGCGACGCAAAATGACGTCCGCTGACGTCTGCGACGTCACCAAACAGGCCCGAAGCCTGGAGAAGGACAGGTAAGCACATAGTTTTTTATGTTCGCTCACCTCCCCTGGGCCGCCGATTATTATACTCCGGGGGTCTGAAAAGACCCCGGAGTATAATGATAGCAGAGATTGTGGGGTTCTCCCGCGGCCTCACATATCGTATATACCGTATGTTCTGTTCGGGAACATACGCCTTACTTTCGGGGGATGCCTTATATTAGGCAATTCTCCGAAACCTCTCCTATGCCTTACTTTCGGGGGGTGTCTTATTTTCGGGGAAACACGGTAGTAAGTTAGAAAATGAGGATTATCAAGGGATGGTAGGATAAATAGATGGTTAAAAAGACAATAACTAACCCTTATTCTAGCTTTCCATGAATTTTTCCCTAGATCTATCCCTAATTGCTGCCCCTATCATCAGACCCCACTGTCCCTAATGATGTCTAATGGAAACCCTAGTCTGCAATACTGATCGTAACATGAACTACAGGAGAGCAGCAGGATCTAGAAATAAGAGTGCCAAACTAAGACCTGAATACCAGCAATTAGACAAGAAACAGATTCCTACAGGGAGTCTGAAACACAGAGCACATAGAGCTCCAGTAGAATAAACCACTGGAATTAAACAATACTAAATAGAAACATTACTAAGCAAGATAAAGGAACTGGAAGTGTAGTATACAGAGAATTACTGGATTAAACACACGTGGCATATATGATCACCATCAAAGATTGCAAGAAAGTCAGCCATTTTTAAAAGAAAGCTAACCACTCAAGCAACTACCCCAAAAACAGACTAATAGGAAGGAGACTTAGAAGGAGATTGCTCATAACAGGTGATGGGAGTTTGTTTTAGAGCCTATTAACAATAAGAGTTGTTGTATAATTAGGGGTAGTAAGAACATGTGTGGGACCATTTCTTTTGAGTATCACTGCAAGACCCCATTTAACATATGTATAGATTTGGGGACATGAAGGAATTGGGATGATGTAGTAGCTAATTACATACTTTGAGACATAGTGACATCAGACAGATCTGTGTGCATGTGTTCTCAATATGCTGCAAGCATATTCTGCCTACAAGCATAAGATAATCAAGATAATCCTTTAATAGTCCCACCATGGGGAAATTCAGTTTGTTACAGCAGCAAAGATAATACAACCACAAATAACAATATATACAGAAGCTCCAAGGTAGAGGTATTACAGTGACAGTAGGTACAAATAGAAAGGTAATAAGACAAAAAAAAGAAAGGAAAAAAGAGAAAGCTCGAGATGAGCAGGAGCTGCTGTAACAGACTGCCACCCAGGCGGTGCAATCTTGAACTACATTGTTCTATGAAATTACGGAACTGGCAATGACACCCCTCTGAACGAGAAGGACAAAGTAACCAGTCAATTAGTCACAAAAAAAAAGCTTTTCAGTGAAGTATTTGACCCCCAATACTGTTCCCCTGCAACGTGGAGTGGTCCAACCTTAAAAGATGACAACTGTAGACTAAATTCATTAAACAAGTTCAATTTTACATAATAGTTTTTCAGCTGATAAATAAAATGTATTAATGACATCCTTTACTAATAATCAATTGCTAATATATTGTATTACAACTTATAGCTTATACTTTATTATTGACATTTTCACATGTGGCCTTGTTACTATGTTCTATTCAGGAATGCTCATGTAAGGAAATTGCTAGTTGTGCAATTTCCCAGTGCTGCTGCTGAAACAAGGGAAGAAGGAAAAGACAGAGACAGTGGGCGCTAAACTCGACCCAGCCCCTGACCCCGCCTAATTGCCTGAACTGCCCTAGGCGACGACTGGCGACTGGGCGGCGATCCCATCTCTGAATATGTGACAACACAAAATGCGGACAAGACAAACAACACGTTAGAGGAACCAGCAAGCCAAGGATTAAAGCTAGAGAGACAAGGCAGTACTAAATCAAAATCCAATAGAGTAGTTACAAGTAAAGCCAAAGGTCAGAAGTCAGTAATACAATGATAGCAGAAAGAAGAGGTTAGCGAGGACAAAGTCACAATAGCCAGCAAGCATGTGTGAAAAGATGACCTGTTTATAGGAAGTCCAGAATCTGCTCCAGACTTGATTGATAGACAGGCTGTCAATCACACAGGCTAGGCTACAATTAACTATTTGAGGAGTGGAGGAAAACAAAGGAGCAGGAGATGGGTATGGTAGGAAATCAATTACAGAGAAGAGGTAATACAGCAGTTTTCAGACAGAGCAACAAGAACCCAAAGCAAGGAATCAAACTGAACACGTCTCCTGCGCCGCAGCGTGCGAGCGGAGGGTGGTGCAGAGACATTACAGTTCACCTATCATCTAATTACTTAGAATATACCAAGTCTAGAAACCTTAGTTGAGGATTGCTTTTGGAACTATTAGGCTAAATATTAGATGGCACTGCCTTGAAGAGAAACAGGTCTGTTGTTTAGACCACATGATGCTTCTTAAAATTAGCTATATGTCACATGTGCACTTATGCTAATTCTCCTACAAGAGTGACATTGATTGTAAGGGGTTGCCAGAAATTTGAGATGTTTTTGACACATGTGCCAGCCTTCTCAGCCATGTCCAAGGTTTCCGTGCCCGCATCTGTTTCATTTATTTCATGATTTTTCTGAATTTTTTTCTTCTTAATAATTCTCTTTTATTCTGTAACCTCACGTCTAAATAAACTTCCACCTGCTTTTATCAGCCTGAGAGACAGTTATTCTATTACAACTTAAAGTGACTTCACCCATTAAGCATTTTGTATCACTGCAAAGTCACTATACACTTGTTTGTTACAGTATTCAGATGAGGGGCAAAATCTAATTGGTTTCAATATACACAAGGTGACACTATTACTTAACTGTTGCAAATTTTAACTGAATGGAATGTAGAGGAAGAGTGACGAAATCAGGCGATACCTTTTAAAGGCTAACTGAGTATATTTGATAGTGAGCTTTCGAGAGTACTAACTCTCTTCTTCAAACATGGTGTTACACAATGTCTGAAGAAAAGAGCTAGATTCTCGAAAGCTCACTATCAAATATACTCAGTTAGCCTCTAAAAGGTATTGCTTGATTTCTTCACGCTTCCACTACTTTCTGTGGCTAACACGGTACAACATTATACTGAATGGAATGTAAAAGAATTGTCAAACCCTTCACCTCAGTATCTTGTTTACTCCACAGGAACCACACCTTAGCTCTGTATTATTGTACACTGGCCTCAACTCCTAATTCATCTTCTACCAGGTGGATTTGCTTCTTAGCCTAGACACTGCTCTTTTATTTCACGCCCTTCCCTCCAGAGTTCTGTTTTTCCTTACACAGGCCCAGCTCACAAAGGCCTTAGTCATCATATCTTTTTTGGAGGATGAACCTATTCAGTCACAACGTAACCCACTAGGCTTTACCTCAGGGCTATAGAGCTGGTCACTAGAGATGGGCAAACCTCCCAAGAGTTGTTTAATTTAGGGTTCGGCTGGCTGAGGTCCTTGATTTGTTGCAGATCAAACAATCTCGGATAGAACCGGAAGTGAAATTATTATACTCTGAGTTCTCTTCAGACCCCAGAGTATAATAAGTGGAGGCCCAGGGGAGGTGTAAAAAAATAAAGATTTATACTCACCTTCCTTCACCTCTTCCTCACGGTATCCAGCACTCTCTTTCAGTCTCCTTGGTGACATTGTGAACCCAGGGTCACTGCTGAGGCCTGTGATTGGGCCTCAGGAGTGACATGGTCAAACCAAGCATCATGACGTCATGAGGCTCAGAGTATAATAATTTAACGCAATACATATTGTATGGGCAATTTTAGATCCTCCGAGACAATTTCCAATTGTTCAGATTTGGTAAAAAGAGAATAATTTTGGATATTTGGGTTGAACCCGGCTCATGATAAATCGGATTGCCCATCTCTACTGGTCATACAGCAAACCATCAACTAACGCTGGTCAGAACCAAAATATGTTGAGTTGCATTTTTTTCTACCATCTGTCTGCTGTGATCCGTTGTGTACGAGCTAGTCTGAGAGACCTGTGGGTGATTTTTGTATTGCGGGCATGTGTTTTTATTATTAACACATTTTTGTCTGGGGTAGTCAAATGCTCATTTGAAGGTTAGTGGTTGTTCATATGTTTGGCATAGTTGGTCCTACGACCAACCAACCACGGTTCTTTTCAGAAGAGCGATAACAGTCTAAAACCTAATGTCTATGGCCAGTTTTAATAACCAGGCTTCTGTTACAGCTCCTCATTAGTCTCCATAGAGCTGGCTTACATTATATCACAGACTTGACCAGACCAGACAATAACTTCCCTAGGGTGAATTCCCCCTGAGAGAACACAGACTTGACTAGAGCCGACTATAACTTCCCAGGGGTGAATTCCCCCTGAGAGAATATGTTGTGAGCCATAAAATATGTTTGCGCTAATAGCAAATACTGTAATTACACAAATGAACACAGAATACCACATATTTGATAAATACAGTACTACGTTTTATTCCAATGTTCTATTCATCTTCTGACTTCTGTTTTTTTTATTCTTGTGTTTTTTTATGTTTTTCTGGAGAGCAGAGTAAGGGTCAGGCATCTCAACATAAGGTTACATGGCCAAAAAGATGTTAGCGCTCCTGTCTTTGTCCGGAGAAGGCTGGGTACATAAATAATTACTTTTGCAAGCTGTGGCTGAAAGCAAAAACTCAAAAAACAGATTGTATGATGTATATACAAAGCACTTATTATGATTGTCTGCAAGAGACCCACATTGAGAGGAAATAAGAGACGTTGCGGAGTTAAGACATTGATAGAGGGGTCGTTACTGTTTTGTCATGTGTTGTATTAGAACGCTGTAAACATTGTCACATCTCATGATCAGATGGCATTCCTTCAACCTTTCCTCTCTGTAACATGTCTGTTTTATGCCAACTTTGTATTATGCTCTTTTAAAACCACTACTTATTTTTTGAATGAAAAAACTGAATTGCACATTATCTGCCTTGCCATATCCTGCTGCTGTGACCATGGCCATCTTCTATTCTTCGCTGATTTTTAAAAGACCACGAGAGAAAAACAATATTTTCCCATACTGCACACCCACCTGACTGTCTACCCCATTCTGGGCTTCTATTTTTGTATATTGTACTCATATCTTCTCTGCCTATGATCAACACTATCTTGAACTTTAGATTTTATCCTGCTTTTTCTCCTTTTTCTCCTCTTTTCTATCATTTCCATGGTGCTGCAGCACAGCACCACCTTGGCAGATACAGCCTGTACCATCTCTGCCTGCAGGGAGGAACGTATAATTAACCTCTCCTTTATATCCACCTTACTAATGTAAGAGACCAGTATACAGTATACAGTTAGGAAGTCTAAGCTGTGATAAGAACTGTGTGGCAGCAACCTGTCTAATCATCTGTAGTAGCTGTTACAGGAGTTTCTATCCCCTCCCACATTGGGAGAACTTGGGTGGAACAATCTGGGCAGTTTCATCATACATTTAATTTTCTCCCCTCTGCTTTTGATCAGACTCTATTTTTAATTTTCGATTTTATCATGCTTTCTCTCCTCTATACTTTGCTATGAATCCCATGATGCTACAGCACAGCACCACCTTGGCAGCTAAAGCCTGTACCACCTGTACCTGCAGGAAGGACAGTGTAATTAACCTCCCCTCTATATTCACCTTAATAATGTAAGAGACCATAAGTATAGAGTTACACACGCTAACGCTAGGTTCACGCTAGCGTTTGGGCCTCCATCCTTCGGGTCCTCATGGGGGACCCGAAAGACGGAAACCCTGTTCGCTTAAAAAGTGATTACATGCGGAAACCCACAGACCCCATAGACTATAATGGGTTCCGCCCAGTTTCTGACAAAAACGGCGGAGAAAAAAAGTCCTCCTTGCAGCAGAATCTGGGACAGAGAGGCTCGAGCTCTAGTGTAAACCTTGCATAAGCTATGATAAGAACTGTGTGACAGGAACCTGTCTAATCATCTGTAGTAGCTGTTAAGGAGTTTCTATACACCTCCACCCTTTGTAGAACTTGTGCAGAACAATTCATACAATTTCATCATACAGGAGGTTTATGTGCCTGAGATTGTGACGTCTGATGAGCACAGAAAGACAAGTAGTTTCAATTAGATTACAATGAGATCCCAAGACGCAATGGAAGAAAAGGATTCTATAAATTTTCAGATAGAAACAAAGGAGCAACTACTGTAAATATGGCAATAGTAGCTTATATATTGCAAGAGTAGTTGCATAATTAAAGATTTTTCTTTCTTTTACTGCAGACATGCTTCAAAGACGGTAATTCACAAGTACTGGGTGGTCACATGGAAGTAAAATAGCAGTAGCAAATCTCTATGTGTTAATGGATCATAAATCATCTTGTTTTTAGAAAAGCTGCTTAATTTGTGGTACACATACCTGAACATGTCCAGCCAAAAAGACAGGGTAAAGAAGGAAATATATGGACAGCAATGTAGATGTAGCAGAGTTAGCCTGACCCTACCTGATGAAGCGGGTCATTGTATCAGAGAAGACAACAAAAGCTGATGGAAAATCTTTGAAAATAAACATGTTACACAGCCCCTCCACTATACAGAGACGCGCTCAAGGAAGTCTATGCCTATAGAGGGTGAAACATGGTCTGGTAATAGCGTCATAGGTAATAGGATTCAATGTCATTTACAGCCAACAAGGTTGTTTTTACACTATGAAAATGAATCAAACTACCTAGAAATGACATTCTTGAAGATTAACTAAGCAGTATTCATGTCTTTATGCCATGTACGGCATATTCACAGGATATACAGAATGTATTTTTCAGTGCTTTATTTTGGAGCACAAAAGCACACAAAAGCGACATTTCAACACACAGAACGTCCTCAAGCTGCTCAAACATTGCTGTTATGTGCTTTTGTGCTCCACAATAAAGCATTGAAAAATATTTGACAATATATATGTAGTGCATCATGCTGGCTTATAGTCTTTTGGTCATCCCCATACTATTAGAGGCAAAAAAAATTCTTAGCTTCAAGAGGTTTTCCCACAAAGAAAATGTATACTCTATGCACAGAGTAAAGGATAAGTTGTAGACCAGTAGGGCTGGGGGTCAAGGACGGACTGGCCATATACTTTACTAGTGGGCTGCTCCTTTTGGAGTCTGGCGTGCCTTCTAACCCCATATATAATCATGCTTATGATTTATACTTTCTCCACAGCATCTTCTAAGAAAATAAAATGGACAGAAACTGATCCATTTATTTTCACTTTAATTTTATGTAAATATGTGGCCACCCATTTGTATCTGTTTTTTTGCATCGGTTAAATGGATATCCTAAGCGGAATTAAAAACCATGATGTAAATGCAGCCCAAGAGTGAGTGGGGCCATATATGGGTGCAATGTTTTCATACAATGGAGGTTTATCAAAATATGATAATGCAAATATTTTTAAAAATATTATTCACTGTTTTATTATAGTAACAATGCTTCATTTAAGCCTCTACATTATGGTCACCACATCAAACTGAAGTTTTACTGATCAATTCTTACATCTTCATAGGCAATAATAATAATAATTCCTACACCTACATGCCAAGTCACACGTAATGAAGTTACACTCGCAAAATCACACTCTATTTTCTTCTCTTGCACATCTCAGACACTCAGCTGTAACTTTGAATTCAACTTTACTCCAACAGGAGGCAGAAAGTTTAAGACTAGGACCAAGACTCCCATCACGCAACCAAAAATCGCAGTGTTGTCCTGTAACTCCTTCACTCATCGTAGTGAATGGAGTCACATTGTGACCCCGAGGGCCTCCTCGAATCACAATGCGACTCAATTCACTAACATGAGTGAAGGAGTCGCAGGGCGATACAACGATATTTGGTTGTATGACGAGAGTTGCGGCCAAAGTTCCCGTGTGGCCCTAGCCTGATGGTTACCATACAAAGGCTCCAGTATCTCAGTACAAGAACACAGCGTGGTGGTTACAGTCTTGCATAGACTTACAAAAGTAGATCATGCAGTTTGCCCAAAGCATCCGTTTACATATCTATATATGTTGGCCCCATCATATGTTTGTTTAACCCATCTATAAAATAGAGATACTTTTAGATTATTCCCAGGGCTACTTAAAGTTCCCAAACACCACAATGGGATTCTGACTGCTGGGAACTCCACCAATCTTCAGAAGAGGGGATCCCTTGTACTCCCATCTGAAACTCACACAGGCACACTGGTGCTCCATTTAACTCTATGGATCTTTTGGAGATAGCTGAGTGCTGCATTTAGCTATCACCTGCAGTCTTGTAGAAATGAATGGAGAATCAGCATGTCTGTGCGACCACTACTCCATTCGGATGACTGTATAAAGGATCCCCATTTTCGGAAATGGTGAGGGTCCTAGTAGATAAGATGCTCTGGTTAGCAAACCCCTTTAAGCAATTAAAAGGTTACACTTAGTAACACAACTATGTAACCAGTTTATTGAACACATAAATTTAATGAACAAAAAAAAATTGCCAAAGTATTTAGTAATTTGGAAAAAAGCATAAACATATCATAAGTATCAGAATATTGAGCAGGGCTCCTGTTATGGGGCCCAACAACTAAAGTGGCTATTGCCACTGAGATATGTGGTACAGTAAGTGATATTTGTGCACTATCACACTGACCAAATGTGACCACATGTGACCAATCACAAGGCATTATGGGAAAGGAGCTGGGAGCTCATACGCCCTCTGTTGGATGTAACAGATCCTCAATGTGACCAATGCAGAGTTTCAAGGCAAGAGTGGAAGTGAACAGGAAAGGAGGAATCTAAGAGGAGAACAAAATACTTACTTATAAGGGCAATGGTATGGGCACCCATTTGGCATTTTTATATAGGGTGCATGATTACATTTTACATCCCTAGCAAGAGACTGTTTTTCAGTCAGCTCATAAATCTTACAGCTGTAGAAATAATGCCTTTCTGCTAAAATTTGCTTTGAATTTGTTTACAGCAAAGAGTCCAGTCGCCAGAACACAGTATATCAGCCCAGCCCTGCAGATAGATAGGTTAGGGTTACCTGAATCAGGTTTTTTCTTGTGAGTCGGTGCCTCTGATCACCTTTTTTTTGTCAGTAAGTAGATGAACTCTTCGGAGCAATGAGGGCATTGTCATTGCTTCAAAGAGGTAAACGGAGACACCCTCATTGCTCCAAAGGGCTCATTTGTATATTGACAAAAACAGTGATATCTCATCAATGGTGTCAGTGATTCACAAGGGGAAAACACTGATTCAGATGACTCTAACCTATCTATCTGTGGGGCTGGGGTGATATTTTGGGTACTGGTGACGGGATTCCTTTAACAGAAGTCCACAAGTCTATTACTTTTGTGTGTAAATCTATTATACTAAGGTGTCAGATTTTGAAAGATAAGGTGATATGCGTCATCTTCATATTGCATTTATCAGTAAGCCAAATAATTCCATTTAAGATGAACTATTTCTGTAGCTACACCAGCTATTTTGGTTACCTATTCCATACTATTGGGACTACTGTGATATACAGTAATAGAATGTATTGTATTTCTTTGTAGTAATATATGTGAATTCATAAATCTGATTTCTATTAATAGGCCCATTCTTCTAGGGAGTCCATAAAAGCTCTATTTTCACTTTTTCATGTTCTGTAATGTATATATAATATACGTTTCAGTGTATGACTGGCTACGATCTGTCAGGACATGTTTATGGTCGCATGCTGTTTTTGAAGCATGTCATGGATTACAGAAGCATAATGTTCTCCATCTGAATACTCATTCCACTCCAGTACTCTCTCTTGTGTTCTTGTACCAAGCATAAACGTCATTAATGAACCTTTTTCATTATATAAAAGATGTTTTCTGTCACATTTGATGAGAGTAAAAAGTGGAAATATGAGAATGGGTGTTTTATGCTAATATAAATGTCTTTGTCCATAGTTTGTTGTAAAGTCCTTTGCATCTATGGCACGAGGCAGATCTATTGGATACTCTTTATTTAAATTGACTGTCCAGGTATGAAGTGATACACAGTGTAGGTCAGTACCCTCAGGAGATGACAACCTACTATTTATTAGTACTTGTTCTTTGGCTAATTTTTAACTCAGCACCATTAGGACAAAGCTGTGATCTGTGACCTAGTCTACACTTTAGCTACAGTGTCTACAGAGCATCTGAGGTAGTCCAAGAGACACCTCCTGTCCAGGGCTGCTTCAACTATAGGGCCAACAGTGCACTTGCACCGGGCCCTATGGTACTGGTGGCCCCGTTGGGCATACCTCCCAACCATCCCAGATTCCAGGTCCTGTCTCGATGTCCTGGTCGGCAGGAGGTATGTCCCAGTATCAACTCATCTGCGTCCTCTCCAGTTATCCCACTTCATGACCACTCTGTTTGGGGCTCCTTGGGTGTCCATCCCTACTCTCTTTGAGAAGATCTCCCGTGCTGGTACCTCTACGAAGGGCCTCATCTCAGGCATTTATCGTATACTTTCCTCTCCAGAGGGACGGACGCCCCTTATCCACAAATACATGATCAGCTGGACTGAAGCTTTGGGTAGGCAGATCTCCCCAGCGCAATGGCAGATCATATGGTCCCGAGCGGCCAAATCCTTGACATGCATAACGTACATAACCCGGAGACTCAGTACAAGTTACTTATGTTTTGGTACCATACCCCGGTTTTATTACACACTTTCAATCCTGCTATCCCCAGGACCTGCTGGAGATGCCTCACCGAGGAGGGTACATTGTTTCACATTTTCTGGAGCTGCTCTTTGATTCGGCCTTTTTGGGCAGAAGTTAAAACACTAACTGATGAGCTTGATGAGCTCTTTCTCCAGGGTGTCCCGCTTGATCCCTCCGTTTATAGGCTTAACTTACCTCCTCGACACCTTGGCAAAAAGACCTCTAAGCTGTTCTTGCACCTCTGCACTGCTGCTAAATCACTTATAGCCCTCCGCTGGAAAAGTGTGCATCCCCCTATTGGCCCGGCCCTTGTGGCTCGTTTCAAAGACATACGCGGCCTAGAATTTCTCACAGCTACACTTAATAACACTATTGATGCCTTCCAATCCATCTGGAATCTGTGGGATACGTATTGCATTCTTCATAGTCTCTGAACCGTCCCCCCTGTCCCTTCTTTCCTATTCTTCTACCTGCTGTTCTGTTTATCTCTGTGTGTTTTCTGTTCTCTGTCTGGGTTTTAATTACTGTTTTATTGTTTATTGTGTTACGCTTTCTGTTTGTATGTATAATTTATTTTTGGAAACTTAAAAAAAAAAACTACAGTTTAAAATAAAAACTGGTGGCAGATGAAGGGGGGACATTAAACTGGGGGTAGATGAAGGGGGGGGACATTAAAATAGGGGCAGATGAAGGTGGGACATTAAACTGGGGGCAGCTGAAGGGGGGCATTAAACCGATGGCAGATGAAGGGGGACATTAAACTGGGACAGATGGTGGGTGGCACTAAACTGGGGCAGTTGGAAGGGGAACATTAAACTAGGGGGGCAGATGGAGGGTGACATTAAACTGGGGGCAGCTGAAGGGGGGACATTAAACTTGGGGAAGATGGAGAGGGGAATCAAACTGGGTGCAGATGAAGGGGGGACATTAAACTGGGGGAGATGAAGAGGAATATTAAACTGGAGGAGTAGATGGAGGGTGACATTAAACTGGGGGCAGCTGGAGGGGGACATTAAACTGTGGGTAAGTTGGAAGGGAGAATTAAACTGGGGGCAACTTGAGGAGGACATTAAACCATGGGGGTAGTTGGAGGGGGACATGTCTGCCTCTAGTTGCCCCCAGTTTAATGTCCCTCTCCAGCTACCCCCACGGTTTAATGTCCCCCTCCAGCTGCCCCAGTTTAATGTCCACCTCCAGCAGCCCCCAGTTTAATATCCCCATCCAAATAACCCCACGGTTTAATGCCCCCCTCTAGTTTCCCCCAGTTTAAACTGGAGCACCTGGAGAGGGCATACTGTGAGGCAATTGGAGAGGAACATTATAATGTGGGGACATATAATGTTAGGGTGACTGTAGGAGGATTATACTGTGTGGTGTGGGGGTGGATAATAATGGACGGAGTCAATGTAGAAGTGGGTGGAGCTAAATTTGCTGTGGCACGCATAACCTAATCACAGGGGTATCTTATATTATACCCCTCTGAACATAACATAACCAAGAAGTTTATTGGCGTTGTGACCCAAATGTTTACCATCATCTAGGTTGCACCAAACACTTACACAACCCATACACAAAGTCATCAATAAAGTTTAAATTTTTTCACTGTCTCTGTCCAGTCTACAGTCATGGCCAAAAGTTTTGAGAATGACACAAATATTATATTTTCACATGATCTGCTGCCCTCTGGTTTTTATGTGTGTTTGTCAGATGTTTTTATCACATACAGAAATATAATTGCATTCATATTATGAGTAACAGAAGCTTATATTGACAGTTAGAATGAGTTAATGCAGCAAGTCAATATTTGCAGTGTTGACCCTTCTTCTTCAGGACCTCTGCAATTCTCCCTGGCATGCTCTCAATCAACTTCTGGACCAAATCCTGACTGATAGCAGTCCATTCTTGCAGAATCAATGCTTTAATTTTGTCTGAATTTGTTGGTTTTTGTTTGTCCACCCGTCTTTTGATGATTGACCACAAGTTCTCAATGGGATTAAGATCTGGGGAGTTTCCAGGCCATGGACCCAAAATCTCTATGTTTTGTTCCCTGAGCCATTTAGTTATCACCTTTGCTTTATGGCAAGGTGCTCGCTCCATCATGCTGGAAAAGGCATTGTTGAGCGCCAAA
This sequence comes from Leptodactylus fallax, assembly GCA_947044405.1. NCBI lineage: Eukaryota > Metazoa > Chordata > Amphibia > Anura > Leptodactylidae > Leptodactylus > Leptodactylus fallax. The sequence continues at coordinate 139,401 of CAMRHE010000623.1, forward strand.
CTGCTCTTGGACGGTTGGGAGAAGTTGCTCTTGGAGGACATTCTGGTACCATTCTTTATTCATGGCTGTGTTTTTAGGCAAGACTGTGAGAGTGCCGATTCCCTTGGCTGAGAAGCAACCCCACACATGAATGGTTTCAGGATGCTTTACAGTTGGCATGAGACAAGACTGGTGGTAGCGCTCACCTCTTCTTCTCCGAATAAGCTGTTTTCCAGATGTTCCAAACAATCGAAAAGGGGATTCATCAGAGAAAATGACTTTACCCCAGTCCTCAGTAGTCCACTCCATGTACCTTTTGCAGAATATCAGTCTGTCCCTGATGTTTTTTCTGGAGAGAAGTGGCTTCTTTGCTGCCCTCCTTGAGACCAGGCCTTGCTCCAAGAGTCTCCGCCTCACAGTGCGTGCAGATGCACTCACACCTGCCTGCTGCCATTCCTCAGCAAGCTCTGCACTGCTGGTAGCCCGATCCCGCAGCTGAAACACTTTTAAGAGACGGTCCTGCCGCTTGCTGGTCTTTGTTGGGCGCCCTGGAGCCTTTTTGGCACCAATGGAACCTCTCTCCTTGAAGTTCTTGATGATGCGATAGATTGTTGACTGAGGTGCAATCTTTCTAGCTGCAATACTCTTCCCAGTTAGGCCATTTTTGTGCAGTGCAATGATGACTGCACGTGTTTCTTTAGAGATAACCATGGTTAACAGAAGAGAAACAATGATGGCAAGCACCAGCCTCCTTTTAAAGTGTCCAGTGGTGTCATTCTTACTTAATCATGACAGATTGATCTCCAGCCCTGTCCTCATCAACACCCACACCTGTGTTAATGGAGCAATCACTGAAACGATGTTAGGTGGTCCTTTTAAGGCAGGGCTGCAATGATGTTGAAATGTGTTTTGGGGGATAAAGTTCATTTTCTAGGCAAATATTGACTTTGCAAGTAATTGCTGTTAAGCTGATCACTCTTTATAACATTCTGAAGTATATGCAAATTGCCATTAGAAAAACTGAAGCAGTAGACTTTGTAAAAATTAATATTTGTATCATTCTCAAAACTATTGGCCATGACTGTATACCTGATCTTTATAGAGTAAAATACACCGACCACCGCTACACACTAAAATAATAGCAACAACGATTATTACTAGAGATGAACGTATAAAACATTTATGACAGGCGGAAAAGTTCCATCAGTCAGATAATACATTTTCAACCATTGAATGTCACCATATAAAATCCAAGTTTTTGACAGCTTTCAGATGAGTATAATAGCAGGTGGTGATGAGATGGGGCCCTCTTATGAAACTTTTGCACTAGGCCCACCAATGTGTTATAACGGCCCTGCTCCTGTCTCTTCATTGGTTCAAGCTGCTGCACTCTCTCACCTCCATGCAGCCCTGCTCCCTTGAATAGTCAAGTCTATCGAGGGCTCAGTGAGGGGAAAGATTTACAGTATATAGGTTATAAAATAGAAAGATTAGAAAATAAAAACTTCAAAACCACCAGTGAGAAAAAAGAGGATTATCAGAAAACATCTGCATATATACTAGGGCAAATGAGTCTGAGTAAGTGGGATCCTAAGGACTGGCTTTAATTTTTGGTATCATCTCCAACAGTATATAGTATAGGGTTAACCGGAGATACCTAGAACCACCCTGTTGCCAAGCAAGTTTATAGGTGTAGTGTCCCATTGGGAACACTACAAAAGTTAAGAAATGTATTGATTTGTATGCATAGCTTGGAAACCACTGTATATATTGAGCATGTGCATGTGCCTTTAATGGAGTGAACCACTGGGGCTAGTGCTGAGTAATTGGTATAACCTATGACTTAGTAACCTCTGGTGACCGGCAAAGAGAGGGACAGTTAGTCCTCCCTGTAGACAGTTGGTCTCCTCCTTCCTCAGCTTTTAGAATGGGAGTTAGTTCTCTCTATTTAGGGAGAGTGAAGAGAAGAGAGTGCAGATACAGAGCTAGAGTTCCTGGTTAGGCTGACCAATACAGCTCAAGGACAGTCAAAGTGTTGTTCTGCATAAATGTCCAGACGAATGGTGAGCTCCAAGAGGCAGAGGCAGAATCAGGAGACAAAACAGATATCCAATATAAGGCCAAGGTTCTGATCCGAGAGATCACATCAAAGGCAGTATCAGGAGACAAATAGCCAGAAACAAGCCAATAGTCTGAATAAAGCAATGCAACACACACACACACACACACACAAAACACAATCAGGGTTCAGAGCCAAACTACAGTACTAAATTAGCAGGCACCTGATTCAGGAGGAAAGGCTTTTTTATATGCCTCTTCAGCTGCTAATTGGACAAGCCCAGGGAACGTCTGATACTGCAGAAGCTTCTCAGGTCACAGTAACCTTAAAAACATAACAGCTGGACTGAGATTCCTGACAGATATGCTAACTATTTTATTTGTGTCTATGTGTGGCCACCCATTGGAGGAGGTGGAAGAAGGGTGAAGTACAGCCTTTCAAGGCTTTTGTTAGCATGTCATGAAATTATGTTGAATTGGTTTCATGAATGATCCCATTAGTTACCCAAACTGGAGATCAGTTAAGTGTGAACATGTCTGTATGTCACCACAAAAACTGAGCATGTACCCTACAAATAAAATATCAATCAGCATCTCTTCATTCCTTATTATCATTGAGTGTAAAGCACTCTAAAAATTATTTGCCCCCGCACTGAATTATATCACAATGTCTTGGAGTGTCTACCAGAAGAAAATGGAAAGGATCAGAATTAAATTAACACTTGTATTCTATCCAGGATTTCTACAAAACTGTTTGTTTCGGGAACTACAGAAAATCAAACAGTATAAGCAAAGTTATCTCTGTTTAATTATTATTAGAGATGAGTGAATTTCTCAAAAGTTCGATTCGAAGTTCCAAAAAAATTTGCTTTCATCCGAATTACTTCACGGCGAATAAACAGCTATTTCCGGTCTGCAGAGAGCCGGGGTGGGCGGCAAAATGGTGGAAGCCCTTGATGCCGCGGTCATTTTTCTCTCTCTCTCCAGCACGGACAACTTTTATTCATGTGGAAGGATCTGCTAACAAGCAAAGACACGCCTACCCAATCACATCACTAGAGAACATCATGTGACCGTCTGATGTCACAAAGGTCCTTACTAAATATTCCTTACCACGAAGCATCAGGAAATCCGTAATCGTGGAGAATGAAAGATTTCCTGAAATTCGGATCGAATTCCACTTCTGCAGAATCGATTCGCTCATATTTAATTATTATCATTAATCCTTAAGTTTAGTGTCACTTTAATTGAGTTTCCAGGATTTTATAAGAAATGCTACCGTGTTTCCCCGAAAATAAGACACCCCCGAAAGTAAGGCATAGGAGAGGTTTCGGAGAATTGCCTAATATAAGGCATCCCCCGAAAGTAAGGCGTATGTTCCCGAACAGAACATACGGTATATACGATATGTGAGGCCGCGGGAGAACCCCACAATCTCTGCTATCATTATACTCCGGGGTCTTTTTAGACCCCGGAGTATAATAATCGGCGGCCCAGGGGAGGTGAGCGAACATAAAAAACTATGTGCTTACCTGTCCTACGCTTCTCCAGGCTTCGGCCTGTTTGGTGACGTCAGCGGACGTAATTTTGCGTCGCGACGCCGGCCGGATCACGTGACGCGGCCTGGTCTAGCAGTGAAGGCGGCCGGAGTAGCGCACGGGCATGCACAGGAGCGAGGAACAGGTAAGCAACGTTGTTTTTTTATGTTTCTATCCTCTCCTGGGTCTCCGATCATTATACTCTGGGGTCTGAAAAGACCCCACAGTATAATAATTGTTCATGGGTGGTCCACTATGGGGCAAACTACTGTGTGCAGGGGCCACTATGGGGAATGATACTGTGTGCAGGGGCCACTATGGCGAATGATACTGTGTGCAGGGGCCACTATGGGGCATGAGACTGTGTGCAGGGGCCACTATGGGGCATGATACTGTGTGCAAGGGCCACTATGGCGAATGATACTGTGTGCAGGGGCCACTATGGGGCATGAGACTGTGTGCAGGGGCCACTATGGGGAATGATACTGTGTGCAGGGGCCACTATGGGGAATGATACTGTGTGCAGGGGCCACTATGGGATATGATACTGTGTGCAGGGGCCACTATGGGACATGATACTGTGTGCAGGGGCCACTATGGGACATGATACTGTGTGCAGGGGCCACTATGGGATATGATACTGTGTGCAGGGGCCACTATGGGACATGATACTGTGTGCAGGGGCCACTATGGGGAATGATACTGTGTGCAGGGGCCACTATGGGATATGATACTGTGTGCAGGGAAATTAATGGTTTGGATTGTTATGATGATGTCCTAGAAGATGATGACATAACTGTCATTGAATAAATTTTACTTTCTATTCGTACCGTAAATATTGGTAAATGTACCATACTGTTAATTGTTGTACATGGAAATAATGGTACGGTAGTAAGAAATTCTTGATAGGATTCACAGTTTGTCTGGTTATGCTGGTTTGTGATAACTACTGTACAGTACCGTATATAATAAATGTTCATTTTTTTGTTCAACAATAAATGTGAATTCTTCTTCATTGAAAAAAAAAATAAGACATCCCCTGAAAATAATACACAGCACATCTTTGGGAGCAAAAATTAATATAAGACGCTGTATTATTTTCGGGGAAACAGGGTATGAAATAAGGAACCTATTCTAACCTATACTCATCCATTCCCATCTCTGGCTTTAGTGCAAAATTCCAATAGCACCTATTGATGTAGCAATGACATCACATACGGTACATCATTCAAATGACTGCTACGCTGAGGGAATGGCAAGAACTACGAATGGAGTAGAGCCACCAAGGCATAGGATGAGTACTCCTTTATTAGTTGCCAGATACTCTGTGGCCATCTTTGGACTGATCTACTATACACTGGATAATGCTTCCTCCACGATCAACATTTTTGTACTATTTTCTATACAGAAGCTGTGTTCATGAAAAGGAATACTCCCATGAACATAATCATGTTTACAATTGTAAACAATTAAGATTTTACAAACAAATCATTAAAAATTTTAGAGTTTTAAAGATTTTCTCTAACCATCTTAGTGGTGACAGTCTTTTGTCTTGATCGAATGTCAGTGGATGCGACCATGAATGCAGGAAGTTTCTATGGTCTGGCTCTTGTCAGAAATTCAGCCATAATCGTCTTAATGTGGCTGGGTATATCCTTTCTCACAAGAATACAGAAGTAGCCAGGGACAGTGCAACTTGGATGTGTTTCTGACAAGTGACTAGACTATCAAAAGTTCCTACGTTGATAGTCGTCTATTGGTAACCTATCAAGACAGAAGACTGACACTGCTAAGATGGTTAGAGAAAATCTTCAAAACTCTGCAAAATGATTACGTATTTATATTTGCCAAAATCTTTAGCTTTTAATTATCTACAAATTTAAATATAGTTCTGGTTACAAGAAAAACTCTTTAAGAAATTATATTTTGTGGGCAACCAGTTAAATAAAGCATGGCACAGAAAACAAAATCTACATATATAGACTCTGGCCATATTTGTTTATCTTACATTTACATGCCTCCATTGCATATCTGGTGTATGCAAAAACACCTTTTATCTATAATGTAGCTTTCATCACATTCATGCAGACATATAAGCACTGCTAAATACAGTGGGTGAGACCCACGCAGCTTGGTAAGCCCCCATTATCCCACCAGGTTAGAAGCCACTTTTGGCAGAGCTTGATTTGCATCCTGTATCATTATCTTCCAGATGTTCTTAGTGATGTTTACTAAATTATTCATCAAACTATATGAATATGTAGATATATGGACGCTATACTTAAAACGCAAACATTCATGTAATGCCATTTATTACAGATGAGAACGAGAGGCACGGCTTTATTTTTGCATCTCATCATGCAGGTAATTAATGTCAGGAGCTGGCATGGTATCATCCCTCTACAATACAAAGGATTAAGGCTCGTGCAATGTCAGTTAATCTCAAGCATCAAAGGTTTTACTTAATCTTCTCTCTAACCTGTAAACCACTAATAATATATAACATCTTGATTGTCCGCTCTTCAATGTATCAGAATTCTGTTACTATAAATAACTACAGATGTGTCCACACTTCACTTTCAGCAAATTTTGTTAGAGTACAATGTCTCACAACACAAACTGACCACATGGACAGATACAAGAAAATCAGTCCCCACAGAGTATTGCAGAATCGTTTTTTTTCAAAGCTGGTCATCTTACATAAATGGAGTATGGCAAGCCAAGAGGAAGGTAAGGAAGGCGACATCTGTAACTAGGATTTTTTTGCATACAACCTTGCTTCTAAAGTGGCTGCCCCATCAGAACAATTTCTTCCCATATGCTCTATTAGGATATGTGGACACCAAAGACATCATGCTTGAGAGCCACTCAAATGAAGACCTATTGCAAACATTAGCTGTCACTCTGGTGGACTTATCCCATCCATACACAGTGGTCCCTCGAGTTACTAGTACAACCATTGTAAGTTGAAATCATTGTAATTTAATAAGTGGTTATGGAGACCAAATGTCACAAATATATGAAAATGAGCATTTTGGGTGCTGATTACTCAGGAATGGTGGGGGCTATGAAAAAAATTCCAGCTTTGTAAGAATCAGTGGAGCAGCACCTATTGAAAGATACAAAAATTTGGAGTTTATGGAGAGAGTGAAAGATCTTTTTTAAAACATGATCACTAGCTGGTGATGATCAGTACATCAGGGTCTGTGAAACACTTAGATCCATTTCTAAGAATGGAAGTGGTTGGTAAACCCTTTGGATGATAGATAGTATCATTGATAATTTGGGCAGATTTATTTCATACACCAATCTTAATAAAGGCCCCAACTGGTGCAAGGTCCCGGGCCCTTCATACATCACCCGCGTGTCCCAGCACCAGAATGGATATTTAAGCAAGGTAGGAATTGTCGTGGGTTATAATGAATATGTTGAGCCAAGGTGTCCCTGTCATCACCCGCCTTTCTCCACCCACATTAACACAATGTGGTGACCGATTGCACAGAACAGGGGTTGTGACACATGTTTGGAGCAAGAAAGGGCCAGAAACCTGGAATAGAGGGACTGATAAATTAGAATATAGTTATACACAGTAGTTAAAAGAGTTTTCCCATGAATAAAACCATATGTAAATTTGTAGACCATTGAAAGTTATACATTTTTGCAAATAGATAGATAGATAGATAGATAGATAGATAGATAACAAAATCCAAGTATAGAGCAGCACCAAAAAAAGACCTCACTAGGGCTAAGGAAATCATGGCTGCAATTTTAACAAGTACCAGACTATAGAATGTTTCTGCATTCATGGTCGTGTCCAATGGCAACCGATCAAGACAAAATACTGCTAACACTAAGATGGTTAGAGAAAGTCTTTAAAACTCTGCAAAATGTTTAATTATTTATATTTGCAAATATGTTTAACTTTTAATTATCTATATATTTAAATATGGTTATTTAAATATGGTTATTTAAATATGGTTATTTCACACAACATGAAAATGAGAGAATACTTAATAGTATGTAGAATTTTGGATTGTAGTTAAACCAACATATCATGCGAGTCAGTGGTATTTGGGAAGAGATAGGTTTAAAAATGTGGGAACATGAAATATCTGTCTAGTCGGAGATTGTGGTACATGCTGCAGATGACAAAGAGAAGTAGTTGGAAGCTTCTGAGCCAAAACAACAGCTTAATGTAAGCACACCACCCAAACATCATTCACATACTGACATGCAATAAGTATATTGTATAAAACAAAGCGTCTCGTGAAATAGCTATCTCATCATGATTACAGCTTTGTGCAATTAGCATTGTATCTCACTGTGCCTCTTCTCTGCCTACATATAGCTCTGCCGCTCATTTATGAGGCGTGGGGAGGGTCACAAGGGCCAGTTGTGATTGCAAATTCTGGAATCCCTGTTGTTACTGCATGGATATTGACACATTATATTATACTGCAGTAATACATTTGTAGCTGTGATTGTTTTAGCCTGTGTATATATTAATATAAAAGCCATATAAAGCTTATGTGTTGTTTTTTAATTCATGGAATTCACAGCTCATTCCAGATCTCCGTAACACATACCATCTCTTCTTCACATAGTAACATGCAAGAGAATTGATATGTTCACAAAAAATAAATATCAAGCAGTAAATCCCATCCTCTTTACCATAGGGCAACCCTACAACTATGCCATGTCTACTGAAAAAGTGACAATTTTGGCTGTTTTCTGGGGAAACTTTAGCCAAGTTCCAAAGAGCCCCATAGTTTCATAGAAACCTAATTGGGAAACATTATAGGGGTGATTTATCAAGCAAAATGCACCGTAATTTGCACCAAAAATTGTCTATCATGCTGTGTGCAACATTTATCAAGTGTTTTAGACACATTTACAACTTGTTCAGAAAAGGGGTGTGGATATCTGGCATGGCTTTAGATGTGCCACCAAGTGCCAAAAGCATACCACCACTTTTTTAAACCAACTAGTAAGTGGTATCATGTTCGACTAGACAGTCTAGACAGATTTATCAAACAGTATTAGACACTTTGATAAATCTGAGGCAGGTTAAGACCATCTAGTCTAACTTTGCATCTAACTTGTAGAGAGAATGGGGCGTTTCGTACACCAGTCTTAATCAAAGCCTCAAAAGGTGCAGGGTGCGGCTTATTTATGAAGATGCTCCGACATAGAAACCGGCGTAGATTTTCACTATAACCACACTGAAAAACTGTCATGCATTATAATAAATATGTCAGGCCGAGGCATTCCAGGCTCGCTCCATCCACACTCGCACAATGAAAGGGGTTGTGGTGCACATTTGGCACAAGAAAGAGTTTTGTGTCAAATGTGTGCCCTAATAAATGCCCCTCAATTAATAAAGCTTCCCCAATGTTAGTTCTTATGTACATTGGCATGAAGTATTATGGCTCTGTACAAGTCTCAAGTTGTATTTAACCTTAAGGGGGTTGGATCATTAATAACATTTATCACCATTCCATAGTATGATTGGTGGAGATCTACCACTGGGACAGCCACAGATCATGAGAATAGGAGCCCTGTGTACCCTGTTTAAGTGACATGGTGGTCACATGTTTGCACTAATGCTCCATTCAAAATCTATTCGGCCAACGGAGGTACAGCTGCTGAACGTTGTCCCCAGAAGAGTTGGGCAAACCTTGCAAGATTTGTTCAGCAAATATTTGCGAGGTTCATCCCTGCTATTATACTCGGGAGTCTCTTCAGGCTTGAGAGTATAATAATTGCAGGCGAGGTTAGGAAAAACAATAATGCATCAATCACAGCCCTCAGCTGTGCCTCTAGTGTTACCAGGAGGATGGAAGATGCTGGAAGATGACCAGGAAAAGAATACTAGATGCTGTAAGAGAGTCCAGGAGAAGTAAGGGAAGATGAGTATCAGTGTTTATTATTTTCTGTGAATCCCCAGGGGTCTGAAGAGAACCCGCAGTATAATAATGGTTTGTGGGTGGCGAACAACCAAAAATTTTTGGTTCCGTCAAACCTGAAATTTTTGGAATATCTTTAACAAACTTGGCTTATCATAAACCAGTTCACTTATCTTTAGTCTACTGTTATCGTCATCTGTCATATAAAGACTTAAAGAAGCTGTATTGTAGAAGCATAACCACTGATCCAAATGGAGAACATGGAACCCCTGGTCTCGTGATCAGTGGGGACCCAAGTGGATAAACCCTAAGCTATAATAAATTTAGTTTTTAGGGCCATACTAAATCTCCATGCACCATTGTAATAGAGGGGTGCTGTATGCAGGAACCAAACATCAGGCCTTCAAAAGAGGGCCATAAGGACTTGTGCATGAGGCAGAGGTGCATATTGCTAAAAATTCACTGTATATGCCATGTAACTACTAAAATTAGGATTCCAAAATTAGCAAGGCAGATATACAGTATATTTTTTAAGAATTGTGTGAATGAGATTGAGAACTGGTCACATGGTGGAGAAATCCCATTGGACACCAGTAGAGCGTTATTATTTCCTGGTGTGTAGGTAATAGATAATAGCAAATATTCTCTGGTTGACGAAACCCAAGCCTACAGAATCATGATCAATGGTCCACCGAATCCTATCCGTCTGTATCACTGAATAGTGTTTAAACAATTCTGTTGCTTGGATTGGTAATAACAGAAGCTTGGTGAACCTATTTGTCGAAGCGACGAACTGCAGACCCAGTATCATGAATCATTGTGTGAGCTCATATCAGGTATTCAGTGTATATTCCCCTTTTCTCACTTGATTCTCAATACTTTTAGCACTGGTTAATAATGTATATTGTTTTTATATGACCTGGAATCCAAGCCTTCCATTTGCAGTGACAAAGGAAGGTATCACCAGGCAAGCCATTAATCTGGAGCCCCTGCAATGCAGATAATGCGTTCTATTACTATGCTATATATTGAATATTTTAACTTTGTATGGAGTGTCTTAAAAAACAGCCTAGTTTGTATGGATGATTTATGGCATTTCTGCTTTTAGTTCAGCATCTTCATTCAACATCATTTAATGGCACCGAAAATATACTTTTTCTTTGTAGATATTTTTAGCCATGATTGACATCATGGGCTCCATTATAATTTGGTACTTGAATTAAGAAAAAGTTCTATTTAGCTTCAACTAAAGTAGAATTTTTCATATCACATATGTCACTAGTCACCATGGCTTCAGAGAATGCTGTTAAATTACACTTTATAGAAATTATATGTATATAGATTATAGAACTGTCATGGGGATATTCCAGATATCTAGATTTTAATGTAAAGGATTATGTTAAGCTACTGTATTTTAACCAACGCATATTGCATAGGTGGCTAGACTTTGCATTATAAATCCTTTTAGCTTTTGTTTCATATAGAAAATATAATGTAGTAACCATCGTGTGACTGTATTCCCTCCTATTTCCCTTTCAGGTTCCATCAATTTGGCCAAAAATATTGTAAATCTATTATATTTTACTGTATTTAGGGCAGAGTTCATCATTCCTTCTACACTAGGTTTCTGGTGTAGAGGGATGATATTGAGGAACATGTTTGGCATAAGGCCCTTTCTTGCGTTAAACATAGATATTGGTGAACCCCCAAGATTTGTTTCATTTCAGGTTTGGGTGGTTCGGGTCTCTGATTTGTTTCAGGTTGACCCCAGAGTATAATAGGTGGAAGCCCAGCGGAGGTGTAAAAAGTGAAAAACATTTACAGTCACCTTCCATCACCACTTTTGGGTCTCCTTTCGGCGTCCGGCGCTCTCTCTCACTGACGTCATGCACCTTGGGTCACCACTGAGGTCTAATCACAGATATGGGCACACTGAGTGCCATGATGTCTTGACGCTCATGTTACCGCTGTGGCTCAGTCACAGGTCTAAGCAGTGACCCCCGACACATCATCTCACCAGGAAAGCGCCAAACACTGTGCAGAAGAGCAAAAGAGATTTTTTTTTCACTTCCCCTGGGCCTGCACCTATAACATTTTGAAGAGACCCCAGAGGATAATAATTTTCCAGAATACATGTCGCAACAGCCATTTTAGTTCATCTGAGACAAATCCCCAATTATTTAGTTTCGTTAAAAACCTAACAATTTGGGATATTTGGGTCGAACCCGGCTTGTGACAAAGCGGTTTGCCCATTTTGAGTCAAACGTATGCCTCAAGCCCCGATCCATGTCTTGCCTGCTACATTCTGCAAATGATGATTCTGCTGACTTTTTAAAATTAAAATTTAAATTTTTTGGTGAAGAATCAACAACAAGTGGGACACAATCGTGAAGTGGAACGAAATTTATTCGACATTTTAAACTTTTGTAAAAAAGGAAAAACTGAAAAGTGGGGTGTGCCAAATTACTCGGCCCCCTTAAGTTAATACTTTGTAGCGCCACCTTTTGCTGCGATTACAGCTGCAAGTCGCTTGGGGTATGTCTCTATCAGTTTTGCACATCGAGAGACTGAAATTCTTGCCCATTCTTCCTTGTAAAACAGCTGGAGCTCAGTGAGGTTGGATGGAGAGCGTTTGTGAACAGCAGTTTTCAGCTCTTTCCACAGATTCTCGATTGGATTCAGGTCTGGACTTTGACTTAGCCATTCTAACACCTGGATACGTTTATTTGTGAACCATTCCATTGTATATTTTGCTTTATGTTTGGGATCATTGTCTTGTTGGAAGATAAATCTCCGTCCCAGTCTCAGGTCTTTTGCAGACTCCAACAGGTTTTCTTCCAGAATGGTCCTGTATTTGGCTCTATCCATCTTCCCATCAATTTTAACCATCTTCCCTGTCCCTGCTGAAGAAAAGCAGGCCCAAACCATGATGCTGCCACCACCATGTTTGACAGTGGGGATGGTGTGTTCAGGGTGATGAGCTGTGTTGCTTTTACGCCAAACATATCGTTTTGCATTGTGGCTAAAAAGTTCGATTTTGGTTTCATCTGACCAGAGCACCTTCTTCCACATGTTTGCTGTGACTCCCAGGTGGCTTGTGGCAAACTTTAAACGAGACTTTTTATGGATATCTTTGAGAAATGGCTTTCTTCTTGTCACTCTTCCATAAAGGCCAGATTTGTGCAGTGTACGACTGATTGTTGTCCTATGGACAGACTCTCCCACTTCAGCTGTAGATCTCTGCAGTTCATCCAGAGTGATCATGGGCCTCTTGGCTGCATTTCTGATCAGTCTTCTCCTTGTTTGAGATGACAGTTTAGAGGGACGGCCGGGTCTTGGTAGATTTACAGTGGTCTGATACTCCTTCCATTTCAATATGATCGCTCGCACAGTGCTTCTGGGGATGTTTAAAGTTTGGGAAATCTTTTTGTATCCAAATCCAGCTTTAAACTTCTCCACAACAGTATCACGGAGCTGCCTGGTGTGTTACTTGGTCTTCATGATGCTCTCTGCGCTTTACACAGAACCCTGAGACTATCACAGAGCAGGTGCATTTATACGGAGACTTGATTACACACAGGTGGATTATATTTATCATCATCAGTCATTTAGGACAACATTGGATCATTCAGAGATCCTCACTGAACTTCTGGAGTGAGTTTGCTGCACTGAAAGTAAAGGGGCCAAATAATATTGCATGCCCCACTTTTCAGTTTTTTATTTTTTACAAAAGTTTAAAATAACCAATAAATTTCGTTCCACTTCACAATTGTGTCCCATTTGTTGTTGATTCTTCACCAAAAAATTGAAATTTTATATCCTTATGTTTGAAGCCTGAAATGTGGCAAAAGGTTGAAAAGTTCAAGGGGGGAGAATACTTTCACAAGGCACTGTATGTCTGCATTCACCATTTAAAGGCAGTCATTGCCTAGGCTATAATACTGATATACAATAATACTGATATACTAAAAGCACATAAAGCACATAGTTGTTGGTCACCTTGCAATGCTTTGGTGGTGACTATGTAAAAGAACCAATATTCTTATTTAATTAAAAAAAAAAAAAACACCAGTCAGGGACCTAGAGAAGTTTTTCAATAAAAAGCAGAGATATATTATATGGGCAAAAGTCTTCCAACCAAACTTACCCAACTATGCCTTTATGGATTTTATTTACCTGTAGCAATGGCACTGAACAAGACAGTTGAATTCTATGATTAAATGAGGTAAGAGAGCTCAATAAGGCTGGGTTCACATGATGCTTTTTAAAAAATTAAGAACGGCCTGCTTTTCTAATTGTAGCAATGGCTAGCACATGTTGCTATTCATTTCACCTTAGATCAAATGGGCATTCATTTGAAAATCTCAGGTTTATTGGCAAAGTAAAAATGTCATTACTGCAATTAAAAAAAGCATGCAGTTTTTAACTTAAAAAAGCATTGTGTGAAGTCTTTGTTTTATGCTCATGGCCCATAATGGTATAATGGATGTGCAGCAAGGTGGTTCATGGGTTAGCACTGTAACCTTGCAGAATCCTCAGTCCAAATTCTGCCAAGGACAACATCTGCAAGGAGTTTGTATGTTCTCCCCGTGTTTCCGTGGGTTTCCTCCAGGTACTCTGGTTTCCTCCCACACTCCAAAAACATACTGAGGCTAAGGCCCCAGGTGGTGTCCCTCAGCAAAAATGCGCAGCGGTTCTTCCCTGCGCTTTGCACAGAAAGTTCACATAGGTTTCCTCTGCGGACTTTCTGCTTCAATTATACCTTCAGGGAAACCGCCGTGTTTCTGTAGGTATAATTGACATGCTTCGATTTCCAAAACCACAACAGTTTTGGAAATCACTGCGTGTCCACTGCATGCATTTTACCACAGAGTGGGGAAGGGATTCACTACAATCCCATTCACTTTGCTGTGACTGTAAAATATCGTGTTTTTTTCCATGGCGTTTCTACCACCAGCAAACCGCGGTGTTTACGCCATGTGGAGCCTCTGCCTGATAGAGAATTTACATTGTGATCCCTATAACTGTAAAGTGCTATATAAATAAGCGATATAATAATAGTCACTGTGACCATAAGTTCTCTGCTTAAAATAACCATGTTGTATCAACACATTGCTCCTCACATGCCATGAAACCTCTCCTACAGACCACCTCCTCAAAAACACCATGTTGATCCAGATCAGATTTTTCTGTAACAGATTTGGAATCCCCTTATGTCCTATGTGCAATGACCCTTATATAGAGATAAGTGAGATGTAGTGAAATGGCATCTTAAAAATTTTCACATGGAATTTATTAAAAAAAAAGTGAAAAAATGTGTCTGCAACATAGTCCATGCAAACCAGCTGCAGAAACAGCATCTTGGCAGATAAACACAAACTGATGTGTGGTATCTAACATGCCAGATGTGATTTTAATTCATTTACAGCTGACTGCAAATAGTTATGTGCGCTCTACTGCATTTGTCTTAGTAGGGCAACAGTTAAATGCACAGTAAGAAAGAAGCAGCCGTATGCAAGATGCATCCTATACAGACAGCAGTCATTTCCACCATCAGTATACAGGGCAGCAGTTTAACAGCAGTGAAATATTTATCATGTAGTAACTACTTACAAAAGTTAATATTTGCATATATATGAGAAATATAGATAAATACCAACATTCTTTAAGACTGAGGCATCACATTGCGGAACACAGCTAAGAAAAAGATCAGGAAAAAACGCAGCGGAAATACATTGCTGTTTATTCCGCAGCTTTTTTAATTGCGTTTTCACAAAGATTTTCTATGCAGACTTTCTGCCCATATTATACCTATAGGTAAAATGCCAGCGTTTCCGCAGGTATAAATGAAATTCTGTGATTTTCAAAAACGCAGGGGTTTTTGAAAACGCAGCTTTTCCGCTGCAGATTTTTTTCTGCAATGTGTGGATGGGAGTAGCCAGAATACCATTCACTTTGCATTTACTGTAAAACGCGCATTTTTTGCTACAGCGATTCCGCGACATGGGGCTTTAGCCTAAGTGGGATTTTACATTATTGGGCTATCCCAATGACTGTTCACAAATGTACAATCTTACAGATCCCACTCCTCACTCCTAGGACTTATCAACAGGATCCAGCAGATGTTTCTCTAAGCACCCAAGACTGCATCATCCAGAGAATTTAAGTAAAGCCCAATCTAGCCATGAACCTGCATAAAACATCCTGGAAATGCCTTTTTCTATGCAAAGTTTGATAAGCTCTTCCACTTGGTAATACATTTTGTAGGACAATCTCACAAAAAAACTAAATGGTTGAAAGCTATAGTGCTATATACAGTCACATGCATGTGAACATCACTGTGCTGAGGACTGCAGAAAAACAGCTGCAGGGCCCAATGCAACAGATTCTCATAGTTTCTCATGTCACAACATAAAAAAAAACCCTTGAAATATTATAGTTTTAATAATGGGAAGACTTCCTGTTCTGTAGAGATCACTTCTTAACAGACATCTCACTATCATGACTGTAAGATTATAAGGTAATACCTATATTCTAATGTTCGAGGCAGATAACACAGGATTCACTGCTAAAAATAGGTGAGGTATCTAGCATATTGTAGCTCTTTCTACCCCTCCCATTGCCTACATGTCATGGAGCATGATCAAAGAAGTCTGCCATAGGAGTCAAAAGTTGTTTTGTTAAAGAGGACCTATCACCAGGTCTGAAAAGCTCAATGATAAACCTCTCCCTTAGCATTTTGGTGTTTTGTTTTTCCAAATTCATAAAGCTATTCAAAAGATATAAGCCCTTTAATGTTGACACAAGTTGGGGAATACTAGCCATGGGGGTGGTAACACTGCATGACATACATGACAAGGCCCCACCCCAGATAAATCACAATGTTACCACCCATTTGGCTAGTATACCTTAATTTGAAGCAACACCAATAGGGTTTATATCTTTGGAATAGCTGAACAGATTTGGAAGAACAAAATGTATGCCATTGGCCAGATCTTTTAGTCTAGGTGGAGGCTGTAAAGCAAATCTCTGGACAGCTCTTCACAGTGCAGGGCAAAAACATAAATCTATAATTATTTGATCTTCTGTAAAACATATAGGAATATTCTCTATGCCTCATATTTCATCAGAATATGAGAAAGAATACAATAAATAAAGAATGGAGATTAAGCCTAAGGCCCCACATAGCGAACCGCGGCCAAAAAATACTGCAGAAAAGGCTGCGGCAGAAATTCATCGCGTTTTTTTCCTCAGCGATTTTCACAGAAAGTCCGTAGTGTTTTCCTCTGTGGACTTTCTGCCCCTATTATACCTATATGGAAACTGCCACTGCTTCCATAGGTATAATTGACCTGCAAGCGTTTCTGAAATTTTTTTCTGCCATGTGTGGATGGGATTAACCAGAATCCCATCCACTTTGCAGGGACTGTAATAAGCGGCCTAAAATTGAGGCCTCACATTGCGGAAACGCAGCTTTCTTCGTTGCAGATTTTTCAGCTTTTTTGAGTCCATAGCAGCCAATCATAGGACAGCTTTTATTTCTCTGAACGCTCTTGTAAAATGAAATCTGCATTTTGATTGGTTGCTGTGTGCAACAAAAAATTATTTCCCAAAAATGTGCTTGTCAGTGTGATTTCAATGGAATAGCGCTGCAGTACCTACACTTGCCACTACAGTTTGTACAGTGAGTGAGCAGCGCGGCTCGTGGTATGTAAACATTACCGGACGTCGGACCCCTACAGATCTAATATTGATGACCTATCCTAAGGATAAGTCACCAATAATAAAAAACAGATAACCTATTTAATGATACAACATACTCCTTTTCACAAGAGTCAGTGTCAGACAACTGTATATAGGTATATTGGAATACAGGTTCATACGTCTGGGGCATATTATAGATTTGGTCCGGTAACGTGGGGGCACTTGCAGTAGGTTAGCATCCACGTGCTTCTCAATAGCAGTAGCAAAGTGGTTGAGAATTCTTCAAATATTATCCATATGATACAACTGCAACCTACAGCAAAAAGTGACCTACTCTGCGGGGTTTCATGTCAATTTATGCTACAGGCAATGCAAAGTTTTCATTCCTGCAAATAAGCCTTTGCAAAAATTACCAATTTTGGATGCTGTTTCTGGTGCCAGATTTCAGAAAAACAGATATTCAGCAGTATGGATACTGACCATTCTGATTAAAAGTTGCATTTGGTCATGTTTATGGGAATTGGCAACATTTCTAATATCTGAGGGCCCTACTAAAGGATTAAATTTATCCCCTGGAACAGGAGATGGTAAATTCCACTTCAGCAGAAGTTTCAATAGACACGATAAGGATGACATCAGCTTCTGGTGTCAGTAATACAGAAATGTATCGAATTTTCGTGTTTCTCAAGAAAGTTGTCGTCAATAAATTCTTTCATGAAATGCAATAAGGCACAATATGAGTGTGATAAAGAGACATTCATTTCGTTGTCGCTGCTCGTGTCTGTAGACACATTATTGATATTGCTTTGAACACTTTTCTCCCAGCTTTCTGTTGTGGCGTTTTATTGTTTTCATATGTCAAACCACATGTATTTAAGGAGATTAAAAGAGTAAGAAGAATCTATATGCATTACTCTTCCAGGCAGTGTACAGCTATGGCCTGTGGCTCACAGTATCAAAGGCAGCTGGTAAATGTGAATGAATCAGCAGACAGAGATGACCCTGCACCTTTAGCCAAAGAAGAACATGCATGGGGAGAGACAAGTGTGCGTACTCCAGGGAAGTGATTGACAGACATATGACAAGACCATTCTTATAAAGAAAGGAGAAACAGCAGTTTAGCACAATAGAGATCTGGATTATAAACCCAACGGCATAAGAATTGTAGCCTTTTTTATTTGGATTAGTAATGCTAGTACTGTATGATCTGTAAATATGTATATTTCATTGTTTTTGTTCCTAGTTATACGAGGTGTATATATTTTTTTGTTCTAGTCTTTTATTTATAAGTGCTTTTTTGTTCTATTTTTATTTCTAAAAAGCAAAACTCACCCAACAGGAATAAATATAAAAATTTATATTTATTAATTACATAAAATTACAAAAAAAGACAAAAATAAAGTGGAGAATTGACATAACCCTAATCACAAAATGCGTCATCACCATTGGAAGACATGTGTAACCACTCATAAAACATATACACACGCGGACAAAATTGTTGGTACCCTTCGTTTAATGAAAGAAAAACCCACAATGGTCACAGAAATAACTTGAATCTGACAAAAGTAATTTGCCAAACTACATGTTGACAAGCCACAAAGCTTCTGGGAGAATGTCCTATGGACAGATGAGACAAAAATCAAAATTTTTGGCAAGGCACACCAGCTCTATGTTCACAGATGGATAAATGAAGCACATCTTGAAAATAATACTGTCCCTACTGAGAAACATGGAGGAGGCTCTGTTATGTGCTGGGGCTGCTTCGCTACATCTGGCACAGGGTGTCTTGAATCTGTGCAGGGTACAATGAAATCTCAAGACTATCAAGGGATTCTAGAGAGAAATGTGCTGCCCAGTGTCAGAAAGCTTGGTCTCAGTCGCAGGTCATGGGTCTTGTAACAGGATAATGACCCAAAACACACAGCTAAAAACACCCAAGAATGGCTAAGAGGAAAACATTGGACTATTCTGAAGTGGCCTTCTATGAGCCTTGACCTAAATCCTATTGAACATCTTTGGAAGGAGCTGAAACATGCCGTCTCAAAAAGGCACCCTTTAAACCCGAGACAAGTGGAGCAGTTTGCTCATGAGGAGTGGCCAAAATACCTGCTGAGAGGTGCAGAAGTCTCATTGACAGTTACAGGAATCGTTTGATTGCAGTGATTGCCTCAAAAGGTTGTACAATAAAATATTAAGTTAAGGGAACCATCATTTCTGTCCAGGCCTGTTTCATGAGTTTTCTTTTTTTAAAAATTCTGTTGAAGCATGGTTGAAAAGCAATTTCTGACTTTTATTTGTTCATTTTCATAGAATTTTTATATATTATTACTTTTGTCAGATTCAAGTTATTTCTGTGACCATTGTGGGTTTTTCTTTCATTAAATGAGGGGTACCAATAATTTTGTCCACGTGTGTATGTGTATATACAGGTCGTAAAAATATATTGAAGGATACAGTAAGAGGAACACTCAGGTACAAAACAGAAATAAAAGTATATATGCACTAAAATAATTATATAGTATAAGTATGTAAATAAATTAACAGTGCATATATAAATCATTAAAGGCGAAGAGGAGAACCTCAAACACCCTGCATAAAGTGATATAAATGTAACCACAACATACTGATCAAGTCCCTTAATATACCACATATGGCCAAGGAAGCATATAATAGGAGATATAATCATACTATGCATACAAGAATGAGAAACAATACCGACCAGGTGGAGACGACGCACCCCAACGCGCTTTTTGCCAACAGGCTTCATCATTTTTATTTCTGTTAACATTTTGGCTAAATACATACATCATTGTTCTTGTCTTGTAATAGTCAGCAGCCTATATTATAAATCAGAGGTACTCATTCAACTACTTTTAGTAAAGGTCCATTGAGTCTGCCATCAGGTCAAGGTCTGAGCTGAACAGGAGCTGAACTTCTGAACATGTCCAGTATTTACATATAATAACACCCGGTCCAGTCCTGTCCATGCCTCCTTTAAACCCCACCCAGTCTCTTTGTGCCTCCATACAATAATATTGCCCTTTTCTGTGTAATATATCGTGATGAAGCCTCCTTAGTGCCCCCATACACTATAATGCCACATTAGTGCCTCCATACAGTATAATGTCCCCACAGAGAATAATGCCTTCTTAGAGGTCTTCACATGGTATATAGCTGCATTGGTGCCCCATACAATATAACGCCCCCTTATTTCTGCCCACACAGTATATTACCCCCACATTACCCCCTAATGCCCAATTAGTGGCCTCCACATGGTATGTGCTGTTGGTGCCCCTTCCACACAGAATAATGCCCCATTGGTGCCCCCTCCACATGGTATAATGACCCATTGGTACCACTCACATGGCTTAACACCCCATTTGCACACCCCACACAGAATGACAAAGTGTTGTGAGAAACTCTGACCCTCCACACCACTGTTGCCTTGCAGTGCTGAAGTTCTGAGATCCTATCCAACTAAGAACAACTTCTGTATTGGATTTGTATGTTCTCCCCATGTTTGTGTGGGTTTCCTCTGGGTACTCCGGTTTCCTCCCACACTCCAAAGACATACCGATAGGGAATTTAGATTGCGAGCTCTACTTGAAACAGAGAGTGATGACAGTATCTGTAAAATATGGCCCAGATTTTCAATTTTGGTTACAACTGGACACTGGCATAAAACACGGTAAATCTTTGGCTGTCTAACTAAAATCACTGTCTGCAGGATTTTCTGCAGTACTAGAAACAGTCTTATAGAAAACACAGGGGCTAATTTCCTTCAGATCTCTTTAATTTTTGGCTTTCTGAGAGATGAGAGAGTGGGGGTTGGCTGTAGTGGGATAAAAGGAGTAAGGAGGAAGCTTCTTCTGCCACTAGTTGCCTCCAACCAAGCCCATGGATGTATGATATTGTACATATATAATCTACAATATGATACTAAATGGAACCAAGGGAGAGAATATTATCCCAATCCCAATATTTGATGGCATGGGGGAGTATATAGAGGGTGTCAGGAGCTGAGTTTTCTTCCTACACAGAGTGCTAAAAGGTATGAATGGTGACAGCACTGATTGAGGATTATAAAAACTTGGATGCTGCAGACAGTGACAACTAAGCCATTGCAGCACATGAGCACCGCCATATTGGAAAGGTTTGATTAGGATGTTGATTGGTTTCCAAGACAGTCTAAAACCAATTAAAGGCCCCACGTTTGTCAATATGGAGCTTGTATTTGTTATCTCCATGATCATACTGATCTGCAGAATACAGGTAACCTGTCATTTTTATTACACAGTAAAAAAAAGCCTTATAAACAAAACGTAAGAAAATAAACTAAGTTTTTTTTCATTTTCACTTCATTCTGCCTTCCCAGTACATTGTATTGTTAAATAAAATATTAGAATGGTGCCAATAGGAAGAACTGTACAATTTGTTCTATAGAAAATAGGTCCCCATACAGCTCTGAGAACAGAAAAATATAACATTTATGGCATTTGGAAGGTGGGGAGTTAAAAGCAAAAACAAAAAATCAAAAATTCAGTCTGAAAGGAAGGGGTTAAGGAATGAATTGCTTAATTTTCTTTGGTTTTCTATGATTAGGGAATTGGAATATATTCCAGAAGCAGTCATAATGTTATTTTCAGTCATATTTGAATATATTACATAAAGTCTATTTCCAGTTACTAGTTTTTTTATACTTTATATTGATCTGGAAAATACAGTAATGTATCTCAATTATGCTATCAAGGGTCATTGCTAATGGTCACTGTGGACTGATATAATAATCCACGGATATTAGAATAATAGATTGGAAATGAATTAGTCCTGTGTTCATTACTAAGACATCAATATGTAATAAATGTAAAAGAATATTGCAGGATGATTCTATCTATGCCTGTGCGCCCGATGAAATCCACCATTACTGTATTAATGAATAGTAAATTACAAATGAATATGTATCGAGGTTTTTAATGTTGCGAATATTAATATATCAGAAACGTGGGCAAACTAAAATTAAAATTAGAAATGCAATTGCAGCTCAGATGGAGAAAGAGGCTTCAGTACAGGAAATTACTTGCATAGAGATCTTTAGTAGTAAATGACCAAATAGTAAGGACAAAAGGCAGGGTTTATTTCAGAAGAAATGCTGGTTATACAGTAGATGGGACAGTATTCTTAATCCTAAAATGGTTGACTGACCCCCAGAGTGCTATAAGACCCTTAAGTGGTTCCAAGTCCTATAAAAACCAGGTCTTTTTGGTTGAGAGAAAGACAACCCAATCTGAAGCCAGTGAGCTACTGCCAGGTTTGGGTCATACGCTAAATGGTGTCTTAAATATGCAATGAGGAAATGCAAAATGACTAAAACCCAACAGCTACAGTGCAGCAAAGGATGTCGCACCTTCTCTCATAAAAAAAATAATGGGTTGTCCTATTGCTAGAGCTACAGTCTCCAGGATAAGTCTCATATTGTACAGATTTACCTTTGCTAACAGCAATGGAACAGAACAGATCCAATTAATGTTTTAAGTAGAGATGGACGAACCTCTGAAGTTGTATAAATCATCATTGTTTTATTTTGGGTAGTCAGTAGTAGAGATTAGCAAATTAGTCCATAGTGGTCCAGGTCTGCTACAAACTTTCCAAAAATTTAGGGCTTGTCCAAATGCAAAATGACACACCCCAGAATATAATAGGCGGAGGGTCAGGGGAGGTGAGCAAACAAAACAGTGTTACTCACCTCGCCTGTGCTCCATTGCATTGTCTGGTGCAGGTGTCCTTCTTCATTGGTTGTCTTCATTGGTTGTCTTCCAACTTCTTGAATGGGGACCACTGAGGCTTGTGATTAGAAGTCGTATGGAGCATGCTGACGTCATGGCGCTTGTGTGTAAGTATCATGACATCAGCGCACCCTATGTGACTGTTGAGACCCAATAACAGATGTACCTTCAATCGCCTTTGTTGTGATTCTGCCGCAGCATCCGGTCTTTTTTCTTGGATTTCCTCTGTTCCGACTTCCTCTGTGACATCAATGGTTCACTACTGAGACCTATAATTGAGCCTTAGTGATCACACTGGGGGGCTTTGATGTCTTGATTTTTTCATAATAGCTGATCTACACTGATCAACATGTTTGTCACTGACTGTCGATCATTCAAGGCCTGCATCTAAAGCCCATAGACTGTAATCTATTACCAATGTGAGTAAACAAAAATGTCTAGCTGGGCTAGGTTAATGGAATCAGCAATATACCATAAATTTGCTTTAGAGGATACTGGTAAACTACTAATACTAAGGGTATTAGGTACAGGAAGTTTTCATTTCCTAATATTTTTCAATTAAACAAACTAAATTGGTTTCACAGCTTGATTCTAGGCTCAATTCAGAGTGATGATATTAACAAAAACCCTTCCCATACAAAAGCAACAACTGCTCAATGTCTTATTTTTACAATAATGACAATTAAAATGATTAGCTTTTACATTTCCCTAATATAGAGTGTTAGGAAATTTATTAAAAAAAATTGTAATTTTTATTGTTTTTGAGGATTTTTTCAAAAAAGGAAAAAAAATGTGTTTACCTACCAGATACTTTGTTACTAAGGCATTGCTTCTAGAAGAATACATCTTTATATTATAAAACTGTATGGAGCACCATATGGCGCTACATTAATTGCCTATGGATAGTTAGTGCGGAGCTGCAGGGACTTCCGTACAGGCTCCATGTACATACACTTTGATAATATTGCTCTACCATCAGTAGATCTGCAGACAGATCTAATGTACCATATGTAGAGATTAGCTTGAAGCTCCTGGCCGCTAGCGTAAAGCCCCCGTCTAGCATTTATAATTTTGGTGTCTTCTTATATAGCACAGAGGCCTTTAGGTCCTGTCACCCACCAAGACCCAGGTGTGACAGCTACAATACTGTACAAAAGTTTTAGACAGGTATGGAAGAACGCTGCAAAGTAAAAAATGCTCACAAAAATAGAAGTGTTAATAGTTTATTTTTGTCAATTAACAGAATACAAAGTGAATGAAGAAAGGAGAAATCTAAACTTCATCAATATTTGGAAGTGATGATATTGCCCCACACAGCCCTGATCTCATCAACATCATCCAAGCCTACATCCACAGAAGATCTGTGCTTAGTTCTCCAAGATGGCGGGAACAACCTCCCTGCCGAGTTCTACCTACCTAAAAGAATTGATGGAAGGCAAAGGGCAAAGGTCACACCAAATATTGATGGGATTTAGATTTCTTTGCTCATTCACTTCATTTTGTTAATTAACAAACAAAGATTTGACACTTCTATTATTGAAGATTCTTACTTTGCAGCATCACAGATAACTTTTTCACAGCACTGCACCTCTCCATACCCTATAGCTATAGCACAAGGTATTTTTGTCTTCTCGTCATATTGAACCCGTTTAGGTCATCTCTTTTGTCTTCTCCTCATTAGAAATGTATCTTTGCCAAGCATCGATCTCTAACTTATGGAGATTGTTGTATGTAGACTAGAGATACTCATCCCACACCACCTGGCACCAATATTCATTCCATAGTCCAGATTACTCATTTTTTTCTATCCTGGCAATCTTCTTGTCCATGTTGGCAGGTCTACATGTCGTGAGTTTCCGTCACCTGATTGGCTGATTAGATATTTGCATAATGGATAAAGTGTACAATATATCAAATAAGTCCACTGGGAGTAAAATATTATAAAACCTACAAGACATCCCAATGTGCAGTTCACTTTGATATTAGCCTTTATTCGACTCTTTTTGTGTTTGTCAGATATGTCATTAACTAGATGTTGTATGCCAGCTGACTGGCACTGCACAGTATGTATTTACATATTAACAGTTGTATGTGTAGGA
Organism: Leptodactylus fallax; assembly: GCA_947044405.1. Classification (NCBI taxonomy): domain Eukaryota; kingdom Metazoa; phylum Chordata; class Amphibia; order Anura; family Leptodactylidae; genus Leptodactylus; species Leptodactylus fallax. Next base: position 164,468 of record CAMRHE010000623.1, read on the forward strand.
GGCTGTAACATTGCAACCTGCTTGCATCTAGACACATGACTATCATTTTCTTCCTCAGCTAAACCTCTCTATCAGATGCTTAGATTGTTCTCATTTTGCTCTGATTCTTCTATGTATTACATCTTGTATGTGTCATCTTATCTTTTTATTCCTGATTTTGAGTACAATTTTGACTACATTTTGTTTAGAGTGAAGCAGCTGAATCTTAAGCAGTAGAATCTATATACAGGAAAATGAATACAATTGATCCATTATTGTTCAGTTGACCTGCATTTTGTTTATAGTCTAAGGTGCTATGCCCATGACCACATTTTTGGAACAAATGTTATATTTTTAATATGGATACATATTAATGGATGACTTAAAGAGCTTGTTCAGGCAAAAAAAATATTTTTTAACTAGGTTGGGGGATGTGAAAAAAAAAAATGATACTCACCTGTCCCTGATGCTCTGGTGTCATCCTAGTGTGTTCAGGTCCTGCAGCTCTGATTTCTTCTTGAAGTGAAACTCCTTGCCGGCTGTGACATCCCGGATACCTTCTTCTGAAGCCACTGATTGGCCTCACCGGTCATGTGTGGCGGGGACTTTCACTAGATGACAACAATGGACAAGCAGGACCAGACCATGCTGGGAGGCACCGGAGCACCAATACAATTTTTTTTCACCACCCCTAACCTACAGGTGCATCTCAATAAATTAGAATATTTTTGAAATGTTCATTCATTTCAGTAATTCAGTAATACAATCCATAATCAGCGTCTTCCATGATTGTGTGTCCTACTGACCCAGACTGAGGGACCATTTAAAGGCTTAGGAAACCTTGGCAGGTGACTCACTGAATTTACAATACTGAACATTTTTACAATATTCAAACTTTCTTAGATTTGGGTTTTCATTACCTGTAATCCATAATCAACATTTACAGAAATAAAACACTTGAAATAGAACACTCTGTGTGTAAAGAATCTAGAAAATATAGGAGGTCACTTTTTTAATTTAATTACTGAAAAAAATAAACATTTCAAAGATATTCTAATTTATTGAGATGCACCTGTATTTAAAAAACTATTTTTTTTGCCTGGACAACCCCTTTAAGTACCTATTATTTTCATTGGCCCCTACACATGGCTGCAGCTTTTACAGATCCATATAGGGCCGTGTTGGCGAACCTATGGCATGCGTGCCAGAGGGGGCACTCAGAGCCCTCTCTGTTGGCACATGCACTGTCACCCTGATCTCTCACTAACGGTGAATCCCTTCCAGCATGTCTAGAAAACTTTTCCATAGACCTCAGCGAGTTAGATCCAGACAATTACTGCCTATAGTCATAACTGTGATGTAAAGCAAATTACTAAATGCTGCAGAAAAGCTCAGGCAAAATGACCGCCCCACAATCAAAAATAAAAACAGATTAGAAATTTCACAAATTAGATATTTCACAGAAATATTATCTGGTTTTAATAAATAAATAAAAAATGGTGACACATTCTCTTTAAGATTTAGATAACTATGACACTGCCTTTCTTTTATAGCTAAAATATAGTAGTATGCTTTATTCCACTACTGTGAATCTAGGTTAACACCTGCGCTTGGGTTTCCATTCTTCGAGTCTGCTTCGGGACCCGAAAAACGAAAACCCATTCCGCTTAAAAAGCGGTTACCTGCGGAAACCCGCAGACCCCATAGACTATAATGGGGTCTGCTGGGTTTCTGACCCGATTTCCACACATAAAATGTGGATTTTTCAAACGGATTCAGGGACAGAATCCCTGGAGTTCGAACGCTGGTGTGAATTTAGCTTTGGTTTGCAAGATTCCTAAACTGTCTGAAACCTTGCAGAAAGTTATATCCCAGCACTGTGACATCATAATGTATAGATTGTGTACAATATATTATCCTGGGATGTTAGGAAATACACATGGCACAGAGTAGAGGTCAAAATGAATATTGGACCTAAAACTGATGTTGTGTTAAATAATGGAGAGTCACTTGGACGTGTGAATCCCCCTTTAAAAAGTGTGAATCTACAGGAATTATTAAAAAGCACATCTAAAGGTTCCGTATATGATTGAGTTGCTTAGAAATAGGACTCCCTTTAAAATAAATGACCATACAGTCGTTTTTCTGTGTATGCCAGTGGATGATAGATAGATATCAAGAAAATCTGGGACTTTCCTATAAATAAGGTACAGGTTCCAACTACATAGAAGCCATTAACTCATCTCATCAATCTGGAGTAATACTGGGAATAAAGCATTTCATTTGCCATGGGATCACACACTCAGAGTGAATCTCTTTGAATTACAGTGGTGAGAGCCAGGATTGCTGACAGGCTGATTTAATGAAGCTCTTACCAACAATTTGTAGAGATTAGGAGTCTGTCAGAAAGATATCATTGGAAGCTTAAGGGATTGCATTGTGCAGTCATTCTGAAATGACAGTTAATGTATGGGAAGCCTTTTCTCATCGCTCTGCCACAAAGGGCCATGGCACTGATGCACCGCTTGTCTCTAATCATCACTCTGGGAGAACTTTTCTATGAATTTAGCACATACGATACGTTTAACCCTTAGGGTTTTAACAAGATTGATTGATACACAATCTTCACAATCCCAATATATACAGCGATCTCTTTCAAATATTCACCATCTTTAGTATATATGTAGCATAAGAGCAAAACATTATTCATAGTTACATAGTAGATGAGGTTGGATGAAGACATCAGTCCATCAAGTCCAACCTATAAATTATTAGTGATCTCCAACATATGGCTTTCCAGCTGTGGCAAAACTATATCTCCCAGGCAAAACCATCCTGTATGTGCCTCCAGAGGGTTGTTCCACCATTTTACACCATCACGGCCATGTAGATACTGTATATGGTCAAGCTGGTTGTCATATTGTAACGTTCCAGCAGCTGGAGAGCCAAAGTTTGAAGACTGCTATACTGTACATTATAGTTCTTACTGATATGCTCAAGAAATCAAGAACCTCTCCCCCCAGGACCCCTGCACCTACCGACTGGCCCACACAGAGCACAATAGAGACTTACCTGGCTCCTCCAGCATCTCCTCCCTGGGACTCCACACAGCAGCGGCCATCTTGCCGGTTTACCCTTACTGCAAAGATTACGGTCTGTGCCTCCAGTGTACTCCATGCCTTCTTAATCTGCCCTGGAGCCTGCCTATAGCTGTTCTGGTTTAGGATAAATGGCACCAACTCCTCCACAGGAGTCACCAGCACTGTGGGTAGTACTCTCCTGGCCTCTGCACCCACGCCATACCCTGGAAGATGTGACTAAAGTCAGTCAAGTCTCCCCCCCCCACTGACCACCCAAAGCTTTACTTTGGCCCCCTCCATGAACCTGTGGCCCTTGCTCTTTCTTCATACTACCCTCTTGTTTCTTTTTATTTCTTTGCTTTTCTATTTGCTTTTTGTGGGAATTTGACCAATATATATATTTTTTACTAGTATTAATAAAAGTTATATTTTACCTAATCCATTATAAACAGTGATACTCTACCAGTGCACAGCAGCCAAAATCCTTATAGCAATACAGTGGAAGTGTATTAACACCCCTATCAAATGACCTTCTGGATCATATGAAAGACATTTACAGTCTGGAAAAACCTGACTGCGACCCCGAATAACATGGTGGAGGTGTCCCAGTTCATATGAACCCTGTGGTATATCTACTATATATTGCTGGGTCTCTGACAGTTTCCTGCCTCCCCCTCTCCCCCAGCTTCTTCCTCTTCCCCATCTTCTTCTTCCTTAGTCTGATGTCTTTTTAAGTCTTCCAGTTTATTATTGGTTGTTGTTATTGCTTCCATGATCCTGGAAGTTCTCTGTATTTACTTGTTTTATCCTCTTTATGGAAAAATTCAATAAAAATTACAGTTAAAAAAAAAAAAACAAACATAAGAAATAGCCCCCCTAGAATCTGTCACACAGCCAGCACTGATCGCCACATTTAGTGCTTGTAATTAGAGGTGAGACAATTTTTTTGATTTGCGTTTCACTGATCTGTCAGATTTGCCAGGCATCAATGTGTATTAGTGAATCAATTTGCCAGGTTTGAGCTTTTCATCAATTTATGAGAATTGAGGCAAATTGATCCCCCATTGAATTTTCTGGTCCACCAAATGAGCAAAAAAAAAAAAAGTCAAAACAGGCAAATCAATTCTCTCCCTCACCCCTAGTAATAATTCTCTCTCTCTGCAGAGGGATGGTTTAACAAGGGTGTTTGGTGCCCATTGTGGGTTAACTCACATGACCTGTAAATAAGAGATGAATAACTATACAGCTGCAGGAAACACCAAGTCAATGCGGCTTAGCGCATTTATGCATAAGGAAGCTCCAATAGTACTAAAGTGGTCTGTCCTTTGTAAACACTGCAGACTATGTGAAGATTGGATGTAGCAATATTGAATAGCTTAATGGAAATATTTAAGTAACAAAATTGTTCCAATGTAGATTTTTGTTAAAATAAAGATAGACAATCTTTATTGACCCTTGTCCATGTGCCATGTAAGGGAATATGGACATCACAGACCTGGGTCACATGTGTAAGAAAACGTTTTGAGGTAAAAACTGACATTATTGTTTTTTACATTTGTGGTTTTAACAGGTCTTTCTCCATTTTCACTTTAAAGGAGTTGTCTGCTTTGGACAATTTCTTTTTGTTAGTAGAGTCTTAGTTGTTAGAGATGGGAGTACCTCGCACGATTGGTTTACATGACTATTTGTGGGTTTGTCCACCTGTTTTATTTCATGCTGAACCGGAATTGTTATTATTATACCTATTATACTCTTCAGACCCCAGAGTATAAATAAAGGAGAGGCATTGTCGCACCCCACATGACAACTGAGGTCCCCTGGAGCGTGTAATATCAGCTAGGAGGCTGGAAGAGGACGCTGTGGGACCACCAGATGCTGCGAGGGAGCCCAGGAGAAGTGATCGAAGGTGAGTATAAGTCTGAAAAGATCCCAGAGTAACAGACATTACTTGAAGCTAAATCTGTAAAGGGACCGCTACCTATTTTCTGGCTTTTAGAATAGCTGTACATTTTTAGAACCCCCTCATTGCTGCCTCTGCAATCCCTATAGCTACACCCATAAATGACACCCCTAGATTGAAGAATGATGAACCCCAAAACTTTGGCTTCAGGTCAAGCCTGAAACTTTTGGAAAATTCAGGTTGAATCCGGTTAAATCCAGATGGTTTGCTCTCTTTGAACTGTAATCTGTGGGGAACCCTGGCAGAAAGCAACAGCAAGGGGGTGTTGAAAGGGTTGCACCATGAACAGCATTCATAACCAATTCACAGGTTGGTGAAAAATGTAAGATCATTGGAGGAGTCACCACTGAGTCCCCCAATGACCATATGTACACTGCTGCTCCACAGATATTTAATGTCTTAAATGGAGTGGCAATGCACATGCATGACCATATCTCTTGTGTGAGCATGAACACAGAGGGCGATGGAGGGAAACCCAAAAACAGGATTGAAAAGGACCTTGATCACACCTGTCCCTGGGTCCCAACTCCAGAGAGAGAGAGAGAGACCACTGCTGGTGACCTGCAGGAAGCAGGGGGACTGTGGACCAGTTGGAGACAGGTGGTCTGTCCCAAGAGGACTGGAATCCAGAACGGACTTGGTTGAGCTCAGTGTGATACAAATTGCTGAGGAGAAACTTCTGAAAAGCATCTTGCCCTCAGAAGCTAGTCAGGGTTCAAGAAGTGAGGTATTTCCCTGTGTGTGGGCTGAATAACGCCATTTCTTTTGGATTGCCATAGCTGCTATTCTGTTTATTTGGCACCCAGCGCCACAAACATCTCTGTACTGTCCAGGAAGCTGCTACCATTGATGCTAAACTACCCCCAATACAGACATCTCTGGAAATAGGGTCTTAGGACTCCCTTTCTAATTATTGTGGGAGTCCAGGACATGAGGATAGGTGATAAACAATTTAAGGGAGTTCTCAAAGAGTAGGTCAAAAAATAAAAAAAAAATAAAAAATGTCAGGGTACCTTCCTTGCTGCCTACCTGATTCATTTTAGTAAAATGCAGTAGCTTGTTTTGCTCTAGGGGTTGTAGAAAAAATAGTATGCCACTGCTCTTCTCTATGTAAAACCTGTGCTAGATGGGCTCATTGCTGCAGGAGGCGAAGGGGAGGAGGCGGGGCTGGGTAGATTCAGGGGCAGGGCTTAACTCTCTTGTTGTGTGTCAGGATTTCTGAGGCAGTGACCATGGCTACACTAATGCCAGAAGAAGGTGAAGCCGCTAAGAATAGAGGTTGTTCTGTTTCACTATATTGTGGAAATAGTGCAGTCATGGTCAATGCCTCTGTCAGGGTGACAGGAGCAGTGAACCCTTCCAGGATAGTTTTTACATAGAGAAGAGCAATGATGGCCATTTCTTTGCACAAAAATACCCCTAGAGGCAAAATGAGCTTCTGTATCTTACTAAGGGGGGGGGGGAGGGTAAAGGTGTGTATCAGGCCAGGTACCGTGACATTCCTGTCTGTTAGTTTTTAGATTTTATAACCTATTCCTGAAGAACCCCTTTAAGTTTTACACAGTTACTGGTGTGCTTGGTCTTCCAGAGCTTCTCCATAACAGGAGACCTTAATCTATTAATCTAAAAGTCCTTACAGGGGGCCCCGATCAGCAAGGAATTGAAAGTCGCCCTGCAATCTCCATGTGAATGAATTGCCAAAGCACTTGCATGACCAGCACTCCTTTGGCCTTTCCTTCAACCTACTGTATGTTCTTTTTTTTTTTCAGGACAGTTTAAAGAGGACCTTTCACCATCTCCAATTCTAGTTCTGTCAATAGGCTCCATTCCACTGATTTCAGCACAGTTAGTATTTTCTCTCTAGCTCCCACCATTCCTGAGCAACAGGTTTTGTTGTCTGATGTGCTACGTAAGCTCTGTAATGTCAGAAAGGCGGTGTCAGGTAGGGGGTGTGAATCAGAATCAGAGGCAGCTCTGAATCACACCCCTTGTCTGCTCCTACCTGACACTGCCCACCTGACAGTAGAGTCTAACTATCGTATCAGGCACCAAAACTAACATTATTGATTGCTCGGGAACGGTGGGGGCTAGAGAAAAAAATCCCAACTGTGCCGGAGCAGCAACTATTAAATAATATAAAGAACTTAAATTGGTGGAGATGGTGAAAGGTCCTCTTTTAATAGATGTAGGAATCTGCTCACTACTCCACTATACAGTATCTGCCCAGTGGTCCTTTTATCGCTATTATGTCTTCTTAAGATTCTTTGGACATGCTGCTGAATGTGAAGTTAAGCCACCATTCTGACATATAAATCACTCATAAATAAAGAACAAAATAATTTTGCTACAGTCTTTTAAAATAAAGTGACATATATTATCTAGAAGACAACCAGTGGTGTGAATGCTATAATAGCATTGAAAAAATCTGCAATATCTGCTGTCCAACTTCCTATTTCTAGTATAATGGGAGCAAAGGTTTTGGTGCACAGACAGCTGTTCTAGCAAGTAAAACATTGAGCACATTCAGTGAAAAGAAACATTATTTTTTTTAAACAGAGAAGGAGATTCTACCATCTGCCCCATATTGAGCTGTCACCACTCACATTAATATAATAATAATAATAATAATAATAATAATAATAATAATAATAATAATAATAATACATTTTATTTATATAGCACCATCATATTCCGCAGCACTGTACAATTTGTAGGGTTCAAGTACAGACAAAAAAGATAAATTACAAAGATAAACAACATATATCTGTTATATACGTCACTTTTGTAGATTGGAAATAAACAAGTTTGAAGGCATATGAAAATGAGGCAGTTGGTGCACTGAGGGCGGGCCTTCAGCCCTGGGAGCAGTGTTCTTGCCACTCCCTCAAGTAGGATAATTGATGTAATAGCAGTGAGAAGATCAGCTGTCACTCCACAGGGTGGGTGGCACACACTGTTAATGGTAGGGGTCTGAGCGACTACAGCAGTGCTCTAGAAAGCTGAAGGCCCGCCCTCATTGCACCTACTGCCTCATTTGCATAAGTTGTTTTCTCCAAATCTACAAAAGATGTTTATCACTGTAATGTAATATACTGTAATGTACTGTGCTCTGTAAAATGGTGGTGGTAAAATTGCATTAAATACCTGTAGTGTACAAATCCATTTTTTATGCCTTTTAACCCATTGTTTCAGCAATTTTTCCTTTATTCATTTTTTTCATTTTTGTCTCCCTTTCTTCAAATATGATAAAAATAATATGAGAAAAAACTATTTTGTATCTCCATATTCTGACACCCATGCCTTCTCCTATTTGCGTCACAGAGCTGTATAAGGGGTCTTTTATCTGGGTCCAGCTGTAGTTTTATTCTTAGCATATACAGTATATATAGGTCTTAGATCACTTTCATTAATTTTTTGGGGTGGAGAGGTGACCAGAAATGATTTGTGCATCTACAGCATTCAGTGTACTAGAATTTTCAGATATCAATTTTTTTTTATTATTATTTGTAAAATAATGAAATATTTAGAATTTTTAATACTTTGTCTTTTTGTATATTTTTAGTCTGCATAGGAGGTTTGAACCATATGGAGGGAAAGGGGCTGAGTGAGAAAGAAGCAAAGATACAGACAGACCAGCGGTGCTTAGAGTATGTTTTCTATCTTATCCCAAGTGTTTTATTCACATCAATACTGTCCCAAACTTCTCATAATCCTGCACGCAATATGGCGCTAGGTTTCCATAACAACCCAGCAACATATTCACAAAAACAAATATAGCACCACTGACTTCCACATCAAGGGCCTTCATCCATATCACATCAGATGACCCATATTAGCCAACAGAAGGTCTGTCGTTCTTAGCCTCACTGACACACAGGTATAGACCAGATTTCCATTACAACCCAGCCCTTTTTGTTTCAGATTGGATTTCCATAATAACCCGGTGAAATATTCACAAAAGAATTTATGATCCCGAGTTTTCATAACAACCAAGCAACATAGTCACAAAAGTTAAAATGGCATCACTGGCTTCCACATCAAGGGCCTTCCTCCATATCACATCAGATAACCCATATTAGCCAATAAAAGCTCTCCTTCATTCTTAGCCTCACTGACATACACACAGTTTTAGACCAGGTTTCCATAACAACCCAGCCATTTTATAAGATGTTGGATTTATATCAGTATCAAACAATGTTTTAACCACACACACAAGCAATGTAGACTCCCGTCAATCCAGGTAATTCTACTGGTGTATTATATAATGCTGCTATTATTCCTGAGCAAGTGAAAGTTATGGAGCAGTTTTCTCCATCTGTTCCATAACTCTTATCTTCTGTTTTTTCTCATCTGCTGCCTATAGGAGGCATCATAGCAGCTAGCCACAACCCAGATAGATAGTAGATAGATAGATAGATAGATAGATAGATAGATAGATATAGAGTTTACAGAGGGGAAAACTACTAAATTGCTTTGCACGCCACATAATGGCATGATATAGCATTACTCCTCATTTACACCGCATGGCAGCTTATCCAGAAAAGTCATCTTAAAGGTTAGGTACACTTTAAATACAGTGTGTTCCATATTGTGCGGCGTACAAATCAAGCTGCTATATTAGACATGTACAGTACATTCCAAGCATAATGTTTCAGGCTCTATTCATTTTGACAGCTCGGTAAAGGTCAGCAATGTTTTCACCTTGATCAATATAATAGTTTTTGATTCTACTTCAAACCCCTCAAACATATAAAATGTTTCAGGTATAGTTATCATGGAAACAATAGTAATGCTATTTTTATGTGCATATTTCTTGGCATTTTGTAAAATGTATTATATAGTCATCAAAAGTTGTTACAATTAGATATGTAGGTCCTCATCCCTATGGTGGTGGCACCAGTTGAACATTAAGAAAAGAAACCCTCTTCATCATAAGCAACCATAAGAATGTTTATTAACACAACAGCCTTCTGGCCAGACTCTACCCTACCCAATCTTGCTGTCCTCCATCGTCAGCCCCCGGCCTGCTTATATTTCTCCTCTCTGACTTCTTACCCTCTGTAGCTGCTGTCTTCTCCAAGTGATATAGTACATCTTCTGAAACTGACCTGCACATAACCTGGATACAGTGGGGAAAAAAAGTATTTAGTCAGCCACCAATTGTGCAAGTTCTCCCGCTTAAAAAGATGAGGCCGGCCTGTAATTGTCATCATAGGTAGACCTCAACTATGAGAGACAAAATGAGAAAACAAATCCAGAAAATCACATTGTCTGATTTTTTATGAATTTATTTGCAAATTATGTTGGAAAATAAGTATTTGGTACCTACAAACAAGCAAGATTTCTGGCTCTCACAGACCTGTAACTTCTTCTTTAAGAGGCTCCTCTGTCCTCCACTCATTCCCTGTAGTAATGGCTCCTGTTTGACATTGTTATCAGTATAAAAGACACCTGTCCACAACCTCAAACAGTCACACTCCAAACTCCACTATGGTGAAGACCAAAGAGCTGTGGAAGGACACCAGAAACAAAATTGTAGACCTGCACCAGGCTGGGAAGACTGAATGTGCAATAGGCAAGCAGCTTGGTGTGAAGAAATCAACTGTGGGAGCAATAATTAGAAAATGGAAGACATACAAGACCACTGATAATCTCCCTCGATCAGGGGCTCCACGCAAGATCTCACCCCGTGGGGTCAAAATGATCACAAGAACGGTGAGCAAAAATCCCAGAACCACACAGGGGACCTAGTGAATGACCTGCAGAAAGCTGGGACTAACGTAACAAAGGCTGCCATCAGTAACACACTACGCCGCCAGGGACTCAGATCCTGCAGTGCCAGACGTGTCCCTCTGCTTAAGCCAGTACATATCCGGGCCCGTCTGAAGTTTGCTAGAGAGCATTTGGATGTTCCAGAAGAGTATTGGGAGAATGTCATGTGGTTAGATGAAACCAAAGTAGAACTGTTTGGTAGAAACACAACTCGTCGTGTTTGGAGGAAAGTGAATGCTGAGTTGCATCCAAAGAACACCATACCTACTGTGAAGCATGAGGGTGGCAACATCATGCTTTGGGGCTGTTTCTCTGCAAAGGGACCAGGACGACTGATCCGTGTACATGAAAGAATGAATGGGGCCATGTATTGTGAGATTTTGAGTGCAAACCTCCTTCCATCAGCAAGGGCATTGAAGATGAAACGTGGCTGGGTCTTTCAGCATGACAATGATCCCAAGCACACCGCCAGGGCAACGAAGGAGTGGCTTCGTAAGAAGCATTTCAAGGTCCTGGAGTGGCCTAGCCAGTCTCCAGATCTCAACCCCATAGAAAACCTTTGCAGGGAGTTGAAAGTCCATGTTGCCCAGCAATAGCCCCAAAACATCCCTGCTCTAGAGGAGATCTGCATGGAGGAATGGGCCCACATACCAGCAACAGTGTGTGCCAACCTTGTGAAGACTTACAGAAAACGTTTGACCTCTGTCATTGCCAACAAAGGATATACAACAAAGTATTGAGATGAACTTTAGTTATTGACCAAATACTTATTTTCCACCATATATTGCAAATACATTCTTTAAAAATCAGACAATGTGATTTTGTGGATTTGTTTTCTCATTTTGTCTCTCATAGTTGAGGTCTATCTATGATGTCAATTACAGGCCGGCCTCATCTTTATAAGTGGGAGAACTTGCATAATTGGTGGCTGACTAAATACTTTTTTTCCCCACTGTAGCTGCTATGTCAGTGGACGGCAGATAAGATAAGCATTGAAAGTTTAAATTCATGTTGATTTTCTAATGTTGATAAATCAGTCCATTGTTCGTTTTTCCTATCCTGGGACTTGTAGTACCTCACCCTTGTTACACAGCTGTCTAATATTAGTGAGCATGTACAGTATGTCTGTAGATGTAATGAGGAGCTATTACAGTAATCGTGTGCGTGCACAATGCACAGCTTTCCCTGGCTGTCTGATCAGCAATCTATAGTATACCTTGGCCTGGTATATGACAAGTGAGTGAGTTTCTTGCCCTGTATATTTTGAGTATGATTGAATAATTTCGGAAATTTTTATCCTGGTAATGATGAGTTCCTGTAGAAAGTTTTTTTCTTTCATTATGTTTTGTTTTATAGAGAATCTGTCAGCCAACATACCTCTCTATGTCTCTGCATTGTGAATTCTGTTTCAATGTTCCATCATAGGAGCCCAAAAATAAATTCAAGCTGTGATAGATCCTTCACATGAGAAAACCAACAACACTCAATGGGGTCCACCTACAATGGGCTCTGTCAGGTTCCACCATGGAGTTTATCATTTTGCCAGATAATACAGTGCTGCATACTGCGATATATTTTCCATAAAATGTGTTGGATTCTGCAAAGTACCTAGCATCAGAAAAAGCATATATGATGTTTACTATGAATCATGTCACTGAAATTAAATGACAGGGCCTCTTGGCTCTTAGTATGACTGACAGGAGTCCCACTGAGATAAAGTCGCCCAAGAGTCCATCTAAACTTGGCTGGGACTCAGCTCTTATAATCAGCTAATAGCAGGTAAGAAACCAAAGCTACAAAGCTGTAGTCCTGAAGTCAATAGACAGAGTAGAAGTACTTCAGTGGTGAAGGATTGGTTTTAGTGGTCATGTGTGTAGACTGTTCATCATTCCTACAACGACAAGAGCAGCAGTGCTGGACCAGTGGGGGCATCAATAGGTGACCCACTATTTTTTGCTGATCCTAAAAGGGGCTCTTTTTTTTACTTACTGCCTGTCTGAGTTTTTTATATATTGAATGTCGAGCTCCCAGGCTTCTTCTGACACCAGTCGCTTGATCCGAATCAGTTCCCGACACCTGATGCCTTCCTCTTCCTCCCTTCCTTCTGCAGTATTATCTGTACAATGGGGGCTGACAGACTCCATCATCATAATAATAAACCCAGACCTCATGTACACATAATACCATTGAACATGGAGGCACTAGCTGATCTATCTGAGAACACCCACAAAACACCTGTTTTAGGGCACATTTACATAGGCCATCTTTGAAGTTCATTTCATGGTACAATCCAGCAAAAAACTTGATGCTAAAAGAGGGCCTTTTACCACCTCCACCGGCTACAGCTCATTGCAGCATTCAATGGACACCACTCCACTGATTCAAGCGCTGTTGGAATTTTTTCCCTAGCCCCTGCCATTCCTGAGCAATTGGTGCTGTCATAGCACCCAATATGTTAAGCAGGCTCCCTACGGTCATTCGGGTAATCGCTGTATCTATGCTCCAGTTCAGAACCACCCACCTGACAGTAGAGAGCCTACTTAGCATATTGGCAACTAAAACTAACAGCAATAATTGCTCAGGAATAGTAGGTTGTTTCAAATATCTTAGAGAACTAAGCACAGATCTTCTGTGGATGTAGGATTGCTCAAATCTTTCAGTCTCTTCATATAATACCAGACAGACTGGATGATGTTGAGATCAGGGCTCCATGGGGGTCATATCATTTCCAGAACTCTTCCTACAAAGGGCAAAGGTCACACCAAATATTGATGAGTTTTAGATTTCTCTTCTGTTTTTTCACTTCATTTTGGTAATTGACAAAAATGAACTATCAACACTTCTATTTTTGAAAGCATTCTTGCTTTGCAGCACTTTTACCACACCTGCCTGCAATTTTTGCACAGTGGTGTATACACACACAAACTAACACATACATTATATAATTTCCTTTTATTAATTATTTGATTTAGTTATCCAAAATAATAATTCAGGATGGAAATATTATCTCTTAATAGGTTTAACTGAATGTAAATGCCTTAGATATGTGTCTTTTTTATTCTGTGAAAATAGACTGAATTTTAAAGTGACTTGTCACATTGGATAAGGATCAACCTAAATATTTAAAGTATTGCATACTTCTAAAAATTGTTGCCGCAAGAATAGCTATTTATATAACCACAATTTCCTTGTATTCTGTCGTCATTTATATATTTATTTTGCCTGGAAGTTGGGACTAAATGCTGATTGCTAATCGGAAATTGACTGCATTTTCTTTAAAACGTGTAAATGGCTGTGTTATGTAATGTTATACATTAGACTGAAATCTGAATATTTATTGGAAATAGCTGATTGCAACGTGATAAAAGATTACACTTATATCCTTTAACTGTTCTTGTGACAAGGAGAATTGTATGCCCGCAAACAATACTTTTTTGTGGAACTATCCCAATAAACAGACATGGGTGAATGGTTTATGCAAGCCAACTCCCAGTTGGGCATTTTGGAAATTTTGGTGGGCGTTGCTGAATGGATAAGGGGCGGTGCTTAACTATCCTGTGATTAAATATTCAAATGTTGGGAGTAGACATGAGTGAACTGGTGTAGATAAAACTGGATTCAAACCAAATTTTCCAAAGGTTTTAGGCCCGACTTGAACCCAAAATGTTTAGGGTTCACCACCCATGTATCAATACTATATTCTGGGGCTATTTAGACAAGTTTGGCCCAAAATGAAACAGACAGACATGAATTTCACCAGGTTCATCTCTAGTTGGGAGGTTTGGACGTATTGTTATGTCCAGTGGATGTCACCGGTGCTATGCCCGTGCCTTTAAAAGTAGGTTCTGACTGTAATATACAGCATACAATCTAACGCAATGGCTGGGATCACATTTACTTTTGATCCCTGCCTTTTAAACCCTTACGCTACCGTGTTTCTCCGAAAATAGGGCTAGGGCTTATTTTCGGGGTAGGTCTTAATTTTTTCCATGAACAACAATCACACATTTGATCGCTTTTTATTTCAACTTTTATCAGAGGTGAAACAGCGAAAAAACAGCAGTTCGGCAATTTAGATTTTTTTTTTTTCCTGTACGGCATTCACCATAGAGGTAAAATATTTTTATAAGTTTGTAGAGTGGGCGTTTTCGGACACAGTAATATTTTAGTTTTATATGTATTCTAGTGAAAGTGTGTGTGTGTGTGTGGGGGGGGGGGGTTGAACTTTTATTGTTTTGTTTTGTTTTTTTTAAATTTATTCACTTATTCACTTTTTTTTTTTTTCTTTTACTATTAACCCCTCCTAGGGGGCTTGAACCTGCAATCATCCCATAGACTGCAATACATTGTAGGACCTCAATAGTAACATTGCTATGACAGGCCTGGGAGCCTTCATAAGACTCCCATCTGTCAAAGGAACAGGTCGACTCCTGCGATCTCGCCGCGCGGGAGCCGACCTGCAACGTGAAAGGTACGCGGCCGTTGGGGACCGGATAGTTGCTCTGCTTTGGGGGGGTGGATTGGGGGGGACTAAGGGGTACTGTAGCTATAGTATAGTAGCTATAGGCGGTTGGGACCAGCCCTGGGGATTGCGGGGGGGGGAGGTCACACTTAGCAATGCCCACGGTCAGAGTCCACTCTGATCACGGGCATTAACTACGGGTTGTGCTACTTTGGTGGGAAGTAGGGGGGGTCACGCTGAACAATGCCCGTGATCAGGGTAGAAACTGATCGCGGGCATTAACTCCAGGTCTCAACGGAGACTCGGTACGGCAGCTATAGTATCCTCTTTGCAGAAGAGCGTCTGCCATCTTTAAGGACCCGGCATCCGCTGTAATCGCACGGCAGATGTCGGGAAGAGGTTAAATTAGCTAGGGCTTATTTTTGGGTTAGGTCTTATTTTTGGAGAAACACGGTAGGTTCACACTAGAGTTTGTCTCTCCGTTGTTTGGGTCTGTGGAGACTGAGAGCCCGTCTGCTGAAAAATCAGCACTGAAGCCTGGGTTTAAATCCTGCAAAGGACAACATCTGCAAGTATGTTCTCCCTGTGTTTGCGTGGGTTTCCTCCCACACTCCAAAGACATATTGATAGGGAATGTAGATTGTGAGCCCTATATGTCAATATCTGTAAAGCACTGTGGAATATGATGGCGCTATGTAAGCTAAATAAAGTAATAAATAAGTCCTCCAGAAACAAAGACACTCTTTGCAGCTACAACAGTCATTGAAGGAAGTTATAATGGCTAGCTTCTCTCTTTTAACTCCTAAAGACATAATAGGGTATTTAAAGATGGGTTTTCTAATCCAGACAGCCACTTTAACCTCTTATAGGGACATAGCAATTTCTTTTTTGTTGTTACTCCGTCTACATATTTCAAAAACCATGACTTTTTTTTTATTTTTTTTTGTCGAACAGCCATATCAGCAGGGGTGTAACTAAAGGCTCACTGACCCTGTGTAAAAGCTCAATCTGAGTTCCTCTGCACTTCTCTCACCCCTTGGCTGTGTCCAATCCATACATATTAGCAGAATATACATTTCCCTTTCCCTCTCTATTTGGGCACAGATCTCCATAAAGAATTGTTCATAACATGACTCTGCACACAATCTTCCTATCATTTCTATTCTCTGTCAGTGCCCCCCACATTTTAATCATGCCCCTTTTCTACAACAACCTCCCCCATAGAATCCCTCCTTGAGTATATGCCGCAGACCAACTGATATTTTTGCCATAAAGTAGTAAATGTTCTCCTTTCTGAAAGTGAAAGGCTGTCTGTCTTCTCTCCCCAGCTTCCGAGAAGGCAGGGGTCATTCATTTACAATGCACAGACTGCCAGCCATGAAAGGAGATCAAAGACCTTTGGGCCCCCTTGTCTTCTGGGCGATACGATAGCAGCTGCGATCACTGCAACCCCTATAGGTACACCAGTGTATATAAGATCTTGTTTTTTGCATGACAAGGTCTATTTTTAGTTGCAGTACTTATGTTTTGTTTAGCTTTTGTTAATTGGTTGTTTTTGGTGGGGGGCAATGTGGGAAAAAAACAAGCAATTTCTTCATTATTCTTTTATTTTTAGAATATTCACTATGAAAAAAATAACATTCTTACGTTTTTTTCAGTGGGCCATTGTGATTAACCACATTGTGATTTTTCTTTAACGGACTTTCAGTAAGATTTAATGATCTCTCGTCCACTTTTCTGCTACAGTACATTGCAGCAGGTTAACCTCTAACACCTGGATTTATTCCTATTGGGGTTTTTAGTATCATCCCTTTCTGTATTATTCATATTCAGCATAATAATGTCACATTCAGTTGTCATCAATGTTTTCTTTTCTCAGACTAATGTATTACAATTCAGCATCTTTGTATCTCATGGCACAGTGTATAGTCTTCATATATCATACTATTTTTGTATAAATATTCAATCTACATTTCTAAAGTCTTCATTAAGTGTGGTTATATGTATTACAGCCAACCTACAAAAGTCATAGTAAAAAGAGAATTCACTACAATGAAAAGAAACAATCATTTAAAAAATTATAGTCCTCAACATTAAAATTGCAACACCAAGAAGGAAAAGTCTTGAAATTATGTAAATCGCAAATTTGAAAGTCATATTAATGATATGCAAATGATTAAAAAATGGAAACAAAATATTAAAAACATCTCAATGTATTCAGTATCTAGTACGAGTGCCGCACACAGAAATACTTGCACTTACATATGTTGCATGCTATCAATGAGATTTTTGATGATTGTCTGAGGAATGTTATGCCATGCTTAATGCACTTGGGCAAGCAAATCATCAAGCTTGGCTACTGGCAGCTTCCTTTGCAATTACTGACCAATGACGTCCCAGAAGTGCTCGATGGGAGAAAAATCTGGAAACGCTACAGGCCTTGGTAGCTTGTTAAGACCACACAGCTTACACAAGCAACGTGTGGCCTGGTGTTATCCTGTTGAAAAATGACTCCTGGGGCAATTTGGAGAAACGGCCATGCCACTGATTCCACAACCCATCATTGTAATGTCAAGCTGTGTACCTGAAATGAACACTGGAGGGTCCAACTAAGGAACATTATGCCACCCCACACCATAATTCTGGGAGTAGGACAAGTGTAACATTCCTTTGTGAAGGCCTCTTCATTGCATTGCCCATGTGGTCTCCATTATTACCATCATTACATTCAAGACAAAATCGTGACTCATCGCTGAGTTGATAAACTTCCATTCCAGCTTCCACTGCCATCTTGCTATGCACTATGACAGCCTTTGAGAGCAGTAGCATGAGGTCAATAAACACATGTAGCTGAATATCTTGTAGCCCAGTGGTGTGTGAATGTCTTCTGATTTATATTTAGTTTATATTGACAGTGTTTGCCAAGGTAGGCTTGGGGTGTGCCGTCCAATTTCACTTGCAGTACAGAATGGAACTGTCCGGGCAAAGCTTCACCTCAGTGCATACCTTGCTGTCATTCCAGTACATTGTTGTTCTTTCAACCACCGGGGCACACAAAATTGAACAGGGTTCACATTGTGGCCTAGGTGTATAGCAATCTGCCAGAGTGATACACCAAAGTCTCTGAATTCAAATATTCTGTCCCTCTCAGTTTGCGACAAATGGCGATAACTGGCACATTGATGAGTTATACAATTATCCCACATCATTTGATCTGGTATTATCTGACTAAAAAACTTTTCTTTTAATCTGACTTTTATGACTCTCTCTTGTGCCGCAGATTGGAGCTAGCAGCTTGAAAATGTGATAATTTTCATATTGTCACCTGCCTACTTCCTCAAATTGCACAAACTTAAAGGGGCCGTCCAGTGATTGGACTAACTGTAGAGGGGTCCAGGGTAGGTGTAACATACAAAAGCATATTCACCTGTCCCCATCACTGTCGTGTCCATCACCATACTGCATTCAATCGCACACCTTGTCTCGGTCCTCAGAAGTCCTGTGCCCCACGTTACCATTGAGGCAAATCAGCAGCCTCAGTGGTCGAATGAAAGGGACTGGGAACATCACTCACATACGTCACCAATCCTTTTCATGCAACAGATGAGGTCATAGATTTTTTTGGAGTGCAGGACTTCCAGGGCCTAAGCCATGGCGAAAGACCAAATAGTTTGCATGCTGGACACTGGAGCACCACGGACAGGCGAGTATGCCTTGTTTTTAATGTCCCACTAAGCCAGCCAATTCACTTTGCTCTGTACTGATGAAGGACAACAATCCGGAAACAGCGCTGTATGCAGATAAGTGAAATTGGCTTGGCTAAAATCCTTTTGCTGTCTCAAGACTCGGTGAGTCAAAAGCAAATTGAGGATTTGTTACATCCAATAGAGGGCGCATGAGCTCCCCAGCTCCTTTCCCATAATGCCTTGTTTTTAATGTTACACCTACCCTGGGCCCCCTTTAAGGCATGTCCTTCTTGGTGTTGCAATTACAGTGTTGAGGAGTGTATATACAGTAATGTACAAGTCAAAGTTTCTGCTAGTGGAAGAGTGAAGAAATCAGGCGATACCTTTTAGAGGCTAACTGAGTATATTTAGCCTCTAAAAGGTATCGCCTCATTTCTTCACTCTTCCACTACTTTCAATGGCTAACACGGTACAACATTATACTACTATCAAAGTTTCTGCTACTAATACACTAAACAGTGGTCAGGAAATGGACACATAAAGTGTCCAAATTATGCTACAACATTGCTAACGTGTGAATGAGTGCCACATCATACCACCATACAGTACCCATACATCAGTGCCACACACACTGACCACATTGCAGGTCACAGGTCCTGAGCTTCCATGTCTGTCTATGCTGATGCGTCAGGAACATATATTTAGCCCTTCTGGTGTTTGGGGGCGAGGGGCCGTTGGCTTTTGATTTCCTCCTAACTTGGCCATGTGGACAAATATATTAAAGCCAGTGTGACCCACACGAAGACAAATACAGGTCAAATCCTGAGATTTCAGCTTTGTAAATGAATTGATATGTGAAGTGTTTTAGGTTTATGAACCTTCTGCGCTGAAGTAAATTAAACATTGTATATTACTGTATAATGTGGTTTGAATACTATCGCAAAGTGCAATTTATATGTTTTATTACTTTGCTTTATTACTTATTCAAACTGAAAACTACAAGTACAAAATGTGAAAATGCACAGAATCTGGAAACTCAGATGTGCCTGTCAGATGAAGAATACAGCCGGAATAAAATGTAATTTTGTGAGACTTTATTTAACTCCACAGAAGCTAATGTGTCTGGAATATGTTTATAAAGGTATATATTACCAGACCTAGATATGAGACAGATACTGTATTACTGATAAAGGCATTGCTAGGGTGTTAAAAGATAAAGATTTGTTTTGCTTCCCCTTCAAAAAATATATGTAAATGTATATGTGTATGTATTTGTATTCAGGGCCAGTTATATACTGTATATATATAATGAAGAGTGAACTGTGTTCCTCAGTAAATATGGAGGATATTGACCATTTACTGAATAAATGTGAATATATTTTTTTGGATCGCTATGGTCTTGTTTGACAATTTCTGTTGGACTTAGTTCCGTTTTTTTGCTTGATTTCCACATATAGACGCCCTTTGGCATGTTTATGATGAATATGAATTGGGGGAAGTTTTATTCCCTGTAGTTGGGATTAGATATGTCACTTGAGGAGTCCGATCTGACAAGTGTCTTTTTAATAAGCAATTAGATAAAAACACTATTCTATAGACATTAAAACAAGGAACTTTTTGATTATTTCTTGCACTTATAAGCAATATTTGTTGCACTTTAATATTTTATATGTATTTTTATATATATTTGATATTTAGATTCTATTTGATATTTGTATCTTAATTTATGTAATTACCAATCTAATATGCACTGTGAGACATCTCACTATAAAAGTTTGCAGTGTGCAGTAAAGTCTAACTTGAAAAAGGTCCAACACTTCTAGGACCGAAACGTAGTTCTTGGAATAAATTCACATCAGTTTTTTTTTTCACTATTTTGGAGTGCTGCCTATTTCTGATTATTGTATATGTGTATGGAAGATAGATAGATAGATAGATAGATAGATAGATAGATAGATAGAGATATAGACAGATATTGGGCACAGCATATCTATAAGACATCACAGCAGGCTCAGTGCTATGTTTGATAGCATACCTATAAATAATGCAGTCACCAGTCCAGTTCAATCCAGTGACTGAAAGGTAGAGATGGGCAAACCGATTGGTTACGAGCTGGATTCAACCTGAATATCCCCAAAGCCCAGGGGAGTTGTAAAAAAATAGCCTTGGCACACTCCATGTGACCACCAAGGTCCAATCACTGGCCTTAGTAGTGACCATGAGCACATAATGTCACCCAGAATGCTGGAAGAGGACCAAGATAGTGCAATGGACACTGCAAGGAGGCCCAGTAGAGGTGAGAGAAGGAGAGTTATTTTTCTTACACCTCCCCTGGGCCTCCACATATATCTGGAGACCCCAGAGCATAATAATTTTACTTCTGGTTCTATCCAAACTTGTTCAAACTGAAACAAATCTTTAGGCCGAATCATGCAAAGCCGAAAACAAAATTAATCTTCAGAGGTTCACCCATCTCTACATCTTCCAAGATGGTGCCACTGGAGTGGCAGACTGTTACAGCAGCTTCTGCTCACCTTGAGCTTTCCCTTCTTTTCCTTCTTTTTTTTTGTCTGATTATTCTGCTTAAGGGGAATTGCACTATGAATAACCATATGAGGACTTGGACCTTTGCAGTGCTTTTTATTGTGTTTCACTGGGAACTATTGTGTCTGGAGATCCTATATGTAGCCAGGATTCTATTGTCTACTCCAGGGAGGAGCTGTAGCAGCTTAGGGACACAGGAGGGCTGCATGCTACTAGACCAGACATCCCTCAGGAAATACAGAAGAAAAAGAGACAATATTGTAGAGCTGGAGCCCTTCGGAGGACTAGGAGGAGATATTTTAGACCTGTTCTCCCCTCCATCATTATGGGCAATGTGAGATCTCTTGTGAATAAGATGGACGAACTGGCAGCGCTGACCAGACATCATCAGGAATTTCGGGAGTGCAGCATGATGCTGTTTACCGATACTTGGCTTACCAAAGTTACTCCAGACACTCTTGTCTCCTTGGTTGGCTTTAAACTCCTTTGGGTGGACAGGACAAGGGAGAGCGGTAAGAGAAAAGGAGGAGGGCTGACGATATTTGTGAATGATGGATGGTGTGATTCTAGGCACATTGTGATTAAGGAGCAAACTTGCTGTAAGGACATTGAACTATTAGCTGTGAGCATGAGACCTTTCTATTTACCGAGGTAACTATCACATGTTATCATGATAACTGCATATGTTCCCCCCTCTGTGAAAGCTGAAGCTGCCTGTAAGATCCTACAAGCCGCGGTCAGCCAATTGCAGTTGCTACACCCCCAGGCCCTCCTTCTTGTGTCTGGAGATTTCAACCATGTCTCTCCATTATCCACACTGCCCAGCTTTACACAGTATGTAACCTGCCACACAAGAGACAATAAAACATTGGACTTGTTCTTTGCCAATGTGAGGGAGGCATATAACTCATCAGCCCTACCACCCTTGGGAAGATCGGATCACAACCTGGTGCATCTTCGACCTGTGTACAAGCCTCTTGTACATAGAGAACCAGCTGTCACCCGCACAGTGAGGATATGGTCTGAGGAGAGTGATGAGGCTCTGAGGGATTGTTTTGACACTACTGCATGGGAATCGCTGCAGGATTCCTATGGAGAGGACATGGAAGGTCTGCATAACGGACTACATTAATTTTTGTGTGGACAGCACGATACCCACAAAAGTGGTGAGGTGCTTCTCTAACAACAAACCATGGATTAACCCTGATGTAAAAGCTCTTCTCAAGGAGAAAAAGGTGGTATTTAGGTCAGGAGACAAGGAGAGAATGAAGGATGTGCAAAAGTAGCTGAGGCGTCCAATCCGGGAGGGAAAAGCCAATTAAGAGAAAGATGGAATAGCAAATAGAAGATAAAAACATTAGTTAAGTCTGGAAAAGTCTTAAGTCAATATCTGGACACAGACAGCCTGTCTCCCAGATAGACAGAGATACTACTTGGCTTAATGAACTAAATCTATTCTTCAATAGATTTGATCACACACCAGCTCCTCCCACTCCAGCATGTCATTCAATCCTGTCTCCCACACTGACCTCAGCTCCTGCTGTTAGTTGTCTGCTCCAGATCAGTAAATTTAGCAATCAGTCATCCGGCTACAGTCTGATCTTCACATGTGCCCAGGTGAGAAAGGAACTCAGAAAGATCAAGGCTGGGAAGGTGACAGGACCAGATGGCATCAGTGCCAGGCTACTTAAGACTTGCGGGGACCAGCTGTGTGGCATTATTACATATAGTTCATAAGTTCAATATGAGCCTGAAGCTGGGAATGGTACCCCAACTGTAAAAATCATCTTGTGTGGTACCAGTTCCAAAGACACCTCATTCAATGGACCTTAACGGCTACAGACCTGTACCATTGACATCTCACTTGATGAAGGTCTTAGAAAGATTGGTTCTCACACATCCCCGCCCTCTAGTGAGCTTGGCTATGGACCCTCTCCAGTTTGCTTATCGGCCGGGACTTGGAGTGGATGATACCATCATCCACCTTCTACACAGAGCTCTTTCTCACCTGGAGAAACCAGGGAACACTGTGAGAATAATGTTCTTTGATTTCTCCAGTACTTTTAACACCATACAGCCAGGGCTACTGAGAAACAAGCTGGGCCCTGCTGGAGTGGACCACCACCTCTCCAACTGGATCCTAGACTACCTCACAAACCGACTTCAGTATGTGAGAGCCCGGGACTGTGTGTCAGACACTGTGATCTGTAATACGGGGGCACCTCAAGGTACAGTTCATGCCCCTTTCCTCGTCACACTGTATACTGCAGATTTTAGGTGCAACTCATCTAGCTGCTATCTACAGAAGTATTCTGATGATTCTGCAATAGTAGGCCTCATCAGAGAAGATGATGACAGGGAGTACAGAGAATTGAACCGGCATTTTGTGGATTGGTACCAGCGGAACCACCTTAGGATTAATGCTGGGAAGACCAAGGAGATGGTGGTGGACTTTCACAAGCGTAGATACCCTCCAAAACCAGTGGACATCCAGGGGATGGGCATTGAGATAGTCAACACTTATAAGTACCTGGGTGTGCTCCTCAATAATAAGGTGGACTGGGCAGATCACTTGGATGCACTGTACAGGAAAGGCCATAGAAGGCTCTACCTGCTTAGGAGAGCCTTTGGAGTCCAGGGGGCACTTCTTAGGGCCTTTTTCAACTCTGTAGTGGCATCAGCCATCTTCTTCAGAGTGGCCTGCTGGGGGCGTAGCTTATCAACCAGGGATAGAAATAAACTTGACAAGCTGATTAGAAGGGCCAGTTCTGTCCTGGGGAGCCCCCTGGACCCTATGCAGGTGTGGGTGACAGAAGGATACTGTCCGTGGTGAGCTCCATGCAGAATAATAACTCCCATCCCATGCACGAGACCGTGATAACACTGGGCAGTACTGTCAGTGACCGACTGCTCCACCCTAAGTGTGAGAAGGAGCGCTATCGGAAGTCTTTCCTCTCCACTGCGGTTAAGCTGTACAACCAACACCAACCTAAGCAGAGATCATTACATACAGAGAACTGAAAGATCTTAAGTTGTGATATCCCTTCTACTACTTTTTTACCTTTACCTTTTTATCTGTTACGACTGTCACTGTAATGCCTCTACCTTGGAGCTTTTGTATTTGTATTATCTATGCTGCTGTAACACACTGAATTTTCCCATGGTGGAAAAGGATTATTTTATCTTATTTTATCTTATCTTAGCTTATCTTATCTTATCTCTTTTCTGACTGTAGTTGTTCACCCTCATTTTTCTTCTCTCTCTGGCCCTGAACCACCATAAATGCTTTGTTCCAAACATGACTTGTCTATATACACATAACTCCCCATCTTGCTTCTACCACCATTGTCCCCTCAGCGCCCCCTTATTTGCCCCAAACAGTAATAGCACCCCCACACCAAAATAATGTAGTATCCAATACATAATTAATGAAAAAAATGTAAAACCTCCCTTAAAGATCATCTCTTTGAGAAGACCATCTCCTCATCCAGACCAGATTTTCTGTGATGGATTTTCAGTTTTTCTTACTAGCCATCTTCTGTGAGAAGACCACCTCTTTAGAAGACCACTTTGTCATGCAATTTTCGGTGGTCCTCTCAAAGAGGTTTCATTGTGTTACCCCTGTGTGCCCCAAAGTAATAGTGCCCTCCTTCTTTGTACCCCTACACAGTAAATCTCTGGGCTACTGCAGATCAGTCCCCACTCAGTTGATCTGATATTGATAACCTATTTTATCATCATTCATTTCGACTGGAATACCCCTTTAAGAATTGTACCCTTTTTTGTCATAAACTATTATTGTAAGCTACAGAATGGTATTAGCTGTGAAATGTGTAAATCAGATCTTTAGGATCAGAATGTCACAGTGACAGGTGGCAACATGTTGTAAAATATGGGAATGGGAACAACACACCCAAATAGGGTAGGTACATACAGCATACTATCCACAGCTTTAACCCAATCCAAGTGGCTTACCGGTTAGCACTTTGTGAGACTACTCTGAAGTCCTGGGTTTAAATTCGGCCAAGGGCAACAATTGCATGGAGTGCAGCAACCTGTTGGAGGAAGCCCAGAGGCTGGGAGTAGTATTACTTACACTTGCCATGGGCTCTAGGCTCTACCCAGAGGCGTAGCTAGTGAGGTAGCAAGGGCGGCTGCTGGTGCCACTATGAACACATGAACATATTTCAATTATATATCGGTGTCTACAAGATGTCTGCACCCAGGATGGTGCAATTACAGCATTATGCCTCCTGCGCTGGACGTAGATATCTGCTTGCAGTGACTTGTAAAGAAGAGGATAGATGGTGTAGTGGCAGCTTCATGCAGCAAGGCATTGCAGGCAGGTGAGTATAACTTTTTTTTTTTTTTCCATTTTTTAGGGAAGTTGGGAGCCTTATTATATGTGGCATCAAAAGGGATGCTCAGGGCAAATGAATATAAGGGGGAGATAATTTATATAAGGGGTCATTAGGGGACTTTATGAATTTAAGGGGGATCATTTATATAAGGGAACATTATGAATATAAGGAGTATTATTTGTATATGCAGTCATTGGGGGCCGTATTTATTTGAGGGGGCATAATATAAGGGGGCAATTGGCCAGAATTCAATTTAGGAGACACTTGGGCTTTATTAAAGGAGTTTTCCAGCTCATTTTTAATTGATGAACTATCCACAGGATAGATCATCAAAAAAGAGATTAGTAGGGGTTTGACATCTTGACTGATCAGCTGTTTGAAAGGGTCACAGTGCACATGTATCACGGTGACCCCTTCCTTGTTTTATATTGCACGCTGTCTGTAGTGACCATGTGATGTAATTATAGCCTTGTCCCATAGAAGTGTATAGGACAAGGCTGCAGTTACATGGCATGACCACTATAAATGAGCAATACATGGTAAACAGAAAAGAGGTCATGGCACTTGCACAATGGTTGAACTCCTCTTCAAACAACTGGTCTGCAGGGTCCCGGGTGTAGGAACTCCACTGATTATTATTTATTAATGACCTGAAAACTCCTTTAGTTAGGATACACACAAGGGGCACTATTTAAGAGGGCACACAGGGACATTATTAATTTAAAGATGTACTTGGGGGTATTATTCATTCATGGTTAGTGGGGTTATATAATACATTTTATGATTGGGATAGCAGCAGGATGGAGACTTTATGTAGTTGAGGACAATATGGGTCAGGTGTCTGGAAAAGTGAGGAGCCAAAGATATCTCTGCTCTAAACTTTACAAAGAAAAGTCACAGCTGGAAGAAGTGGTCATGACGGTCCAGATGGAAGAGACGGGAAATGTGAATGATTACATTCAGAGATATCACCGGTGAGTCACTAAATGTTTCCTGCTCTGTACTCACGTAAATTGTCTGCAGGGCCCTATACAGAGCTGGCACTTACCACTATCTGGTCATTGTATAGTGATAACATTGGTATACATGCTTTGAATTTATTAACCCTCCCAAGGTGATCTCCTAGGTACACCTCTGGCTCTACCAATTCTTGCAGGTCTCCTTTTGAGATGGTGCAGTGCTGAAAGGCCTGATGGTGTTAGTACAGTCATGGCCAAAAGTTTTGAGAATGATACAAATATTATTTTTTACAAAGTCTACTGCTTCAGTTTTTCTAATGGCAATTTGCATATACTCCAGAATGTTATAAAGAGTGATCAGCTTAACAGCAATTACTTGCAAAGTCAATGTTTGCCTAGAAAATGAACTTTATCCCCCAAAACATATTTCAACATCATTGTAGCCCTGCCTTAAAAGGACCACCTAACATCGTTTCAGTGATTGCTCCATTAACACAGGTGTGGGTGTTGATGAGGACAGGGCTGGAGATCAATCTGTCATGATTAAGTAAGAATGACACCACTGGACACTTTAAAAGGAGGCTGGTGCTTGCCATCATTGTTTCTCTTCTGTTAACCATGGTTATCTCTAAAGAAACATGTGCAGTTATCATTGCACTGCACAAAAATGGCCTAACTGGGAAGAGTATTGCAGCTAGAAAGATTGCACCTCAGTCAACAATCTATCGCATCATCAAGAACTTCAAGGAGAGAGGTTCCATTGGTGCCAAAAAGGCTCCAGGGCGCCCAAGAAAGACCAGCAAGCGGCAGGACCATCTCTTAAAAGTGTTTCAGCTGCGGGATCGGGCTACCAGCAGTGCAGAGCTTGCTGAGGAATGGCAGCAGGCAGGTGTGAGTGCATCTGCACGCACTGTGAGGCGGAGACTCTTGGAGCAAGGCCTGGTCTCAAGCAGGGCAGCAAAGAAGCCACTTCTCTCCAGAAAAAACATCAGGGACAGACTGATATTCTACAAAAGGTACAGGGAGTGGACTGCTGAGGACTGGGGTAAAGTCATTTTCTCTGATGAATCCCCTTTTCGATTGTTTGGAACATCTGGAAAACAGCTTATTCGGAGAAGAAGAGGTAAGCGCTATCACCAGTCTTGTCTCATGCCAACTGTAAAGCATCCTGAAACCATTCATGTGTGGGGTTGCTTCTCAGCCAAGGGAATCGGCTCTCTCACAGTCTTGCCTAAAAACACAGCCATGAATAAAGAATGGTACCAGAATGTCCTCCAAGAGCAACTTCTCCCAACCGTCCAAGAACAGTTTGGCGCTCAACAATGCCTTTTCCAGCATGATGGAGCACCTTGCCATAAAGCAAAGGTGATAACTAAATGGCTCAGGGAACAAAACATAGAGATTTTGGGTCCATGGCCTGGAAACTCCCCAGATCTTAATCCCATTGAGAACTTGTGGTCAATCATCAAGAGACGGGTGGACAAACAAAAACCAACAAATTCAGACAAAATTAAAGCATTGATTCTGCAAGAATGGACTGCTATCAGTCAGGATTTGGTCCAGAAGTTGATTGAGAGCATGCCAGGGAGAATTGCAGAGTTCCTGAAGAAGAAGGGTCAACACTGCAAATATTGACTTGCTGCATTATCTCATTCTAACTGTGAATGTAAGCTTCTGTTACTCATAATATGAATGCAATTATATTTCTGTATGTGATAAAAACATCTGACAAACACACATAAAAACCAGAGGGCAGCAGATCATGTGAAAATATAATATTTGTGTCATTCTCAAAACTTTTGGCCATGACTGTAGTCTTTCCCCTGGGGCATGTCCTAATGGTCTTCAACCCTCTTGAGTCTGATGATGGTTGGAATGCCCATGATGGTGATGCAGGAATGAGACTCAAGGCTGCAGGAAACAGATTGCACAAAACTGTACTTCAAACAAAGCAGTAAGGCAACTAACAGCTTCCAGCAATAAAGGTATACTTTTAAGGGTATTGGACAACATTGAGTGTGGGGTGAGCTGGCAGTTAGTAGTTCCTAAAGAGGTGTCAATCTCTTACTCACTCTCATTAAAGTTCCAGTTAGGGTTCTCCAGGATGCCTTGTCCATCCTGTGGCCTATTTAAGGTCGATACTCTGAGGCTCTTGCTCAACCTATCCCCAGACTCCAGGAAAGGTACTCTATTATTTAAACTTTCAAGTCTCTCTTTTTTACATTACTATTTCTGATTCTAGGCTATGGCACAGCTATAGTGCGTCTCTGGCTTTCCGCCACTACCAGTGGCGTAACTAGGAATGGCTGGGCCCCAAGGCGAACATTTGACATGGGCCCCCCCTGAACCTGTTACAGGTCCCCAAACAGTAAAATATGCTTAACAGTGGCCCCCACACAGCATTATATGCTCCATAGTGGCCCCCATACAGCATTATATGCTCTACATTGCTCCCCACACACACAGTATAATATGCTCCTCACAGTGGCCCCACATAGTATAATATGCTCTACACAGTGGCCCCCACCTTGTATTATATGCTTCCCACAGTGGCCCCCACCCTGTATTATATGCTTCCCAGGGGCCCCCACCCTGTAGTATATGCTTCACAGTGGCCCCCACCCAGTAGTATATGCTCCACAGTGGGCCCCACCCAGTAGTATATGCTCCACAGTGGGCCCCACCCAGTAGTATATGTTCCACAGTGGCCCCCACCCAGTAGTATATGCTCCACAGTGGCCCCCACCCAGTATTATATGCTCTACAGTGGCCCCCACCCAGTATTATATGCTCTACGGTGTCCCCCACCCAGTATTATATGCTCTACAGTGGCCCCTAACCAGTATTAAATGCTCTACAGTGGCCCCCACTCAGTATTATATGCTCCACAGTGGCCCCATCCAGTATTATATGCTCTACAGTGGCCCCCACCCAGTATAATATGCTCCACACAGTGGCCTCCACCCTATATTATATGCTTCCCACAGTGGCCCCCACCCTGTATTATATGCTTCCCAGTGGCCCCCACCCAGTAATATATGCTCCACAGTGGCCCCCACCCAGTAGTATATGCTCCACAGTGGGCCCCACCCAGTAGTATATGCTCCACAGTGGGCCCCACCCAGTAGTATATGCTCCACAGTGGCCCCCACCCAGTAGTATATGCTCCACAGTGGGCCCCACCCAGTAGTATATGCTCCACAGTGGGCCCCACTCAGTATTATATGCTCCACAGTGGTCCCCACCCAGTATTATATGCTCTAAAGTGGCCCCCACCCAGTATTATATGCTCTACAGTGGCCCCCACCCAGTATTATATGCTCTACAGTGGCCCCTACCAAGTATTAAATGCTCTACAGTGGCCCCCACTCAGTATTATACGCTCTACAGTGGCCCCCCACCCAGTATTATATGCTCTACAGTGGCCCCCACCCAGTAGTATATGCTCTACAGTGGCCCCCACTCAGTATTATAAGCTCTACAGTGGCCCCCACTCAGTAGTATATGCTCTACAGTCGTGCCCACCCAGTAATATATGCTCTACAGTGGCCCCCACACAGTATATGCTCCCCTCCGCGGGCCTGGGGTCTCCCCCCCAAACCCCAGAGGAAGGTGATTAAAAATAACACATTCATACTCACCTTGCCTTACCTTTCCTTGGCAACCTCGCTCCATCCTGCCATCTTCAGCGTCCTCAGGCCCTCTTCAGACGTCACTGCTGAGGCCTGTGATTGGACCTCAGCGGTCACATGGGGGCACACTGACGTCATTACGTGGCCGCGCCCCATGTGACCGCTGGGGCCTAATCACAGGCCTCAGTCACATGACGGAAGAGCGCTGGAGAGAACACTGTTCCCAGGAGAGGTAAGCATATGTATTTATTATTTTCAGTCACCTCCCCTGACCTGCCATCTATAGTGGTCCGGGGCCCGGCCATCTCCAGCTGGCCACGAGCACCATACCCTGCCTGGCATGGTTGCGATCGCACCCCCTGCGACCGCGATCGTTAAGTCACTGGTTTGTGGGGTTCTCGGTAGTGGCTGCCACAGTGCTCCGGGCCCCATAATGTCCCGGGCCCTGTGGCAGCCTCTACCGCTTCTACCCCGGTATTTATGCCCCTGTCCACTACTCTGCACAACCTTCCAGTATGAAAACTCCTGGGCTCCTCTCCCACTCCAGAATTATCTGGATGGAACATACAAAAGTCCCTCTGCGAACAGTGCAACAGTGGTCCAGTCCATATAAAGGGAAAATGCATGTTACATGAAAAATATGTACAAATAAATAAAGCATAAAATAGACCGTGAGCATAACAAAAAACATTTTGCTGTGGGATGCTGCGAATGTGAGCGATGACAGTCTTGGAAAAGCGCTGCAGTGCTGCAAAGAAGTGGCAAATGTTCTTAAGGCCCCAAGTTGCCAAAAGTAGTTTTTTTTGTTGCAGATTTTGATGCTTTTTATTTTAGCCAAACCCAGCAGTGGCTACAATAGGTATAAGCAAGCACTTAAAAATGCAACAAAATATGCAACAAAAAAAAATCAGCTTTTGCACAACATTTTGCCTTAGCCTAAAGAGGATCTGTCACCTTTCCTGACATGTCTGATTTAGTAGATACTTGCATTCCCATGAAACAACAGCTTTGGGGCATCTATTTTAAGAACCCTATGATGTTACTCTGTAATTCTTCCTATAAATTTAAGAATAAGTTGCCAGCAGGGTGTTACCAGTTGGGGATGTAAATTCTGACACTCTGTCCAAACTGTGTAGGGACATAGTTTATTAATAGTAGTAATAGCAGAGGAGCAGTACAACACAGAGTAATAAAAAAAGATGCCCCAGAAATTGTTATTTGCTAAAGCACACATGTCAGGAGAGGTGACGGATCCTCTTTATATCATTAACTTTGGATTGAACCTCAAACAGCACCTGAGTGGCCTTTGACTCGGGGTCACGTATTCTATATGTGAAAGTACTAGAACATTTATAGTGGTAAAGATATTTATTCTGAAGAGAAAGTCATTGCAATAAAAAACAATTATCTGCTGGCTCACTAAAATAAACAGAAAAATCCCCTCATCACAATGCAATAAAACTGAGTGCTTGGAAGCGCCGCGTCTCACAATCACACAACTCAGATATCACATTAGGAATTAAAAAAAACAAGTAATTTCACATGTATGATCTACTTAAGAGGATCCACTTGTCTCAACCGTAACAAATCAAAATGAAAGGTCTGCTGCTATATTACATTTTTAGATTACATTTCCGCTGCTGTATCCAATTATTAAAGGAGTCAAATAGAATATTTTTAATATCTATAGCACATAATATGGTTGCAATTTCTTACACTTTTCAAAGGACAGATTGTAGACTGAAAAATGTTAACTGTTTCAGAAACTGAATAACAGCCAAGCTGTGTTAAATCTGCAACATTTATGTTATTTGTGCAAGTATAATGCTAATGCTTTTCCATTTTTTTTTTTCAGTTAAAGTGTAACTAAACTTTTGGACAACTTTTGATTTTCTGGCAGTATTTGTGTCATTAATAAATTTTGTAATATTCTTTATTAACACATTTTGGCTCCTTTCTGTGAAATCCTGCATTTTTTCACTCTTTCCCTTGTCTCTGTATTGAGATCTGTTCCTGCCTCTCACTGAATGTTACTGTGTATGGAGTACGAGGCAGTGCAATAAGTAGAGAACATGAGGGGGGGGGGGAAGAGTCTCTTCAAGCTGTTATATCTCAGACATAAAACGTACAAACTTCCTTTTTGTGTCATATGAAAGAGGAGATCTTCAGATGGCACTGCATTAAAAACAGGGATAAATTGGTAAATCACTGAATGGGCTCGGGAATACCTTCAGAAATTATGGCCTGTGAACACTGTCCATTATGCAATCCACAAATGCAAGTTAAAGCTGTTTCATACAAAGAAGAAGCCATATACCAACACAATCCAGAAACACTGTCATCTTCTCTAGGCCAAAGAGTCCGAGTGCTGAACAAGCCTGCCTGCAGTCCAGACCTTTCACTATAAGAAAACATTTGGCGGATTATGAAATAAAAAAAATCTGGAAAAGATGACCCAGGATTGTTAAACAGCTAGAATCCTACATCAGACAGGAATGGGTCAACATTCCTCTCCCAAAACTCCAGCAATTGGTCTCCTTACTTCCCAGACATTTACAATTGTTGTAAATCATATTAAACCAGCAGCATGTTAAATGGACAAGAATTTGCTGGAGATTTTCCCATTGAATTTGATGTTGTGGCACAGATTATCTGTGGATCCACAGCAACATCTGTAGATGTGATCACTGGTTTGAAATAAAAAAAAAGAAGCTTGCTCTCTGTTTACTGTACAATGGTCTTCAGTGATGATGTGTTGTGTTGACACGTGAAGGCTGCAAACAATGGCAAACTTTAATGGTCGTATGTGTTGACTAGTCATCACTTGAGGTTAGTGCACAGATTTTGGTGTAACACCAAGCAAGATTGCCATCAGTAGAGTGGCAGAAGATTGGGAAGTTATGTACTGTACACCACTTTTTTTTCCATTTCAGCCAATTGGCAGTGGCAAATCTGCAAAACAATTTACACCAAAGTCAGGAGAGCCAATATATGTGCATGTACCCTTAGGCAGCCTGTGTGTCTCCACATAGTGTATTCTACTGAACTATGAAAATATATTACCCACCATGGAACATTTCCATAATATGAGCATGGCACAATTGCCAATGGCATTTTTACAGAGGTACAACATGCCCCACAGACTCACATTGGGTGCATATTATGACTCTGTACAACTAAGAGTCCTAACAAGGTTTTCTCTATGGAATACCTAGGACAGATGTACATTATGCATATCGTCCATTGATTTCTATAGGCACCATATAACGTAATGTAATGATTTCTATAGGCATATTAATATAATGTAATGGGTCTGCTTGGGCTTCAAGGTACATTTCTACTTTTGTGCATGGGCTTTATCTGGTACTGAAGCCCAGATCAATTCACTTGCATAGGGATGAACTGCAATACCAGACACAACCCATGAACAAGAGTAATGCGGTCTCTGGAAAATAACCAGACCATTTTCCTAATCGCAGACAATTATTTTTATTATAGTACATATAGGTCAGCTACTGTACAGTATATGGACTCTTCCTACTAATGGACAGTTTAACAAACAAATTTATAATGTGCATTGTTGCCTCAAGGTGTGCACCATCTCTGAGATTTGGCATAGCTGAGTAGTATAGATGGTATTACATTTATCAAGCGTATCAAAGTGGACTAATGTTCAAAGTTTCTGCCAATGAAACCGCAAGGATTTCGAAAAAAAAGGTATAAGAAGCTATCCAAGGAACAGTAGCTATGAGTCAGTGCAAAATTCAATAGAGGGAACACAGACCTGGCTAGAAATTCCCCTAAAAAATATGCCCTTTCCTCTCATTAAATTTTTACTAGACCCTTCTTTGCACATGTATTTTTAATTGACTGTGTCTATGGGAACTTCTGCCCAATTCCCAACATTTGAAAAACTCAGTCCTAGTCTTGTAGCACAGGAGGCTGAACTGCACAGTTTTCATTTAAAACGCTTCCGACATCATTATTCAGTTTTCATATATATTTTTGCACAAATCAATTTAGAAAAATGTATTCTTCGCTATTCTGCAGTGTGCCAGTCTTCTGTTATTTCTCCTGTATGTGTTCCTTCCTTATCCCTGGGGCATGTCCCTATACAGTATGCTCTGACATTGTCAGTTCATTGCTGATATTATAAGATTGTGTAAGGATATACCCTAGTGACAGGGGGAATGCTAATACTCAGTTGTCAATTGATGAATACATCATCAGGAGGAATAGCAGAACTCACAGGTTTTTGCAAAATACAAATTATTGTGAAATATAAGTATTTACCAAAATAGATATGTCAAGGAGAGTGGACAGTTCCTCTTTAAAATAAAATGCCCAATATCTTAACCAATAGTTGTTGTTGTTATTGTTTTCATATATAATTTAGATTCAATTATCTTCATGCACTATGTTAATTGCTCATATGAAAAATGATGTTTTTCCATGGTAACAGACTACAAACAAACTCTGTGTAGCCTGATCCTGCAGTCACACCCTTTTTCATTCAAGCCAACATACGCTCAACGCTAGGTTTCTGTTCTTTGGGTCCATTTGGGGACCCCAAAACCTGAGACCCTATCCACTTAAAGAGTGGTTACCCATGTAAACCCACAGACCTTATAGACTATAATGGGGTCCACCCCCCCCCCCCCCCCCCCCCCAGGTTTCAAAATTTACGGAGAGAAAAGTTCTGCTTGCAGGACTTTTCGCTCTGCATATTTTAAGTGGAAAGGAGGATGGAGTCCCTGAACAGTCACCTAACACAGGTGTCACCACAGCCTTAGATATAATATGGGACTGATCAGAGGCGTAGCTAGCGGGGGGGGGCAGAGGGGACGGCTGCCCCGGGCCCACTGACTTTTTGGGGCCCACCCCGGGGCCGCCATTAATACATGCTTTATTTCTAACTAGATCGGTGTCTGCAGACACCGATCTAGTTACAAGGCTCCTGGTGCTTAACTGTCTTGTAAACCGCAAGCCACTTCAGGCCTGCGATTTACAAGACCCCGAGACCACAGACCGATGTCTTCTTCTAAGCACAGGTGGCGCGATGACGTCACAATATCGCGCCGCCCACGCTCAGACACAGACGTCCTGTGCGTGGACAGGGAGGAAGCGCCGGCGGCTCCATTCATCAGCATCGTAGGTAGGTGAGTATGATTTTTTTTTTTGTGGGTATATTAATAGAATAAGGGGTGGTTAGGAGGGGGGGAAATCTAACTATAAAGGGAGGATTCATTAGGGGGCATTATAACGATGAGGGGGTCATTTATATTAGGGTTATTAGGGGGTATTATGAATATAAGGGGGAGGTTATTTATATAAGGGGCCATTAGGGGGCATCATTTATATTAGGAGGCATTATGAACATAAGGGAGTGGTGGTCATTGATATAAGGTGTCATTAGAGGTGCAGTATTTATGTCAGGGTGAATTGGGCATAATATGAGGGTCAATTAATTTAATTAAAGTTGCACTTGCACCTTATTAAGACTAAGGCCCCACGTAGCGGGCTGCAGAAGAAAAAGCGCTGCAAGAAAAACCATGGCGGTAACATTGTGGTTTTTCCCGCAGCGCTTTTCTACAGAAGGTCTGCAGAGGTTTCCCCTGTGGACTTTCTGTTTTCAATACACCTATATGGAAACCGCCGGTGTTTCTGTAGGTATAATTGACATGCTGTAATTTCCAAAACCGCAACGGTTTTGGAAATCGCAATGTGTCTGCTGCACGTATTTTTCTGCAGTGTGTGGATGGGATTTGCTAGAACGTTGCGTTATTTTTCAGTGGGTTTTCACCACATGGAGCCCCCATCCCTACTTTGCAGTATAATATGCACAGCAGATAATGTGCGATTTCCAAAACAGTCGGTGTTTTGGAAATCGCAGAATGTCAATTATACCTATGGAAATGCTGGCGGTTTCCCTATAGATATAATTGAAGCAGAAAGTCTGTAGAGGAAACCTCTGTGAACTTTCTGTGCAAAGTGCTGCTGGAAGAACCACGATGCGTCGCTGCCACGGTTTTTCCCGCATCTCTTTTTTGCTGCGGTACGCCACATGGGGCCTTAGCCTTAAGGAGTTTTCCAGCTCATTTTTATTGATGATCTATCCTCAGAATAAAACATCAATAAGAGATAAGTGATTCCCCACTGATCAGCTGTATGAAGGGGCCCCGGCGCCTGTTTATATCACACGCTGTCTGTTTATAGTGACCGTGTGATGTAATTACAGCCTTGTCACATAGATGTGTATAGGACGAGGCTGTAGTTACATTACATGGCCGCTATGAAAAGAATGACACTATGTAAATAGAGAAGGGGTCACGGCGCTTACACAGGTATCACGGTTCATTCAAACAGCTGATCCTGGAGGTCCCGGGTATTGGAACCCCAAAAAATGTTTTTCCCTTTTTTTTTCCTTTTTAATTAGGAAACACCTGGGGCATTATTAATAAGGGGCAAATTATCTAAAGAGGACCTTTCACATCCTCATGTATATGCGGTTTTACATACCGCTAGAAAGCCGACAGCGCGCTGAATTCAGCACACTTTCCCGTTATATGCCCCTGGGTTGGAGAAATTGGGGGTCTAAATTTCACCGTTCACTGTCAGAAGGGCGTTCCTGACTGTCTAGCTGCGCTGTGAGGAACGCCCTCCCTCACAGTACTCGTCCATAGCCCTGTACTGAGGGGGCGTTCCTCACAGCTCAGCGTCATCACTGGGTGGTAAGGAACGCCCCCTCTCTCTGTACTCGTCTATAGCACTGTACTGTCAGAGGGGGCGTTCCTCACAGCTCAGAGTCATCACTGGGCTGAGTACACCCCAGTACAATTCTATGGATGGGTACTGTAAGGGAGGGCGTTCCTCACAGCGCAACTAGACTGTCAGGAACGCCCTTCTGACAGTGAACAGTGAAAGTGTGTTGAATTCAGCACACTGTCGGCTTTCTAGCGGTATGTAAAACAGCATATACATGAGGACGTGAAAGGTCCTCTTAAAGGGGTGCAAAGGGAAGTTATTAGTTTAAAGATGCACTTGGGAGTATTATTCATTATGGGGGGTTATATTATATATTTTATAATTGGGGTAGCAGCAGGATGGGGGCTTTGTGCAATGTGGGTCAGGTGCCTGGAAAAGTGAGGAGCCAAAGATGTCTGTGTTGCAAACTTTACAGAGACTGGAAGAAGTGGTCATGGCCGTCCAGATGAAAGAGATGCGGAATGGGAATGATTAGTCAGAGACGTCACCGGTAAGTCACTAAATGCTACTGCCCTGTATTCACCTAAATCATCTGCAGAGCCCTGTGTAGAGCTGCTATATACCACTATATGCTCACCGTATACTGATAGTATCGGTATACAAACATGTCCAAGTAGGGGGCCCACTTGGACATGTTCGCCCCCCTGTGCTAAACCCCTAGCTACGCCTCTGGGACTGATAAAAGGAATTGCAGTCAAAACAAAACTGCAGACAAAATGTTTGGTTCAGGTGGTCCATGTATTGCAGCTAGTTGACTACCTATAGACAGGTCATCAATTAAAGATCATCAGGGCTCTGACATCAGGCCCCCTGATCCGTCAGCTGTTTAAAAAGGCTGCAGCAGCCATTTGACCACTGTAGCATCTTCATTTCTTACCAAGCATAGTGCCATACATTTTTACAGAGCCTGTGCTTGGCATGGCACTTCAGCCCTTTCACTCAAATGGGTTTGAGCTGTGATCAAGTCATATGTCCAATGAATGTTATGTCACATGGTCTGTGAAGTAGAAGGAGCACTCAGGGAATGCCATTGTTGCTTCAAACAGCTGATACATTGGGTCCTGGGTGTCAGACCCCCAAAAATCTTTAATTGATGACCTATTCTTAGCAAAATCCTTAACAAGACGCAGCTCACAACCACTGGGTGATCACCAGTAGCAAATTATAATATGCCTTTTTGGGTGGCCCGTGTCCACCCAAATTTTTTGCACCAACTTTAACAAGTGTATGGCGCTTAGAAGTGGCCTGCGGTGGCAGTAGAATTTACATGTACCTGTAAATACACTCATGGCTGCAACTAGTCTTCCCATAAGTAAGGGGGAAGCATCATAGTGTGGGCGGTGTGTGCCCACTCCCGACATAGCGAGGGAAAGTGCTGCTCTTTCACAGTGAAGTATCATTAAAAATAAAATTGCCTTCAGCTACACTCCCCGATCCCTGGGTTCGGCAGTATCCCAGATGGATGTTGCATTCATTGTATGCACAATATATAAACCCAACCTAGCACTACAAACTGATTGAGATTGAGCATTCCTATGAATTATCATTCAGCTGATAATCAGCCCATTAAAAGGCCATAAAAACTTTAGCATGGTGGGTGGACACAGTCTTCATACAGCCCAGGCCCATGGTAGTCTTAATCCACCACTGGTGGTCCAACTGATAGGATAACCATGTTGTGCCAGAATTTGCAAAATCATGTTGTTTTGGAAGCTGATCATCTTGTAGGTGCATGTCCAAAAAAGAGGAATAGGTAAGAAAGAATCCATTTTTATGCCAATGTGGATTATGCTGGACTAGCTTGTATCACCATACCTTGTATTTTACTCTACTATGTTTCCTATGTCTTAGGACACAGTTATCAAAAAATTATAGAGTGCACAGTGTAATTTTTTTTTTTTACTACAATGAAGGCTTTAGACAAAATATTCCACTGAATATCTATATAGTGGTATAGGCAGAAGCCTTCCATGTAAGATGAATATCAGATATTCCTCCTGACATATACCTCCAACTTAGGCTCAGAATTATATATGAACAGCCTTGCTACTGAGCCAAAACCATCTCTATATATCATTTTTTATTATCAGAAAAAGAATGGCTTTCCATATATAATCCTGTTCATAGACATTGCTGACCTTTACAACACTAAATTCTAACATTTTCCAGGCAAACAATACTTGAAAGCACTACATGTATTTACTGCTCATAAATGAATATGATTTATTACATTGCGTCTGTATACATATTAATGCTACTTAACAAGATTTAGTATATGGTATGTCCTTAATTTGCAACTGTGACTCATATAAACTTTAAGAGCTGATGTGATGTGCTACACAAAGCCCTGTAAGATTTTATGTCAGCTTGTATCAACCGGAAGTCCATTTTCCCACAGGGGATATAGTCATGTCTTGTCAAAAGGCATCATATCATGGAAGACCCATTCTGATTTCTTCATCTTACTAACTTTAAGCAAAAAAGAGGAAAAATCAGAGTAACATCTACTATTTTAGGAAACAATACAGAGAGAAAGCTGAAATGACACACTACTAGAGACGCTTACTAAGTACTTACTGGAGACAAAGACATTTTTTCCACCAGGATTCTTGGAAAATAAATTGAGATTGACATTACAAAAAGGACTGTATTTTTTATTAATATTAAGCTTTTTACCAATGTAATTTTGAAAGTTTATCCTTAGGATAGGCTATCAATATCAGATGGATGAGGGTCCGACTCCTGGAACCCCACTAATAAACTGACTGAAGGGCCACGGGGCTCCAGCATGAACGTCCCCTTCTTTGTTTACTAGTACTACAGAGTTAAAGACAAAGACCCTTGTGCAGGTCAACATATGGTCTGTATTGGTGCCAATAAAGGGAACTCTACTTAACCACTTCCATACCAGATGCAGATGTGCAGTTTTGGAGGGCTATAACATTTTTATCATTTGCGTTATTCAACTATTTTCTGCGTCTTTTTTTGGTGACACATAGGGCTTTATTTTTATGTTGTTTTTATTTTTGCATGTGTTTAAATTTTTTTTTATAACCGGGAAAATATAAACAAAAGAGGAGGGAAAACGTGTCTGTTTTTCACTTTCCTTTTCTTTTTTATTTAATAACACAAAACTTTCTAAAATAGTTTTTACTCTCCATTATGGTAATTTTTATTTTGTATGTTGTCGTCGAGGGAGGGGCTATAACCTTTAATAATAACGTTTTATTGGCGTATTATTTTATTTATTTTATTAATTATTTTATTTACATTTTTTTTTACTTTTCTATTAATTTTTTTATTTTTTATTTTTTTTACATTCTGCTGCCATAAATCTTCCCTGTCTTCTTTCTGGGAGCTCTGGCTGAAGTTACAGCCGGCACCCCATTTCAGCAGCTACACGATTTCGTGCAGCTGCTGAGTTCTGCTTGGACATACCGGTACATCCTTGCAGAACAAGGCAACCACCTTCCGGATGTAAAAACCCAATGGGCAGTCCGGAAGTGGTTAATGTATAGTAAGTGCAGAAGAGAAACTGAATTGAGCAACTGTAACATCCTCACAATAGCCATTTTAGTCTTTGTTGTTTTTTCCGATACTGGAACAGCCATTACTAAAGGTACAGACACGTTCCTGGTAAATAGTGCAGGGAAGTGAGATCCAGAGAGAAGGGGTTGCATGGCTGACTCCAAATCAGTTACGGTGGATTCTCGGGCGGATAGTATATTTGTACCTTCTGATCTGAGAGGGCTGCAAGGATTTTGGGGCTTCAGAAGTTCTTTTAAAGGGGTTGTGCATGGCTTCAAAAACATGGCCGCTTTCTTCTTCTTCTGTTGGGCACATGGCCATGCTGCAGCTCAGTCCCATTCATTTTAATGGAATGGAGATGTGACATTGGGGCTTAAGTTGTTTTTGGAATAAAAGGTTATTAAGGTCATCAAGCAAACTTTAAAAGTTATTCTCCATTTTACAAACAGTGAGTGGAGGATGGGGCATATGGGACCATGTCGGGGCTGTTTGGTTATGAATTTCTCTGCAGCATTTTGGGCTAGCTGAAGGCAATGTATTTCTCTATCTGGAATACCTACGTATAGGACAATACAGTAGTCCAGACATGACGTTATGAAGGCATGGACCAGCGTGAAGATGTCTTCTGTTGGAATATGGCGTTTGTTTTTTGCAATGTTCCCTAAGTGAAAGTAAGAAGACTTGATAATAGAAGATTCCTGGATCCTGAGAGACAATTCCCCATCAATAACTACAACCAAGTTTCACAGTCTGTTCTTTCATGAGTTGTGTTTCATAGAGATAGAAGTGATGGATGTGCGATTTGCCATTTTGCCGTTGACCTGCAGCCATGAGAACTTCAGTTTTGTCTGGGTTCAGCTTTAGCCAGCTGGTATTCATCTATTCTTGTAGTTCAGCTGGGCATAGATTTAGAATTTATTCTAAAATGAATAATATTCATTCTTTTCTCATTAGTCACCACAGAAAAATGTCCATAATAACAAAGCAAATCAGTCTTGTAAAATTTGTGCAAATTTATTAAAATTAAAACAAGACTGAGATTATCTAGTCTGATAAAACCAGGATTAAATTCTTTGGTCTGAATGTGTGGCAGAAACTATGCAATGCTCATCACTTGGCCTATACTATTTTTGCAGTGAACCATGATATTGTCAGCATGGTTCTATGGGGTCATATTTTAGTTGCAAGGACTTGAAGGCTAGTTATGATCCAGTGAAAAATGAACGGAGCAAAGTGCAGAGGGATCCTTCATGAAAACCCGCCCCAGAGCCCACTTGGCCTCAGACTTGGGTGAAGGTTAACCTTCCAGTATGACAAAGACTCGAAGCATACAACCAAAATAATGCAGGAGTGGTTCCGGGGCAAGTTGATGGATGTCCTTGAGTGGCCCAGCCAGACCCCAAACTTGAATAAAAAGGAACATCTCTGGGGAAACCTGCAAATAGCTGTGCATCAGCACTGCTTATCCAACCTGACAGAGCTTGTAAAGCTCTACAAAGATAATAGGAAAAATTCTGAAATACATGTGTCCCAAGACAGTAGTGTCATACTCAACCTGAGGCTGTAACAACTGCAAGAGATGCCTCAATAAAGTACAAAATAAAGGAGCTAAAAACTTATGTAGTTGTGATATGACAGTTTAGGGATACCCTTAGACTGTGCATCCAGCCAGAACGTGATACAATAGAGGTGCAGCTCAGTAATTAGTGGCAGCATGTACTTACTGCTAATGGCACCTGTACTCTTACTATGGCTTCAAATGGTAGAGTCCAGGCATGTCCCAGCAGCATCTGTCATGCTATAGTGGCCAGGACACACATGTAGTCTCTCATGTGTGTCCTGGCCACATAGGCCGAGACTGCTGCAAACATTCCACAGTGGAGCTGGCCATGGCTCCCAGCCATGATGTCTAGGTGGCAGACCCAGCTTTCAACCATTGACTTGCAAATGTTGAAAACTAAATCCATAACAATAATTGACATGCAGCACAGCACAAGATACTTTGCAGTGTGTTTTTATTCCTCCATGTGGGGATAGGATTTGTTTAAATCCTACCCGCTACACCACTACTGTATATTGCAATGGGATAGTCGTTGCAAGTATGCCACTATGTCCTTGGCCTAAGGGCACCCTAGTATTATTAATGCTAAGGACCCATGTTGCAGAAATACAGCATTTTTGTCTGCTGCAGAAATGAAGCAGAAAAAGTGCTGACTTTTACAATTACCAGCAAACTGAGGCTGAGGCCCCATGTGGCTGAAACGCAGAGTTTTTTGTTGCAGATTTTGTTTCATTTTTTTGAAGCCAAAGCCAAGAATGGCTACAAAAGGAATGTGAAATAAATAGAAAGTTTCTTATACTTCTCCCTTCTACTTAATCCACTCCTGGCTTTGGCTCAAAAAGACTCAACAAAATATGCAACAAAAAAAGCTGCATTTCCGGAACATTGGGCCTCAGCC
The DNA here is from genome assembly GCA_947044405.1 of Leptodactylus fallax. Taxonomy (NCBI): domain Eukaryota; kingdom Metazoa; phylum Chordata; class Amphibia; order Anura; family Leptodactylidae; genus Leptodactylus; species Leptodactylus fallax. Next base: position 207,655 of record CAMRHE010000623.1, read on the forward strand.
TAAAGCCGGTTGCAGACCACTGTGGCTGTGATCAGTGTGCTATCCGTGTATTTCATGGATAGCACACTGACCCATTCTTTTCTATGGGCCCATACACATGACTGTAAATATCATGGTCCCGTGTGCAGGCCGACAGTCCGGGCCGCAAAATATAGAACAGGTCCTATTCCTGTCCTATCTTGTGGCCCTTGCTTCCGTGGCTCCTATTCATTTAATGAAAGGAGCCGCGGAAGCACGGCCCGTGCACGGGCGGCACACGGGGGACACCCCCGTGTCACCCTTGTGCTGCCCTTGCCTTTAATTCACAGCTGGTCGGTTGCAACCGGCCTTAATGAGATTTCATTAATCTCATCCACACAATGCAGAAAAAAAGCCGTGAAAAAGCTGCATTTTCAAAAACGTGTGTTTGGGAAAAAAAAACACTACATATGTATTTTAGCTGCAGAATCACAAACATTTCCCTACAGATTAAATAGGGAAAGATAAAAAGCATAAAATATGCAGCAAAAACTGTGTCTGTCACCACAACCGAGCATATATCGACTAAAGCGACTAAATTTCAGTAACGGAGGCAACGATTCAAAGGGAAAACAGTGGTTGATTCAGGTGACCCTAACCTATTTACCTATGGGGCTGGGTTGATATACTGGGTCTTCGTGACAGACTGCATTTAATAAAGTTGCACACATTTCTACAAACCTGATAAAGCTTTGCTATTGCGGAGTATTTGCAGATTAAAGAACTGGAAAAAAAATGAAATTTAAGAATAAATCGATTACCAGAAAGCACAGTAACGCACAATTTACATGAAAGTCGCCGCATATCTAGGAAAATGATGACATCACGATCAATAAACACCATGCCCAATTCAATGGCAACCAATATTGGGGAAGGACTACGAGTTCCACCCACCATTACAGGTCACAGTAACAACCACCTGATTTCTGGTTGTATTTTCAGTAGCAACGGACAGAAGAACAAGACATTCCCTTACGTCCCACCAGCAGCACAATATTGGGGTATTTCTGCCCCTGTATGCTGGTAGGACAGAATGGAATTTTTACTAAAGACCTGTAAATAGTTAAAAATAAGACCCTCCTCCTCTCAATATAAGGAAGGAAAACCCACCTCCATATTGAGTTTTGTTATAAAGTTACCCCCTCCTCTTTCCATCTCAGTCTGTGTCCTGTTCTTGAGGTCTGTGCTTTGGCTGCCTCAGCCTTGCTTCTATGCTTGCTTCAGGCTTTTCCCTATCCTTCTGTGAAGGAAACTTTGGGTGTTTTTTTTTTCTTTTCCGTACTTTGATGGCAACCTGCTCACACTCTGCTTCTCCTGGTTGCTGGAGCTGCATGCGCATGTCCTCCCTGTGGTGTCATCTGACATCTTTTTTTTTGTCTTGTGATTCCTCAGCATTTCCCCTTACCTGTACTGGCAGAAGGGAGGGTTGAAGCCGCCTGCTGACGTCACTTCCCCCCTTAGTTTGCGTTTCTTCTTGGGCCTTCTTTTGTTCCTCCTCTTTTGTTTTAGAAAAGGGGAAAGGAATAAAACAGTTAAATAAGTATAAAAAGGGCTATTTCAGATAGTTCAGTGAACTATTGGTCTTCAGCTGGTCTTTGATTAGCAGCAAATTGTGCAGACATGTTCTAAGTTTGGCTGAGCAAGAGGGACACACAGCTAAAGTGTATTGCTACAGCCCTGAGCCAGGGAATATATATGCTGCCAGCCTTGAGAGAGGGGCAAATGGTGGATTCATCTAAAAGCCAGGAAGGCCACGGTCCAACCTCAGTGGACCATGTTGAGTATGGATGCATCACTCTCAGGTTGGGGAGCTCTCCTGGACGAGATTCCTGTCCATGGGTCCTGGAATACCCTTGAGAGGATGATGTCGTCCAACTGGAGAGATCTCTGAGCTGTACGGTTGGCACTCCTGCACTTCTCCGATCTACCAGTGCGGAAAGCAGCAGAGTGCAGTCAGACAACGTGATGACAGTTCTCTACTTAAACAAACAGGGAGGAGCTCGGTCTCAACCTCTTCTAAGTGAAGTGAGGAAGATCTTGAGTTGGGCAGAGAAGAATCTAATCTCTCTCTGCCTTACATATCAAGGGATCGCTGAATGTGATAGCGGACCAATTGAGGCATGGTCTCGCCATTCCAGGGGAATGGTCTCTCCATATAGAAGTCTTCCAGGCAATTACCCAGAAGTAGGGTTATCCAGAAGTAGACCTGATGGCAATCAGACTCAATGCCAATGTGGAGAAGTTCTGCTCTCTTTACCAGGAGGACAATCCCTTGGCTGTGGATTCCCTGTCCATCCTTTGGAGGTCCAGGCTGGCATACATATTCCCTCCAGTTTCCATGATACCGATGGTATTGATGAAATTCAGAAAGGACCAAGTCTCAGTAATCACCATCCTTCCATTCTGGCCAAAGAGAGCTTGGTTTTCCCAACTCATACAGAAGAGTCGCGGGTCTTATTGGAGGCTTCCCCCAATCCAGAACCTGGTGTCTCAGGGCTCCTGGCTCTGCCAGGATCTGAAATACTCCAATCTGACAGCCTGGAGGTTGACCAGTCCTTATTACGATCTAGAGGACTCTCTGGAGCCGTCCTGAGAACTCTCTCTCTTTCTAGAGCAGAGTCTACTAATATGAACTATGCCAGGATATGTTCCATCTCTATTGCCTGGGCTACAAGAAAGGGGATTTAGGGATCCAATCTTCCAGTCAAGATGTTCTTGAGTTCTTTCGGGACACCCTGGACAAGGGCCTTAGTCCTTCTACATTGAAGGTTCAAGTCTCGGCCTTGTCAACCTGTTTAGGTAGACAGCTCCCTCCGGACCCTTTAATAAAAAAGTTCCTTAGAGGAGAAACCAGATTAAGACCTCCTATAACTCACCCCATTCCTCAATGGGACTTGTCCACAGTCCTAAAAGGACTTTGTGAGCCTCCTTTTTGGGCCTCTGGAGGAAGTGGGTCTTAAGTTTGTCACACTTAAAACAGTGTTTTTGTTAGCAGTCACCTCAGCCAAAAGAATTGGGGAACTGCCAGCTTTATCCTCCATGGAACCGTACATCTCCTTTCATGAGGATAGAGTACAATTGTGCTTTATGCTGAGGATTCTGTCCCAAGATACGCTAACTTGAACTAGGTAATATCCTTACTGGTATATTTTCCAGAAGCTGTTACTCTCTTTTTCTGGCAAAAACAAAGGGCTCTCCTGGACTTGGTGGATTAGAGAGACCATAAGGTTGGCCTTTATATCGCAGGATCTAGATCCTCCTGAATTTGATATGGCTCACTTCACCAGATTTGTTTCTATATCCTGGACAGAAAGAAACTCTGTCTCTCTAGAACAGATTTGTTCAGCAACCTCTTGGAGTTCACATTAAACTTTTGCGAACCATTATAAATTAAATTTTAGGGGAGCGGAGGCCACTACTTTGGCTGTACCGTGCTAAATTCTGTCTGTCAAGACCTCCCTAGGGGTTCTTCTTGCTAGATCCCCAATATTGTGCTGTTGGTGGGACGTAAGGGAAGCAGAGATTATGATGTTAATCTGTTTTCCCTTAGTCCCAACAGCAGCACAAGACTCCCTCCCTATATTTAATGCATATTGTCTTTATAATTACACAGTTGGGGGATGGGTCATCCTTGATTATATTGAGAGGAGGAGGGTCTTATTTTTAACTATTTACAGGTCTTTAGTAAAAATTCCATTCTGTCCAACCAACACAAAGGGGCAAAAATACCCCAATATTGTGCTGCTGTTGGGACTAAGGGAAAACAGATTAACATCATAATCTCTGCTTTTTCATGTTCTGTGAGTGTGTGTCCACACTTGTAAAGGTACGGATTCCAAAAAGATATATTGTCCAGGTTATGAGATTATGTCAAGATTTCTTATGTCTGCCAGCATAACTAAACAAATGACAGGTTATTTTGTGCAATGTTTAATTCTGTCAACTCCCTAAAAGAAATCTGATCAAAAAAAAAGTCCAAAATAAGAATGTGCAAGATAAAATGAAATGTCTTTGAGAAAACGTTTCATCTTATGAATGCTATTAAGATGCAGGCTGTTCCATTTAGCCGCAGATTTAAGATGACTGAAGAGTTCTTAGCGGGCAGAACACACACTGTTGATTAAAGCAGATTTTTTTTTATACCTATGGAATGACCAGAGCTCTTGGGTCAAACAATACAGATCAGGAATGAAAGGATTCTTATTTCCAATCAAGTGACAATTACAGGTTATCAGCTGGAGAGAAGATCAGAAATTACTTTTTTTTTTCAATTGCTTTCCTTTGCATACATTACCGTATGTTAGCCAGGAGATTATACATTATGGGTCATTTTTCGTTTAGGTTTTTCAATAATTGAGCGTGACTATTTCAGCTGGATATGACGCCATTAAACCAATGTATGGCTGAAGTTTAGTTATTGTTTCATTTATAGTCATAATGGAAAGTCTTTAACTCCTCCAGTATATGCAGGCAAAATGATGACCTGTTATGTGTTATAAAAGATATGGTAAAATAAAATAGGTAAAAATCCACAATAAATATAGATGAAGCCCATAGGCACGTATTACTTGACACTTAAGTCTAAGGCCCCACATAGCGAAGCGCAGCCAAAAAAAAAACACAGCGGAAATGCATTGCGATTTTGCAGAGTTTTACACTTTCTGCCCCTATTATACCTACACACATGGACAAAATTGTTGGTACCCCTCGTTTAATGAAAGAAAAACCCACAATGGTCACAGAAATAACTTGAATCTGACAAAAGTAATTTGCCAGACTACATATTGACAAGCCACAAAGCTTCTGGGAGAATGTCCTATGGACAGATGAGACAAAAATCGAAATTTTTGGCAAGGCACATCAGCTCTATGTTCACAGACAGAAAAATGAAACATATCTTGAAAAGAACACTGTCCCTACTGTGAGACATGGGGGAGGCTCTGTTATGTTCTGGGGCTGCTTTGCTGCATCTGGCACAGGGTGTCTTGAATCTGTGCAGGGTACAATGAAATCTCAAGACTATCAAGGGATTCTAGATAGAAATGTGCTGCCCAGTGTTAGAAAGCTTGGTCTCAGTCGCAGGTCATGGGTCTTGCAACAGGATAATGACCCAAAACACACAGCTAAAAACACCCAAGAATGGCTAAGAGGAAAACATTCGACTATTCTGAAGTGGCCTTCTATGAGCCCTGACCTAAATCCTATTGAGCATCTTTGGAAGGAGCTGAAACATGCCGTCTGGAAAAGACACCCTTCAAACCCCAGACAACTGGAGCAGTTTGCTCATGAGGAGTGGCCAAAATACCTGTTGAGAGGTGCAGAAGTCTCATTGACAGTTACAGGAATCGTTTGATTGCAGTGATTGCCTCAAAAGGTTGTGCAACAAAATATTAAGTTAAGGGAACCATCATTTCTGTCCAGGCCTGTTCCATGAGTTTTCTTTTTTTTTTAAATTCTGTTGAAGCATGGTTGAAAAGCAATGTCTAACTTTCATTTGTTAATTTTCATAGAATTTTTATTTATTATTACTTTTGTCAGATTCAAGTTATTTCTGTGACCATTGTGGGTTTTTCTTTCATTAAACAAGGGGTACCAACAATTTTGTCCATGTGTGTAAATGGAAAACGCTGCAGATTTTTTTCTGCAATATGTGGATGGGATTAGCCAGAATCCCATTCACTTTACGCAACATGGGGCTTCAGCCTTAGACTTCATCTTAGAGTCCATACATTAAAGTGGTTGTCTGGGCAAAAATTTTACTTTTTAAATAAACCAGGGAAGGTGAAATTTTTTTTTTTTTAAAACGCCATACTCACATGTCCCTGGTGCTCCGATGTCCTCCTATCGCAGTTCAGTCCTTCTGCTCAGCTGTCTTCTTGCAGTGAAATTCCTCACCACCTGTGATATCCCAGGTCCCTTCCACTGAAGCTGCTGATTGGCCTCAGCAGTCTCTTGCGGCCGGAACTTCCACTGGAAGATGGACCGTCAGGACCTGACCACGTTGGAAGGCACCGGAGCACCAGGGACAGGTGAGTTTGATTTTTTTTTTCACCTCCCTCGGCTTATTTAAAAAATAAAATTTTTGCCTGGAATATGAAATGCAGCTAAAATAAACACTGGTGAAACTGCATTTTTTTGAGCCAAAGCCAGGAGTAGATTAGGCAGAAGGGAGAAGTTTAAGAAGCTTCCTATATATTTCCCATTCCTTTTGTAGCCATTCTTGGCTTTGGCTCAAAATTCCTGTAAGGAGCCGGACCGGAACCTCCGCGGCGGCATGCGGGAGTTGCCGGTCCATTCCTCTAAGTGCTCCTTCCGGCCCCTAGGGAGGCAGGCTGGAACCTCTGCGACGGCTTGCGGGGGTTGCTGGTCCTTCCCCGCTTGGGTCATGGTATTCCCTTCCAGAGCAGGGGCTTGGTCGGAACCTTTATTTTTGGGACTTCCGCTCCAGGTAATTGCTGGCTATTCAGTTTCCCCTGGTAGTGAGCGTTGCATATTTCCTGTCCTGTTACCTCCTGCCTAGACCTCCTGCTTCTGTGTTTTGACTATCCTTCTGGCCTCCTGTTTTTGTACCTTGTTTTTCCTCTCCTGCTAACTACCCCGGCTTATCTTCAGACTTTGTCCTCCTCAACTCCGATTTGGTACCGCTCTGCACTCCTGTTACCGACCCAGCTTGTTTGACACATCTATTTGGACTTCCCTTTTGTACTTCACTAACCTCACGCTGACAACTTGAACTGTACGACAACTCTTTGGAACTCTGCTGCCATCTACTGCTTGCCGCCATCCGCTGCTTTCTACTCTGCAGACTGACATCCCTACTCCTGCTACTACTGGTAAGTGATTCCGGTTTCTGTTCTGCTGTGTCTGGTGGTGTGCTCTGCGTCCAGCGCTCTCTGGTCTGTGCCGCTCCTCCCGGCAGTAGCTTCCAAGTCCATCCCCACCATCAGGGGCCCTGGTGAACATCTCTGGGGGGTGGGGTTCGGTGTGGTTAGGAGAGTGCGGAACATTCATCACGGTTTTTACCATTTGATTCTGTTTGACTGGTGCTGGGACTCGCTGCTTAGCTCTACGCTGCATCTGTTTCCTAACAATTCCGCAGCAAAATCTGCAACAAAGAACGTGCTTTTCCTCAACATGGGGCCTCAGCCTAAATCTAATGGGGAAAACAAGAGCGTTTCCTCAGGTATAATTGATATGCTGCGATTTTCAAAAACGCAGCCTTTCCACGCAATATGTGGATGGGATTAGCCAGAATCTCATTCACCTTGTTGGTACTGTAAAATGCAGCATTTTTTTCTGATTTGCTTCCGCAACGTAGGACCTTAGCCTGAAGGGAGTCTGTCAGTAGAAAGAGCAGTATCAGGCTAAGGCCCCACATTGCGGAAATGCAATTTTTTTTGTTGCAGATTTTTCAGGGTTTTTTTAGCCAAACCCAGAAGTAGATTGAGCAGAAGATAGAAGTATAAGAGCTTCTTATATATTTCTCATTCCTTTTGTAGCCTTTCTTGGCTTTGGCTCAAAAAACTGCAGTTCCATTTTTGTGAAAATCAGGGTTTTATTCTTATGCAAATTAGCTGAAAAGGGCTTTCGAGGCATTTCTTCTCCTTCCAGGGCTTCGCTGTCTAGTTTTGACAGCCACCCTTAACTGCAAAGTGTGGCAACGGATGGAACACTTAAAGGAAATGTATCATCATTTTTAAATGTACAGTGGGGAAAAAAAGTACTTAGTCAGCCACCAATTGTGCAAGTTCTGCCACTTAAAAAGATGAGGCCGGCCTGTAATTGACATCATAGATAGACATCAACTATGAGAGATAAAATGAGAAAACATATCTATAAAATCACATTGTCTGATTTTTTAAGAATTTATTTGCTAATTATGGTGGAAAATAAATATTTGGTCACCTACAAACAAGCAAGATTTCTGGCTCTCACAGACCTGTAACTTCTTCTTTAAGAGGCTCCTCTGTCCTCCACTCATTACCTGTAGTAATGGCACCTGTTTGACATTGTTATCAGTATAAAAGACACCTGTCCACAACCTCAAACAGTCACACTCCAAACTCCACTATGGTGAAGACCAAAGAGCTGTGGAAGGACATCAGAAACAAAATTGTAGACCTGCACCAAGCTGGGAAGACTGAATCTGCAATAGGCAAGCAGCTTGGTGTGAAGAAATCAACTGTGGGAGCAATAATTAGAAAATGGAAGACATACAAGACCACTGATAATCTCCCTCGATCAGGGGCTCCACGCAAGATCTCACCCCATGGGGTCAAAAGGATCACAAGAATGGTGAGCAAAAATCCCAGAACCACACGGGGGGACCTAGTGAATGACCTGCAGAAAGCTGGGACTAACGTAACAAAGGCTACCGTCAGTAACACACTACGCCGCCAGGGACTCAGATCCTGCAGTGCCAGACGTGTCCCCCTGCTTAAGCCAGTACATATCCGGGCCCGTCTGAAGTTTGCTAGAGAGCATTTGGATGTTCCAGAAGAGTATTGGGAGAATGTCATATGTCAGATGAAACTAAAGTAGAACTGTTTGGTAGAAACACAACTCGTCGTGTTTGGAGGAGAGTGAATGCTGAGTTGCATCCAAAGAACACCATACCTACTGTGAAGCATGAGGGTGGCAACATCATGCTTTGGGGCTGTTTCTCTGCAAAGGGACCAGGACGACTGATCAGTGTACATGAAAGAATGAATGGGGCCATGTATGGTGAGATTTTGAGTGCAAACCTCCTTCCATCAGCAAGGGCATTGAAGATGAAACGTGGCTGGGTCTTCCAGCATGACAATGATCCCAAGCACACCGCCAGGGCAACGAAGGAGCGGCTTCGTCAGAAGCATTTCAAGGTCCTGGAGTGGCCTAGCCAGTCTCCAGATCTCAACCCCATAGAAAACCTTTGGAGGGAGTTGAAAGTCCATGTTGCCCAGCAATAGCCCCAAAACATCACTGCTCTAAAGGAGATCTGCATGGAGGAATGGGCCAACATACCAGCAACAGTGTGTGCCAACCTTGTGAAGACTTACAGAAAACGTTTGATCTCTGTCATTGCCAACAAAGGATATATAACAAAGTATTGAGATGAACTTTAGTTATTGACCAAATACTTATTTTCCACCATATATTGCAAATACATTCTTTAAAAATCAGACAATGTGATTTTGTGGATTTGTTTTCTCATTTTGTCTCCCATAGTTGAGGTCTCAGGCCTCTGTCATCTTTTTAAGTGGGAGAACTTGCACAATTGGTGGCTGACTAAATACTTTTTTTCCCCACTGTATTTATTAAAACCAGATAGTGAGACATAACAATTTTTTCTAATTTGTTTTTATTCCCTTATTATAGATTTTTTGACAGCATTTAGTGATATGCTTTACAGCATTCTCACAGTCATAGGCAGCAATAGACTGGAGCCAAATCATTGAAGTCTATGGAAGAGTTGATCTTGTAATCCTATCTGTAATGTAAGTGAGTTGACTGCTGGAAAGAAAGCCCCTACAGAACTGGCAAGTGAATGTCTATTATTAGGCTTAGTCGACAGAGTGAACATTGCACTTTTAAAAAATATATATAGATAGTGACATGTAAAATTTAAAAAAAAATGTTTAAAAACCTGTTTAACATAAAAACTTTTAATTGTAATTTTGGTGACACATTCCTTTTAAGGGAGAGAAATGTAATAAAATAATGGAAAACAAAGTTTCCGTGACGTAACCAGTTAGGTTTATTATTAATTTTCCAAAAATCTCTGGTTCGCCTCTCAAGAATCACTACTCCAAGATCATGACACTTTTGCACCCCACGTGACAGCTGAGGACCAATCACAGGCTTCAACGATCCACCAAGGCCTTTGACAGGGCTGGTGGATTGTCGGCTGGCTGATTGCGGCTGTTTTTTATTTTTTTTTAAATAGGCCATTACCTGCTGGAGTAACCCCAGCAAGTAACGGGCCGTATTTACTTACCAATCCCCACTCCTGCCCACAGCTGTCTTCCCTCCAGTCTTCCAGGAGGCCCTGTGCATCGTGGGCTGAAGGGGAGGGGGCTGTAGGTAGGAGCGAGGTTTAGTAAGTAAGGCCGGGATCGCCTGGCAGTTTAGTTCGGACCAAATACGTCCGAACAGAAACTGTTATTATTATACTGTGGGGTCTCTTCAGACCCCAGAGTATAATGATCAGAGGCCCAGGGGAGGTGACATATAAAAACCAGTTTTACTCACCTCTCCAGGGCTCCAGTGTGACCTTGCAGTCTTCATCCCTCTTCAATAATGTCACAGATGTCACGTGGGTCAGGCCCTTGTAGCCATGCATATTGACGCGGCATAACTGTGTGATGTCATCGAAGAGGACTGAAGACGGCAATGGAGTCGTGCCGGAGCCCAGGGGAGATAAGTAACATTGTTTTTTAAGCTTGTCACCTCCCCTGGGCCTCCAACCATTATACCATTATCCAACCAAGTAAAATAATAGTGCCAAACTCGAAATTTTTGCAATATTTGACACCGTAGGGGCCACTTATGGGACATAATATTGTGTGAAGGGGCCACTGCAGTATGTTATACTGAGTGCAGGGGCTGCTATGGGACATCATACTTTGTGCAGGTGCCACTATGGGACATTATACCTTGTGAAGGGGTCACTATGGGACATCATACTGTGTGCAGTGGCTGCTATGGGACATTATACCTTGTGAAGGGACCACTATGGGACTTTATACTGTGTGGAGGGGCTGCTATGGGGCATTATACTGTGTGAAGAGGCCGCTATGGGACATTATTCCTTGTGAAGGGGCCACTATGGGACATTATACTGTGTAAAGGGGCCGCTATGAGACATTATACTGCATGGAGGACACTTTGGGACATTATATTGTGTGAAGGGGCCACTCAGTCACATTATAGTCTGTGTAAATGGGACGTTATACTGTAAGGGGGCACTATGTCATGGGGGGGCCAAAGTCAAATTTTGATATGGGGGAATAATAGAAGAGGCCTGAAAAGGACTGAAGATGTCAGGGAACACACACCAGACCTTGCAAGAGTGTCCAGGATAGGTGAGTATCTGTCTTTATTATTTTAGCGCACCTCCCCCAGTCCTTTGCTTATTATACATTGTACATTGGGGTCTGAAGAGAGGAATTCAGATCAGAGTAGCGAGAATGGTGGAAGAATAAATAGGAAATAAATGTTTTATTATTTTATCACATCCCCCCACCCTAGTCAACTTGGAAAACCCCTTTAAAAATTGTATGTCTTGTTGCATTGAGCTTCTGGGAAGCGCTTGAGTTTATGAGGCATAGAAGCATACCGTCATGCCCTTTGGTCAGATGGCCATGCTGCAGCTCAATCCCATTTAGAATGAATAGGGCTGAGCTGCAATACCAAGCACAACCACTATACAAGTTATGGCGCTCACTATGCTCGGTAAAATTTGAAGAGCCAACGGCAATCAATATCATAGTCCCAAACAACTGCTTTAAGTTATTTCTACCACCATCTGTTGGGACATTTATAGTGAAGCGCTGCTTTGAAGCTACTTTCAATAATTTCAGAAATTAAATCACCGGCATTTTCTTAATATAAGGCTATCGCCAAGATCACTGCCTTCAGCTCTGGAAACATTTTAATAACAGTGATGGCTCATGGGATCTTCTCAGCAACCAAAAGAAATTGGAATTTTCCAACAGCTCTGCTTCTTATCATAAACGTATTTTTTTTCAATAATCTAGTATATCCTTGAAAGCAACTTCAAGGTGGAGCTTGTTTTTAATACTGCATTGGCGCTATAACGCTATATCTTTCACTGGTTTCTAATTATAATAGCGTCCTGTTTCTTCAAGGCATTACAATGTGTTATACGCACTCCTTTATTTTAAAGCGACCCTCAGGACCCTCCAGTGTATATGCAGAAATGGTCTAATATTCATCTTTTTCACTGGTGTGAAAGTAATCTTAGCTTTGCAATCGTTCTACCCTTAGGCCGGTTACACATGACTGTGTGCTAGCCGCCGGCAGTGATTGAACGGTCGTGTGCGTGGACCCACAGAAATTAATGATTCATTGTGCTATCCACGCCATGGTCGTCTGCAATGGTCCTTAGTATAATAGAAATCCACACTCCATACACTGAATGTACCATCTGATGACTGCAGAATTACGCCCTCTAGGGGAAGGTAAAAAAAAAAAAAAATGAAATGAAAAAATATATATTTCAAAATTCAAATTACCCAATATTCCTATATCACAAATAAAAATAAATAGAAAATAAACATAAATACATTAGGCCCCCTGCAGCTTAAAATTTCCAAACTATAAAAATATTTAAGCCATATGGTCAACACCAAAAAGACGCCGAAAAATTAAAAATAAATAAACGGTTGAAGTGGGAAGAGGTAAATCACTCTCGGCAGCCAATAGCTCTGACAAGACGTCAGAAAGGGAGAAGTCACCAGATCACATGTATCAGAAATCTTTGTACCATGACGTAAGTATCCCTATCCATTTAGGCTAAGGCTCCACGTAGCCAAACGCAGCAAAAAAACGCGGCCCAAACACATCACGTTTTTTTCCTCAACGTTTTTCACAAAAAGTCTTTCTGTTTCACAAACCTTTCTGCTTCTATTATACCTATACAGAAAACGCCAGCGTTTCCGTAAATATAATTGACATTCTGCGATTTTCAAAAACTCAAGCGTTTTTTACACTGCAGATTTTTTTCTACAATGTGTGGATGGGATTAGCCAGAATCCCATCCACTTTGAAGGTACTGCAAAACTCCACGGTTTTTATCAATGCTACATGGGGCCTCGGCTTAAGATGGGAAAACCGCATAACCAGGGGTGAGGGTGCAGTAGGTGTAGTAGCATTTGTCCCCGGGAGCCTAAGGCTAGATTCACATGAAAGAGGTCCAAAACAAAGTCCATTTATCACGGCAGTATTGCTCCCGAGGGGCACCTGTTTTCACGGATCCCTCATACATTTCAGTATGGAGGGAAAATAGGACTTAACCTATATTTTGATGGTCCATGACAACAGCCTGTCAAAATAACGGTCGTGTGAATATCCCCCATTCATTGACATTGAAATTAATGTTGCAGTGTGACGTCTGTTAAAAAAAAAAAAACGTCACACAGCCAGTATTCACTGTCATGTGAATGTAGCCTAAGGGGGACATAAGGTTACATTGAAAACAGCATACTATAGGTAAAAAAATCAGAGATGACCAGCTGGCAATAACCTAACATCATCTTTAGAATACAGAACGCAACCTGAGGGAGATTCAGTGAGAACAGCAAAGATATTATGAAGATCCATGAAGACCTTTTACTATCCATTTAAACCCTTAAGGACTAAGGCATTTTTCGCTGTGAGGACCGCAGTACTGAAACTTTTGCCTCCCAAAATTTCAACAGTGACCGAATTTATCGGTTAGTTAACATTTTAGCAATATGAGAATTAAAAAAAAAAAAATCATGAATTAATATTATTTAGAGTTTTTTAGACCCAAAGTATAATAATTTAATCTGAGACAAAACCCAAATTGCTTGGTTTTGTTACAAACAGTACAATTTGAAATATTCAGGTCAAATCAGCTTCGTTGCAATCCAATTCGCCCATCTCTAAGAATGTTTTTTTGTTTGTTGATAAAATTAATTCTACCATTGGTTATTCACATTTACTTTTTTACTATTTTTATATTACATTAGGGTTAATTTATGTGACATTTTTAACCCCAGTAAGAGTAGTAATAATATTTTTTCCATTTTGTGTTTCTATTACTGATAAAGTTTAAGAATATGTTATCATTGCCTGTGTATAAGAAATGTAGAGACATCTGTACAGGAGCTATGAACTGGCATCTCAGGCGGCCTTGGTCAGGCCCTGGGCTGTCAGTTAAAAAATGCTAGTACCAGTGTTTACAGTGCTGGAACTGACTGAGAAAAAAAAATTAAAGGGAGCCCCCTAAGCTTTGTTTACACCTCTAGATACCATGGTTTTACTCATAGCAGCATCTAAGTTATGAGATAAAAACTTTGGAGATTTCTCCAACCCTCAACATTATAGCAATAGTGCAACTCTCAGTCTAAGGCACCCTCCCATAGGTGAGCTGCTGTGCCCAAGAGATCCCCATGATATAACTGAAAAACAGGCTGTTTCTGTTAAGACATCAGCTAGTGTTGTGATCAATAAAGAAAGACTTTCTGTATACCTTCTGTGGAATACAAGGATTCACTACTGTATCATAGACACATCAAAATAATGGACAGGCCCTCTATAAATCCAATGACTCATTGATGGCACCCTCTCGGATTGCAGACATTCTCTTTTAATTACCTCCATCATTCATCATCTCCATTTACCCAAGACCACTGGCCACAGCAGTCAATGGTGAGGGACCGATTACATCACTCTGACACATCACCAATCGTTCACCAGTAATCGCTGAGGCCAGTGTGAGCCATTGCTCTTTTGGTCCAGCCAGTCCTGATGTTGTAGAATTGCTGCTCAAGCAATTCCCAAAGGAAATGGAATTGATATTTAAGCAATGTCTTAATACACAGCAGGTAACTGACAGGACCAACAGACAGCAAGTTGAAATCATGACAATCGGCGTTCCTCAAATCACAGGCCGAATCACCCAGGAGGCTGAGAGAGAGTGCCAAAGAAGGCCAAAAAGAAGTAAAGGAAGGTTAGTATAAATCTTCTATCTATTACACTTGGAGGTCTTGTCAGACCCCAGAATATAATAATTTTACTTCTGATTCTCATGTGACAGACCCCAAAAGTTTTGTATTTGGATGAACACAAAACTTTTGAAAAATTTGTGATGAATTGGGTTATTCCAAACTGGTCAAGTCCGAGCGGTCACAGATTCAGCCAAATCAGCAAAACAAGGGCTGAGAGAGCAAACATGTGCCAGTAAACCAGGAATACAGCAGAAAACAGGGTACTGTAGGTGAGTTCTGAGAACACAGAGCCCAGAAATATAACACAATCAGAGACACCTGAGTAAGGAAAGTGTCAGCCTTGATTGGATTGGATTGGAAGTACAACCCTGAATGATTCTGTATCTCAAACCTCTGACTGATTGAACAGACCCGTGTTTCACTGGTAGGCATAGCACCCTTAAATTAATACGCATGTGGCAAATACAGATGACGTACAGAATTGCTCCCAGAATGTCACCCGCTAGTTAGAAAAGTAGGAGCACATATATTTAGATTCCTGACACCCACTACCAGAGGCAACAGAGACTGGGGGTGAACAATGGAGTTCTGGCAATAGATGAGAATGATTTAAAAAAAATAAAAAAAATTACAGCTACCATGGCTGGCCCTGAGATTTGACTTTTTCTTCGAGAACCCCTTTAAAATAGTAATTGTACAAAACACTGACATATTCATATGTAATAATAATTCAGCATTTTTCCATTCCTAGCCTCACTGAGGAGTTCTAATTACTTCATTGAAGAAAGTCCTTCAAGACCTAAATTATGCCATCATTTCACAACTTGTAGGCAATTACAGTCTATCTGGTGGGAAGGAAAGCAGAACTAGTGAGTTGGTACAATCACAGCGTGGACCACACTTAACAATGAATACATCTGAATGAATTAAAATGTTGACTGAATAATGTAGAATTGTTTTATAGGACTTTTAGTGGTGGTGATTATTAATACTGAATATGATGATTGATTCACTGAAAACCATGTATTTTCTACTTAGAAAAGGAATTGGCACAAAGATTTTTGGATTGTATGTTTTATGTGCAGAAGGAACTGCCTTTTTGGTAGGAAAAAAAATCTAAAAAAAACATATGTTTTTCGTTAAAGTGAATCTCCACCTTTTATCATTAATTTTTTAGGTCCAGATTAATGCACTGATTCATTTTTTCATATATCTTTAAAGAAATCAAAGCTTTGCTTTTTTTGATACAGAACTCCAACCCCCTGCATAAACGAGTTCAAAATTTTGGTTCAAAATTCCCAAAAATTTTCGAACAAGGCAAATAAGAAGGAGGATTGCATGACCTTGGGCATCCCTTGAAGATAATCCAATGGTGAAAGATGACATTCTGTGTGTATAGGGATAGAAGATTCATGACAGAATACAGACAGCGTGAGGACTGGTGTGTTTTGGTTAACAGAAGAGATAAATTAGATTTACTTTATTATACAAATTACAATTTACAAATTACAAATACAATTTACAAATTATTAATGAAAAGAAAAAGATAGATTTTAAGCAGAGAGACAGGAGTTAACACTGGCCGCCATCCGTTTACCCATAGCTATATATGTTACTGTCACTATGGCATTTGTGATGCTTTCTTGGTGGACACTTACTCCTTCGGAGGAACAGAACAATGGAGACCATTAAAATAGACTATAATGGGGATCTGTCGGGTGTCATTTTGAAACTGAAACCAGCGGAGGAAAAAGTCCTAAGTGTAGAACTTTTTCTTTTCCACTTTTCAGGCGGACATTGCAATGCAATGCAATCGCAACGTTTTTGAAATTGCATCATGTTCGCTGCGGATATTTTTCTGCAATGGGATTAGCCAGAATTCCATTCTCTTTGCAGTCACTGTAAAACGTCGCCGTTTTTGCCATGGCATTTCCACCATGGCAAAATCACGGCATTTACGCTACTTGGTGCCCCGGCTTAAGTAAGTAAATGTTCCTGTTAACCACACACTTCGCACAATCTAATAGTACGTTGCATGGCGGGAAGGGGTAAAGCATAAAATTACTTTCATACAATTTTTTGGGTCACCTCATTTTAAACTATGGCATATATAGTTTTGGATTGTCAAGATGGGGTAAGCATTGTTCCTTGGGTTTTTCTTTTGGTTAATTTTTGCTTTATCCTAATTTTTAATTAGGATAATTATATGATGCCTGGTCAGGAAGTTGTATAGGGTGAAACAGAACAACACTGTCATAATATGGGCTAGGATAGGGGTGGTGGGAATGACTGTTTGCGGTACTTTTATGTTTTATGATTTTTATTAAATTCTTACAATTTGCTGAATGTTTAACCCTATGGGACAGATGGTACTCTAAATAATGAAAGAATCTGCACTGGACATTAAAAACTATTTCACAACCATGACAAGTACAGGAGAGAAGAGAAATGATGATGATGATAATTAGTATCATATAATAATAGTAGATTACATTATACTCAGTTTAGAGAATATCAATTTGGCACATCTAAATTCAGAAAAATAGAGTTAACACTGGCAGAAGACATTACGTGTAAATGATGTACTTTTCATGTGGTTATTAGAACATTTTTGCAGAGCATCTGTTAAGTATTAATTTTCGGTTGGCGTGTTTTCATGTGACTAACTCTGACAGTTTCCCCTTTTCCTGCCTTGTCTCCTGTTGTGTCTAACACTTCATGCATCCAGCCAGATAACCTCATGCTGTCAGACAAGTGAGGACTGACATGTATCATTAACCTCTGAAGACTGGAAGAGTACTCGAATAAGATCTGGCATTTTACACCGTATTATTCCAAATGACACACATTACTATGGAATAAATATAGTATGCAGAGAATATTACAACTATTAATACTTCCTAATCAATAACAGCCATGTAGAGATGAGAAAACTAGTTCCTAGCAGGCCGGTTTTGTTACAAATTTTCCCAAAAATTTTAGGTAAGGCTGAACAAAAGATTCTTAGGATTCTTACTCTACTCTGGGGTCTCTTCAGGACCCGCGAAAAATAATAAACAGCTCATACTTTCCTTCACCTCTCCTGGGCTTCCTCATCGTATCTGCTGTTCTTCCCCTGGCATCTTCCAGCCTCTTCTGGTCTCTTCCGTCCTCCTCACTGACACCTGTGAATGATGTCCTCAGTACAAAACAAAACTGACAGGTGAACCTCGTGAATATTCGCAAAACAAATCTCATAAGGTCCACCCATCTTCTAAGTACAGTAGCTACTCTGTAAGTCAATTTCCGACCCATAAAAAGTACTTGAAGCATAACAGAATCGATTCTAAGGCATCAACTCTACCCAGTCCATAACCTGTATTTGTTTATGTGTCACTAGGATGATGTTAGGCAAAGACATTTGCTCTCATTTTGATTTGCCTCATCTTAAAGCAGGTCTTGAAATACATAAGGAAGAGTTATGAGACACATGACATGAATGTCCCTCTGATGCTACATGACGAGTCACTTCTGCCTTTGGAAGTCTCGTGATGGGATGTTGTGTAATGGGATGGTACTAGGATGCAGGATAAATAGCGCAGATGTGCAGTATAGGCTTCAATGGCATCCATGCTGAAGAGGAAGCATGTGTAGCACAAAACAGCTGTGACTAGCACCATTATACTGTGGTGCATCATATGTTGCATGCTTCTCCCTCTATGTAGGTTCCAATGTTTATGGAATACATAGATTATTTTACCCCAAATGTTGAGTGCCACAGTGTTACCTAAGATAGGTTAGGGTAACCTGAATCAAATGGTGTTTTCCCCTTGTGAATTGCTGCCTCTGTTGCTGAGATACTGATGTTTTTTCAATATGCAAATTAACTCTTTGGAGCAATGAGGGTGTTGCCATTGCTCCACATAGGTAAGTGGCACCAACCTTGTTGCTCCAAATGGGGGATGAGAGGCTATTTTGATATGCTGGATTCTGGTAACAGACTCCCTTCAAATTTTGGGCACAATTGCTAAAGTAGTCTAAGTTCCTCAGTATTCCAAGCTAAAATGTTCCTTCCCATTAATGAAAAAACTGCATTCTTGTACCTTTTTCAACATATGTGATGCATTTTACAGATGTATCCTTCTTTACCTTTCCTCTTAAATTTCCAGAGGTACAATATACATACATTACTGCTGTCTACCAAACACAGCGCCACACCTATCCACTGGTTGTGTGTTGGTTTTGCAGCTCCAGCCTATTTAATTCAACTGTACAAGACACAACCTGTGAACAGATGCTTATTGAACAAAATTTGCTATGTTTTTTAATTCTGGACTGGAATTTACTCTACTGTCCTAAAAAAATGTCACAAAGTCTTATGTACCCCAAATAAAAACTACGGATCCCCCAAAAAATAAGTCCTCAAACAACTCAAAAAGAAAAGGAAAAGTTTCTAACTTCCAGCTAGATATGCCAAGAATCTGTATACAATCTATCACACATGTGCCACTGTGATAAACTTGGTGCCTCTTCTGTCTCATCTCAGTCTATGATGTCTAAATATAAGACAGGACCAGTAAATCTGCCCTAGGATCTTCTAGGTAATTTATTAGACTTCACTTCTTTCCTACTCCCACTAAAACACTGACTTCACCCATAGGAATGCTTTATGCTACATATGTCATATTTCTCATTTCTACATCTATCACATCTCAATTTCTTGGCAGCTTTACTTTATCTCTATCGGACACCTTGACTGTCGGATCGCGTATTCAGCCAGACACGGTTCAGCTTTATGGTACCGCGTGTTTGATGACGCATGACTACACTCAGTGGGACATCACAAGTCATCACACACTGAATTGCTGATGTATGATCATAGAGTTAGGCAGTCAGAAGTGCTCAGAGGGAATCCAGTTTTAGAAAGGGAAAACCACCTCAATCGACTGCAGGTCCTGTGGCCTAGAGAAGTCATTCATCATTAGAGATGGATAGGGATGGTCATCTGGTGACAGCTCGTGGTTTTTCTAATGAATGTTACAATGGTTTCTTTGGAGTTGCAAACTGAGGAGGCACCATAATATTCTGTACCGCTGGATACATTTGTCTTCTGATATACAGATGAGTAAAATGTGAAAATATAAAAAAAAAAAAAAACATTTGACATTTCCATTTCCAGGCCCACTGACTGTTTCATGAGTTTTCTTTTTTAAAAAATTCTGTTGAAGCATGGTTGAAAAGCAATGTCTAACTTTCATTTGTTCATTTTCTTAGAATTTTTATATATTATTACTTTTGTCAGATTCAATTTATTTCTGTGACCATTGTGGGTTTTTCTTTCATTACACGAGGGGTACCAACAATTTTGTCCACGTGTGTGTTATATATATATATATATATATATATATATATATATATATATAAATGCAGTCCGCCAGCATCTTAAATTGATGGAGGACGGCCGTTATTGGAAGTAGCAGTACCCCATGTATCGGTCCACACAGGGACCTTTTTCAAGTCCCTGTGTGGAATTCCATCAATATACTGGCGTTCCCTGCTTTGGAGAGGGGTTTCTGCCATACAGCTTATGGCATAACCCCAGGAATGCTGGTGCTTCTACATTTTTCTTATATATATATTTTTTAATTATTTTCTATATATTTTTCTATATATTTTATTCATCTGTCTTCTATATAGTAAGTTTAGGGGTGGAACAATAAAATGTGCAGTATGAACATTTTATCCTTATTTATATTTCTAGTATGCTACAATAAATTTATACTGTATATCACCAAGCTAGTGTTTTACCATCTGTATCTGGGAATCCATTGTTTTACACTATGTGGACCAGAACCTTGAACACACGGACCGCTAAAACGGAATATAATGGGATCCATCAGGGGTTCATTCTTTTAAAGTGAAGCCACTAGATGAAAAAGTCAGACTTGCAGCACTTTTTCATCCAGCGATTTCTAACTGTCACCGCAACAGAGTCTCCAAATGGAGACTCTGACGCAGATCTCATGATGCTTAAAGGAGGCTTCCTACCATTCAAACATATCTGTTTTAGTAGATAAATGTAATCTCCATAAAATATCAATTGTGGAGCTTTATTTGAAAGGACTCGTAACTGTGCTATTCCTCTGTTCTTGCTCCTATTAATTTATGAAGGCAGTAAATTGACAGCTGGGTGTTACCAGTTGGGAGTGTCACATTATGACAGTGTCCAAAGTGCCAACAGTATCAGACTGTACAGGGACAGGAGAAATGGTAGTAGGGAGTAGTCAATTCCTCTGAGCAATGTTCCACAATTGTAATTTCATGGGGAATACTTATCACAGACGATGATGACAGGGAGTACAGAGAACTGAACCGTTTTTTTGTGGACTGGTGCCAGTGGAACCACCTGAAGATTAACGCGGGGAAGAGCAAGGAGATGGTGGTGGACTTCCGTAAAGGCAGATGCCCTCCAAAACCAGTGGACATCCTGGGGACGGGCATCGAGATTGTGAACACCTATAAGTACCTGGGTTTGCTCCTTAATAATAAGCTGGACTGGGCAGATCATATGGAGGCCCTGTACAGGAAGGGCCACAGCAGGCTCTACCTGCTTAGGAAGCTGAGAGCCTTTGGAATCCGGGGGGCACTTCTTAGGACTTTCTTCAACTCGGTAGTGGCATCAGCCATCTTCTTTGGAGTGGCCTGCTGGGGGAGCAGTATATCAACCAGGGACAGAAATAAACTTGACAAGCTGATTAGAAGGGCCAGCTCTGTCCTGGGGAGCCCACTGGACCCAGTGCAGGTGGTGGGTGACAGAAGGATACTGTCCGTGGTGAGCTCCATGCGGGAGAAGAAGTCCCATCCCATGCATGAGACTGTGATTGCGCTGGGCAGTACTGTCAGTGACCGACTGCTCCACCCTAGGTGTGAGAAGGAGCGCTATCGGAAGTCTTTCCTCCCCACCGCGGTTAGGCTGTACAACCAACACCGACCTAAGCGGAGATCATTACATACAGAGAACTGAAATATCTCTCCCCCCCCCCCCCCCCGCTACGTCCTATCTGTCTGTCTGCTATTAATGTAATGCCTTTCACCTTGGAACATTCCTGTACATGTTGTATTTGTATTTGTATCTGCTTATCTTATCTTATCTTTGCTGCTGTAACACACTGAATTTCCCCATTGTGGGACTATTAAAGGACTTTTATTATTATTATTATTATTATTATTATTATTATTATTATTAGACATGTATAGACATATCAGGAGAGATCCTCTTTAGTATCCAAACTTGATAATTCTCTTCTATAATTTGGAAATCTATTCAACTTTCAAACAGAAAAAGACAGCACCATAATTGTAATAATAGTGATGCACATGTGCCTCAGAGGGATGGATACTCTTCAAGGAAATAGATATGGCACCGGATTCTCAAGGAGAAGTGACTCTTTATTTGTCTAACAAGATAGAGATGCAACATTTTGACCCTAAAGATAACTTTTTGCCATTTCCACCAACTCCAGTTCTTTGATAGGCACTGCTCTTCTGATTCCAGCATAATTTTCTTTACCTCCCACCATTCCTGAGCAATCAGTAAAGTTAGTTTTGAAATCTGATCTGCTAATTAGACTCTCTACTGTCAACTGGGTGGTGTCAGGCAGGAGCAAACAAGAGGGTGTGATTCTAAGCTCTCTAACACTATCCAATCAGAAGCAGGCAGTGTCAGATCCCTAAATCATGCTTCCTTGTCTGCTCAGGGCCAAGTTCTCCCACTTGACAGTGAAGAGACTAATTAGCATATCATACACCAAAATTAACTGCAGTGATTGTTCAGGAACAGTGGGGGCTAGAGAAAAAAAATTCAACTGCCTCAAATTAGTTAAAGGATGCAAAGCGCTGGAGTTGGTGAAGGTGGTGGCAGGTCCTTTTTAACCACTTCTGTACCACCCATAGACTATATACGTCCAAGGGCCGGTGAGTCCATCAGATGTCCCAAAGGTCTATTATGACCTTATGGGGACACAATGTAAAAAAAAATATATAAAAAAAAAAAAAAATGAAAAGAAAAGTATAAAAAAAGAGTAAATAAAATAATTTTAAAAATAAATTAAATAATACGCCAATAAAACGCCCTTATTAAAGGTTATAGCCCCACCCATGACGATACCATACAAAATAAAAATGACCATAATGGAGAGTAAAAACTATTTTAAAAAGTTTTTTAGTAGCACTCTGTGTTATTAAATTAAAAAAAAAATTAAAAGTGAAAAACAGACACTTTTTCCCTCCTCTTTTATTTAGAGTTTCCCAAATATAAAAAAAAAATTAAAACACATGCAAAAATAAAAACAACATAAAAATAAAGCCCTATGTGTCACCAAAAAAAGAAGCAGAAATTAGTTGAATAATGCAAATGATAAAAATGTTACGCCCTCAAAACCGCACATACAAAAAACCCAAAAATGTGTCTGGTCTGGAGGGGGGTAAAGCATCTGGTATGGAAGTGGTTAAGGTGAATGGGTGTTTTGCAAGCATACTTGAGAAAGATCCATCCACCATAAGGGTAGAAATATTGCAGCTTCTTCATGAGATACTGCTGTCAAATCTATTTCGTAAGACAATCTTTTAACATCCAACACAATCTTTTATGCATCCAACACAATCTCTTCTATGCAGAGTCACTGATGTAGATGGGATGATGAAACATTCTCTGTGAATGGACTTGAATCATTCATACGACATCAAGAGATCAGCAGGGATCCGACTGTGGGGGTCCCAGACGTTGGACCCCTGCAGATCTTAAATTGATAACCTATTTAACATCCATGAGAAGATCTTGGTTGTGACTAGAGATGGGCAACCAGATTCAATCCGAATATTCCAAGTTGTTTGGTTTTGTTAAAACGGCAATTCACTTCGGAAAAACAAACATGGCCACTGCATATACTCTGGAGGCCCAGGGGAGGTGACAAAAATAAAAGAAACATTCATACTCACCTTTCATTACCTCTTTAGGGCCTCCTCGTGGTGTCTGGAATTCCCCTGTGATCTCATGCGTCCGGGGTCACCGATGAGGCCTGCGATTGAGCCACCAATGGTCACATGGACATGCCGAGTGTAATGACGTCATGACTTTGAGCGTGCGATGTCACTGCTGAGGTTCATTCACAGTCCTCAGCGGTAAACCTGAGCACATCACGTCATAGGAGAGCGCCAGATGTTGCTGTGGTATGGGAGAGAGAGTTCCGGACACCGTAAGGAGACCCAAAAGAGGTAATAGAGGGTATGAATCTTTGTTATTTTTTTACACCTCCCCCTGGGCCTCCACCTATCAGATATTTCACCATCACTTTGACATAACTTTGGCTGTGTTTGCCTTTAAGAGCTAGAAATTTGATAGATATGTTCCTAGGAGCCCTGAGAGTATTTTACACTATGTTTTAAACCAATTTAAAGTGTAGTTTGTACCGAACTTGTTCGACCCTAAACAAATCTTGATCCCGAACCACCCCACAAATCTTGAGAGGTTTGCCCATATCTATGAGACAATATTTGATATGGAAAATAATTATATAAATCAACAATTAGAGGAACAAATTAGACAATGCTAGGGATGTGATGTTCCTATCAAGTTTATTGTAAAATATTGTTATATCAAACACATTATTATTTTTACAATGTTTTATACAACTTCTTCCTCCAACAAATTACTATTGTACCTGCATAGACTGTTCATTTTTGCAACCCAGTAGAGATGGATATGTAGACTACTCACAACATATTTCAGCGTTTTATATGTGATACAAATACCTCGAGCTTCTACATCATTTACAGTAATATGAAACATCATTTCAGTACAAACCCTGCAGCAGACCGATCACTGGTATCCAGCACCAGCCAGGAGCAAGTTTCATCTTTTATTAGGTTTTAAAACAAGGCCATAGGTCAAGGTCTCTAAAGACCTATCTGCTTGCAAAAGAGTGTTCATCCATCTCCGATGTTACACAATTAGAACAATCACAAATAGGGTTTGTAGTGATTTTAACCTTTATTTTTATCACTGATAATAAACATAGTATGTCAAACATTAAAGGGGTATTCCCATAATCATAACCATATCTATATTTGTAGATAATTAAAATTTAAACATTTTTGCAAATATAAGTAGTTAAAAATTCTGCAGAGTTTTAAAGATTTCCTCTAAAAATCATAGTGGTGACAGTCTGTGGATATGACCACAAATGCAGAAACTGTATATGGTCTGGGACTTGTCAAAAACCCAGCCATGATTTTCTTATTGTAGCTGGGTTATCAGGCAGGGACACAACATGTATCAGAAGATATCCCGGCCATGATAAGGAAACCATGGCTGATTTTCTGACCTTAGAAAGGTCCTGCATTCATGGTCGTATCCATTGGCAACTGATCAAGAGAACAAGACTGTGACCACAAGGTATTTAGAGAAAATTTTTAAAACTCTGCAAATGTTTCATTACTTATACTTGCAAAAATGTTTAACTTTTAATTATCTACAAATTTAAAAATGGTTATGTTCGTGGTAATACCCCTTTTAGTATCAGCTTAGTATAACATATCGTTGATTGTAATGTCAATCTGTATTCCCTTAGTCCAGACAGCAGCACAATATGGGGTATCTCTGCCCCTGTGTGTTGTTTAGGACAGGTGGAACCTTTAATTAGCACCAAAAAGGTGCCTCCTACTAGCCCTATAAGAGGGCACAAGAGACCTCCCTCCACTGTGTAAATTATAAAGTAACAGGAAACAAGCTTCTAGGGAGGAAAGCCTTGTGCTGTTGTCTGGACTAAGGGAATACAGATTGACATTACAATCAACGATTCCCCTTACGTCCGACAGCAGCACAATATGGGGAGATAGCAAGTAATTCCCCTAGGGAGGGTTTCCTCGCCTTACAACGTCAAGGACTGACTGACCAAAGGCAGTTGTCTGGAAACTGCGGATGTCCAATGATAATGTTTAATAAAAGGTCAACTGAGATGACTATGATGCAGCCGCACAAATCTGGTCCAATGGTAAGGACCGATACTCAGCCAAAGAAGTCGACAACCCAGGTCGAGTGGCCGTAGAAAAACTGGAGGGAATAACTCCTGAATAAGAAAGGAAGACTTAATTGTCTCCTTGATCCATGTGGCTAGAGTAGGCTTGGAAGCCTTGAGGCCTCTGTTTTTACCCTGCATATCAATTAGTAGGCTTTCGGCCTTCTTAAGCAGTTGAGTGTGGAATAGGTAAATCCACAGACACCTTACCACATCTAAGGTGTTGAGCTTTTCTTCCTCCTCAGAGGTTGGAGAGGGGAAAAACAGAGGTAACGAAATTAGCTGATTGCTATTATAGTATGAGGGGACCTTAGGGATAAACCCAGGCAAACCTAAGGTGCACCCTATCTGCAAAAACAAAATGTACGGTTCTCTAGAAGAGAGGGCCTGGAGTACCCCTACTCTTTGGCAGATATAATAGCCAACAAAAAAGTGGTTTTGTAGGCTAAATATTTTATCTCCGTAGTATCCAAGGGTCCAAATGGAGGACCGCACAGGCCTGTAATGACTACCGCAAGGTCCCACTGGGGATGATACTGAGGGCTTTAGCCTCATTGCCCCTTTAAGGAACCTTGCAACCAGAGGATCCTGAGACAGACGTCTTTTCAAATGAGCGGAGAGGGCCGCAATCTGCACTTTCAAAGTGGCAGGGGCAAGGCCCTTATCCAAACCGTCCTGAAGAAAATAACAGCCGTTGAAGGTTCTAGATTATTAATACCCTTCTTGGAGCACCACTCCATGAAAATCTTGGCTGTCCTCTGGTAGTTCTTATTGGTAGATTCTGCTCTTGCAGAATAAAGGGTCTTCAGGACGGCCTCTGACAGTCCTCTATCCTGCTGTGGGGACTGCTCAACCTCCAGGCTGTCAGGTTGAATCTCCAGAGATCCTGGCACTTCAGAGATCCTTGGGAAACCAGGTTCTGGATGGGGGGAAGCCTCCAATATATCCCTCGACTCATCTCCATGAGTTGGGAAAAACCAAGCTCTTTTTGGCCAGAATGGAATGATGGCTATCACAGAGACTTGGTCCTGTCTGATTTTCATTAATACCTTTGGTATTATTGGAATTGGAGGGAAGATGTATGCCAGCCTGGACCTCCAAGGGATGGACAGGGCATCCACTGCCAAGGGATTGTCCTCCTGGTAAAGGGAACAGAACTCCACCTTGGCGTTGAGTCGGGTTGCCATGAGGTCTATTTCTGGAACACCCCTGTTCAGGGTAATCTGATGAAAGACTTCTGGATTGAGTGACCATTCTCCTGATACGGCATAACCCCGACTCAACCGATCCGCTACTATGTTCAGGGAGCCCTTGATGTGAACTGCGGATAAATGGGTTAGATTTTTCTCTGCCCATGTAAATATCAGATCTGCCTCCCTAAGGAGGGTTGGTGATCTGGTGCCTCCCTGTCTGTTCACGTACAGCACTATGGTCATGTTGTCTGACCGGATTTTGACTGCTCTTCCCTGGGAAGAGGCAAGCAATAGAGTAAGGCACGATATACGGCTCTGAGCTCCTTCCAGTTGGACGAGGTCCTTTTTTCAGGAGCGCTCCAGACTCCCTTTATGGAGTTTTCGTCCAATGGGCTCCCCATCCCGAGAGGGATGCATCTGTAGTCAACAGGGTCCAAGAAGGTTGGACCGTGGACCTTCCGTCTTTCAGGTGCAACCACCACTTGAGGGAAAAAGACGGGTCCTGGGGGAGAGTCGAATCTTCTTGCTGAATGTAAGAAGGGAGTGATCCCAAGCCTCTAGTAACTCCTTCTGGAGGGGACGTAAGTGCCACAAGGCCCATGGGACTGTCTCCACTGAGGAAGACATCAAGCCCAGGATCTTCATCAATGTTCTGATGGAGGCTATCGGCTTTTGAAGAGGTGCCGGACTGCCGCAACCAGCTTCTCCTTCCTTGCTGGTGTCAAGGAGATTTGCAGGCGGACTGAATCTAGGAAGTAGTTTTCTCAGAGGAACTTCCTTCGAGTTGAAGGGATCGTTTTTGACTTCTCCCAATTTATAAGCCATCACAGACTCTGAAGGCTGTCTGTAGGTACTGGAGCAGAACAGATTCTGACTGGGCCTTTATCAACCAGTCATCTAGATAAGGCACCAAGAATATCCCCTGAAGCCTGAGGGCGGCCGTTATGGGGGCCACTACCTTTGTAAAGGTATGGGAAGCAGAGGAGATCCCGAAGGGTAGTGCTGTGAATTGAAAGTGCTTCCTGTGGCCGGAAACTACTACGGCAATCCTTAGAAAAAAACCCTCTGTGTGGAGGTAAATAGAAATATGCAAATAGGCGTCTTTTATATCCAAAGTCACAAAAAACATCGCCTTAGAGGAGAAAGGTGGTGACAGACTTTATGGTTTTCCTATGGAAGCGCTTCTTTTTGATGAAGCGGTTGAGGTACCTTAAGTCTATGATCATTCTCCACTTGTCTGCCGGTTTTGGCATCAGGAAGACGGGAAAATAGACACTGGATCCTTCTTCTAGAGAAGGGACTTCCACCAGGGCTCCCTTGTGAATGTACTCTCGGATGGAGCATTCCAATGTAGTCTGCTGCATTGTAGGGAGGCTGCGAGTTAACACAAACCGATCCTGAGGAGGACGGAGGAACTTGATTGCATAACGTCTTTGGATTACCTACCGGACCCATGGGTCTCGAATTTTTTCCTGCCTGCAGTTGAGAAAGTGGGAGACACGACCTCCGACAGGAATCTCGGCCACAGGAAAACTGCTTCTGATGTCAAAAGCTAGGCTTGACTTTTTTATCATCAGACTTCGGAATCTCCGGCCGGCGCCTCTAGAGGAATAACTAGAGCCTCTCTGGACTGCCTTCCACGACGAGGCGGATAGCCTCTACCACGGCCAGAGCCAGACCTACCTCTGAAGGCCTGGGGTAAAGTTTTACCCTTCTTGTCGGCCAAGCCCTCTAGGATCTCGTCTAGGGCACAGCCAAAGACTCTACCCGGCTCAAAGGGTAATGCGTACAAATCATACTTTGAGGGGAACACAGCTCTCCAAGGTTTTAACCATAGAGGTCTTCCTGCTGCAGTGTTCTTGGTAAGTGCCAGGGATTTGGCCGCCAGCTTTAATTGATGGTGGGAGGCTTCCGTTAAACATTCAGCTGCTAGGGAAACTGAGCCTAGAAACCCTAGCAGCTCGTCTCTGGAGACTCCAGAGTCGGTCACTTTCGAGGTGGACCAGGTCAGTACATAATTTGGCTGACACTTCACAGGACGCAACCGCCACAGTGGTCTTGGGCGAGGCAGCTGAATAAGCCTTCTTGAAGGTATTGTCGAAGCGCCTGCCATGGCGTCGTGCAGATTTGCTCCATCATCTGATGGTACCTTAGTGCGGCAGGACAGTTTAGCCACCGCCATATCCACCTTGGGAGGAGGACCCCATTGATCCCATTGAGCAACTGGGAATAAAGCGCTGAACCTCCTAGGAACCACAAGAGGTTTTTCAGGACTTCTCCACTCTGAGGACATTAATTTTTGTAATGTCTGGTCCACTTGGAAGACCCTAGGCCCTCTATAGGTGGACACGGAGGCTTCCCCGTCAACATCACGATACTTAGACCGGATGGACTTCAGCAGCCGGCTTAATTTTTCGAGTGGAAGCACGGCCTGCTGGGATCTTCAGTGGAATCGTCAGATGAGAGTGTCTTGTCCACTATCTGATAATCTTCATCAGAGATCCGTAAGGAAGATTGTGTCTCAATCTGCGGTCTCTTGGCAATCTGGGCGATGGAAGAACGAATCTCCTTTAAGAGACTCCTCATATAGTCCTTTACCCAAGTAACAACCTCTTATAGAAGGTACTTCCGGCGGAGGTCCGCGACACTGGTGACAGCGGGTAAAATCATAACCGGCAGGTAAAGGGGTATTGCAATCCAAACACGTTAGGTGTTTCAAGTTTAGAGGAATTTTTCCTCCTAACCGCATCGCCATTACGTGATACAGAAGATGACATCTGAAACATCAAACAGCCACGTGACACTGAAACAGGGAAGATCGCCAAGCATCGCATAAAAACCCAAGGGGTACCTTTTTTTTTTTTTTTTTTTTTTTTTTTGAATCGGTCACTTGAAGAGAGAAAAAAACCGTCAGAAAAAAACCAGCCACCGCAACCCACAGCAGAGGAGCTAGAAACCACTCACTCAACAAATAAAGGACTGCATTCAGACCTTTTAAATGTAATCCAGCAGCGAGGGGAGGAAGCCAACAAAGAAACATTTATACAGCACCAAAACAAGTCAACGCCATAATGGAACATAGAGGAGCATAAGCCTAAGCCAGAGGCTCAAAATACAAGCAGCAAAAAT
Organism: Leptodactylus fallax; assembly: GCA_947044405.1. Lineage (NCBI taxonomy): Eukaryota > Metazoa > Chordata > Amphibia > Anura > Leptodactylidae > Leptodactylus > Leptodactylus fallax. Next base: position 237,745 of record CAMRHE010000623.1, read on the forward strand.
CAATTCTATATTTTGCCTTTAAATTTTAAATTTCCAAACTTACCGCACTTTTTCCGAGAAAACCGGAAGTAGGGCGCGGTGGTGCGCAAAGGCTTCCTTCCCCTGGGAACACGGGACCGGAGAAAAGTTCCGGCCGAGGAGGTTCCCCGCTTACTTCCGGGATCGCGCTGCCTGCAGATGGATGCCGGATAACGCTGCGCTGCGGTGCGAAGGCCCGAAGGCCCGAAGGACCAGAGGTTTTTTCTTTGGGACCGAGGTACCCCAAAAAGGTAAGCCAGGAGTAAATAAAACCCCTAGCAACGGGAGGTCACAAGAGACCTCCGTCCACCTGTTCCACACAGGACAGAAAAAAACACAGTGGAGGGAGGTCTCTTGTGCCCTCTTATAGGGCTAGTAGGAGGCACCTTTTTGGTGCTAATTAAAGGTTCCACCTGTCCTAAACAACACACAGGGGCAGAGATACCCCATATTGTGCTGCTGTCGGACGTAAGTGGAATCTGTATTTCCTATGTGTCAAAAGGGACCAGGAAGTAGAGACTAGCAGGGACTACGGATAAGTCCAATCATAACATGCCAGGTTTGTTATGAGTTTTCCAAAAACATTGGGTTTGGCCAAAATCGAGATTCTTGTGGTATGCCCCCATGAATTTCAATCAGTGGCCCATGGAGGTGCAGAAAAATAATAGATAGCTCATACCTTTCCTTCAGGGCTCTGTTGTGGCATCTTCCAACTTTCTCTGGCCTCCTGGGTGATGAGGGATTACTGAGGTCTGTGATTGGGACTTCAAAACTTTGGAAGATAAAAAAATGTCTTTGAGTCGCCAAATTCTGACACCTGTAAGTGTTCAATACTTTTGTTTATGGAGCAATGTAACGTCCATTTTTTGGCTGGGACAGTTGTACTTTTAATTTGTTCCATTTTGGGGATTGTTTGATGTTAGAATGATTAATTTTTATCAAATAGGCAAAATAGCGAAAACAAAGCGGTTTAGCCATTTTTATTTTCATTCCACTATGACATTCACCATATAGGATATTTTTATATGTTTATAGTTCTGATATTTTTGAACATTAACTATTAATTGGAAACCTAATGTATTTATCCTTATTTTGCTTTATTTATTTCTACATATGAATTTGGGGTGTGAGATTAAATTTTATATTTTTTATTTATTTCATTTTTAACCTTTATTTTAGACCCCTAAGGGACCTGAAACCTAGGGGATCTGATAACCCATACGATATACTGCTGTACTAATATACTATTGCCTCTGTAGTAATGACAGCCTTCAATAAGCTTCTGACTGTCATGGTATTAGATCGACTCTAGGGGATGGCAATCCTCCTCAACATGGCAGTGCCAACACACCACTGCTCTTCAGACGCCTCAGTCACATTTGCCCAATATATAGAGTTAAAGTGATTAAATAAAGTCTCTGATTTCCATAATTAACACTGGGACTCAGTTGTGTAAAACAACAAAGCCCTGGCAACTATGGCGCTTGCTTAGATCCTGAGCAGGTGCTATGTTTAAAGTTCCGATATTTTCCATAATTGTAAGGCAGATGTCAGGAAGGGGTTTTAATGAAACTAATTAAACTTCGCCAAATATGTTGAGGCCTTACATGATGTATCCCAGCAAATTGTTCTATTTAACTCCTTAAAGACACAGCCTAAAATCACCTTAAGGACCAGGCCTCATTTTTCAAATCTGAAATGTGTCACTTTATGGTGTAATAATTTTGCAATGTTATTTTGAAATTGTTAATACATTGTACTTCATATTAGTAGTAAATTTTGGTTGATATGTTTTGCTTAGTTTTGAAAAAAATTTAGGAAATTTTGTAAAAAAATTTTAAAAAATGCTAAGTATACAGGCAATGCCACTGTGCCAGGGGCAGCGTTAACTGGACAACCAACTACTTTAACCCTTTCCCAACATCCGCCATACTATTACAGCAGATGCCGGGTCTTTAAAGATGGTGGCCCCTCTAGCTTCCGGGTCTCTGCTGTAATGTACTGCTGTGTGGCCACTCAAAGTCCAAAACCAACCCCCCCGGGGCCAGTCCCCAACGGCCCCATACCTTTAATGTTGCAGGCCAGCTCCTGCGTGGCAAGATCTCTGGAGCCGACCTGTTCCTATGACAGCTGTTCGCCTTCTGAAGGCTCCCAGGCTTGTCATAGGAATATTACTATTGAGACTGATCTATAACCAGCCTCAATAATGTAGTGAAAGTCCTATAAACTGCACTACAGTTGTAGTGCAGTCTGTGGAACTTACAATCAGAAGATTGCAGATGCAAGCCCCCTAGGGGGCTAATAAAAAAAAAAAAGTTTTAAAAAATATAAAAAAAAACAAATAAACTAAGTTCAAATTACCCCCCCTTTTCCCTAGAATACATATAAAAGTAAAAAATTACTGTGAAGCACATACATATTAGGTACCCCTGTATCCAAAAATGCCCTTTCTACAAACTTTATATGGGAAAATATTTTTCCCATACGGTGAAAAAAAAAAACAAAAGTGCGAAATCGCAGTTTTTTCGCTGTTTTGCTTCTGATAAAAATTTTAATTAAAAGTGATCAAAGCAAAATGGTATAGCTAAAAAGTATACCTGTCTCCGCAAAAAAAAAAGATCTCAGAATATGGTAACTTTAATAAAGTTTTGGATTTTTGTTAAGAGGTTAAAGTGTAAATACAACTAAATAAATTTGGTATCCCTGAAATTGTCCTGAAACATAGAGTACAGGTGACATGTCATTTTGGCTCTACAGTGAACACCGTAAAAACGAAGCCCATAAGAAAGTCACACAAATGCACTTTTTCTCCAATTCTACCCCATTCTGAAGTTTTTTCCAGCTTCCCAGTACATTGTACAGAATAATAAATGGTACCATTATGAAGAACAATTTGTCCTGCAAACATTAAGCCCTCATATGGCTCTGTGAATGAAAAAACAAAAAAATGATGGGGTTTGGTCGGCGGGGGGGTCAAAAACCCCCAGGGTTTACACAGCCGTGGGCAAGGACCAGCCGCCGGAGTCGGAAGATACTCCAACCGATGAATCCCCTGGATGCCGTTATCAATAGCGATCACAGCATCCAGGGAATCTGGGGGCAAGATCGCACCCCCCCCCGTCACCCCTCAGATGCTCTGCGATAAGATCGCGGGTTCCAAGAAGTTGCCATGACAGCCAGGAGGCCAGGTATAGTTCCAATAGGAACTACTGTGTGATGTTCTGCAATACTATGTATTGCAGTACATTACACAGGGGATCTGAGATCCCAGCTTCAAATCCCCTTGTGCGACATGTAAAAAGTAAAAAACACACAAACACATAGTAAAAACACAAAAATAAAACAAATAATAACAAGTTAAAAAAAACCACCTTTATATTCAAAAATATATAATGTAAACAAAAATAAACAAACATGTTAGGTATTTCCATATGCGTATAAGTCCCCAATATCCAAAAACAGTGTTATTTATACCGTACGGCGACGTCATAAAAAAAAAAAAAAAAAAAACGCAATGCACAAATTAATGTATTTTGCTCACTTTGCTTTCCCCAAAAAATAACAATAAAAAGTGATCAGAAATTCATATATACCAAACACTGGTTCCAATACAAATTACAACTTTTCCTGCAAATAAAGAGCCCTGACATATCTCCATCAACAGTACAGTAAAAAGGTATAGGTGTCAGAATACGGTGACTCCAGCAAAATAGTTCATTTTCAAAGAGTGACGCTTTATTTGTAAATGCAATATAAAAACCAATATAAATATGGTATCGCCATAATTGCAATGATTTTTAATGCAGAGTGAACGCCGTAAAAACAAAATGCAAAAAATTATGATAGAATTGTGTGTTATTTCACATGAACCCCCAAAAAACATTAATAAAAGCTAATCAAAACATTATATGTACCCCAAAATAGTGGCAAGTCAAAGTACAACTCGTCATGCAAAGAATAAGCCCTCACATAGCTATGTGGACAGAAAAATAAAAAAAAAGTTATGAATTTTGAAAGACGGGGAGGGAAAATATGAAAAAAGTCACCGAGCATTAACATATAAACTACCCTGTGTCCTTAAAGGGTTAAACTTAGGGACAGAGCAGATTCTACCTGGCTGGGGGACTCATGTTGCAGTAGTGGAAAGGGTGTTACCGTAAGGAATTGATACAGAAAGTATATTGAAAAATATTTTCATTACCTGAACAATAACATTTGTCTGTTAATATTTGTCTGAAAATGGACAACCCCTTTAAGTTAAAATGGTTATTACTGGCCTAATTTTAAACAGTCTGTCATAAGCGGGGTCACTTGGGGGTGGGCGCTTGTCATTGTTATTGTAGTGGAGAAACTTTATTATGGCCTCTGAGCATCACAAGTCTGTACAGTGGGGAATGGGGGAGAATGTTGTTACTCCAATAAGACCTTTTAGGCTTTTTGTAAGACCCATATTAAGTACAAGGCCCCAAAATCTGCACATTTTAGTGGCTTTAATAGGAGTCCAGTTGTACAGTCATGGCCAAAAGTTTTGAGAATGATACAAATATTAATTTTTACAAAGTCTACTGCTTCAGTTTTTCTAATGGCAATTTGCATATACTCCAGAATGTTATAAAGAGTGATCAGCTTAACAGCAATTACTTGCAAAGTCAATATTTGCCTAGAAAATTAACTTTATCCCCCAAAACACATTTCAACATCATTGCAGCCCTGACTTAAAAGGACCACCTAACATCGTTTCAGTGATTGCTCCATTAACACAGGTGTGGGTGTTGATGAGGACAGGGCTGGAGATCAATCTGTCATGATTAAGTAAGAATGACACCACTGGACACTTTAAAAGGAGGCTGGTGCTTGCCATCATTGTTTCTCTTCTGTTAACCATGGTTATCTCTAAAGAAACACGTGCAGTCATCATTGCACTGCACAAAAATGGCCTAACTGGGAAGAGTATTGCAGCTAGAAAGATTGCACCTCAGTCAACAATCTATCGCATCATCAAGAACTTCAAGGAGAGAGGTTCCATTGGTGCCAAAAAGGCTCCAGGGCGCCCAAGAAAGACCAGCAAGCGGCAGGACCGTCTCTTAAAAGTGTTTCAGCTGCGGGATCGGGCTACCAGCAGTGCAGAGCTTGCTGAGGAATGGCAGCAGGCAGGTGTGAGTGCATCTGCACGCACTGTGAGGCGGAGACTCTTGGAGCAAGGCCTGGTCTCAAGGAGGGCAGCAAAGAAGCCACTTCTCTCCAGAAAAAACATCAGGGACAGACTGATATTCTGCAAAAGGTACAGGGAGTGGACTGCTGAGGACTGGGGTAAAGTCATTTTCTCTGATGAATCCCCTTTTCGATTGTTTGGAACATCTGGAAAACAGCTTATTCGGAGAAGAAGAGGTGAGCGCTACCACCAGTCTTGTCTCATGCCAACTGTAAAGCATCCTGAAACCATTCATGTGTGGGGTTGCTTCTCAGCCAAGGGAATCGGCACTCTCACAGTCTTGCCTAAAAACACAGCCATGAATAAAGAATGGTACCAGAATGTCCTCCAAGAGCAACTTCTCCCAACCGTCCAAGAGCAGTTTGGCGCTCAACAATGCCTTTTCCAGCATGATGGAGCACCTTGCCATAAAGCAAAGGTGATAACTAAATGGCTCAGGGAACAAAACATAGATATTTTGGGTCCATGGCCTGGAAACTACCCAGATCTTAATCCCATTGAGAACTTGTGGTCAATCATCAAGAGACGGGTGGACAAACAAAAACCAACAAATTCAGACAAAATTAAAGCATTGATTCTGCAAGAATGGACTGCTATCAGTCAGGATTTGGTCCAGAAGTTGATTGAGAGCATGCCAGGGAGAATTGCAGAGGTCCTGAAGAAGAAGGGTCAACACTGCAAATATTGACTTGCTGCATTAACTCATTCTAACTGTCAATATAAGCTTATGTTACTCATAATATGAATGCAATTATATTTCTGTATGTGATAAAAACATCTGACAAACACACATAAAACCAGAGGGCAGCAGATCATGTGAAAATATAATATTTGTGTAATTCTCAAAACTTTTGGCCATGACTGTAGGGCTTGGCATAGTAGCTGTTGGGGTTACGGCTAATAAACTTTGCAGCGTATCTGTTTGTGTCTGCCACCATTAGACTAATAAAGTTGTCAGAGAAGAAAAATGTGAAAAAATATTTTTTCTCTAAAAACGGAGGTGTCTATGTTGGTGCCTGGAGTGGTGGTGAATTTGGGAACCTGGGGAATATCATTATCAGGAGAAATCCACGCAGGGGTGCCCACACTAGGATGTCTATGGGGTGGCTCTTCATTAGAAGACTCATTTGAGGAGGATTTCAGAGTCAGAATCTGTGCAGAATAAGGCGTATGCCTCTTTAGCAGTGAAAAGTCGCTTAGTCATTTTGATGATGATTATGATTATACATAATTATACTAAGTATTATTAATGTAATGTTTTTTTGTGTGTGCTTTTACCAATTTTTTTTTTTTTTTAATATATGTTAACTCCTTCCCTAATTCCCCAACTATTAGTCACTTGGATGAAACAGGGGACAAATGTATATATGTAGGTTTTTTTTATTTAGCACAAGAAAACCTACTCAATCAGCCCAGAAAAGCCTAGAATCATTATTGCCACTGAAGACGAAGGTGGGCAAAGGACAAAGATGGGCTGATGACTATATAAATAAGGATTATGGAGGCCACTGTGCTCTTAGGAACCTTGAGTGCTGCAGAAATTCTTTTGTAACCTTGGCCAGATCTGTGCCTTGCCACAATTCTGTCTCTGAGCTCCTTGGGCAGTTCCTTTGACCTCATGATTCTCATTTGCTCTGACATGCACTGTGAGCTATGAGGTCTTATATAGACAGGTGTGTGCCTTTCCTAATCAAGTCCAATCAGTTTAATGAAACACAGCTGGACTCCAATGAAGGAGTAGAACCATCTTAAGGAGGATCAGAAGGAAATGGACAGCCTGTGAGTTAAATATGAGTGTCACAGCAAAGGGTTTGAATACTTATGATCATGTGATATTTCAGTTTTTCTTTTTTAATAAATTTGCAAAAATATCTACATTTCTGTTTTTTTTTCTGTTAAGATGGGGTGCTGAGTGTACATTAATGAGAAATAAAATGAACATTTTTGCTTTTAGCAAATGGCTGCAATGAAACAAAGAGTGAAAAATTTAAAGGAGTCTGAATACTTTTCATACCCACTGTATATATACGCGCTAAATCAGCCACTGACGTAGTTAATGTGGCACTAAGGACAAAGATGAGCTGAAACCTATAACTTTTTTTTTAACCCTATCACTAGTGTGATATATGTGTTTTTTTTTTTATTTAGTGCATCCCCAAACCTAAATGTCCCTAACACAATTGTGCATGTGCTATTATGTATTTCTTATTTGTTCTGCACAGACGGGTAAGTAGCACCGCCTTCTTTACCTCTTTACCTCTAGGACCCGCCCTAGGTAGCAATGAAACAGTTAATTAGCATAATTGATGGTATAAGAACCCCCTTTCTCACTACTCCCTTGTGGTTTTATTTGTCCTCATTTTTTGAGTGTGGCCAACAGGGTTTGTTTGTTTTTCTTTAAGACAGGCTTTTTTATTTTTACTACAAAGATTCCCAGGCTAGGTCTGAGGTTCTCAGATAGCATTTGTATGCACCAGAAATGTTGCCAGAAACGTCAAAACTTTTTCTAGGTTTCGTAATAAACACAGAACTGCAAGTGCTTTTTCTTCCTCAGAAAAGAATTTAAAAAATTCAAGTAAAAATGTTAATCAGGTCTCCTCTGTCTACAATTTTCATCAAATCTTGAAGACTTTGGGATTATTAGTAGGCCCAGTAGATGCAGTACTTTGGGCTATGGTACATACTGTAGCTGGAGTCTTCAGCACAATATGCTTTAGCATTGGAATGGAGATGTGAAGAGGATGAGTACAAAAATATTTTTCAACCCAACCTCAAAACAAGACCTGAAATGGTGCCTCAATCCATGCAATCTAGAGAAAAGAAAGAGTTTCCAGTTCAAGGAATCACATATAACCACAAATGCCTCCAAGAACGGTTGGGGTCCTCATCTACAAACCTTATGGGCGCAAGGCCTTTGGGACAAATTGGACACACGCCGGTCTTCGAATTTTTGAGAAATGAAATCTGTCAGGTTGGAGCTGCTATACTTCAAATTGTTGATCCAGAACAAATCTGTCTGAATTCAAACAAACAACCAGGTAGTGGCCTATTATTTGAACAAGCAAGATGGAACCCGAAGCAAGGTGACGCTGCGTTTCCGGAAGGGGAACTACAAGTTCCCCATAATGTCACCAGAAAATAAGAAAATGTGCCTGGAGCGGTCACATGATTGCTCCGTCAATCTAGGTAAATATAAATTTTTGGTACACTAAGTAATTTAGAAGGTAGGCGGGGAGGTCTGTTTAGCTTAGATTAGAAATATCAATTTATCATGGACAAAAGGATCTCGGAATACCAGAGCGGATCTTCTGAGTGAGGACTCTTAGACCTTGAGAGTGGGAATTAAATCCCAAATACTGTCATCTTCTAACAGACAGATGTGGAACGACACAGATAGATTTGATGGCAACCAAAAACAATGTGAAACTTCCAGTATTCTGTTCGCTAAATCCTCAAGATCACCCGTATGCAGTGGACGATTTCTCCATGAATTGGAAACACAAATTTCTTTATGTCTTTTCTCCAATCCAGATCATCTAGAAGCTTCTGCAGAAAATATTGATGGAGAGACCATCGGTAATAATAATAGCTCCACTTTGGCCCTGAAGGGCCTGGTTTCCTCTGTTATTGCAAATTTCAAACTACGAGCATCTGCCCCAGTATCCAGATCTCTTAATTCAGAGAGGCTTGTTCCATCCAGCACTGAACAACTCCATCTCTTGACTTGGCTTGTGAAGGGTCAAGATTGAAGGATACAGGATTGTCTACATTAGTAATTAATACTTTTTTGGCAGCCCATAAGGACTCTACAAAATAGACGTACCATAAAATATGGTCTAAATTCTCTTCCTGGCTCAACGATTCAGAATTCCATTCAGTAGAAATATCAAGAGTTCTGCAATTCCTGCAAGATGGTTTTCAAAAAGGCTTTAAGTTTAATACTCTTTAAGTACATATGACAGCAAATAATGCTATGACTGATGGAAGATTTCTGGTCATCCCTTAGTATCAAGATTCTTCAAAGCTATCAGGAACTTGAGGTCAGAGGTAAAACCTGCTGTACCTGTCTGGGATTTATCTATTGTTCTCAATGCCTTGACATCTCATTCATTTGAACCTATTCAAGACATAGACCATTAAAGGGGTTTTAAAGGGGTTTTCCCATCTCCCATTTTCAGCAGCTTTGCCTGCTGTCTCTTCTTCTCACTTCCTGTATCCCCCCCCCCAGCTTGCTGAACAGGCGCTATGAAGTATCATAATACTTATTATGATTACTAGAAATCTGATATAAATGCAGATCAAATAATATGCACATGCTTCTAGAGAATGGACACAGTGTTATCTGTGTGTTTGCATAGAGAGATAACAGACAAAGCTTTATCAGCAAACTGCAATTATCTGAAAGGCAGAGCTGTAGATAACAGAGCAGTGAGTGATGTCACTTGTCCTATCACACAGGTCCAGCGCTATGGAAACGCTGTGTAAACTATGGGAGGAATAATTTCACATTGCAGGAAAACAAAGCAGCATTTCTAAAGCAATATATTTAGGAAAAGTCTTCAATATACATAAGCTACCAGTATAGATAGGATCATTGAGATGGGAATACCCCTTTAAATGGTTATCATGTAAAGTAGCTTTTCTAGTAGCAATTACACCTGCTGAGGCTGGGAGAACTACAGACCTTATCTTCAAAAAGTTCATACGTAAGACTTCTGGCCAATGGGGTTCTTCTGACAACTTTGCCAAAGTTCCTTCTTTTCAGAATATCAACAAAGAATCCTTTCTACCTGTCTTCTATCCTCATCCTGAGATAGAAGAACAAATACGTTTTCACACTTTAGATGTTAAGAGAGCTATTCTGGCCTACCTGGATAAAACCAAAGATTTCAGGAAAGAAGAAAACTTATTTGTACTTTTTTCAGACGCCAGAAAAGGGATTAAATCCTCTAAAGATACATTGGCCAGATGGATTAAGTCCACTATTTTTGAAGCCTTCAGATTAGCAAATATCTCTTTGTCATCTACACCAAAGGCACATTCTACACGCTCCACAGCAACCTCTGAGAGTCCAGCCTTTGGCACAGCAGTACGTAATATGGAAAGAAGGCAGGACTACTTACCCATTTGTGCTGTCTTGAACTCAAAGAAAGCAAAATGTCAGGTAAGACCCAATTTTATATATGTGTGTGACTGGCAGATGGGCCGTGATACACAAGGCAGGAGGCACAAGTACTGGTCCCTTATCAGTCTCTGTCGGGGAAAATGGAGGCACTAGGGGCTGATCAGTGAGATGAACTGGAGACACAGGTACTGGGGCACTGAGGAGACTGTTGAGGCACAAGAAGTCACTATTGGGGCACAAAGAGGAACTGGGACACTCTTGGGGTGGGAAGAGGCACTGCTAAGCACAGGGACAAAGTGCTGTTTAGTGAGTTGACAGGGATGGTGATCAGACAGACAAGGGGTATGAATGGGGCAGTGATCGGGCACTTGGTGCTATTTTGTTGATTTTTTGTATCAGGCAGCTCTCTCTCTGTTGGTGATCCATCTTTGATCTCCTCACTACAACAATCGATGAGATCAGAACCAGAGCAGTGAAGTAAAATGCCCTTCTTCCGGGAATAGAAAGCTGGGTTTGGCTGTCTGAATCTGACAGACCAATCCCAGTGAACAGTGACAGGGAATGCCCCATTTGTAGGTTGTCTGTAACAGAAAAATAAACATTAAATATCTAAGATTATCAAATTATACTGTAATTCCAATAGAAAATGACATTTTGAAAGGCTATACTTGAGACTATTCTTTTTGGATTTGCAGCTCCATAGTTCATGCATAGCCCTCATTGTAATATGAGTTGGGTTTAATGGATGGATCAGGGATAGCGATAACAACTCAGGGAGAAAGCAAAAGGTAAAGAGAGAGGTAGGGAAAGTGAAGTAACAAAGGAAAGAGGAAGACAAGAAATAAGGACAAAAGGAAAGGAGATATATGATAGAAAGAGTAACAGAGGGAAATTAAGAGTGTAGGCAGTCTGGTACATCCCAGAGGTCTCTACCTACAGACTGACAAATATATTAGAATCATCACTCTACAACCATTATCCTAGGTTCCTTTGTTAATGTCTGTGAAGGGTAGAAGGGGACTGTCTGCCATACAGCTCAGCCTTGCTTGAAGTGGCCATGTTAAATAACCATATTTAAAGGGAGTCTATCATTGGGGAAACATGTTTTTAACTGAAGCAGTGTTGGAATAGCCTTTATAAAGGTTATTTTACTCCTACCTTTACTTTTCTTCTCCTCGCCGCCGTTTGTTCAAAAAAACATCTTATTCTCATATGTAAAGTAAGCTCAGGCAGCACCGGGGGCGTTCCCCCTGTGCTCCGAGCACTCCGTGTCATCGCCACAACCCGCCTCCAGCACTGCTTTTTCACGCCCCCTGCATCTTCTTCTGTTCATCTTGCATCTGCTTCTTGCTCCGACGGCCATTTTTCTGGAGTACACTGGTGTAAGAAACTAAACAAAAATGGCGTCAGAAAGTAATATTCTACATGTGTGGCCATCCCATAGTTGAGTTTTTAGCATGTATTGAATTAGGTTAATCAGAAATTGAAGTGTTTTTCCCCGACACCTGCCACTGGAGAAGATACAGGGAGCCTATTCCACCAAATCAATGGCTTTGGATGAACTTTATCTAAAGTGTATGGACACCTTTGCTCTAGGTCATTCAGTTTCCCCTCCAGCCTTGAATCATTCAGATTAGTAAATCTACTGCTATCAGTTCTAATACTGTAGTAATAAAAATCCATAACCCTATTGCATCACCATTGAAATAGTGTGCAATAAGTATCAAACCACGTCAATACCGAGCAAGCTGCCGAAAGAATCAGATAGTGAACACAAATTGATTTGCTGAGCAAAGCAAGAGCTGAGAGTGGGATTGAGCTTAATCTGACCTCAATAATTATTCCGCATACAGATGTGGCTTGTGATATCGTGTGACGCAATATACTCCGTGACTGACACATCTCACAATGCAATATGGATGAGAGATCCTCTTCTATGTCTTCACACAATGAATATATATTTACAGACACCTCATTCATTCATCTCCATAAATATTGCAGTAAATTAGTCTATAATGAAAAATCAGGAAAACTTTAACATTTCACCCATTTACTGCAGAAATAATCAGCAATATGTATTTCCTATAGATAATTGCCTCCTATAAATAACATACACATAAACCTTTATTCAATAAAGCAATAGTTACAAAATGTAAGACATTCACAAGAGAGAGAACACTTAATGATACATTTTATTTTATAACATAAATTCATTAAGATATGGATGTAGCAGTGCTGAATTTATCAGGGAAGGTTCAATGCAACTCAGTGTTACAGTATGTTATATTTGGAGTTACATAGGACTTCTGGGAAAAGGTGACTTCATTATCTGAAGAGTAATCACAATGCACAAACATTGCAGCTGCAAAGGGTTAAAGGGAGTCTGCCAAGCATGTGAAACTGCCACTTCCGTGTTACAGAGCACATTACAGTGATAACCAGCATACCTCTGTTGTTCCCGCCATCTTGGAGAACTAAGCACCGATCTTCTGTGGATGTAGGCTTGCTCCAATCCTTCTGTCTCTTCATGTAATCCCAGACAGACTGGATGATGCTGAGATCAGGGCTCTGTGTGAACCATATCATCATTTCCAGGACTCCTCCTCCAAAGGGCAAAGGTCACACCAAATATTGATGGGATTTAGATTTCTCATTTCTTCATTCACTTTATTTTGTTAATTAACAAAAAATAAACACCTCTATTTTTGAAGGAATTCTAAGATGTTTTGAACAGCCTCCCTTGTTTCTTCAAAAACTATCTGTAAGTATACCTCGAAGAATTGATGGAAGTCAAAGGGCAAAGGTCACACCAAATATTGCTGGGATTAGATTTCTCTTTTGTTCATTCCCTTCATTTTGTCAATTAATAAAAATAAACTATTAACACTTCTATTCTTACTCAGCAGCATTTTTTTCACAACTGTCTAAAAGTTTTACGCTTTACTCTATGTCTTAAGAAACTAGGTGACAACATGCACTTTACATGAGCCATTGTAGCTCTCACTTGGGGTATCATGTGCTAGGAATCTCAATAGGTGTAATCCTGTTTGTAGCCAACATATTTTTCTTTGCAGCACTGCTCACAGCCATCACTTTAAGGTTGCAATGTCTATGTCTATAAGTCAAACTCTGGCTGAATCTGCCGCCAATCAGAGCTCTGAGATACTGAGCCAATCATACCTTATTGTCCATTCCTGAGCTCCTGAACCTTGAAGCTCCACAAGTGCCTGCTATTATTGTAGTTAGGTTGTGTTCTCAGAACTTATCTGGATATCTCCTGTATTCCTGGTTACTGATTTTGGCTTGTTTTCCTGGTTATCTGATTTCTTACTGACTTTACTTTATCCATGAACGCCTGGACATGACCCTGGCTTGGACCCTGTAATTCTTCTGCTACCTATTCCTCACCTAGTTTTGACACAGCTTGTACACTACCATTCAAAAGTTTGGGGTCACCCAGATAATTTTGTGTTTTCCATGAAAACTCAGACTTTTATTTATCAAATGAGTTGCAAAATGAATAGAAAATATAGTCAAGACATTGACAAGGTTAGAAATAATGATTTTTATTTGAAATAATAATTTTTTCCTTGAAACTTTGCTTTCGTCAAAGAATGCTCCATTTGCAGCAATTCCAACATTGCAGACCTTTGGCATTCTAGCTGTTAATTTGCTGAGGTAATCTGGAGAAATTTCCCCCCATGCTTCCAGAAGCCCCTCCCACAAGTTGGATTGGCTTGATGGGCACTTTTTGCGTACCATACGGTCAAGCTGCTCCCACAACAGCTCAATGGGGTTGAGATCTGGTGACTGCGCTGGCCACTCCATTACAGATAGAATACCAGCTGCCTGCTTCTTCCCTAAATAGTTCTTGCATAATTTGGAGGTGTGCTTTGGGTCATTGTCCTGTTCTAGGATGAAATTGGCTCCAATCAAGCACTGTCCACAGGGTATGGCATGGCATTGCAAAATGAAGTGATAGCCTTCCTTATTCAAAATCCCTTTTACCTTGTACAAATCTCCCACTTTACCAGCACCAAAGCAACCCCAGACCATCACATTACCTCCACCATGCTTGACAGATGGCGTCAGGCACTCTTCCAGCATCTTTTCAGTTGTTCTGCGTCTCACAAATGTTCTGTGTGATCCAAACACTTCAAACTTCGATTCGTCTGTCCATAACACTTTTTTCCAATCTTCCTCTGTCCAATGTCTGTGTTCTTTTGCCCATATTAATCTTTTCCTTTTATTAGCCAGTCTCAGATATGGCTTTTTCTTGGCCACTCTGTCCTGAAGGCCAGCATCCCTGAGTCGCCTCTTCACTGTAGACGTTGACACTGGCGTTTTGTGGGTACTATTTAATGAAGCTGCCAGTTGAGGACCTGTGAGGCGTTGATTTCTCAAACTAGAGACTCTAATGTACTTGTCTTGTTGCTCAGTTGTGCAGCGGGGCCTCCCACTTCTCTTTCTACTCTGGTTAGAGCCTGTTTGTGCTGTCCTCTGAAGGGAGTAGTACACACCATTGTAGGAAATCTTCAATTTTTTGGCAATTTCTCGCATGGAATAGCCTTCATTTCTAAGAACAAGAATAGACTGTCGAGTTTCACATGAAAGTTCTCTTTTTCTGGCCATTTTGAGAGTTTAATCGAACCAACAAATGTAATGCTCCAGATTCTCAACTAGCTCAAAGGAAGGTCAGTTTTATAGCTTCTCTAACCAGCAAAACTGTTTTCATCTGTGCTAACATACTTGCACAAGAGTTTTCAAGGGTTTTCTAAACATCCATTATCCTTCTTACACAGTTAGCAAACACAATGTACCATTAGAACACTGGAGTGATGGTTGCCGGAAATGGGCCTCTATACACCTATGTAGATATTGCATTAAAAACCAGACATTTGCAGATAGAATAGTCATTTACCACATTAACAATGTATAGAGTGTATTTCTGATTCATTTAATGTTATCTTCATTGAAAAAAACTGTGCTTTTCTTTCAAAAATAAGGACATTTCTAAGTGACCCTAAACTTTTGAACAGTAGTGTATGTTTACTCTGTCTGTTGTAGATTTACTTGTCTGGTCGTTACTTCGCAAGTGCATTTTTTTTCTAACACCAGATTCAGTGAGTAACTTGGGTCTGATCAGCAAAGCCCATCCTACCTTGCAGTTGGCACTGGTGAAAACCTCAGGGATGCCTTAGACTTTACCCACCAGAATGGAGTTGGGTTGTAAATAGCTTGTTTTCATTGATATCTTTGTTATGCCAATTTCCTGCAGTAACCTGCACATCTGAAGCTCTAAGGTCTGGCAAAACTGGGTGACAACCCCTGTCAGAACTATATGATAGTTGTCATCCAGTTTTCCTGTAAACACATAACTAAAACTTATTACACAACTCTTATGAGTTCTATATTTGGTCTATAAAACAGAAAAAGTTCTTGGTGTATCCAAAGTTTGTCCTTTTGACTTCGATCAGTCAGCTGAGCTAAGGCATACCATTTTTAAACTGTTTAGGAAGGCACATTAGACTGCACTCTTGTATCAATAGGGGGCGCCATAAAAATACTGTGTGGTATATGTGTTTACAAAGGTATATTATCGCTGATGAAGGCCACAGTATGTCTATACAGTATCATAATATATATTGGAGTCTCCTGTCAGACATATACAGTGTTGTGCAAAAGTCGGGTGTCAAAAAAATGCTAAAAAAATAGAAGGGTTAATAGTTTATTTTTGTCAATAAACAAAATAAAGAGAATGAAGAAAAGAGAAATCTAAATCCCATCAATATTTGGTGTGACCTTTGCCCTTTGCCTTTCATCTATTCTTCTAGGTACACTTGGAGACACTGTTTGGCAGAACTTGGCATGGATGTTGTTCCAAACATGCTGGAGAACTAAGCAAAGATCTTCTGTTGATGTAAAAATAAACTATTAACCCCAATGGGCTGCTTTAATATTGACCTAGAAACCTTTAATTATAAAATAATTATTTAAAGGGTTTTTCCAATATATAATACTTACTGTACATAACAATAAATATCTGTGCTTTCTAAGAACGGAGCACTGATGCGCCTGTTACCCTCTCTCTGTTACCCTCTCTCCTTTCATTTCTATGGGACTACTGGGATGCCGATCTCTGGTAGCCCAATATAAGTGAATAAAGGGGTAGCCATGCATGTACATCACTCCTCCATTGGCATGGAAAACACAGGGGAACGTTCAAGTCCCTGTTCTTCAGATCGCTGGGGAAAAACACTTAACTAAATTGATGTAAAAATAGCCAGAGGTAAAAAAAACAAGTGCAGTGTTTTTTTAAGATTTTTTTCAGCTTTTCAGATAACCTTACATTAGATTTTCAGGCACACGGCTTACATGGAAGTTCTTTGAGCCAGTATACAATCTTACCCAGGATTGAAAACATTGCGTAGACAAGTGTTTATAGAGAATCCCACCTAAGGCAAAGTGTTTCATCCTGTCTGGAGCTCTCCAGTATAGGTAATAACTCCTGCTCAGTGTGTTTAGAACGTTAAACCAACAACTTAAAAGACACAATGCCAAGTAGATGATACAATGATTCAATGCAATGACACAACCTGTCAGCCCTCCTGACATGCCTCTTTAGTAAATATATCTTTTTTCCCATAGGATGTGTCTCTACACAGTCTGTAGTGTCAGTACTAATGGGCAGTATCAGACTGTGCAGATACACCCCTCTAAAAAGGGGAATGGTAACACACCATTGTCAATTTATTCATAAATTTCTAGGTGGAATAACAGAGGAATGGCACAACACAGATTTCTAAATGAACATGTTCCAGAATTGTTATTTCATGGGCAATACAGGTAATTACTAAGACAGACACATCAGGAGTGGTGAGAGACCTTCTTTAAAGGAGATGTTCACTTTGACAATCTCATTTTTTAGGAAGGGTCCTCTGACTCGGCTGTAATTTGTGCAGGGACCTGGCAGCAAGTGTTTAATTCCGCTATAGTGTCACCCTAAGGGAAATGAAGCATTATGTGTAATACATAGGCATGCTGGGTGCTCTAGGGATTGCCCTCTGCAGTCACAGTCACACTGCTCTCCTGATAATTGATGGAGATATTGATTGTGAACACCCTTCTATTAACTCAGAATTCACTTCCAAACCTAACAACCTCTGTAATGTCAGCAGAGACTGCATGTGCCACAATTGGTAAGTTAGTAATGTCACAACATATGTACAGTAGTTTAAGGTCAATTTTTAGTTAAAAGCTATCAACTAAAGGAAGTCTGTCACAAGAACCCTGCATATTAAACCAGCATTACTCCAAAGAGGAAGTGACAATGCCCTTGTCGCTCCAAAGAGTTCATTTACATATTGGCAAAACCTCGACAAGAGGCGCCGATTCACATGGGGAAACACCATTTGATTGAGGTGACCCTAATCTATCTATAAACTTTCTCCTTTCCCATTTATACTGAATACAGCAACCATGCTCATGCCTCTGTACAAGTACTATACATTTCCTGCACTCCTTGCCCATCTACTACAGAATACAATTTAAACTTTTTACACACCAAGCTCTATACCATGATGCCCCTTCCTACATCTACCCCCTTATCTCTGTCTACCACAGACTTGTATACTTGGGTTCCTCAATTCTGTGAATAATCCAAGACTATCATCTTCCATAATCCAAAATCACTCCTGTAGCCAAAAGTCTTGTGCTGTACCAGTTCTCTGGAATGAGCTACCCTGGACAATCAGATTAATGCTCAACATCTACTGTTTTAAGTGAGCCCTAAAGCACATCTTTTTAGACAGGCCTATCATATTCCCTAATCTAACTCTTTACCTTCTGTATCTCCATCACACCTTACTTATACCCTGATCCCTTCATTTAACATACATACCTTGCATCCTAATACACTTCATATATGTGGATCAGAGGCATAGCTAGCGGGGGGGCAGAGGGGGCGGCTGCCCCGGGCCCACTGACTCTTTCAGGCACACCCCGGGGCCGCCATTAATACATCCTTTATTTCTAACTAGATCAGTGTCTGTGGTTTACAAGATGCTGAGAGCACAGGCGGATGTTCTGCTTCTCAGCACGGGCGGCGCGATGACGTCACAACATCGCTTACCTGCGCTCAGACACAGATGTCCTGTGCGTGGACAGGGAGGAAGTGGTGGCAGCTCTATTAATCAGGATCGCAGGTAGGTGAGTATGACTTTTATTTTTGTGGGTATATTAATAGCATAGCTCCCAGTTGGGGAGTCCCGATTTTACACTGCTGTCACGCGGTCCCGCATAGCTTACAGTTTGTCCCGCTATGCCCTTGAAGTGTTTTGCTGTTAACAAACTTTATTAGGGCAGTGTAAAGGGTAGATGCTAAATCCTAGTGGGTAAAGGACCTTTGATGACGTCATGACCATGTGATCAGACTCTTGTGTGGGTGGAGCTATTCTGGATACTGCGGGACAGACTTTGATGTTACACAGAAAGCTGGGAATGAGAGTGATCGAAGAGAAAGCATGTGTGAGCAAGAGGGGGGAACTGGGGGCAGATGTAGGGGCAGTTAAACTGAAGGCAGATAAAGGGGGCAATTAAACTTCTGGCAGATAAAGGGGGACATTAAGCTGGTGGTAGCTGGAGGGGGCAATTAAACTGGGGGCAAATGAAGGGGGGCATTAAGCTGGTGACAGATGAAGGGGAAATTTAATTGGTGGCAGATAAAGGGGGACATTAAACTGGGGGTTGATGAAGGGGGCATTAAGCTGGTGACAGATGAAGGGGGACATTAAGATGGTGGCAGATAAAGGGGGACATTAATCTGGGGGAGCAGATGGATGGTGACATTAAACTGGGGGCAACTGGAGGAGGCCATTAAACCAGGGGGGTAGCTGGATGGGGACATGTCTGCCTCTAGTTGCCCCCAGTTTAATGTACCCCTCCAATTACCCTCACTGTTTAATGTCACCCTCCAACTGCCCCATAGTTTAATGTCACCCTACAACTGCCCCAGTTTAATGTCCCCCTCTCGTTTCCGCCAGTTTAAACTGGGGCACGATTAGAGGGACTTAATACTGTGGGGCAATTGGAGGAGAACATTATAATGTGGGGGCATATAATGTTAGTGTTACTGTAGGAGTAATATACTGTGTGGGGGCACATGGAAAAATAGATGAGAATGGGCGGAGTCAAAGTAGAAATGGGTGGAGCTAAAATTGCTGCGGTGCGCATAGCACGCCCTATATTTTGTCCCTCTTTCTGTCATTTGAAAGTTGGAAGGTATGTAATAGTATAAGGGGTGGATAGGAGGGGCAAATATAACTATAGAGGAAGGATTCAATAGGGGGCATTATGATGATGGGGGCTCATTTATATAAGGGTTATTGGGGGCATTATGAATAAAAAGGGGGAGGATATTTATATAAGGGGCCATTAGGGGGCATCATTTATATTAGGAGGCATTATGAACATAAGGGGGTGGTCATTGATATAAGGGGTCATTAGAGATGCAGTATTTATGTCAGGAGGAATCAAGGGCATAATATGAGGGGGCAATTAATTTAATTAAGGCGGCACTTGGGCTTTATTAAGACTAAGGCCCCACGTACCGGGCTGCAGCAAAAAAAAGCTACAGGAAAAACCGCGGCGGTAACTTTGTGGTTTATCCCGCAGCGCTTTTCACAGAAGGTCCGCAGAGGTTTCCTCTGTGGATTTTCTGTTTTTAATACATGTATACAGAAACCACCGCCGTTTCCATAGGTATAATTGACATGCTGCAATTTCCAAAACCGCAACGGTTTTGGAAATTGCGGTGCGTCTGCTGCACGTATTTTTCCGCAATGTGTGGATGGGATTTGCTAAAATGCCACAGTTTTTTTTCTGTGGGTTTTCGCCACATGGGGCCTCCATCCCATCCCCACTTTGCAGTAAAATATGCGCAGCGGATACGCTGCGATTTTCAAAACAGTCGCAGTTTTGGAAATCGCGGCATGTCAGTTATACCTACGGAAATGCCAGCGGTTTCCCTACTGAAATAATCGAAGCAGAAAGTCCACAGAGGAAACCTCTGCAAACATTCTGTGCAAAGTGCTGCAGGAAAAACCGCGATCAATAAGAGGAGCTAAAGATGTCTGTGTTGCAAACTTTACAGAGACTGGAAGAAGTAGTCATGGCCGTGCAGATGAAAGAGATGGGGAATGTGAATGATTAGTCAGAGACGTCACCTGTAAGTCACTAAATGTTACTGCCCTGTATTCACCTAAATCGTCTGCACTGCCCTGTGTAGTGCCGCTATATACCACTATACGCTGACTGTATACTCATAGTATCGGTATACGAACATGTCCAAGTGGGGGGCCCACTTGGACATGTTCGCCCCCCCTGTGCTGAACCCCTAGCTATGCCTCTGATGTGGATACACATACTGGCTGCTGACTGGCTCCATGTTACATTGTTTGTATATAGCATGGCGGGACCATTTTACCTTGAGTCCCCCTGTCTTCCTCATAGATTGTAATCTCTTGTGAGCTTGAGAGGACCCTTACTCCTATTATTTACTTTGTTGACCAGTTTGTTACTAAGTATTATTTGAGTTTGTCTGTACATGTACTATATAATTTGTGCTGCAGAATATGTTGGCACTATACCAAGAATACAATAATAATACTAATTATTATTATTAGTATTATTATTACTATTACTATCCAATACAATTACTTAACTGATTTCTCAAGACCTCACATTCAGTGATATGCTCTAAGAAGTGAGAGGAAGAACATACATGGCAGGAACACAATGGAGGCTTAACAGGGTAGTGAAAATAGTGAATACCATAAGGTCCAGTAAGAAGAAATTGATGCCATAGATTACAGAGCACTGAGAACCCTAGAACAGAAGGAAAAATACAAGGTACGGTGAAGACTACAATGATCATAACTTTTCCATTTCTTTACCTTACTAATGTTAGTCATGGAGCCCCATTCTACTTTCTCTTATAGGACCCTATGATTGTGAGAAGACATATACGTATTCTATAATGTGCTGTGCAAGCAGTAAACTTTCATTGTGCTACGCTATTAACATAACATGCCAAACATATGGTCAGCACTCTGTGCTATTTACATAGTGCATGTGAAGGCTATGAATGGCATTCTATGCAAATAGCACAGGTGTGCAAGATGCCACCTTGTACATATGTATATATATATATATATACAGATATTTACACATACATATAGACATACATACACACACATATATATATATATACAGATATTTACACATACATATAGACATATATATATATATACACACACACACACAAACACATATATATGTTTTATATGTGTGTATATATGTGTGTGTGTGTGTATGTGTAAATATATATATATATATATATATATATTGTAAACCAAGTATATAAACCACATTTGGGGTTCAGAGACTGTTAAAGGAATCCTCCATCTTGCCTTTTTTCATGTATTTAATTATAGTCTGTAGAAAATACCATTTTTCTTACTTACTGTATTAACTTGACTCATTTTGCTGCCAGCAATTCTGTTGCTATGTCTTACCAGCTATGCCAGTCTATGCTGCGTCTTTACTGTATTCTCCAGTTGCCAGGGTAAGATTGTCACAGAAGCATAGGACTTAAGAACTGATCACTATGTACCAGTTACATAAGACTTTGGGGAATGCTATCCTTATGCTATTAGGCTACGTCTTAAGACACAGAATGAATCTTACCTCTGCTGCCATTCATCCTTGTCTACAAATATCTGTTTTATGGTGTTTACATTCCGTTTGGGTTTTTTATCTACAGATTATAAACTATGATATTAGCACTGTATACAAATGGCATTTACTATACTGTATATCTTTTATTTGGAAACTTGATGAGATAGAGATGTGATAGATGTGGAAAACAATGATAAATAATGTATGTAAAGTCGTAGGCGGCTTATATCAGGGAACTGAAGAATCAGGTATTCAAAGTCAACTGAGCACATAATAAAACAAAAATCATCAACGTCAATGAAACCATCATCTGGAAGAAGTGACACTTTCCACTATTCATAAGTGTCACGCTCCAGGTACAGATCATTCCTTTCCTTCTCCCCTTTTATTGTCTTCTGGACAGTTAGTGTGGGGGCGAGTTGTAAACTTGGAGCAAAGTCAGGGGGGATGGGGGAACCAATCACTGATTCACAGGAGTTATACAATCTCAGGCTTCTTTCAACTTGCAAGAAAAGTATTGATTACATTCTAGAAAGAGACTGAAGAGGAGCAGCGGGAAACATTTTAGTTTTCTCAAGAACTGGGGTTAGACTTCTTCTTTAGATTAATTCTGAACAGTTGGGTGACAACTGGAATCAGTCAAGGAGAGAAAAAAGAAATGAGAGTGTTTAGGACCAAATTGAGGTTACAAAAATGACAAAGGGGTGGCGGAAAGTGGAAGAATGGGGCATATTGAGCAGAGAGGATGGAGTTTTAGAGTAAGGGAAAAGATGCGGATATAGCAGAGATGAATGTGTCGTGCAGCACTGTTATATATAGAGTAGGATATCACAATGAGTTGTATCGGTTGACAAACTCATTCCTGATACACCTGAAAAACTCACCTCTGCTACAGCTATAATAAGGGATACAGGCAGTGTAGTGGCTCAGTGGTTAGCACTGTTGGCTTGCAGCACTGGGACCATGGGTGCAAATATAAGGGCAGCAGGATGGCTCAGTGGTTAGCACTGCAGCCTTGCAGCGCTGGAGTCCTGGATTTGAATCCTGCCAAGGACAACATCTGCAAGGAGTTTGTATGTTCTCCCTGTGTTTGTGTGGGTTTCCTCCGGGCACTCTGGTTTCCTCCCACACTCCACCATAGACATACTGATGGGGAATGTAGATTGTGATCCCTATATGGGACAGTGACTGACAATGTCTGTAAAGCGCTGTGGAATATGATGGCGCTATACAAGTAAGCGAAATGAATAATAATAATAAATAGCCAAGGAAATGATGTGTTGACTTGGGGAAAATTAGATTGTGAGTACTATGTGTGGGACTGGTGATTTCTGTACAGCGCTACAGAATATGTTGGCATTATATGAGCAACAGCAAAATGAGAAGATAATATGGAATAGAGGGAGAGGCAGCAAACATGAGCAAATACTATATATAGTAGTGAAGGAGATGACTGTCCTCTTCGTGCCCCTCTGCTGCAATACTGACCCACTTACATTACCCTTGATATGCTTAATACATAGTCTAGGGCACTAAATCATTCATGACCTCATGCAGCAGAGATATGTCTTCCCATTTTGTGTTCAACAAATGAAGTAAAGCAATAATTAACACAAGCCCAGGGTTACAGACAGTACACTTAGGTGCCCCCATGACTGCACCCCATTACATATTTATACATGAAATGGACTCTCGCTATATTCCAGTAAAGAGCAGCCGAGGCAAGACAGGAAGCAACATTAGGTTCATTTAGCAATCATGTTATGTAACCCAAAAACATAAACCAAACATGAATTAAGACAAGGCAGAATACACGGCACTACTTACCCCAGACTTCAGTATGATGCACTGGCAGAACAATAACCTATGTAATCCAAAAATGTACAAGGCACACGGCTAATATCAGGTTAATAGGCTTGGAATAACAATTCCTGTCTGTTGTGCTAATATCATTTTTCAGAGTATGGACATAACAACATCAGCAGCCAGTAAGGAAAGGACTATAAGGGGTTAATGTGCTCGTAGTCTGGTCTAGATAAGAGCTAGCCAACCTGTGCAGCATTCCTATAGTGCAGAATTCCATTAACACATATATGTCTGCTTCTGTTTTGACCCAGATACCATTATTAGGATACTATATAAGCATTTCCATACATATGTAGCAGAGCTGAGATTGCTATTTAGCACACAGCTACTGTACTTGTCATATCATGATTTGTGGCTTTACATAGGACTGCAGGGTCACTTATTATGACACTGCATAGACAATGCATTCTAGTCAAATGACAAATTCAGCTCTGCTACATCTCTAGTTGCACAATCCACAGCGTGACCATACCAAAACTAAGTTCTCTCCCCCATGTACTGTATAAATAATAGCCCCAATATTTGGGGATAACACAAGACAAATGCCATTTTTTTTGCACTGCAAGGCAAAGTTTATTTGCAATAAACTTGCGAATTGTATTATCACCAGCGAATATTGCGATTTAATACTGTACATTCAGGCCATAATTACATGTCTACATACAATACTCACTGTTCTAGAGTTTCTCTGGTTTTGTTTGACAATCTTATTTCATTCAACAGAATTATAGACAGTCGACTTTATGCATAGGATGGTTTATTAGAAGAAGTTGAGGGTGGGGGATGGGACTTGCAAGCAAAGATCTACAAAGCCCATCACCCCCTCAACATGCAACTGGGTGGGAAAGGAGGGAAAAAGTTGTTACATAATGGCAGCTGTGTGCCAGTACCATTGTACACTTAGCTGCTTGGTATAATTCACATTGAGTAACAGTAACCAACAGTTTGTCAGCCCCTTGGTCTGTGCAAATAGTTTCAGAAGACTAATTCAAAATTACCCCACTGCCATCAGTGGCCATGAAAAAATATCCAATATATATTTATATACAGTCTATATATTTCACATTGAAATAATGGCAGCCATTGAACAAGGATGGATTTAGTTCAACACATAGAAGTCTTGGTCCACATCAAGTGCCAGAGCCCATTAACCCTTAGTTGAAAATTTCAGCAAGGCTTTCAAGGACACAAGCATAAAAAAATAAACCAAAAAAAAAAAAAATAAACCAAAAAAATAACCAAAAACTATGGGCTTGGTAATGAAACAAGGCAGGCAACAAATGGGGAATCTCTTCTCATTGTCTACAGAATTTGCACTTGATGATTTTCTTAAATGCACTTTGGAAATCTTTATTAAAATAAGCGTATATGATAGGGTTAAGGAGAGAGTTTGAGTAGCCTAGCCAGTTTATAATGTCATATAGCAAGTGTGGCATATGGCAGGATTCACAAAAGGGCAAAACCAGGGCGACAATGAAGAAAGGTAACCAGCAGAAAATAAAGGTGCCCATGATAATACCTAAAGTTTTCACAGTTTTCCTCTCCCTGGCTAGTGCCACCTTCCTTTTGGCATCTGTGCTTTTGTCATTCTTCTTCTCAAAGCATGGAGGAGATGGAGTGTCACTTGAGTGGTTTGGCAATGCCAGGTGGTTTTTAGAGTTAACACAATGATGGACCTCAATGATCTCCAGAGCAGCCCCATCCTCCCCATGCCTTACTGCCCCATTCACACAAGTGCTTGGCTTGGGCTCCACACTTCTTTTCCAGTTTTTGCTGGGTTCCCCATTGCTTTTCCTCTGGATGGTGGATGGGGAGATGGACAGATTGGTATCAGCCACTTTCTTTTTTTCAGCTTTTTTCACTGTTTTTCTGATCCTGAACCTGGCTGCCTTGAATATCCTGCCATACAGTATCAACATGAGGATCAGAGGGATGTAGAACGCACCAAAGGTGGAGTAGATGGTGTAACCAGGGTCTTCACTGATCTTACAGGCATCAGGATCAGACCGGTCTTCAGGTGTTCTCCAGCCCAACATGGGAGGGATGGATATTGAAAACCCTATAGCCCATGTCAGACTGATAAGTATAGCAGCTCGCCTAGGAGTCCGCTTGTTCACATAGTCTATTGGATCAGTGATAGCCCAGTATCTGTCCAAAGCTATGGCGCACAGATGAAGAATGGAAGAGGTACAACACAAAACGTCTAAAGAAATAAAAATGTCGCAGGTTACCTGTCCAAGTGTCCACTTGTTCAGTACTTGGTAAAGTGCTGCCATGGGTAACACCAAAACTGACACCATCAAGTCAGTGACTGCTAGAGAGCCTATGAGATAATTGGCCACTGTCTGAAGAGTCCTCTCCAAGGCTATGGCAGCGATCACACAGGCATTGCCAAAAATCGCACATAGTATCAGTGTCCCCAAGAAGAGAGAAGTGACGATCTGGTAGCTGAGAGCTACCTCCTCAAACTTAGTCCCGTTCCCCTTCTCCAAAGAGAAGTCCGAAGAGGTAGTGTTATTGAAAGCATCCATCCCAAAGCTGAGGAGATACCCTGGTGGAGAGGGGGACGCGAGGGGCTGCTTCACTTTTGGATGCCTCCACTCCAGCTCTGCTTCTTTAGATCGGGCATAGTTTCAGAGGTGATGGATACCACTCCAATCTGCGTTTCTTGCTCCGGCGAATCATTGGCGACTGGAGAAGAGTTGAACAGCACAGTGCACACAGGAGAGAGGACGTCAGCGTTTATAGGGTGCACTGGCCACCAGGACACATTGCTGCTGCTGCTGCAAGAAGCTCTCTAGCAGATTAAATCCACCTCTCCCTTCATGCTCCTGCTGCTCATAGCCCCAAAGGAGTATGCAAGGCAATTCAGTCACTATCCTGCCACTAAATGAACCACAACAGCTTACTGTGGGAGTCTTCCCCCTCACTGTGCTGCTGCTGCTGCTATTGTATTTTAGTTCCTTTCATAAGGCAAGCAGGCGGAGCTCTGGAGATTGGCACTGGAGTTTTGCACTGGTGTGCTCCCTCTGCCCATATGATAAGCTTGCACATCCTCAGCTCTGCACACAGCTCTTACTGGCATGCAGAAAGTTAACACCTACGATATGCATCATGTAATAGTGCAAACCCTCCAGTGCTGCTGGCACCTACTGCAAACCAGACTGCAAATAGTCAATGCTAAATCCTACTTCTATGTCACCTACATTATGATCATATAGTCCTTTTTTTGAATATTTCCTAAACTTATTTGCTGATATTACTGGGCAGTGAGCAATAGGAAGCATCCTAGAGACACTTGCTGCTGGTAATAGTCAGCACTTAGATTCAGGACCCTGGACAGCAGCACCGGCTGGAAGGGAGTTTGGTGCCATCTACAGGCCGGCTTTGGAAATAAGGTCAGCGGCGGCAGACATGTACCGTGCACACTAGATTATGCAAGATCTGAGGTTTCCATAACATTATTTACTCAGATTAGGATGGATTAAATATGACGCGATATCTGCTGAAATGTGCTTTCCTGTTTCAGTGCTACTAGAGCATGTAGTCTCAGGGAAAAAAAAACCTAAAATCATTGGGATCATTCCAGTGAATGGAGTAGGAAGAGTGCTACAGAGTATCATAGAGTCATCTTCTATTCATTACTGGTGATATTAGATGTAAATCATCAAAAACTGATTGTAATAGAGATGTCTTCACATAGATTGCTAGAGGAACATTTGTGTAATGTCACATCCCTGTGCCCTAGGTGTGCCAGCTCCTGCCAAGTGCCTTATACTGGAGTTCTCAGGAGGAAGACTGATTCATATTAGATGTAAATGACCCCAAATGTAGAGATACCTTTACATAAGTTACTAGAGGAACCTTTGTGTAATTGCACATCCCTGCACCCTAGGTGTGCCAGCTCCGGCCAAGTGCCTTATACTGGAGTCTCAGGAGGAAGACTGATTCATATTAGATGTAAATGACCCCAAATGTAGAGATACCTTTACATAAGTTACTAGAGGAACCTTTGTGTAATGTCACATCCCTGTGTGCCAGCTCCTGCCAAGTGCCTTATACTGAAGTCTCAGGAGCCATTGGGATCTTTCCAGTTAAATGGAGTAGGAAATCTATCTGTCTATCTATAGAGTATGATATAGTAATATCGTATGTATCTGATTCATATTAGATGTATATGATCCCAAATGTAGCAGATATTTTTACATAGGTTGCTAGAGGAACCTTTGTGTAATGTCACATCCCTGTGCCCTAGATGTGCCAGCTCCTGCCAAGTGCCAAGTCATTGGGATCACTCCAGTATTATACAGTAATATTGCATGTATCACTAATTAATATCAGATGTAAATGATCACAAATGCAGCCAATACCTTTATATAAGTTACTAGAGAAACCTTTGTGTAATGTCACATCCCTGTGCCCTAGGTGTGCCAACTCCTGCCAAGTACCAAGTCATTGGGATCACTCCAGTTAAATGGAGTAGAAAGTGAATCTGTCTATCAATAGAGTATGATATAGTAATATTGTATGTATCTGATTCATATTAGATGTATATGATCCCAAATGTAGCAGATATTTTTACATAGGTGGCTAGAGAAACCTTTATGAAATGTCACATTCCTGTGCCCTAGGTGTGCCAGCTCCTGCCAAGTACCAAGTCATTGGGATCACTCCAGTTAAATGGAGTAGAAAGTGTATCTGTCTATCTATCTATAGAGTATGATATAGTAATATTGTACATATCACTGATTAATATTAGATGTAAATGATCACAAATGTAGCAGATACCCTTACATAAGTTGCTAGAGGAACCTTTGTGAAGTGTCACATTGCTGTGCCCCAGCAGTACCAGCTCCTGCCAGTGCCCCATATTGGACTTTTAGGGGGAAAAAAAACCTAAAAATCATTGGGATCATTCCAGGGGATTGAGTAGAAAGGGTAGGAAGTGTTTCTGTCTATCTATATAGAGTATAATACAGTATAGTCATATTGTATGTATGACTGATTAATATTAAATGTAAATCATCAGAAATAAATGTAGCAGAGATGTCTTTACATAAGTCGCTGGAGGGACCTTTGTGAGGTGTCACATCCCTGTGCCCCAGCAGTGCCAACTCCTGCCAGGGCCTCATACTGGAGTCTCTGGAAAATAACTAAAAATGATTGGGATCTATCCAGTGAATGGGGGATAAAGGGTAGGAAGTGTTTCTATCTATAGTGCATAATATAATAACATTGTACGTATCACTGGTTAAGAGTATGTTCACACTGCCATTATTACATTAAAGGTAGTAGAGTAACAGACAAACATGGAGCCCCCTCCATCTGCATTCACTCTCTTTGACTATAATGTAAAAACACGATGGACACTTTCCTCCGTCCTTTTTGTTTACTTTTGTAACGGAACAAAATGCATTTTCTTCCATCAGGAAAGTAATGCTAGGTTCACACCTGTGCCCGGTCTACATTCGGGGTTTCAGTCCCCGAATCTGCTTAAAAAATGCAGATAGAAAAGTCCTGCAAGTCTTTCTCGGGCAGAAACCGGACGAAAATCTGGCGGACTCCATTAAAGTCTATGGGGACCGTGGGTTTCCAAGGATAACCATTTTTTTAAATGGATTAGGTTTCTGTTGGTGGGGTTCCCAAGTGGACCCCACAAACGGAAACCCGAACGCCAGTGTGAACCTAGTGTAAGAAATATCACAAAAGAAAGTTTCTGACATGTTTTTTACATGAGGGTGAATGCAGGCGGACTCCAGACGGAGCGGCTCTGTGTGCATCTGTCTTTTAATGTCCATTGCACTCACTGTGATTATATAATGGTAGGGTGTACCCACCCTAATATTAGATATAAATAATCACTGCTAAATATAGCAGAGAGGTTTTTCCATAAGTTGCTAGAAGGACCTTTGTGTAATGTCATATCCCTGTTCCCCAGCAGTGCCAGCTCCTGCCAGGACCTCATACTGGAGTCTCAGGAGGAAAACAGTAAAATCATTGGGATCATTCCAGTGAATGGAGTAGAAAGGGTAGAAAGTGTTTCTGCCTATCTATATAGAGTATAATATAGTCATTTTGTATGTATGACTGATTAATATTAGATGGAAATCATCAAAAATAAAAGTTGTAGAGATGTCTTTACATAAGTTGCTAGAGGAACCTTTGTGTAATGTCACATCCCTGTGCCCCAGCAGTGCCAGCTCCTGCCAGTGCCTCATACTGGAGTCTCAGGAGGAAAACAGTAAAATCGTTGGGACCATTCCAGTGAATGAAGGAGAAAAGGGTACAAGTGTTTATTAATAATAATAATAATAATAATAATAATAATAGTCCTTTAATAGTCCCACAATGGGGAAATTCAGTGTGTTACAGCAGCAAAGATAAGCAGATACAAATACAAATACAACATGTACAGGAATGTTCCAAGGTAAGAGGCATTACATTAATAGCAGACAGACAGATAGGACGTAGCAGAGGAGGAGGGGGGGATTTAACAGGCAGAGAGATATTTCAGTTCTCTGTGTGTAATGATCTCTGCTTAGGTCGGTGTTGGTTGTACAGCCTAACCGCGGTGGGGAGGAAAGACTTCTGATAGCGCTCCTTCTCACACCTAGGGTGGAGCAGTCGGTCACTGACAGTACTGCTCAGCGCGATCACAGTCTCATGCATGGGATGGGACTTCTTCTTCTGCATGGAGCTCACCACGGACAGTATCCTTCTGTCACCCACCACCTGCACTGGGTCCAGTGGGCTCCCCAGGACAGAGCTGGACTTTCTAATCAGCTTGTCAAGTTTATTTCTGTCCCTGGTTGATATACTGCTCCCCCAGCAGGCCACTCCAAAGAAGATGGCTGATGCCACTACCGAGTTGAAGAAAGTTCTAAGAAGTGCCCCCCGGATTCCAAAGGCTCTCAGTTTCCTAAGCAGGTAGAGCCTGCTGTGGCCCTTCCTGTACAGGGCCTCCATATGATCTGCCCAGTCCAGCTTATTATTAAGGAGCAAACCCAGGTACTTATAGGTGTTCACAATCTCGATGCCCGTCCCCAGGATGTCCACTGGTTTAGGAGGGCTTCTACCTTTGCGGAAATCCACCACCATCTCCTTGGTCTTCCCCGCGTTAATCTTCAGGTGGTTCCGGTGGCACCAGTCCACAAAATCCTGGTTCAGTTCTCTGTACTCCCTGTCATCATCATCTGTGATGAGACCCACTATTGCAGAGTCGTCAGAATACTTCTGTAGGTAGCAGCTGGATGAGTTACACCTAAAATCTGCAGTGTACAGTGTGAAGAGGAAAGGGGCGAGAACCGTACCCTGAGGTGCCCCCGTATTACAGATCACGGTACCTGACACACAGTCTCGGGCTCTCACGTATTGAGGTCGATTTGTGAGGTAGTCTAGGATCCAGTTGGAGAGGTGGTGGTCCACTCCAGCAAGGCCCAGCTTGTCCCTCAATAACCTGGGCTGTATGGTGTTAAAAGCACTGGAGAAGTCAAAGAACATTATTCTCACTGTGTTCCCTGGTTTCTCCAGGTGAGACAGAGCCCTGTGCAGAAGATGGATGATGGCATCATCTACCCCAATGCCCGGCCGATAAGCAAACTGGAGGGGGTCCATAGCGGGGCTCACTAGAGGGCGGAGATGTGTGAGAACCAATCTCTCCAAGATCTTCATCAGGTGGGATGTCAGTGCTACCGGTCTGTAGTCGTTGAGGTCCATAGGGTGGGGTTTCTTTGGAACTGGTACCACACAAGAAGATTTCCATAATTCAGGGACTATTTCCTGCCTCAGGCTCATATTATACATATATGTAATTATACCACACAGCTGGTCCCCGCAAGTCTTAATTAGCCTTGCACTGATGTCATCTGGCCCTGCGGCTTTCCTCGCCTTGATCTTTTTCATCTCCTTCCTCACCTGGGCCCGTGTGAAGGTCAGACTGTGGCCAGATAAAGACGGATTTCTGGATTTACTGGTCTGTTGGGAAGTAGCCACATGGGGTGAATGAGGTGAAGTCATTGTGGTGGGGGAAGCTGAAGGACATACTGGGGTGGGAGGAGCTGGTGTGTGATCAAATCTGTTGAAGAATAGGCTACAGAGTATGATATAGTAATATTATATATATATCACTGATTCATATTACCGTAGATGTAAATCATCACTGCTAAATGTAGCAGAAATGTCTTTATAAGATGATAGAGGAACATTTGTGTAACATTACATCCTTGTACCCCAGCAGTACCAACTCCTGCCGGTGGCTTATTCTGGACGTCACATAATAGATGTAGGGTAACTTGTAAAGACTGAGAGTGTTCACATGAAATCAGATAACGTATTTTGAGTTTCTTCTGCAGAAACTTTCACTCACATTTCTTATTGGTGTAACTTGTTGGTTATGTCACCTCGTGCCCAAGGTTCTTACTTTTTTAGTAATATTTAATGCAGCCATAAACCCTCTAATAGCCCATGTCTGCTATTTGCCAAGGAAAAGGATTAATTCAATAGAATCACCATCACTTGTTGCTCAAAGGTAGGCTATTCAGATCTCTTAAAGGGGGCTGTCAGGTCCTTTTCTCAGAGTTTGTTGGAGGGAGAGCCCAAGGAACGTCAGTCCAACTCTGTCCTGAAATGTCAGATCTGTGCTTGTAGTCATTGAATGGAAGCCTTTACTATTTACTTCCAGGGTATGAGATTTAGTATATTTTACTGCCTCTCTGCCATCACTTTATCTATGAATTCTTATACAGATACTGTAAGTAGATATATATGAGATAGATAGATAGATAGATAGATAGATAGATAGATAGATAGATAGATACCTCAGATTCAAGTTGAAGACGGCTACATTTGTAGATAGATACAGTAAATAAATAAAGGTAGACAGATATAAGTAATGTGTGATAGAATGTTAGCTGGAATGATAGATGATACATAAATATGCAATAGGTAGGCAGATGAGAGATGGAAGAGATTGCTAGAAAGATAGCTATGGGATAGATAGATAGATAGATAGATAGATAGATAGATAGATATGAGATAGAGCCCTCTTAGATAGATAGATAGATAGATATGAGGTAGATAGCTAGATAGATAGATAGATAGATAGACAACATAGTTACACGTGCTTGTGAATATGTATTGATAGTAAACATAAGTGTTCTCAATGCCAGTAACTATATGTTCTGCAGTAATGGATACTTTTAATGTAATAACTATCTGAATACTGCTCAGAATGAGATGCAAATGAGATGTAAATTAACAGCTCATCTTTACAGTTTCTATATTCTAGATGGTATTAAACATGTTATTTTCATTCCCTGAAATGACGCGCCAACCATGGCATTTGCATCTTTGCATACTACTTAACAGCAAATGTTAAATATGTGTTAGACAGATGTTTTCATGCCGGAGCTTCCCAATATTTAGAAATATCCACATGGGTAAAAGTGAAATAAATATACACAGTACTTGGTGATAATTCCTCAGAGTCAGATGGTTTCGGCGTGTTTCTTATTGTTTGACTGTTGGATATGAATCATTCTGGTTGCAGCTGATTCAGTATTAAGATATATGTAGAACTATGGGATATATAATAGGTATGTATCCTGTAATCACTGTTAACTGGGGAATTATAATGCACGCTAATGTATACCCTGCACTGGTTAAGCTTTATTACTAATATACGCCCCTATACCCAATGTCCATGCAGGGCAGGAGAGGACACTAGTTCCACTTTCTACCCTGCAGCCGCTCCATCTCTTACTGATGTCACCGACTCCCCTTTCCATGGACCATAGGTCCATTGAGTAGAGAGGGGTCAATAATGTGACCAAGGGTAGGAGCGTCAGCAGGGGAGGCATAGGAGGAAGAGCCCTCTGCACAGGTAATAAATGGGGTTCCAGTGACTGGGGTGTACATAGTTGTAATTCCAGAGCAGTGAATGCACTGGTAGGCTTCATTACTTCCCAGGTAACCCCTTTAAACTTTGGTATCTATTGACAAGGCTGTAGAAGTCTACTATTCAGTTCACAAATATAGACTTCCATTTCTTACAGTACATGAAACTAAATTATCCCATGTAGGCCATGATAGGAATGAGTTTCCTCCTCCTAGCCTACAGTACATGTAAACCCCAATGGTCATGATGGAATGAGGCCAATGGCACTTTCTTTCTTAAGAAGGAAAGCAGCAGAGAGAGAGAACTACTAAATTATTTCATTTAACCCTTTCTACACAACAATGAATATAAATCACAGTCTACAGAAGGGAAATCCTAGAGGAAGGGGTTCTGATACCTTAATAGTATCAAAAGACATTTCTCCGATCAATTGTTAGTTATCTTAGAGTGTATACTGTATGGGCAGTCAGTCCGGAGGCTGTCTGTCTATCTTACATGTAGGTATGTCATAACAAGTTCCTGTTTGTTCAGACATAGGTCAGCACCTTAAAAATTAAAGGGGTTGTCTGAGACAGACAATTAATGACCTATCCTATTAATATACTGTGCTAAAAACAGCTGATCGATGCGGGGCCCAGGTAACAGACCACCACCAATCTCAAATTAATGACCCGTCCTAAGGATAGCTCATTAATTGTCAGCCTTGGTTAAGACAAAACACACAAATCTAGTAATGAAATAAAATGGATAATAAAAATCTAATTAAAAGACAATTGTAAGGTATAATTGAAAATCTTTGATATTCTGTAGATCTTCATTATTTTTCTTTTAGGTCACCATCTTCCATTGCTTGTGGTTTAGCTCTCAGCTCATATTTGCATTATATGCATTTTTGGTAGTGAACAGGGGTCAGCATGGGCATGTGTCATGAGATGAGCAGCCTTTTGTGATATAACATCACAAAGTGATATGCTATCAATCCTAATATGTTTCTGTGTGCGGCCAACTAGTGGTTGTTTTGTGAATTGAAGGCTGTTGTATTGAATTTGTAATGAGAACTTGAAATCCATAACCAATCTAGAGCTAAGTTATGGGTGGACACATCTGCATACAGAATGTTGCTAAATTAAGAAAATTAGATTTGTGAACTATTATGTTCTGTATTTTGCATATAAGTCCTGCAAACATTATAAATAAAAAATTATAACGAGCGAAAGTTGGAGGGGCTTGTCCAACAGTATGGGATGTATAACAGGTTCTCTAATAGAGAGGCACGGTCCTTAAACATACATCCAGTAAGACCTAAATATTAATGGTGATATCTCTTTTTATGATGCCTCCAAAACACTTGCTTATTTGCTAGTCCAGTGTCTACCTTGCCATTTTCCACATGGTATGTACTTTAAGGGTCCTCTAATTGCCCCTAACACCAGTCTCTAGGACCTTCAGGATCTCAGCTGTGGCAAAAAGATTTAGAGACTACAGTTTGCAACTACATTGAAAAGATACATACAACTTTGCCTTGGCAGAAGGGGTGTCCTTTAATGTGTAAGTGCTTTTTTTTTTGTTATTTTGTTGGGCAGAGTTTGGTGAACATTTTTATAAAATAATGAATTACCTTAGCTAACCTTATTGTAATAGAAAACAGGCACTAATATTCTCCCTAGTAACCCCCTAACAGAGCTGTTGCCAGGGAAAACTGTACACATTTTTCTTACCAGTATGTACAAGTGTAGCAGTTGGCAAGGGGGGGGGGTCACTTCAAATGGGTATATCTCCAGTTTTATACCACCTAGAAAAGATTATTTTCAGAAAAGATTCAGTTTAATAGGCTACGAAGATTTCAGTATTATCTGTAAAAAAAAATGAGATATCAACACAGCCGGAAATTTGAGCTTTATATGCAACAGTTCACCACACCTGCTGATGCACCATCTTCTTTTGAGGTTGCTGCAAAATGCTGTCCATGGGACATATCAATCTTTCTGTTTTGGTGCAGCACTGAGTGTGGACCCCAACATGGGTGCACCAAGTAGTTTTATTTGCATAGGAAATAAAAGTTTTATCAGCAGCGAGATTGCAGGTTCACACCTGTGCCCGGTTTCTGTTTGGGGATTCCGTTCCCCATTCAGCTTGAAAAATGTGGAGAGAAAAGTCCTGCTTGCAGGACTTTTCTCTCCGCATCGGGTGGAAACCGTCAGGCGGAACCGAGCGGTGAACCGCGAAATCTATGCCCCTTTCAACTGCCCCTATAAAAACATACTAGTGCATCTCAATAAATTAGAATATCATCAGAATTACCCTCAGAATTATCATCAGAATTACAGAATTGTGTCAATGACTGCCTTCTGGGCATCTGTCAAGTCAGCAGTCTTCCCCATGATTGTGTTGCCTACTGAACCAGACTACGGAACCTTTTTAAACGCTTAGGAAGCCTTTGCAGGTGTTTTGGGTTAATTCTTCTAATTTTCTTAGATAATGATTTTTGGTTTTCCTTGGCTGTAAGTCATAATCATCAACATTAACATAAATAAACACTTGAAAAAGTTCACTCTGTTTGTAATGACTCAATATAATATATGTGTTTCACTTTTTCAATTGAATTACTAAAAAAAAAATAACTTTTTGATGATATTCTAATTTATTGAAATTTATTGAGATGCACTAGTATAAGGAGAATAGAAGCAATTTTGATAATGGTAGACTCCCTTCAGGCTGAGGCTCCACGTTGCGGAAATGCAGCTTTTTTTGTTGCAGATTTTGTTGCGTTTTTTGGAGCCGTCCAGGAGTGGATTGAGCAAAAGGTAGAAGTATAAGTATTTTATATATATCTCCCATTCCTTTTGTAGCCATTCTTGGCTTTGGCTAAAAAAACCGCAACAAAATCTGCAACAAAAAAAGCTGCGTTTCCACAACATGGGGCCTTAGCCTTATACTGTGCCAGATTTATCATAGTGTGTAATGCGGTGTAATAAATCTGATTTAGATTTAGATTATCAAGTCTATAGTTGGCTCAGATTATGACAAAGAATGCGGCAAATTCTGGTGTTGCAACTCAGTTCATGCCCATTTTCCAATAAACCAAGAAGACATGTCCCTATCACTTGATAAATTTATTATACAGTGGATGGCTCACAAATACCGCCACCGGTAAGAAGATTACCTTCACTACAATTTATAATACATCATGTACATTACTGGCAGGTCAGAGAATACAATTTTTTGCGGTATCGCTACTTTAGTAATCATTCTTCTTGCAAAATAATATCTATCTTGGAAGCAGGACGGCCAGTAAATACTGTTTTAGAGCCGCAATTGTTATAACAATTTTTATGCTACATATTAAGCCGATTTTCATATTGCTTCTTTTTTTTAAGGTCAGAATTTCCATTGGATTTCCCAATGCAGAAGAACGAAAGGTCCTTAAAAGGTTGTAACAATAAATGAAGCAAATATGAATCAATGTGACTGTATTTTTCTGATAATGTATTATAAAATACCATATCAGTAGCCATTCAGTCGTCTGCACATTTTTCAAGACACGCAGAGTAGGTAAGAAATGTGTAAGGGATTATTATAGCTCTGCAACCCATCTGCTCCTCAATCAGCTTAAAGGAAATTCCAATCTACTGGCAAAGTAACGGAATTGTGAAATCTTTCTCTGTATTAAAAAGAACATTAAATAAGAACTCCACATTTGCCTATAATCAATGTTTTAGAGTTTTTATTCTTCTATCTCCTATATAATCTATAGGGAATCATATGGATCTAAAAAAAAATCCCATAAACTGATGCAACTATCATAATATTCTGAGACACTTATTCTTGTATAAATGGACACAAGACAGCAAGATATCTTTACTACACTTCTATAGCCAAGGGCGTAACTTTAAGCCTATGGGTCCTGAGACTCCTGACTCCCAACACAAATTTTGTAACAGCCCCGCCCCAAATATATACCATGTGCTACTTATAATACTGGTGATGTATTTTTTTGTGATTAATTCTACAGCCCCACGTTGCGGAAACGCAGCTTTTTTTTTGTTGCAGATTTTGCTGTGTTTTTTGAGCCAAACCTAGGAGTGGCTACAAAAGGAATGGGAAATATATAATAAGTTCTTATACTTCTCCCTTCTGCTCAACCCGCTCCTGGCTTTGGCTCAAAAAACCACAGCAAAATCTGCAACAAAAAAAGCTGCTTTTCCGCAACGTGGGGCCGTATCCTTAAGGGGTTTTGGGTTGCTTCAAACACGTACATTGAGGGGAAATTGCTACCTTTATACACCTTATAGCTATGCCACTGACTGTAGTTACAGATTAATAAAATCCTATATACAGTACTGTGCAAAATATTTAGACAGATGTAAAGAAAATGCTCCATCTGCGTCAGTCCCCATTGACTCTAATGTAATGAACATGATGGATTCTTTCTTCCGCCATGTTGGCATGCAGGACTTTTTCTTCCATCAGAAAAGTGAAAACAATCACAGAAGAAAACATTCATCATGTTTTAAACATGAGGGTGAATGCAGACGGATACCAGGTGAAGGGGGCTCAGCCTGCATCAGTCACTTAATATCCGTTGCTCTCATCCTGTAATAGTGATGTCATAGTGCAGGGATATCACAATACAGGGATATTGTACACACTGATGTCACAGTACAGGGATAATGCACACAGTGATGTCATAATATATGGATAATAATCATCATGATGTCATAGTACAGGGATAATATGCACAGTGATATAACAATACAGGGATAATGCACCGTAAAGGGAAAATACACACACTGATATTACAGTACAGTAATAATGCACATAGTAATGTCATAGTATATGGATAATAAACACCATGATGTTATAGTACAGGGGAAACATACACAGTTATGTCACAGTACAGGGATAATGCACACAATGATGTCACAGAACAGGGATAATAAACACAGTGATGTCACAGTACTAGGATAATGCACACAGTGATGTCGCAGTACAGGGATAAGGCACACAGTGAAGTCATAATATATGGATAATAAATACCATGATGTCATATTACAGGGATAATATACACAGTGATATAACAATATAGGGATAATGTACACACTGGTATTACAGTACAGTAATAATGCACATAGTAATGTCACAGTATATGGATAATAAACACCATGATGTTATAGTATAGGGGAAACATACACAATTATGTCACAGTACATGGATAATGCACACAATGATGTTACAGTACAGGGATAATAAACACAGTGATGTCAGTAAAAAGATAATGCACACAGTGATGTCACAGTATATGGATAATGCACACAGGAATAATACAGGAATAATAAACACAGTGATATCACAGTACTAGGATAATGCACACAGTGATGTCACAGTACCAGGATAATACATAGTGATGTCACAGTACCATACAGAAAAAATGTCCACTATGACATCATAGCACAGGGATAATGCCATTTTGGCAGATGCAAATGTAATGTGTATGGCCGAGATAAGAACCCAATGTCTTGTCAGGAGACTAAAACAGTTATCCAAGTATTTCAAGATGTAATATTGTCTCAGTATAGACATTGGTGGCACATTGCCATAAAATGCCGTCAATGTTAGATAAGTAGTGGTCTGACCACTGGAACCTGCACGATTTATCTCCTATCAGCTCATGTCAGCTTTCACTTGGTCGGACCATAGATAGTCAGTGGCCAACCAACGGCTGCCTAGAAAAAGCCAAGGCAAATTGACAGGAGAAAAATGACTCAATGCTTTCCCAGCACTGCAACCACTGTCTATCAACCGGACATTGTTATGTCTAGACAGCCCCCCCTCCTAGATGTGATTTATCAGAATTGCCGTAAATTACATGTTTGTTTGTTTTTTTCATTTATTTTATAGAAATGATAGAGCTTGCACTGTACACAATGTAACAAATCACCAGAAGGCGAGAAATATCCGTCATTTTTATTAAAGTTCAGATTCCTGGTTTAACTCATAGATCTAAGTGTCTTAAACATTCCAGCAGCAATTTTTATTTTTCCCATTTGATTTCTATTATCTCTTTCCTGCTAGGTGGATATTTGATATATTACTGATGGTTCAGTCTTAGATCTTTACCTGCAGGAATATATGAAGTATTATAGTTTCTCAAATACAATCTCTTTACAAAATCTTCATCCGTCCTCGCTTGCGTTGTATATTACATTGCTAGAGAGTGGTCATTTGCTGCCAGTTGTAAAATACTGTTTCGCTTCATTTCATCTGATATTATTCTTTATGATGTTTTCACTGTTACGCCTGAATTTCATTTCTACCTTTAATCAGAATCAGAACGGTTTTCTTTATTGTTTTCTTTAGGTTTGTTACTAGGTAATTCACATTTCCTGCTGTCCAAAGTGAAGGAGTTTATTAGTAGTTATGATTCGACTCTTTCCAGACTTGGCAGCAGGCAGATTGGAGGAGTTGGCTCATTCCTATCACCGAAATGCTGACTTCTTGTTTTCACTTTCAAAATCTTTGAAGACTAAGGCTAGGTTCACACCTGCGCCTGCTCTCCATTCGGGGTTTCCGTACCCGAACCCTCTTGAAAAATGCGAAGAGAAAAGTCCTACAAGCAGAAACCTGGCAGACCTCATTATAGTTGATGGGGTCCGCAGGTTTCCGCAGGTAACCGCTTTTTAAGCAGAGTGGGTTTACGTTTCTCAGGACTCAAAGCGAACCCAAAGAACGGAAACCCGAACGCAGGTGTGAACCTAGAGTCAATTGTCAGTCTTTATCAATATTTGGCAACATTTAGATGCGAACTTCAAGAAGATCCTGCACATGAAATTGTGTGCATGGCCACAGCCCATTTCGATAAAGCTCTGTTCCCTTATAAGTGTGATACGCTCCTTTTTGGAAGGTATCATGCCCCCCTTTTGTGATAAGGACACAAAGTATGCAAGTCATACCCCTTTTTTTCTGATGTGAGAGGCACATAAAGTGCGCACTTCATTTATAATATGATCAAGAATTTGGTGGGACTCCAGAAAGTCTCCTTTTTTGCCTCCTGGGTGTTTCAGAAGTGTTGACAAGTAGGATCTTGCCGCACACTTTTATTATATGTTGTTGCACTTAAAGGGGTTGTTGCAAAAAAAAAAATAATATTGGTGATGTTTATGCATACCCACATGGGATATATCAGGAGGACTCACAGTGTCTTATAAGTCCAGGGGCCCAAGTGGCGTAAATGCCATAGTTTGGCCACAGCGAAAACACTGTGGCAAAAACTGCAGAATTTTACAGCCCCTGCAAAGTGGATGGGATTCTTGCAAATCCCTGCCACACATTTCCGAAAAATACCCGCAGCAGAAATGCTGCGATTTCCAAAACTGTTGCATTTTTGGAGGTGGCTCAGTGGTTAGTACTGCAGCCTTACAGCACTGGAGTCCTGGGTTTCAATCCTGCCAAGGACTGCAAGGAGTTTGTGTGTTCTCCCCGTGTATGCGTGGGTTTCCTCTGGGTACTCCGGTTTCCTCCCACACTCCAAAGACATACTGATAGGGAATATAGATTGTGAGCCCTATATGGACAGTGACCACAGTGTGTGTAAAGCGCTGCAGAATATGATGACGCTATATAAGTAAGCATAATAAATAATAAATCACAACATGTCAATTATACCTACGGAAAAATATACAGAATATTAGATGTATGTCAATGATCAGACTTCCATAACTGACATTGCCATGTTTAGAGCTCAGGGACTCCACCCAGCCCTCTGTGTATACAAGTGTGCCTTATCCAGAAGTGCGATTCACCCACATGTGTGTCGGCCAGTCATTTATACCAATAGTGTAGGTGTGTCTTAGACCTCAAATATTCCTTTCACTACATGGATAACTCCACTATAGCTTATACCCATGACATGCCCTTGTGTCCCTTAGATTGAAGTATCTACCTGCTTAGGAAGCTGAGAGCTTTTGGAATCCGGGGGGCACTTCTTAGGACTTTCTTCAACTCGGTAGTGGCATCAGCCATCTTCTTTGGAGTGGCCTGCTGGGGGAGCAGTATATCAACCAGGGACAGAAATAAACTTGACAAGCTGATTAGAAGGGCCAGCTCTGTCCTGGGGAGCCCACTGGACCCAGTGCAGGTGGTGGGTGACAGAAGGATACTGTCCGTGGTGAGCTCCATGCAGAAGAAGAAGTCCCATCCCATGCATGAGACTGTGATCGCGCTGAGCAGTACTGTCAGTGACCGACTGCTCCACCCTAGGTGTGAGAAGGAGCGCTATCGGAAGTCTTTCCTCCCCACCGCGGTTAGGCTGTACAACCAACACCGACCTAAGCGGAGATCATTACACACAGAGAACTGAAATATCTCTCTGCCTGTTAAATCCCCCCCCCCCCTCCTCTGC
This sequence comes from Leptodactylus fallax, assembly GCA_947044405.1. NCBI lineage: Eukaryota > Metazoa > Chordata > Amphibia > Anura > Leptodactylidae > Leptodactylus > Leptodactylus fallax. The sequence continues at coordinate 279,995 of CAMRHE010000623.1, forward strand.
TACGTCCTATCTGTCTGTCTGCTATTAATGTAATGCCTCTCACCTTGGAACATTCCTGTACATGTTGTATTTGTATTTGTATCTGCTTATCTTATCTTATCTTTGCTGCTGTAACACACTGAATTTCCCCACTGTGGGACTATTAAAGGACTTATTATTATTATTATTATTATTATTATTATTATTATATCTCAGCAGTTGTGTTTAGTTAACTGTTTATGTCCCATTGACATGAATATTGTAACTCATGATATGTAACAGTTGTGCAGTCAGCTAAAAGACTCCATCTAAGGGCGTGGACAGACGGGGAGATCACACGATCCGCACATGGGATGCCGCAACAGTAAACACCACATTGATCCGGTCACATGTTTGTCAGACTGGGGAGTCATAGCCAAAACTGAAAACTGAATGTATTTTATATATTTCTTATACAGTGTCCAAAAAAAATTTTGCTGGATCTTTTTTTTTTCTGTTTTTTATTAAAGTTTCTAAAATATTATAAACAAAACAATATATATAAACCGAGTATAAGAGCCCCCGCTGGGGAAACATGGAGCTCCAATTACAATCATATCTAATACACACAGATGTATAAAAACTACTAAGAACAAAAAGAACTCAGCTATAGAAAGCTCATGGTGTATAAGAGTGTATCATCATTGATATTAACCAAGTGAGGACTGGAAAGAAGATGGTGTGGTATGTTATATGGTATGTGGAGAAAGAGAAGTAGATTTGCAGAGCTCATGCTAAAGAAGGTAACTGGGTGGAGAGCTGAGCATGTGGGACATACAAGCCATAGGCTGGAGCCAAAGCAACCAGTCATTACTAAACCTGGAGACAGAATTATGGTAGATGCAAATGGTTTTCAAGAGAGCTGGATAGTATTCTGCAATTCTGATATTGATAACATTGCTGTATCTTTTAACTTAATGGACAATCTCTTTAACCCTTTAAGGACGCTGGATAGTTTGTATGTTAATGATTGGTGACTTTTTACATATTTTCCTTCCCCGCCTTCCAAAATTCATAACTTTTTTATTTTTCTGCCAACATAGCAATATGAGGGCTTATTCTTTGTGTGATGAGCTGTATTTTCATTTTGGGGTACATATAATGTTTTTTAGCTTTTCTTAAGTTTTTTTTGGTGAGTCAGTGTGAAATAACATATAATTCTATCATAATTTTTTGCATTTTTTCCCACGGCCTTCACTCTGTGTTAAAAGTGACATGGCAGCTTTGTTCAGCGGCTCATTACGATTACGGCAATATCATATATATAGTGTTTTTATTATGTTTTACCACTTTTACTAATAAAACGTCACTTAGTAAAAATTAACAATTTTCCTTGCATCACCGTATTCTGATGCCTATAACTTTTTTACTGTTTTTGTCAGGGCCAGTTTCGGACTGGGATGTCTAGGGCCCACCAGTGAAATTGTTTCTAGAGGCCTACTGCCCACAGCCAGGACCGCTGCAGATCAGCTGTACCTCGACAGCGCGGCTACAGGTAATAACATGTCGGGGTGTCACTGGCCATACGATGTGCAACACTGCACTACCCAAACCCACTGCTACAAACTGTATGGCAAGTGAGTAGCATGGCTCCTGAAATTGTTAACATTACCTGAAGCCACACTGTCTTGGAAAAGCTGATCTGCAGAGGTCTGGGCTGCAGGTGTAATATTAATGGCCTATCCTAAGGACAGGCCGCCAGCACTCTGCTGTCCGCCGCAAACATCCATTCAATTTCATGCCAGCGCCTTCTTGCTGGGAGTCCTGCACTTCATGTGACCGCTGAGACCATTTAGGTACAGGATTTCTAGAAATGAGACGTCGCCATGAGACCGAAACAGACATAGGCGGGGTACAGGTGAGTACACTTTTTTTTTTTTTTTGGTTTCCATATTTGGTATCCTAATAATCTCTCAGCACTAATGCTTTTAATCATTCTACAACCCTCTGGATTAACTCTAACACTCTCTGCTCCTTTGAGTTAAGGTTAGGACCTTCTCATTGTGTGACCATAGATTGCCATGTCGCTCTGCAACTCCTTCATTCATGTTAGTGAATGGCGTCACATTTCAACCCGAGGGTGCCATGACCACGACTAGTGACAAAAAAGTTTAAAAAATGTTGACTTTTCTGCAATGATTGTGACACCCTTGGGTACAAAGTGTGATTCCTTTCACTAACATGAGTGAAGGAGTAGCAGGGTGACATGGTGATCTTTGGTGTTTTTTTACGGGAGTCGCAGCCAAAATCGCTGTGTGGCCCTTGCCTAAAGGGAATCTGTCCCATCTAAAGGAAACAGACTTTCTGATCAAAGCAGTCAGTCTATTTTCATAAAATCGCAGTTTTTCACGTGCAGCATGAGCTGTGTACTATGTACATTGCCTTTTTGTCTCTGACTGTATACTGTATATAAACAGAGAGCTGTCAGTCTGCAGGGTAGGCCGGAGAGGTGGCAAATTATGAATATCAAGGGCTCCAGACCCTTGAGCTTTGGCTTCTAGAAGGTTAGAGGCGTTAGCTGCAGCTGTGGGCCTGTCACAAGCCCCTTCAGCAGGGGAGTAACTAGCAAAGGCTGGGCCCCAAAACAAACTTTTGACTTAGTCTCCCCCACACACACACACACACACACACACACAACATAGCACCCCTTTACTGGCCCCCACACAGTATAACGCCCCATTTGCACACACTATAATGTCCCAAAGTGGTCTCCAGACACTATAATGTCCCATAGCGGCCCGTCCACACAGTATAATGTCCCATAACGGTCCCCGTACACAGTATAATGCCCACAGTGGCCCCTCCACACAATATAATGTCCCATAGTGGCTCCTCCACACAGTATAATGTCCCATAGTGTCCCCTTCACACATTATAATGTCCCATAGCAGCCCCTCCGCACAGTATAATGTCTCATAGTGTCCCCTGCATACAGTATAAAGTCCCATAGTGGCCCGCGCATATAGTGTAATGTCCCATATTGGCTCCTAGGTTGTTTGTTACAGATATTGTAAAAATTTCGGGTTCAGCAAAAACTGAAATTTTTGGGGTACCCCACCTATGAACTATCATTATACTCTGGGGTCTTTTCAGACCTCAGAGTATAATGATTGGAGGCCCAGGGTAGGTGACAAACATAAAAACCAGTGTTACTCACCTCTCCTGGGCAACTCCTCTTCAATGACGTCACAGACATGGGTTACAATGGCGTCATTATACTTCATGATGTCAGCTTGACCCACGTGACGTCTGTGACATCAGTAAAGAGGCCTGAAGACAACAGGGAATACCATTGGAGCCCAGGAGAGGTAAATAAGAGTTTTTTTTTTTTTTTTTATGTTCCCACCTCCCCTGGGGCCTGGGATCATTATAATTGGGGCTCTGAAGAGACCCCCGAGTATAATATCAGTTTCAGTGTCTCGCGGCCTTACTTATCGATTCTTCCTCCATGGCCTTATGCAGGAACGAGGATTGGCAAGTAAATAGGACCCTTTACCAACAGCTAACAGCCTATAAAAAAAAAAAAAAAAAAAAAAAAGATTGTGGGCCACTATGGCTGCTATATCGGTAGTTATGCCACTGCCCTTCATTACATCCACTACTGACAATAGATGGCATCACAGTTTATCTACTCTCCCTCCCGGCACAGAGCATGTCTAGAAAATTATCCCATAGACCTCACTGGGTCAGCTCCAGATTATTGCTGCCTATGGCCATAATTATGCTGTAAAGCATATCACTAAATGCTGTTAACAGAGGAGAAGCTCAGGCAAGGTGGCCGCTCCTATAACCATGTAAGCAGCAGGCAACTAAATTTCCCATATAACTATGTGCTGATGTGTATTTCTTGGTTTCTAAAAAGTTACTGCAGGTTATTAAATACACAAAAGTCCTCTGTCCATTCATCAAAGCTCTCCATTCGTTTACACATACAGTGTGCACATATGAGAGGAACAGCCAGAGGCATCCAAGTGTTTGTATAATAAAATGGCATTTACATATCCTCAAGAATGTGATCTTTAGTATATAAAATACTCATCGGAATTGTAAATGATGCAAGGATTGCAAGCAAAATTAATATATCCCGGAGCAATGAAGAAAAAGCATTAACATGCCTTGTTATACAAACAAGTGTAATTGAAAAAAAATGCATAGATAAATAAATACATATACTAAAGAACAATGCAAAAATATGTTAGAAATCAATGGTTTTTTTAAAAAAATGCAGTTTATCCATGCAGATTTTTTTCTGCAATGTGTAGATGGGATTAGTCTCAATCCCATCCACTTTGCAGGTAATGTAAAATGCAGCAGCAGGTACTTTAAAACGCAACGGCTAAAACACTGTGTTTTCGCAATGTTGGGCCCCAACCTAAGGCTAAGGCACCACGTTGCGGAAAAGTTGCTTTTTTGTTGCAGATTTTGTTGCGGTTTTTTTGAGTCAAAGCCAGGAGTGGATTGAGCAGAAGGGAGAAGTATAAGGACTTCCTATATATTTCCCATTTCTTCCATGACCACTTTTGGCTTTGGCTCAAAAAAATGCAGCAAAATCTGCAACAAAAAAAACTGAGTTTCCGCAACATGGGGCATCAGCCTAAAAGTGGAAAGTTAATAGTATTGCAGATCAATGTACCAGCTGTGCCTGCTACATCGCTTCTGAGTTCTGACTATATTAAACCACCTTCTGGAATCTGAAAGCGCTCCGACCTCTGCAGATTACCCCTCAAATGCTGTAATGTAATGTGAATAATAAACACCAAGAACCTCATTTTGATGTATTCTTATATAAAGTAGGTATCTGCAGTAATTCTCTTGGTGCTAGCAGAGTGCTGGTGCAACTTTGTCTTCGAAATTGTATTGCAGTCAAAGCTACGAGCACCAGCATTCCTTGTTCCCATTGTTTGGTAGTTCTGACCAGTTTTGTGTGTTTGTTGCATATCCCTCTGATACGGTGATCAATTGCAATCACAGCATTTGGGTGGTTGAAGGGGAGGACTTCTTTCACCTCCTTGGCTCCCCGACAGTGAGATCATGGGGTATTGAGCGGCTGCCATGGCAGTAAGGAGGCCAATGAACACCAATAGTACCAATAAAAACTACAAGCTCTGTCTACAAACAAGTAAAAAGTTCTGGACATCAGAATACAGTCGAAGGTGGAGAAAACGCGAAAAAAAAAATCACTGAGCATTATCGACCAAACAACCTATCCTTAAAGGGTTAAGGACACTAAACAACACAACTAGAAATAGAGCTAAAACAAGATATGATAACAAAACTGTACATATCAAATCTCTAAAATCTGACCAAATGGAAACATGAACATTTGGTTTCTTATAGTGTACTCAGTACTTTTTCTTCCTGAATATCACCAGTATATTCCACATGGATTATCACCGTTCACATCAGTCACTCTCCTCTATAAGACTCCCAATTTAATTTCCCCATCTCAGATACAAATCATTAAGGCCGGTTTCATAGTAAGCCCATTATCAAGTGTGATGAACCAACCCTCAGTTATAAGTCTTTCTTGGAAATGTATTTTTACTTGCTCATATTAGTCCTCAATATACCTTTGGGAATGTTGTGCTTAAGTTGTGTTTACATTGGTGGACGATACGCTTCAGTGGTTTTATGTGTATACCATGGGAGATGGCCCTTTCTAGCCAGCAGTTTATTGCCAGTGACCCTAAGTTCACCCACAGACACACATCTCTCCCAGCACCTAGGAAGGCATCCCTCTCTCCCAGGGTTCTGCAAAGGAGGGAAGGAGGTGTGGGTGGGGCACTAGCCATATGCTGAATGGAGACCTACATTCTTTGTCACTCAGCAAAGAGACAGCAAGATGGTCTTGTCTTGGAGAAAATGTGAGAGCTTGTCCTGCTGTGCACTGAGCATGGGCCTAGCATTGAGGCCTGAAGCCTTTTGACTTGTGAGTCTGGCTAGCATGTAGGAGAGACATGCTTTTGTAACTTGCTGAAGAAAGGACCCTGAGGCCTACCACATGGGCTCAGAGAAACTGACTATAAATCTGTGCCGGTATTTTTTCTATCTGTTATTTCCCTTTTTATTTGATGTGCTGTACTTTACCTTTATCCGTAGTATTTTTGCTTGGTAATTGATATATATTTCTGTATATGTTAATGCTTAGTACCGACCCACTTGTGTTAATAAATATATAAAATTTAAAAAGCATGTTTCGTATTATCCTATGACCAGGCCCACTCACGGGGTGTGAGTGGGAGGTAAAGAAGGGTGGTCACAGGTGTGCCAAGCGGCTTGGCAAGACGAGATCCTTCACATCAGGATGTTTTTGTAGCAGAAAGTGACAAAAAGAGAACATACAGATGTTGCCCTGGGGTTGAATTCAAAGCCAGGACTCCAGCGCTGCAAGGAAACACTGAGCCACAATTATGCCACCTAGGATATGTTTATTAGTATATTGTTACATTACTGTATTTTTAACATTGTTTTTGCATGTGTTTTTTATATTAGTTATATTTACTTTGGACAAATTGTCATCAATAATGTACGCTAAAAGTATTCTGCACTTATACATTTTTATTAGAATAACAGTTCTTTGTTTTCATTTGCGTGTAATGTTAGACTGATTCAAGAGGGATTTTATGTGTCTTATGAATATAAATAAATGCTTGGGATTTCATCTTTATAAAGCTAAGTGTCAAAAGGACTGTACTAAATCTTAATAAAACAGATGGTAAAAGGCTAGACCAGGGAATAGTAGTTAGAAATTCAAGGAGACCTATAACCCCACGTTTATTGCAAAGAATATATTAAGCTTTACATACCAAGTGAATATCATCGGGAACATCTAGTCCGAGGGCTTTGTTGTTTACTGATATTGTCATTACATTTTCATCAAGTATTATGAAAAATAGTCACAGGTTTATTGGAGGACTACGCCATAAAAGGAAGTATAGAAAATGTTTAAAAATACTTTTTGTTGAATTCTGTCTGTGAATATTATAGGCAAAGGAGATTTTCTGCAGGGCCCTCACCTAGTGTGTGACATTCATCTGTCCTCTTGAGTGGTGGAAAGGCCTTTGTGTCTAGATGTGTTGCTAACTCTGCATCTGAATGCCTATATTCCTCCATAGTCTTTTCTGCCATGTAGCCAAAAAGTGAATATGTAGATATGCCATTCACCTAGGAATCTCAATTTCACCTTTTTAAATATGCTTTTGATATAATAAAAAGGCAGAGACAATAAACTGATAAACATCACTGAATGAAAGGTCATAGGAGGGCTGTAGGACTAGAGTAAAAAATATGGATAGATACAAAAATCAATAGCTCACAGGCACTTGGGTGGATTTTTACTGAACAAACATAGGGAGAATTTATTAAGACTAGAATGTTCTATGCCAGTCTTAATCATTCCTTCCGCTGGTGCAAGATATGCCTAAATTATTAACCCATTATTGACCAACCTATAGACTTTCTACACTGGTCATTAAGGGCGCTTATTCTGCCACAACTGATTTTCTACATCAGCTGCGGAAGAATAGAGCAGAGTCTACTGCACTCTCAGAAGCGTGTACTCACATCCAAGCACCTACCCCCCAACACCGGGGATCAGCAAATTCTGGATCTCAGGTGTTTAACCATTTAGATGCCACAAACAAGAGCAACCACTGTATTTAAAGTTTTGGGGGGAGGGGCTCCCTCCTGTAGGCATTGTCACAAGATTGCAGGGTCCAATGCCTTTTGCAGCCGTAAACCATCAGGGCTGCCTCTGTGTAGTCTCTGTGAAGAAGATAAAAGTTAGAAAAGATAAAAAAGTAAAAAAAGTAAAAAATAGTATTAATGAAAATGAAATACATTTTTAAGAATGATAAAAAATGCAAAATCATAATAATCATAATAATCATTTCCCATCCCAAAATGTTTAATAAATAATAAAAAAAAATTAAAAAAATAAAAAAATAATAAAAAAATAAAAATTTAAAAAAACACACATATCGAGCATTGCCTAACCCATAATAACCTAAGCAATACAACTATTATGTTATTTTCCCACCCACTGAATGGCGTTAAAAAAAAAAAAAAAAAAACTGTGCCAGAATTGCCTTTTTTTTTGCTGGCCGGCCGTTGTAAAAATGCTATAAAGTGATCAAAAAGTGTAATGTTCACCAAAATAAATCAATAAATCAATAAATATGCAACATTCCGTTAACAAAAAAAAATAATTAAGTTATGGGTCCTGGAAAGGGGAGGGGCAAAAAAATGTTACTACAAAAAATGGTTTTTACTTTTTCAAAATTAGTAAAACTTAAAAAAAATAAATAAATAAGTACCAAGTGAATAACTTTATCAGGTTATTTAAGCCACGTGGTGAATAGTGCAAATTTTCTATCATAAAAAGGCAATGGCAAAATTGATGTGTAGAAAAATAAAGATGCTATAGGGCTTGGTAAGTGATGATGGAAAAACAGAAAAAAATGGTTTAGTCAATAAGGCCTAAAACAGGCCAGTCACTAAAGGGTTAATAGAAGCAAAGCAGTAGTCAGCTCTCCTAAAAGAGTGCACTTGATCCAGCCTCCGATACACAGTACAAACACAGGAGTCTGAAACGCATAATCCAGCACTCCCAGGGGTGAACTGCGTGGATTTCATATGTCTGTGCTGGTCTGCTTCTGTATTCATATAATTCATGTAATCATATAATTCTTTATTTTTTGTATCTTATTATTATGACTATCACTCTGCTTTAAAAATGACATGGCCATTTTTCCGTCAGGTCATTACGATAATACCATATTTATATCAGTTTTATTATAATTTATCACTATTATTGAATAAAATGCCATATGGTGAAAATAAACAATTTGCTAGGCGGCATCATATTCTGACACCCATAACTTTCCTGTTGACAGAGATAAGCGAGGGCTTTTTTTTATGGGACAAGTTGCAGTTTTGGTGCCATTTTCTTATATGTACAGCTTTTTATTGCTTTTTTGGGAGGAGACAAGGTGACATTTTTTTTTCTTACTGTCCCACAAGGGGACTTGAATCTGAGATCTCTTGATGTATTGCAGTATCTAGCACATTGTTTCCCTATGTGTTTAAGGGAAAGGCAATTATTGACCTCTCAGCTGCCATGGCAACCCTTCAGACCCTGTAATCTCATCACAAGGGAACAGAAGGGGAGGTGATCTTGCCCTCTAACCCCCCAGATACCGTGGTCTGTCAAAGAATTTTCTGACTCCAGCAGCCAGTCATGGGTCCCAGCAGTGTAATATAGCTGGGACCCATAAACTAGGTAACAGGAACAACACTTTTGCCTGCGACATGACCTTGCCATACTATTACAGTGCTGAGTGTTAACTGTACTCTGTAGGCCATTCAATTATAATTTTATTATATTTATCTACCAATAGAAACATATCTATTCTAAAGACTATGTATCCACATTACCTGAAAACACTTTGTTATTCCTCACAGTAATTCAGTATATTGACTCAAAGCCAGTGGTCCATCTACACCTTATGGAGAAGGACAACTGCTTTGGTGGGCAGTGAGCAGATGAGAAGTCATAGCGGGTGTAGATATTGCAATTGCAAATGGATCTTGGTACGTGATGGATCCCTGTGGCACTTCTAATACATTGGAAGATGCAGTATTATTCAGATATGTCCTTCTTTCCATACCGTTTCTTTTGGCTTAACATATCCTAAGATGTTTGGCTCCAGATGACTAGCTTTTTAAAACAACATGATATTGCTATACTATGTCACAAAATGTCTTTTCTATGTACATCATTGTATGACCATCCAAGTGGTTGTGTTGCAGCCTCTCAAGGGTTTTTCTAGCATGTTACTATACTGTATTTAATTGGTTTAATGAGTAATTAAGAGTTTGCAACCAAATTTGAGCTTAAAGAGGATCTGTCACCAAGTACAAAATGCTGAATGACATACATGATTTTATTCGCTATGTGCCCCAAAACAATTTGCCATTTATATTCTTTTTTTAATCCATCCACACATTGTAAAGACATAGACCCTGAAAGGTTAAATGTAAATTAGTTCCTGTTTCTCTGAAAAAATGAAAGGTTACCACCCACTTAGAAAATAAGAGCTAATTTACATATAACCTTCCAGGGGCCATATCTTTTGAATGTGTGGATGGATTAAAAAAGAATATAAATGCCAAATTGTTCAGGGGCACAGCAAGAATCAAATGATGTATGTCATTAGCAATGTACTTAGTGACCGGTCATCTTTAAGGTAAAGGTGGCCACATCTGTAAATGGAACACAACGGTTTGAGGTATCTAGTAGTCTGGACCCAGGAACTTTAAAGGAAAATGACCTATTGTTTAAATCACATTTTTATGTTTAACATATTTTTTAAGATTTTTTGGCAAAGTTTCTTTTAATTTTTCTTGTTACTATTTATATAAAAAAAAATCTTGCAATTCCAACTCTTGCCATTAAGCCTAAAATAGTCTAACATTACCTGTTATCTGTACATGGACCATGGACCATAGACACAACGGTCTGGAGTAGAACCTATTGACTGGGGAGAGTTTTCTAGGCATGCTGTATGACCAGTGCAGAGGTCATTGTGCAGAGAAGTGAGTAGATAAGCTGTGACCATCACCTATTGTGATGACTGGTGGGTTCTGTGTCTCATCTACAGATACATGATAGCTGTGATCATCAGTGTGCTGATAAGTGAGATATCTGCTGCAAAGAATTCTCCTACAGAAAACAGGAATTGTCAACATATTATTTGGCTTAGTGGCCAGAGTGGCCAGATTTTAAGGATTAAAAAAAAACAAAAAAAATTTAAAAAAATATGTTTAATATAAAATGTTATTACAAAAACTGTTTATTTTCTGGTGGCACAGTCCTACAATCCATTTAAGTTCTATGTCCAGCAGCGAGGTACACATTTTGACTAATGTTCTTGTGAATGCGCCTCCTTAGAGTTATTTTTCAGTAACGGTTAGGCATTATAAGATTTATTATACAGCATTTATATCAAAATGAATGATTTTACATTTTGGATCAAAAGCATATTACACATTTTTGGCGACTTTTATATGCACTCCTTATTTGGTGCAAGTTATCTTTCTACTCTATCCAAAGACTTGCCTAAGTCACCCCTGACAGTTATGGGTTAAACAGTTTCCAGTAAGTGGGCCATGCTTGAGGGTAATGCAAGTTCCATTTCCTCAGCCTGATTAACATATCCTTTAAAGTAGAAGCATCAGGAGGAGATTAGCAAGAAAAAGAAAACTCTTTAAAAGCTTGATTACATCTCCTATGTTCCCTAATCTCTTTAAGAGTGTGCAAATGTAAGATTGTCCAGCTCTAGAATTCTCATTTTCTACCATAGAAATTGCAGGAGAAAAAGACATATAGAGAAGGCTTGAGTTTATAAACAAGCCTCTCAAGATACAGCAATTTTACAGCAAAATTGGCAATTATTTTATCCATTATGGCAAAAATAATCTTTGCTCAGAGAAAATAGTGAATAAATAATGGATGACAATGGGCAGAATATTTTCATTAAGGACAAATCTAAATAATTGACTGTACAATGTCACCTTCATACTTGTCTAAACATTTGTTGTATTAGGTATCATTTACCCATTGTATGATTTTGGGTCTCTGTTCTTTCCCCTGGCTTAAAAGGAATGTATCACCATTTTTTAAAATTTATTTATTAAAACCAGATAATTAGATCTTTTATTTTTTTTATAATTTGTTTTCATTTTCAGATTGTAAAGTTTTTTATTCTATTTTCTGTACAGGATTGTGGTGGCTGCCATTTTGCCTGAACTTCACCTCTGGACTGTTAACAGCATTTAGTGATATGCTTTACAGCGGGGGTTAGCAACCTTCGGCACTCCAGCTGCTGTGAAACTACAACTCCCAACATGCTCCATTGACTTCCATGGGAGTTCAAAGAACAGCAGAGCAAGTATTCATGCTGGGAGTTGTAGTTTTACAACAGCTGGAGAGCCGAAGGTTGCCTACCCAGCAAAGTCATGGCCACAGGAAGCAATAGTTTGGAGCCAACTCATTGAGGTTTATGGTAGACTTTCTAGACATGTTCTGCACAGGGAGAGGGTAAATAACCTGTGACATCATCAAATATTAGTAGTGGATGCAATGATGGGTTAATGGTGCTATTTATAAATGTATGATCTTCTATTGTAAACATGCCTATGATATAAATGAGGTGACTGCTGCAAAGAAAACCCCTACAAAATTGGTAAGTGCCAGTATTTTATTAAGTGTAGTGGCCAAAATGAAAGTAGGTAATTTTTGGTGCACATTCCTTTTACACCTAAAATCATTAGCTACAGTTTTGTTTCTAAGAGAGAAGAATTACCCTATTCCTATAACCCTACTGTATCTTGGATTGAGGGGATTAAAACTCTGTTATTGTCTAAATCTGAGATTATACTTATAATGGTTTCTTGGCTTAGAAACATCATTTTCAAATACCCTATTAGAGTATTCTGAGTTAATAAAGGGGGTGTCTTTATTTATGATGTCAATCAAACAGTTGAAACAGAGAGTGGCTACAAAGAGTGTCCCTCAATGGGGAGGACGCTTAAATGCATTACACATACAGGCAAGTCTTACATTTATAAATGTAAGTTTGAACCTATTGTACAGTTATGGTAATACATACAAGCCTCTTCTTAACACCTTGGTTGATCCTCAAGAATATACACTTTTGTGCAATTCCTATTAGAAAAGGGGTCTTCCAGGACTTACATATCTATAACCTATCCTTAGGATAGGTCATCAATATGTGATTTGTGGGGGTCTGAAACCTGGGACTCCCACAGATCAGCTGTTAAAAGAGAGTCCCAGGTGTCATCGGTCACATGGTACAGCAGCAAATCAGTCCCATTCAAGTGAATGAAACTGAGCTGCAATAACAAGCTTAGCCCCAAGTCAAACCCCATGGCGGAGTCTCACTTTATTTCTATAGGATGTAGCTTCAGTCTGTCTCTCTTACTTTCTGCTTGTGATAGGTTTCTCCCTGTCATCTTTACAAACAGGAGGCAGGGAGAGAATTGTAAAGCTCTATTTTATAGAAATACACTGGAGGTTCTGTAAACAGCAGTCACAAATAATACAGTTTTAGTAACTCTTTTGACTTCTATTGGAGAGTTTTCTGGACATACTCTGCGACCTGTCCAGAGAGGGGAGTAGATAAGCTGTGAAATCACATATTGTGACTGGTGGGTTCTGTGTCTTATCTATATATACATGATAGCTGTGATCATCAGCGGCCTGATAAGTGATGTAGCTCCTACAAAAACACAGGAATTCTCAGCACTCACAGATAATATAGACAGTGTGAGTCAGGAGAATGGTATAATTCTGTATGGACTCATCTATTATATCACTGTACTTCAGGTCCCTTAGATAGAAATCATATCTTCAACAGCACTGTATGCATGGAGGGACATAAAATACAGAGAAACAAGAAGTCTCTGAGAGCTGCCAGCAGGGATCTGATAGATGGTGATATTATCCTGTAGTTCTCAAGAAGACAGCCATGCAGGAGAAACTGACCTCCTATCCACATATGAAAGCAATCTATGTACAGGTGGTCAGACCGAGATCCCCCTGGCTGAGCTGTCCATAATGAAAGGCATCAAAATGTATAGCAACAGAGAGGGGGTGAAACACATTACGCAGCTACAAATTAGCCGGTGAGGTAGAAATACAGTATATCTAAAAGAAATCTGCTACAATTCTTCTTTGCAAGTGAATAAAATATCAGTTTGGTCCAAGTTTCTGGTCTTGGAAAAAACTCATTGGCACAGAAACAAAAGCAAATAACAGTACTCCATAGTAACTAACTCTAAATGCCCGCAAGTAGGACTGTACAGTTTCAGCACTATGTAGCGCCATCTGGCCCTCATGGCTTCAATTTCAATGAAGAGGTAGACCTCTCTCCTTTGAAGTCTATGGAAATTACTCAAAGAGCCAAGCACTGTCCGAGCGTGGCCACCTGTCTGTTAAAGCTGATGTAACAAGCAGAATACCCCTGTTCTATTGACACATGGAATCACCATCAGACACTTCTAGAATATGCTGTGGCTGTGCTATCAATGCTTTAGATGGGAATACTGCTTTAAAGGGGTTAGCCAGGAATTTTTCTTATGGCCCACCCTAGGACAGGCCATAAATATCTGATCATGGGGGGGGCTGATAGCCGTGCCTTGTATAGTGGCCGGATGCCTTCACTGGTTTTCAGCTCTTCAATGGGAGTTCAGCTGCAATAGCAGGGCCTGGCCAGTATACATGGACAAGACCAACCACTTCTGGGTCCATGCTGTGTATAGTACGTATGTCGGACGTGGCCTTAAACAGCAGATTCGTGTACAGGCTGGCTGTTGGCCCTCAACTTAAAGGGGGCTTTCCAGTTTTACACCAATATTGAGAGACAAATATTATTGTTTATATAATAAAAAGTTGTATAATATTCCAATATACTTTCTGTACCAATTCCCCATTGTTTTCTAGATCTCTGCTAGCTGTCATTTATTCTGCTTACTTCTGGTGGATAAAAATCAGTCCATTGTCATGTTATATACAAAGCATGGTCATGTGACATATGGTCTATGGTCATGTGATGGACACACAGGTGCTCAGCTCGTTATACTCACAGCACCTGTCTGGTAACGAGCTGTGCACCTGTGTGTTAATCACATGACCTTGGACTGTATATCGCATGGATTGTATATCACATGACCTTGGACTGTATATCACATGACCATGGACTGTATATCGCATGGATTGTATATCACATGACCTTGGACTGTATATCACATGACCATGGACTGTATATTGCATGGATTGTATATCACATGACCTTGGACTGTATATTACATGACCTTGGACTGTATATCACATGACCTTGGACTGTATATCACATGACCTTGGACTGTATATCACATGACCTTGGACTGATTTTTATCCCCTGGGAGTAAGCAGAATGAATGACAACAAGCAGAGATCTAGAAAACCTTGAGGAATTGATACAGAAAGTACATTGGAAAATTCTTGAATTTTTCATAAAACAAATAATAACATTTGTCTTTTAATATTGGTCTGAAACTGGACAACCCCTTTAAGGATAGACCATAAAAAATTCCTGGCCATCCCCTTTAACCCCGAAGATGACAAAGTCTTGAGAGTTACCATGAATAATCGAACTCACATGTATGTCAGATAAATACGTATCTGGTGTTATAGCTCACAGATTGTTAATAAGTGTTCTGTTCCATGCAGTCTAGTGAATCAGTGTAATGGATATTGATTGAAATATCAAGATTTAACAGAACTTTAAATAAGATGTTCAGCAATGGTTAATATAGTTCTGCTTTTATACATTTGTCAGAGTCGATACTGGCCTCCAATTAGATAGTTAATTACCCGGAGCGTTCACTATCATGCGGACGACATATAGACTTGTGGTTTGATACCGTTGTTCTATTACATCCAGCAATAAGTTCTTACACAGTGGCATTAACAAGGCTGTGACATTAACAAGGTTGATGGGGGAGAAGAGTCCAGTAAAGGCTTCTTCATCTCACATAGCTGCAATGTGGAGCCGCAGTCTACAAGTGCCTGTTCATAATTACTGTCAAATGCAATCAAGCCTTGTTGCTATGAGAGCTTCTCCCAGGCTCTCCCCCAGCCATATGTACATCTTCTGAACTGCAAAGTATGCCAATACACCCAGCCTCGCGTCCTAATCTTGCTTTGACCGACTATGTACAAAACTTTACTGTCCTATTTTTTTTTAACTTGTTGTCATGGTTACTCTTAGGCAGCGAGATTGATGGGGGAGTAGGGGGACTGAATGCATTAATCTAATTCTAGGAAGCATTTGGAGTAAAACATGCGACTTGTTAAAAAGAGTTCTCTTCAGTGCTGTTCTAGTGTTATTTCTTTCTTCTATCTCAAAAGCCAGCCAAGCACATGAGGTACCTGTTGGCCGAACTTTAATTTAGCTAATAGCTATCTCTTTCAGTTGTCCATATGCATGCACACTCGGCACAGCCAAGTATGCATGTGTTCTAAATTAAGAGGGGGAGTAAATCACTGCCAGACATCTCTGGAGGTGTCTAATATCCAATAAAACAAAAATATCAGGCATGCACAAATCCAACATGCCAAACCTTTTCTTGTAGTATATTGTTGTACCGTGTTAGCCATTGAAAGTAGTGGAAGATTGAAGAAATCAGGCGATACCTTTCAGAGGCTAACTGAGTATATTTATAAGTAAGCTTTCAGAAGACTAGCTTCCTTCATCAGACATGGTGGGGATGGGTGTAAATGTGGTGCATCTTTGACATACAGCCCTTTTTTGTTGCAAAGATGCACTACATTTTTGGTTCTGTGCCTCGCTCACCACTTTTTATGAAAGTGAGCAGAGCAGGGTAGAGACCGGGGCGGGACACGCGGATCTGCCTTGGCCCAACGAATTTTCAACAATACAGGTTAGGAAGCTGGTGTGAGTTATACCTGAAATCTACGCCAGTTCCTAACTGATTTACATTCAATTCTGGCACCAGAATTATTAAGAGGCCTCTCACACCATTCAGGGAATTGATAAAGACTGACATAGGAAACACCAGTCTTAAAGGGATTCTATCATTAAAAAACACGTTTTAAATTAAGAGCACGTAGGAATAGCTTTTATAAAGGTGATTCATCTCTTACCTTTATCTTGTCAGCCAATCCAGCGCTGCCTTTCTTCTGCTCCGTTGGCCATTCACCTCCTCTTCACTCCTCTTCTTACAGGAGACTACCGCAAAATGGCCGACGGAACCGCTGACTGCACATGTCCGTCAGCCATCTTTGTGGTGGTACTCGTAGTTTAAAACGTGTTTTTTAATGATAGAATCCCTTTAATAAATTCCTCCCAATATGTTTAGCCAGTTGAATACCCCATGTACATGATGATATGTGGTGCTTATCTATAATACAGTGTCATTTACCTGTAAATAGTAACTCTCTACACTGCTTCTAGGGAAGTATACAGTGTTTTACAGGAGTACTAGATGGCAGCACATATCGTGCATGTGGGTCTACAATACAGACCTCTAAAGCTGCAAACCAGTGATAATTTTCATTCTCCAGCACTGGGTATAGTGGTATCTAAAGAAGGGTTCACTCACCCAGCACCTTTTTCTTCTTCTATAGTCAGCAAACGGGTACCGTTTAGGTTTATGTTGGTCCTGAGACTGACACAAGACTAGGACATACAGTAAAACTTATTGCTGGATTGGGACTTTAAAAGGGGACAAGTCCATTACAGGTATGACTATGTGGTATGGGTTTTATTATCGTGATAATGGCCAGTCGGCCAGTTGGCCAGTCACATGGGTTTTGACCTTAGTGACAACTTTTAGGAATGCAATGATGACATTACATTAGATACATTTAAGATGAAAGCAAATTCTATTTGTACCAATTTAATAGGAAACCAGAGGTTCAGCTCAGAAATATTACCCATGAAATGAATAGTATAATATATTTTGTAGTCTATGCAATGTTCTCTGATACTGCAGCAGGTGAAATACTCTAGGGCTTAGCCCATATTTCCAAACCAGCAGCTAAGCTAAGATTCGGACAGATGGCATAGGGTCATGAGAGCTGCAGCAGTCATATGCCAACCTACTACATTACTGCATATGGTCTCTTGCCAAACTCAGCCAGTGTGTTGTTGCTGTTGCTAGTGCGCTAATGCTAGCTGTTATACACAGCAGGCAGTATTGATATGGGATTTAATAGAGACACCAGCTGTGAATATGAATGTATGTGCTTGCCTAAAGACTGTATGCTCAACACATATATGCCAAAACATGTACGGTTGTGAAACAGATGCAACCAACATCATGGCAACTACAAGCGAGAAATATTAGTTAAAGAGCTAAATATGGGACTTTTACATTGATGACAAACCCTAAGAAAAGGCCTTCAATATCAGATCATGGGGGTCCAACACCCAGCACCCCACCAATTAGCTGATTGAAGGGCCAGGGTGCTCAGACAAGCACTGTGGACCTTTTTTATAGTGGCTGTGCCTGTTATTGCAGGTCAGTTACTTGAAAGAGAATGAATGAACTGCAGGAGGTTTACATGAATGATGCTTGCTCGAGATCTGCGGCCCCTTAAATCAGCTGATCAGTGAGTGTGCCAGGAGTTGGACCCCCACTCATCTAAAATTGATGACCCACGCCCATATAAAAATCTTGGAATTCCCTTAAAAGTGTATTTATGTTAAACTAATGTGTATGAATGTTGTGGTTGGTGCTACAGACAATAGTTTTTAAACAAAAAAGTGTAACCCTTGGTGTTACCACCACCCACAATCTTAAAGGGATTGTCTGGTTCTTTCTTATCGTTGACCTATTCATAGGATAGGTAATCAATAAGAGATAGTGGGGCTTCAACACTCAAGACCTCCGCTGATCAGCTGTTTGAAGAGACCTCGACATGTATGCAAGAGCCGTGACCTCTTAACTGTTTGCATCAAACGCCATGTATTTCATAGTGGTTATGCAATGTAATTACAACCTCATCCCATTCACTACCCATTTTCTGGCTAGACTGGGGCGTGTAGTCGAAGGAATCCCCTGGTCTTCAAACTTAACTTTGCTGCTGGAAGATCCCCAGGTTGCAATTCCCAGAATAGTTATGGATGGACTACAATAGTACTGACTGAGTAGCAGTGTATTTAGGATAGCAGCCAATGATCACAATTAAGAGGATGTTCAGTGTGTGACAAGCCAGAGAACGAGGCAGAAGCAAAGTCAGTAAAGTAGCAAAGGGACAGACCAAGGAGTAAAACCGGGTACCAGGAAGACAATCCAAGGGCAAGACAGAATCAGGCTCAGGAACAAAGTTAAAGTCAGGATAAGTAACAACCAGAAGTCATATCAGGAATATTAGCACATGCAACAAGAACTAGGTCATCAGCACTTACTGTCTTAGTAGTCCAACTTTACAGTAGATCCTAAGAAGAAAAACCATGCCTTGATCCAGCAGAGCCACCATGAAGACCATGACGTAGTAACGTCTAGTCCCTCCACTTGACCGATGCTCCTTTACCTGCATAAAATGAAAACTCGACACAAGAGAAGTGGAGTTGAATTGGCCACAGCAGCCTTTTATTAACATACAGTAAATTTATAAAACAAAACATCAATATCAAAACCAACGACCCGTATTTCCCTTTAAAGCCACAGGAGGTCCTCGGAGCCCAACACACTGGCCTTCTAAAAACCCCCTTTTTGTGAATTACCTCCAGCCGTACCGCCCAGCTCGAAGGCACCAAATCACCAATCCCCCAGGTGATAAAAGGATCCGTCTTTAAAGATCCTGAATGTCCTAAGGCCAGCCCAAAATTGTTTCCCAGCCATGCCATTTTCTCCAGGGGGGTCCAGAGCCTCCAAGCCCCCCCCCCCCCCACCGATACCACCAGGCATTTCCTTCCCAACTCCGAGGACCCCCCGCCACCAATGCAAAGGCTTGACACCTTGAGACTTTGCGTCCCTCCACACCCCCAGCGCCACTTCGATTCCTTCCTGAATCGACAGAGCCCAAATGTCCGTACCCACAGCGTTGAGGTGTACTCCATCTCGCCGCCAAAAGTTCCCTTCCCCTGCCTCAAACTCCCTGTGATGGACCGCCACAAAACCGTTCCTTTGGGAAAACCGGGCCACCGCCCTATTGACCTTCACCCTGGCCCGATTAAGGCTGTCCACACAGCGGGCCCCCCGCCACACATGACGATGAACTATATCTGACCACACCGTCACTAAACCTGGCGACATAGCCCACAACCTGAGCATATCAAATTTGATATCCCGAATTAGCTCGCGAAAAGGCCTGACCCCCAGATCATTCCCTCCCACATGGAGAACTAGAACATCCGGGGACCTGTCCAACCTAACAAACCTGTTAAACTCTGGAAGTACCCTGGACCAGCACATCCCCCTAAGACCAAGCCATCTTACCGTAACCCTTTCTCGGGGAAAAACCCAACTGCCGACCGTCCGGCCGCACCGCCGCCCTCAAGGCCCCCCAGAACACAAACGAATGGCCCAGGATCCAGACCAATTCCAGTTCATCCCCCCCTGCAAAAAGAAAGAAAAACAATACACAATAAAACCAAGCCGCCTCTGCCGCCCTAGACTAGCCAGGCAGGACGAACGTATGACCGAAAACGAACCGACTCCCATCTGCCTATCCGCCTTACCACCTCATCACCCAAACCCCTGCGCGCCGCCTCCGTCGCCGCCCCGATACGAAATGAATGACCCCCGTAATCCCCCGGGCACCGCCCACACTCCACCAAACACTTCCGAAATATGGCCACAAACTGGTATCTAGACAGAAAAGATCCGTCCGCATGAATTAGCAGGGGATCCTCCAGAAAACGCACTAATGGCCTGTACTCCTTGAAACACCTGACTGGACACATAAGGAATTCAGGAACCTGAAATAATACCACCCTGGACCCTCTGCCCTCCTGGTCCGTCTTAGATCTACGCACAATAAATTCCACCCTATCCGCCATAACTTCCACGTCCTTCATCAGTAACCCGCCTGGCCTGATGGTAGACGGGCTAACCAATTCCCCCAAGCGTAGCGCTCCAAAAAAGGCCAAGGAGAATGCTAACCTAAAAAGCTTAATCTCAAACTCAGACCTGCAAAGACTCCCTAGTGCCACCCCCATCTCCTGAAGCAGATGAAAAGATACCGGCCGTCGCTGATCTACTGAAGCCCGACCCCGTCTCCAACCTCTCAAGGCCTGGCGTACCACAAATGCCTTGGTGACATCCCGTAAACCACATGCCCTGAAACCAAATGCCAGTCCCGCCATAAGCTTATTCATCCTCGATATGGACCACCCATCCTCCTTACATTGGCCTATCAACAGGAACAGCAACCCCTCATCATCCGTAACCTGTCTACCAAAATCCGCCCGCCATTCTTCCCATTGGCCCCATGCTACCTCATATGCAGCCCAGGTTCCCACCGCCAAGGACCCTCGGATCAATCTCTGCGCCGCCCGAAAGGCAGGTTCCAAAGGTCTACCGACCACGCCTCTCCCTCCTCCTCCGCCTCTGGAGCCAACTGCCGGAACCTGGCCCACTGCAAATGAGAGAGTGCATCAGCAATACAATTGTCAACCCCTGGGACATGTACCGCCTTCACCCACGCGTTCAGTGACAAGCACAAACACACCAGCCTCCGCAACACACAAACCACCGGGGGGGATGACGCCGTCATGTTATTAATAGCCTGAACGACCCCGAGGTTATCACAGTTGAACCGCACCTTCTTGTTCCTGAACTCCTGCCCCCATACCTCTAAAGCCACCACAATGGGAAACAGTTCCAATAAGGCAAGATTCCGCACCCAACCTTCCGCCTTCCAACTATCTGGCCACGAACCCACGCACCAACGTCCCTTGTAGAAGGCCCCAAAACCAACACTCCCTGCCGCGTCCGTGAATAGTTCTAATACATCCGCATCCACCCACTGATCTAATATAAATGACCGCCCATTGTAACAACCTAAAAACTCGTCCCAAATTTCCAAGTCCTCCCTTAATTCCTTTCCCAGGCGCACATAATGACGGGGATGCTTGACCCCCGCCGTTGCCGCCGCCAGCCTCCTGCAAAACACCCTCCCCATGGACAGTATCCGACATGCAAAATTTAATTTTCCTAATAAGGATTGAAGTTCTCTAAGCATTAACTTTTTTCGCCTACAGGCACCCCTAACCTCGTTGCGCAGCTGAACCAGTTTGTCCTCCGGCAAACGACATTCCATCCGCAACGAGTCAATACAAATCCCTAAAAACGTCAGCTCCGAACTCGGCCCCTCCGTCTTTTCCCCCGGCCAACGGGATGCCAAAACGCCCTGCCACCCCCCTCCAAGGTACGTAACAACAATGAACAAATCCCAGAGCCCGCCGGACCAATGCACAGATAGTCGTCGAGATAGTGAATCACTGACGACCACCCCGCCTCCCTTTTCACTACCCATTCCACAAACGTACTAAAACACTCGAGGTATGCACAGGAGATAGAACATCCCATGGGCAAACAGCGATCCACGTAGTAACCCCCGTCCCAATAACACCCCAACAGATGCAAACTATCCTCATGTACCGGTAACAACCGAAAAGCCAATTCAACGTCGGCCTTTGCCAACAGTGCCCCAACCCCGTATTCCCTAACCCAACCTACCGCCGCATCAAACGAAGTATAAACCACCGAACAACATGCAGGGTCAATACCATCGTTGACCGACGCCCCCTTTGGAAAGGACAAATGATGAATGAGCCGAAACTTATTCGGCTCCTTCTTGGGTACCACCCCCAGCGGGGACACCCTTAAATGCCCCAACGGGAGACACTCAAAAGGCCCCGCCATCCGCCCTAACGCCACCTCCTTCGCCAGTTTTTCACTTACCACCCCCGGATGCTGTAATGCCGATCTCAAGTTCCGCCGAACCACTGGGAACTCCCCTTTAACATAAGGAATCTTAAAACCAAACTGAAAACCGTCCGCCAACAACCCCGCCGCAGCTCTATCCGGGTACTCATTTAGATACGGCCGCATCACGTCCACTACCACCGGACTCTGCCCCTTTTCCAGTGCTCTCCCCCCCTTTGGACTTAACCCCTTTAAAACACCGAGATGCCCCATGTGATCCTCCACAGTTAGAACACTCATGCTTGAACTTGCACTTCGCACCGAACTTGCATGAGCCTTCGTTAAAGGAGAAGCACAATCCTTTCTGTGAAGCCGCCGAGCGCCCCGAAACCTCGGACCCCCCGGCTCCTGCCTGAAAGGACTGCCCAGCCCGAGCCGGCGCTGTAACCCGTAACCACAGCCCAATATCCTTGTGATCCCACCGGATACTGGGCCGTACCGCTTTTCGTTGACGAAATTGTTCGTCATACCTCAACCACCCTTGACCCCCGTAAACTCTATAGGCTTCTCCTATGGCGTCCATGTAGCAAAACAGGGGGGAGCAATTCTCCGGCGCCTTTTCGCCAATAACGCTAGCCAAGATAGCGAACGCCTGTAACCAATTGGAGAAAATGCGAGGTATAAGCCTATACCGCCGCTTCTCCTCTTCCTCTTTCTTAGACTCGTCCTTCTTCCCCCCTATCCAAATTAAAGCGTTGTAACGGGAGTAACGAAAATATCTCTACATACTCCCCTTTCCATATTTTTTCCCTAACCTCCTGCTTCAAATGGGCCCCCAGCGGCCCCTCGAAGCAAACGTACACCTCCCCCTTTGCGGAATCATCCAACTTCGGCGCCCCCTCCTCCTTGTCCTTTTCCCCGCTTTTTTCCTGCGTCCTATCCGCACCCCCACTTACCGTCGCGTCCCCCCGACGTCCCACCAACCGAAGCCCCTCCTGACCCGCTGACTAACGACCCCGGCCCGCCCGCCGGCAACCCCAAAGCCCCGATCCCTGGAACGCTTGTGCCCACCCACGCGGGTACCGGAGACGGAACCGCGGCCTGGGCCTGCGCCCGCAACAACTGCCCAAACAAACTAAAAAATTCAAACATACCCCTGCCCGCCTCTCCCGGGTGCCCACCCCCACCCTGGACCGGCAACAGGGGAATAGAAGGAGACAGCAAAGATACACACTCACCTGACTGCCTGGGTGCTGTGTGCCCACCAGTCGATACTCCAGAATCCAGACGCTGCCCGGCCATTCTATCTAGCGCAGGAAACAGCTGATCCCCCGAGGACATCGCCGGCGAGGAAACCAGCCCCCCCCCCCAGCGAGGAGGGGGCCGCAAGCAGAGAGGAGTGTGCATCCGCGCACACGTGGAGAGCCGACCCAGGCAGCGCCTGATCGCTGGATGAAGCAGGCTGAAGACCCGAGGTCCGCATCCCAGATCCTGACTCACCGCGCAGGGAAGGCCCAAGGTAAGGTGATCCACGGCCCTCCGCACCGGCTCCCGCTCCATCGTCGCACTCTGGTAATGGCGGAGGCGCGGCCTGCCGCCTCCGCCGCGAGTCCCGCCCGCTAACCGGATTCCTCCCGGCCCTGGACTGCCGGGAGGCAGCAGACCTGCCGGCATCCTGAACCGGAGGGTCCCTTGAGGGGCTCCGTCTTCGGCGCTGGGCTCGAGGGGCTTCATCCGGACTCAGGCGCGCCGGAGGCCTAGTCCTCTGCGGCTGTCTTGGAGTTGTAGGGGACCCCTCAGCAGCAGGTGTCCCCGGCCCCTGAAGCAGGCCCGAAAGCTGAGCCTGCACCCACTCCTCTCCGTGTGTAGCTGCCGACTCACGCAACTGCACAAACAAGTCTTCAAGGGATGCCATGAAAATTAATGGATACACTCGTAACGTAGCTTCTTCCTCTGTGTCTTCTTCACGGCAACTGCCGTTACTTTTCGCGGGCTTTCCCTTAAAAACCTCTCCCCCTGCAGCCACGCTTGAATTAACCCCACCTTACCCCCAACTTGACCAATAGCTGCTGTCCAGCCGTACTCGTCATGTGGGCCCTCCCCTCAGCCTTCGTCCCCGGTCCGGCCCCTTCTGGAGTTGGGCAAGGGAACAGGAAGCATCTGAACCACAGCACATCATGCACAGGCAAGGATGGAGACGGTATTCAGAACACGTAGAGCGGTAAATAGATAGCTATAAAGCATTCTTCTTTATATCTTCTTTCTAACAATGATTTGTATTTCAGCAATTCTCCAGTCACTGTGTGTTACAGCACTTTATGTTATAAAACACAACAATACGTGTCTGCATTCCAAATGCATCAAACAGTTGATAGAAACTTTCTTGCCAGATGGAAAGTGGAAAAGTAAACAATCAATGAATAACTCTCAGGTCAGTAAGTTTTTACAGTCTTATTCATCATGGTAGAACATAAAATTGAGTCAAACTTTACAGTACATATATTTTTTCATTTACTTATTTTATATGTTTTTAAAGAAGCAGGAAAGCTCTGAAATAGCAAATACCGATATCCTCGAACTACTAATATCCGTGAAAACTTAAGTTTATACCTTAAATAAGGCAATAAGACGTGTCCTTAAAGTTAAACATTGAAATTATATGTTAAAAATTAAAAATGCAGCAATCCCATGGTGAATTACCTGTGACATTATGATTGTTATAAAGGGGTAGTCTCACTTGTATATGTAACAGGTCTGATCACGATCAATCTGGCTTCTCCTACCAGTGGTGTAACTAAAGTCTTGTGGGCCTGGATCGCAACCCTCTCCCTACAACATATTCTTCTATGGGTGCTGTAGTGCTATCTCAGATACTTGAAAGCGATACAACTATGGTACCCACAACTGTGGTTATCAAGAATACGGTGGTTGAGCAGCGCAGTGTCTGGCACAATTCCCACAATAATGGGAGCAGCGTGCTCTGGGAAACAGCTGATTTGCAGGATCCTAACAGTCTAAGGTCTAAGAGAACAGTGGGAGATCAACACCCAGGACCCCTGCTGATCAGCTGTTTGAAGAAACTGTGGTGCTTTTGCGAGCGCCGTGACTCCTTCGCTATTCACATTATTACAGTTTACAGTATCTGTTTTATAGTAACAATGCGATGTAATTGCAGCCTGTAGTAACATTACAATAAAAATAAGAAACACTCATACTCACCTTGCCTCACTTCTCCTGGGCATCCTTGCTCCATCCGGTTCTTTCCAGCATTCTATCCTGCCTGTGACTGACCTCATGCACCGCAGGGGTCACTGCTGGGGCCTGTGATTGGCCCGCAACAGTCACGTAGAGCATGACAGTATAATGATGTCAGCATAGCCCACGTGATTGCTGAAGCCCAACCATAGGCCTGAGCAGTGACCCCTGGGGTGCATGATGTCAGTGGCAGGGTGGAAAAGCCCCAAAAAGCAAGCTGGGGACCGTCTGAAGCCCAGTAGAGGTGAGTATAAGTATTTGTTATTTTTTCTCACCTCCCCTGGGCAGGCTTCTATTGGACAGGGGTCCAGTGGCATTTACATACATCGCATGACACATGATGCAGGGACCCTTTCCATTAACGACGCTTTACACAGGCAGCAAATGTGCTGTCATGGTGCTTCAGGGCTTGGCCATCTTCAGCTGGCCACGGGCCCCCTATTCCTCTGGGCCCAGTTGCAGTCACACCCCTTGCAACCGCAATCATTACACCACTGTCTCTAACCCTCAGCAACCAACTTTTAGCACCCAGGAGTGTTCACTCATTTCTGGACAGCCATGGTTATGGCATTGTAAGGTCATCAAAGAGACAATTGGAAAACAAGAGGCACATGTACATTGCTATTGGCTGTATATGTCCTGATATCTGTGACACATAATGACCAGCATTTCAAGAGAACATAATTTAGAGATATTGGCCAGGATTTAATATTGTGGTAAGAACTAGACACTGGCATAACATTTTTGGCTTAATTTGGTACAACTTAGCACATCATTGGCACGTCTTGGCACATCTAGTTTGAGCTTCTCAGAAAGGGAGTGTGGCTTAAATCTACTAAGATGTGCCAAAAATGTACCAGAATTCGAAAGTAAGTCAATTAAAAGGTGATATAAACTTAGCCTAGAAAGTCTAAAGATGCACCAGATGTAACATGCAACCACATATCAGTCACTTTGATAAATCTGTCACATTTTCAGACTGTACTAGTGCAGAAAAAATATACGACACCAAGCAAAAACCCCGTGTTATACCGTTTAAACACGTAAATACCAAAAGTTATATTAAAAAATGGCCGCTCACCTTAAGAAGTTGTGAAAGAGTAGGTCACAACTCCTAAATTATCAGATATATTGGATAGAAACAGCAGCTGGATCCACGCCAACGTTAGCGAGATGCAAATGAGATAAAAGGACCGTTCCCAAAAGGGATAAGGATCAGCACTTGCTCCAATTCAGTCAAACTAATTCCTTTATTAGATACCAACACAGACGCGTTTCGGAGCATCTGCCCCTTCTTCAAGTGCATACAAGCGCTGATCCTTATCCCTTTTGGGAAGGGTCCTTTTATCACATTTTCAGACTGTCTGTTTAAGTTTACACAGTTTAATTACTAGTAAAACTGAAAATTGTATCATGAAGTGATATACTATATGTGTTTATGTGTGGCCCGTGGTTGTGTTGTCTATGGGTGTTTATAGCATATTGATATATTGGATTTTTTTTTCAAATGTGCGTCCTTAACCAAATTCGAAATAAGTTAAGCATGAACACATCTGTACTCTGTTGGCATAGGGTTCCACTGTTAAAGAATGATTACTACGAAAACACAGACTTCTTTCATGTGTACTGTACTCATATCTAGGGATGAGTACACTTATACTCACCTTGCCTCACCTTTCCTGGGCATCATGACATTGATATACCCCAAATGACTGCTGAGGCCCAATCACATGCCTCAGTGGTGACTCTGGGATGCATGATGTCAGCCAGAGGCCAGAAGAGGATGCCAGAGGACCACCCGATTCCTCAAGTATGCCTAGGAGAGGTGAGGCAATGTGAGTATAACTTTTTGTTATTTTTACTCACCTCCCCTGGCCTTGGAGACCCAAAGGGTTAATACTAGTACTTTTGGTTCGTGCCAAACAAGTTTGGTCTGAAACGAACTGGAGGGAGGAACCTCACAAATATTCTTCAAATAGGTTCGCCCATCACTACCCATATCCCTGCATTCCAGCTTCCCTTCAGCTATTGATCAGACACCATGTTGGCTTTTATATTACTCTTTCCTTTATTATCAATCCCATGATGCATCAGCACAGCATCACATGGGCAGCCATTGGGTTATGTTTGAAAAACAATCCAATTCCTAGCAGGTCACATACCTTAAAGGATTGAGAAAAAAAAATATTAATTAAAAATAATTAAAATGCACTCACATTAGGAAATAATGCATTAGAATTAAAATCTATTAGAGATGGCCACTGAATTTATTTACATTCCTACACAGAAGGGTTGACATACCCCTCAGCAGAAATACTCTAAAAGAATTTATTGAAGAGGACATGGCCACCAGCACTCTTGGCAGAAGAACATTAATGGGTCAAGAATTTCTAGATCTATGGGACATATCTAAAACATTGCCCTATTCCAAGTAATAAGCCTTGACTTTAGGCTATATGTACAAATGAATAAAACCTAGGAATGACTGTAGGAGAAGTTCCCCCGAGAGGCTGAAATTATCAGGAAGAATTAATACATAACAAAAATCTGAAGTGGCTATTTTCTTTAATTCTATTTTGATTATTTGTTCAGTATTTTTGTAGAAAAATACAGTATTAGACTATCATATATTATCAATGTTTAACATTAACATTTATCAGTGTCTACATGCTACAATCCCAGGCACAACGCCATCCATATGTCCCCAAAATATAATGGCAGTCATGGGGGACCTGAGAAAATGGTTTTCAAAAAAACTGTTTTTATAGGTTTTGACCAACTTTGTCCAGACTAAAATCCAACACCTCACCTCCAAAGTTATACTTACCAAATAGATAGGGCCTTCTTCAGGATTCTGCAGGTCTTTAAGTGGTAGAATCTCAGTAGGCCCCCAACTTCTTTCATTCATCATGTATACTATACGCCAACAATGTTCATGCCATCAATGGTTTTTATTGCACTTTTGGACCAAAAAAAATTCTCCATGTGTGAACATACACTAAAACCTAGAGAAGCAGCTTTCTGCCACGTAGTTTGTCATTTTATTATTTTACTGATGGAAATTTGGGTACTTTAGTTATTAAGATAAAATGATGGTTTTATTATTTTTCCCTCCTACATTAAAAGCCTTAACAGCCATAAATTTTTGTGACATGCTTTTCTACATAGCTGTCTGACGTCATGTTTTAGTAAGATTTTGTACTTTTTTAGGTACCATACCTACATTTTTAGGTACATACTTAAGTAAAAGTTTCATAGCTTAAATGTAGAAACAAAACAACAGTACCATTTGTGTTATTGTTTTTGTGTATTTTTCCAACATTCTTACAAAAAAAAAAAAAAAAAAAAAAAATCAAGCAAAAGCCACCAGGACTCACAGAAAAAGTCTCCATAGCTCCCACTCACATTCCCTGCTCTCCCACTGAGAAAGGACATAATTTCTGACCATTTATTTCCATTATTTACAGCATTCCAAATATGTCTGTTATTTACTATTTGGTAATGTCAATTTAATCAAATCTATCCTGTGAATAGGTCATCAGTATGAAAAATCCTTTTGGGGCCAGACAAGCCATGTAAAGTTGTTAGGGAGAGAAAATCTTTTCATAGACAACAGTGTAGCCTGTGGCTCACTGTTAGCGATTCCGCCTCCCATACAGCAGAGTTTTGAGATACAGAATAGCTTGAAAAATAATAATTAATAAGATAATGCAATAATATTATTATGAATATTGTATTATTCATATAATAATAATAATAATAATAATAATAATAATAATTATTATTATTATTATTATTATTATTATGAATAATGTATTATTCATAATAATAATAATAATAATAATAATAATAATAATAATAATAATAATTATTATTATTATTATTATTATTATTATAAAAGATGCATCTCCTGAGTACTGTCAAAGTGCCAAAAAGAGTCATTACCCCAAAATCGTGTCATAGTACACAGGAGGTAAAAAAAATACACTCAATGCATAAATTCAGACCTGAGAACAGCAGTGAGCCCAGCTGTGTACCTGATCTTGCCTGGTGTCGATACCAAATTGCTCTATATCCTTTCTATTTCTTTGTACAATTTTTGTATTGTGATATAATTATTGACTCTGGTATATCATCATAACCCAATTGTTATGTTAAGTCATACCTCATTTTTCGTGTTACTGTATATAATATAGAAAGAAACAAAAGTAATAAGTAATTATTTGTTGCTTTTTCTCAACAGGGAAATTAAATAAATTTGACAGTGAATTTGATCGCTGGCACAGCGAGAGATAAATGAATTTAGTGATTAATTTAGTAATAAATACATATAAATAAACAGTACAATAAAATATATCTGAGACATGTGGTAAGTACAGAAACATAATGTAGAAAATTGCAATATGATATACATAAAAGAATATTTTAGAAGATCATTTAATAACTCACATAAATAACACTTGCCAGACATAATCTATGAAATCTATGAAAGTCATAAGGGAATCATCGTGGTGGGAACGGACAGAGACAAACAAGGCTTCTACTATTCACCTGGTCAATGTTAGTATATGGTCCATATTAGTATATGTGTTAAGTATTATTGGATTACAGTATTCATGGCATAAAGGGTTAATTCTATATACTGCTGACAACACTTCTATCTTAGAACACATGGACGTGTCAGGGGTGAGTTATATTGGTGTAATCCATATACAGTGGCATATAAAGGATGGAAAGACATATGTCTTGGTCTCTGTTACTCTGGCTGTTACACCTACAAGATGCTGGGGGTTGAGACATGTCGTGTAAAGAGGCACCGATGACCACCGCACAGATGAATATCCAAAGGCTGAATGAAGTTCCAGGCTGATAAACTGTATACTACAATGACAGAAGGCTAACTATGGACTTTTACAATGATGTAAGCCCGATAGACTTCATTGTTAGATCTATTTTTCTGTAAAATTTTCCTGTATCTATTTTCCATGAAGGCCTAAATAAATTTCCAATGTATTCATAAGAAGCCGAGTCCTCCAATAATACTCTATGGGTCACGTGTGGGTAAGAATTATAAGAACTATATAATCAACCCAAGTATACCATATTTTACAGTATAATAATAATAATAATAATACATTTTATTTATATAGCACCAACATATTCCGCAGCACTGTACAACTTGTAGAGTTCAAGTATTGACAAAAAAGATACATTACAAAGAAATAGTCAATTCACTCACTGGGACTGAGGGCCCTGCTCGCAAGAGCTTACAATCTATGAGGTAGAGGGGGTGACACAAGAGGTAGCAGGGGCGGCAACAGACGTAGCATTGCTTATACAATGGTCAGACAATTCTGTAATAGAGGTTACTGTCATTACACATATATAAAGCTGTATGAGCCGTCGCCAGTCGTGTCCTTTAACATGCAGATGGTGCCTGGACATATAAAGCTAGTCTGATATGGCATCATATCCTGTGAGGTAATGTTGAAGCATAAAGAGAGGAGGGTACGTTTTAGGGATTCTAACTATGGAATGGTTTACATTAGGAGTTGTGATAGGCCTGTCTGAAAAGATATGTCTTTAGTTTACGCTTGAAGCTGTGGAAATTGGGGGTCAATCTGATAGTCCAGGATAGAGCATTCCAGAGAAGTGGTGCAACTCGGGAGAAGTCTTGTATACGAGTGTGGGAGGTTCTGACAATAGAGGATGTTAGTCTTAGGTCATTGAGTGAACGGAGAGTACGGGTTGGGCGATAGACAAAGATGAGAGAGGAAATGTAGGGAGGTGCAGCATTATGGAGAGCCTTGTGGATGAGGGTGATAAGTTTATATTGTATTCTGTATTGAATAGGCAGCCAATGTAGTGATCGTCACAGACCAGAGGCATCGCTGTAGCGTCTGGACTGATAGATGAGCCTGGCCGCCGCATTCAGAATAGATTGTAGAGGGGAGAGTTTAGTAAGGGGAAGACCGATTAGTAAGGAGTTACAGTAGTCAAGACGAGAGTGAATCAGGGCAATAATAAGTGTCTTTAGTGAATTTGTGGTAAGGAAAGGGCGGATTCTGGAGATGTTTTGAGGTGGAGATGACAAGAGCGTGGGAGTGATTGGATATGGGGGGGTGAAGGACAGGTCCGAGTCAAACAAAACCCCGAGGCAGCGGGCATACTGCCTAGGAGTTATGGTAAGGCCGGAGACTGCAATGGAGATATCAGGGACAGATCTATTAGATGGTGGAAACAGCAGTAGTTCAGTCTTTGAGAGATTCAGTTTCAGATAGAGCGAAGACATGATATTAGAGACGGCAGAGAGACAGTCACTGGTGTTCTGTATTAGTGCAGGGGTGATGTCACGGGATGACATATATAATTGGGTGTCATCAGCATAAAGATGGTACCGGAAGCCAAATCTAGTGATGGTTTGTCCAATGGGTGCTGTGTAGAGGGAGAAGAGCAGGGGACCTAGGACCGAGCCCTGAGGAACCCCAACGGCAGTATGCTCTTAAAGGAAATGATCATGTTTAATGCTGCATTAAAAGATGAGATCTTGTTGCTTTGTACTGAGGAGTCTTAAAGGGGTCATGTCATGAGAATCTTTATCCTCTATGCATGCCATGGGTTATGCCATGAAGAATAGTCAACAGATAGAGGATAAATAGCTGATCATTGGAGTCTGAGCGCTATGACCCCCGCCAATCCTCAGAATGCAGGTGTTTTACCTCCATTTCAAATTCAGCTTGGCTAAATGTAGGAGTGCCCATGCTGGACAGGATGCATCTGCAATCCTATGGGAGCATGAATGTGCCCATGCAGTATGGGCATGTCTACATTTAGCTGGTGGCTGCAGTCAGGCTGTATTTACAACAGAGTTAAAACACCCCCATTCACATGATCGATGGGGTTTCAGCAGTCAGGCCTTCATCAATCAGCTATTTAACCTTTATCCTATAGATAGAGGGTAAATACTGTATTATTCATGGCATAACCCTTTAACTTGGCTGCATAAAGTACATTGAACTAATATTGACCACACCTGTCAATTTTTACAGAACCTGCCAACTTTTTAACGTGTTCCCAACTTTCCCCCAATGACAGATGTCAGAGGACATGCAGACCAGGCTGTTGGATGTCGGCATGCCTGATACCTTGGTTCTCAGGAAGATGGGTCACTACCAAGGGTGTCTTGCAGCAGCTTCCTCTCCTCTTGCCATTGCTAAATCATACATGTTGGTGAACATGAGTTTGCTTAGGGGGCGTTCACACTACCTTTGTTGACCGTCAGTAGTGTCCGTTGCTAGTGTCCATTACAAGATTTTAACAACGGACACTATTAGAACCATCATAAATCCGTTAAAAATCCCATTGAGTTCAATGGGATTTTATCTGTTGTCCGTTAGTGTCTGGTTACACCAAATCTGTCACATGTCTGTTATTTTCGTGGACACAAAAATCCGGGGTTCAGGACTTTTGTGTCCGCGAAAATAACGGTTTTATGACGGATGTCAAGCGTCCATTATTTTTTAACATTAATGTCTGCGGCTGTCCGTTATACTGTCCATTATTACTGTCCATTTTTTTTCTGTGCATGCTCAGAAAGCGGAAACAAAAAAAGCAAAAAAATGGACAGTATAAAAACAGACACTAACGGACACTGACTGATGCTAATGTGTCCATTAAATGGATCAGTTAAAAAGATGGACACATTAACATCAGTTAGTGTCCGTTAATGTCTGTAAGGTTTCCTAAGCCTTTAAATGGTCCCTCAGTCTGGTTCAGTAGGACACACAATCATGAAAGACGCTGATTATGAATTGTATTACTGAATTACTGAAATGAATGAACGTTTCAAAGATATTCTAATTTATTGAGATGCACTTGTAATTCTATTAGAGTATTTATTTTATTTATTTTTTTATGAATCTGAATTAAAGCTGTGCACATTGCTGAAGTTTGTAAAATGTATTTAAAAAAATACAGAATCAAAATACTGTACGTTGTATTGAAATTGTCAGTGTGACTGCTTAGTTTTATATTACTGTCTTCTTTCATTACTAATGACTGAATTTACGATTGTTGCAATATTTTACAGAGAAACTGTGTAGTAAAATGAATTTTTTTCCATAATAATTGAAAGAAGTTGTATAATAAATTAGTCTCAATGCATAATTACAGGATATAAGAAAATCTTAATAGACTAAATATATCATTAGTATATCAACAATAAAAGCAAATTAGCAGAGAAACAGATTCTCAAAGCAACTAGAAATGCAGACAGACATGGAGGAGCAGATCTATCAGCTGCTCAATTACGCAAACCAAGATGAAGTCATTTTGTAGAAATTATTAAAGGAAAAGTTACTGATTGTAAGGAAAATATTCCTTTCTACTTTATATTCCTTTTCTACTTCTGTTTCTTTTCTCAGCTTCCTGTATCTGATCTATGTGAACAAGCTGCACTTGGCAAGATACAAATCAATACTTCCCATAGTGGCACAGTATAATATAATAATATACTTCCCATACAATAAAATGTTGCATAGTGGCCCTTTCACTCAGTATAATGCCCCACAGTGGCCTCTTCACACAGTATAATGTCCCATAGTGGCCCCTTCACACAGTATAATGTCCCATAGTGTTCTCCAAAAATATAATGTCCTATAGTAGCCTCCAAAAATATAATATCCCATAGTGGCCCCTTCACACAGTATAATGTCCCATAATGGCCTCCATACAGTATAATGGGGGTTCACCACCCACAAACTATTATTACATTCTGGGATCTCTTCAGACCCCCAATCGGAGGCTCATGGAAGGTGATAAAACATTAAAAACAGTGTTACTCACCTCTCCTGAGCTCTGGCGTCTTCAATGAAGTCACAGACCACTGAGGTTCGTCTCATGAGATTTGCTTGGCGGTTTTGTTTGGACCGAACACATCCGAAACAAAACTGCTATTACTCTGTGGTCTCTTCAAACCCCAGAGTATAATGATCGATGGCCTAGGGGAGGTGATCAAATATAAAAAACAGTGTTACTCACCTCCAAAGGGCTCCGGCGCTGGTCTTTGAGACTCTTCAATGAGGTCATAGACTGCCGAGGCCTGTAATTGGGCCTCAGTGGTCACATGGGTCACGCTGAGGTCATTAAGTGCTGTGACATCGGCATGACCCACGTGACAGCTGATAGATCCATCCAGGTAGTGTAGGCAGTGTGTCAGAATCCTGGTGTATTTTTCTAATCTACCACCAGTGGCTGTTGTTTCTCTCACTCTGAACTATTGTGTTGCACTTCCACTCCTCACCACTGGATGCTGCTGTGTTTATCCTAGGATTTGCCCTTAACAAAGATGACCGATGTGTGCCAATTTGAAGCCATCTTGTTTCCTGTTTGGGCCTATTTACACCCATGAGGCAATTCAACCATTGCTCGAGTATTGTGACTTGATCCAGTCTCCTGCTCCTCAGAACTGTTTTTCCCGGACTGTTTCTACTCTCCACTGAATTATCACCTTGCGATCCACACTTCAAGCCGCACCACAGACTACAATATTACTATTCCTAACTTCGCCTGGCTTATTTCATCTGGCTACTGGATTCCAGCCGTGTTTACCGGTAACGTAACACAGTGTTACTTTAACTTTGAATTTTTAGTCTAGGCTTCCAACTGTATCCATAGGAACATTTGGTGCCTTTGCTATCATTTTTTTTTTCATCTTTTTCAAGGCAATGATGTCCTTTCTTAACTTTTTGCACCACTCTCTTGACTTGCCATATTTCTAACAATCAAATGTCACAGTCCAGCCCTAGCCAGTCCAGTTATCTGATGTGTTACATCTCAAGCACTCATGATCCAACTAATGAAGCCCTTGATCTGTGCTTGAGACAACACCTGATTTGCAGATGTTCTTATGTGGGATTCTATTCAGGAGTTGAACAATTCCCAGACTGCAGTAGCCATCAAAAGTGAAATTTTGTGTTGAATCTGCAGAAACCATTTCTTAATTGTACAATAGTAGGCATGTTGAGCTATTTATTTTGTTCTCATAAAAGTCAGAAGAAAATATTGCTGTCCCTTAAAGGGGTTATCAACTTTTCAAAACTGATAACATATCATTAAGATAGGCCATCAATTTTAGATCGACAGGGCTCCTACTGTCAGGACCCCAGCAGATCTGTTTCCTGGGCTTTCAGTTCCAGCATTGTTCATATACTGGGAACTCCACAGCACAGCATATTCTTGATAGTGGTGGTTGAGGGTACTGCAATGCTGTGTTATAGACTTGACTGAGACACCATTGCAGTACCGATAACCACTGCTATCAAGAATATGGCAAGTGAGAAGTGCCTGATATGCAAACAATCCCAGCAGCTTCACATGTAGAGAACCAGTCGATTTGCAGGGGTCCCAACACTGGGACCCCCACCTATGTATGAGCGATAGCCTATTTTTTTTCCCGACCTCAAAATAATACGATTATTTACAGTACTTAATTGTATAATTAATTAGCTTTTTGTGATCTAGAGATTACTGCATCTGACTGACCATGGTCATCCACCATTTATGAAGGAGCTGAAGTCAGTCTTTGGAAAAATAGAGGAGTTGGTGGCTTGACCTGCCGACTCCACAGTACTGGATAGGATCCTACTCCTTATATGGAATAATAAAGAAAGATCTGGCACTTAAATAAGCACTGGCAACAAACTTTCCATAAATTAATAGTTCAGGTGGTTATTGTAAGAAATATTGTATCTTAGCAGAAAAAAAAATAGCTCCCCCCTTATGGGGCTGCTTCTCTGTTCCACCTCCTCCAGATAAACTGACTTTTACTCTGAAAATTCTGTATAAGGGACGGAGTGAGCACAAGCAGAGACAGATAGAAACAGCAGTCCATACACCTTAGATTTTCGATCAATGATGGGCCATTAAAATACTGCAAATATATATTCACGATGATAGACTTTAGTCTGCCAAAAAAAAAAGTTTCTCTGTGTTGGATATTTTCTGCCAGCGGCCTAAACAACTAATTTGCCAGATTAGTTGTTTTTTAACAAACATTTTATTGAGTTTTTGCAACAATCTGTAAAATATAGTAGCGGTTGCAGTTTCCACAGCATCAGAGATACTAGCAGATGTTCATTCCATCTGTACATACTTAAAATATAAGTGAACAAACATCATAAACAGAACATACAAAGTCTCAAACCATGATGTGTGTATATCACAGCAAGTTATGCGTTACCAGATCTACATTAAGGCAGCAAAGTATAGATCTAGGAAAGCAGTCACTGCCATCAATGATGGCATATTTTAAGGATAGGCCAGCAATTTTGAATATCTGGTTACCCCTTTAGCTAACTAGGTCCCCCTAGAGCTGTGAAGATGAAGAGGAGTAGTATTCTATCATTCGACTGCGATCATCCATTTGACTTTTTTTTTAGCAACGGTCCTCTGTTTCCAGTAATTGCAAACCATTTTATTACTAATGTTATATTCCAGAATTTGAAATCTATTGAGATGGAATTATGTTATATAATGTTTAATTTGTCTCGTTTCCTAAAATATGGCTCAGAGTACACAGAAGGTATTCCAGGATGTCTCGTGGAGGATATAAACAGCTGAAATTGCACATACCCCGTGTATTCTTATAATGATAATCTAGAGGTAGAGGACAAGGTAATTGAACAGTCATTCTTTATAATGTAATTTTTTTTTGCAAAAGACACCAAAGAAAACTTTCCAATGATGAAATTACAGTCCTATTATTTAATAAAAGGAAGCTTTTAGGCAAGCCGCAAGACGGTGCCAATACTACATGTCTGTCCAAAAGACTTACAGATCAATCAGGATTTGGTCCATTGATTCTTAAGTAGAAGGAAATGTTCCTGTAGGCAATTTTTCAACAGTACATAAAAACACATATTTCTTTCTGACGTTAATACTCGCAGTAGAATTTCTCACTCAAATTTTTCAACCATGTTCAATCAAATCTGACATGTATTTTGGAATTCCTTTGATATATACGTGGCAGGACACTACCTATCCTTGTCTTTCCTTCACCCTGGTAAAAAGTTCTAGACTAAGGCTATCAAGAATATTATGTCACATACAATTCATCATTCTATTTTAAATGTACTATGTCTCTACAATATATTTCAGAGACACGTGGGTGCCGCAACATCATTTTTTTCAGATTAACAGACTGATATAAATCCATCTGATAAATCCTACAAAGTTAGATTGCAGGAGGTAGCGATATATATGGCAATCTTCTGAGATCCAGCGCAGTGTTAGGCTTCATGTACACGACCGTGTGCACAGTCAGTGTGCTAGTCTTGGTTTTCACAGCTAGCACACTGACCCATTCATTTATATAGCCCCATACACATGACTGTATATTTTCATGGTCTAGCGAATGGGGCCGTGAGCTAAAATAAGGAAAGCTCCTATTCCTGTCTGCTTTGTGGACCGTGTTCACTAGCCCCAATGAATGGGGATGTGGAAGCACAAGCGACACAGGCATAACATCTGTGTGCCGCCCGGAGACACGCACATAGTCATGTGCATGTTGTTTTATGCTCAACCTCAGAGGAACATCCCATACTTTGTCAATGCATCCAAGTCATCTCTGCACAGACCTACTATACTGGTCCCTGCAACTGTACTATATTTTACATCTATACTGCACTAGTTTGTCATATGAATGCAAGGCTCTTTCTAAATATGACAAACTGTCTGTCCATCTATACATCTATATATTTACACATCAAAGAACCAGCTCCAAGACAGCACAAACCAATTGTGCAGTCCTATTCTACAATGTCGTAAAGTGTAAGCACTGTAGAAGAAGGTCACTTAGCACCACAGCTGCCATAAAAACATATATGGGAATTGGATAAGGGGTTAAAGGGAGTCTACCGCTTCTCCTAAGCATATTCTACTGTCACCACTGTATGCCAACTGTCACCACCTTTGTTATTTATGTCGATTTTGTAGATTTGGAGAAAAACAACTAGGTTGGTGCACTGGGGCTGGGACATCGGCCTTAGCCTTAAAGGGATATTCTGGGATTTAGATATTGATAGCCTGTGTTTAGGATGTTTGATTCTTGATCATGGGGGTCTGACACTCAGGACTCAGGCAGTGATACCCACAAGAGCTGTGATCTTTTTCTTGTGCTGATGATGTCATATTCCTCAGTCACATGATAGAGCTACATCAAAGACCAATTCCAGTGAATGGGGCTGAACTGCAATTACAAGCACAGCCCCTACAAGAAGTATTTAGTGAAGAGACTGCAGTGCTCCCCGGAACACTGCGATCCCTGAAATCAGCGGATCTGTGGGAGTCTTGGGTGTTGGACCCACACAGATCATATAAGTCCTGGAAATCTCCTTTAACCCTAATAGACCCAAACTATCAACTGTACATGGATCTTTCTGTCTACATGAAATCTTTCTGTTATCCAAATGGACAAAATGAGACTGAAATAAAAAAACAAAAAACAAAGAGAAACCAAAAACTGTCCAAAAGTTAAAGTCTACTTGTTAAAATGTTTGCCAAACTGGAAAATAATGGGGCAGCACAGCGGCTTAGTGGTAAACATTGTTACATGGCAGCAGCATGTCCTTGGGCACAAATCTTACATATGGCAATGTATGTATCGTGTGCCCCACTTCTGCATGGTTTTCTTTTAGGTCCTCCTTAGGTCCTCACATGTGAGCCCCAGTGGGGACAGGGACTAATGTCAGTGAGAATACAGCTTTAGAATATGTCAGTACTCTATAAATAAGTAATAGGAAAATGACAAGATATTGCTTTACAACTTCAGTATAAGAGAATGTAATGTCAAATTGTAACATTATGTCCATTAACATATATACATTCTCATCCTTCCAGTCTAACTATATATAGCCAAAGACTGTTTTTCGATTAGAATGAGAAATGTTTCGATTTCTAGTATTGATAAGAAGGACGCCGGGTCCTTATTCATGCAGAAATATACAGTCGTAGGGGTTAGAAGCCAGAGCTGAGTGTTTATAGGGGATGGTGCTGGCAGAAGCTTTGCCTTACTTGAGCTTAAATTTGGTCTAAAATCGTATGAACAGATGTTTGGGAAGATAACAGGATATTTAGTAAGAGAGATTAAGGGCACTATTCTGCTCAAATGTTCCATAGCTTCTGTGCACAGACGCCCACAAACAGGCTTCTGCACCTGGTGACCTATTTTATTAGAACACAACAGAAGAAGGACCAATGAGATGGATACTTATTTGCCAGACCTCCGAAATTCTTGTCAGTCTTCATATCTCATTGAGCAGGAAATTGTTACGTGACATGTATACGTCATTCTGTATAAATAAATTTCTGCTTATTTTTTTTTGGCAGATGGCACTGCCACTTACTATGAACGGTTAATAAGACAGTGACATGGCAAAATCATACCGGGAACGTGCTTATATGACTGAGGTAAATGGTCCAGATGTTGTGTAATATCAAAACAGAAAGCAGAGGGGCGGCTAGATGTGTGGATTTTCTTTATCCAGATAATAGTAGTGCACGTAAACCATCCTCTTTTTTTAACTGACTGCACAATCTAGTGGAGGAATGGAGACACACAAGTCAATAAAATACACTTCACGGTTTTTCACATAAAAACAATGGGTATCATTTATGAAAACTTTTTTTTTTTTTTTTTAAATACTGGTTTTGTTGCTCATAGCAATCTGTCAGAGCTGGGGTAAAATTAATATTTACTATGAGCTCTGCCTTTCCCTTCACCTGGTCACCAAGGCCATCAAATACCGATGGGTACACCTTCCCAGCTCCCGTTCTGACACTTACACCTTAAACTTTCTCCCCCTCTTGCACACCCTCCAGTCTGATCTAACTTGCTGGGACACTACAGTAAAGGGCTCTCATGGATAGGCCGCATAAACCTTTTTGAAGATGAACATCTTTCCTAGACTCCTATACCTTTCAGATGGTACCTATCATTCTCCCTAGGTAGTTCCTCTACACCATCCAAAAAAACACTCTCTAAATTTATTTGGGCTTCAAAACACCCTAGAATAGCTGGACATGTTTTGATCAAACCTAAACAGAGAGGATGCTTGGCGGCCCCAGACTGTACTCACTACAATTTGGCTGCGGTCACCACATGCATTCTGGATTGGCATCTTTCCAAACTCTAGGTTGCCCTATTGAGATAACTGTGCCTTCTCCCTCTTACGTTTCTTCCATGGCTCCATAGATGCCATAGGTCAGACAAGGCTCTATCTCCTCTCTCTTACATCTCCCGACAAATCGTAGGTGAGTGTTGTATACATGGCGCCGCCTTATGACTTTTCACAAACGATGGACCACTGACTCCTATCACTGACTTCCCGTGACCCTTCGACCCATCTTTCTTTACCACTCTACCAGTCAAACCCCTCTCACATTCTCACAAGTGCTGTCCCCTTCCTCTCTCCTCCCTTACTCTGCTCTGATCCCTCCAGAATCCAGAAACCTAGCCTCCCACTGGCAGTATATGCAGCTGCACCACTTCTACACCACATTTATAAAAATGCAAAACCTTCACAGACCTCTGTACCCATTGTAAGCCGATGACTGGAAAAATATTGGAAGGGATGTATGTCTCACCCAGGTTGCTCAGATGGGTGAAATGAGGGAAATCCAGAAAGTTTGCTCTCAGAAGACAACTATGTTTGCTGAGCATTATTTAAGTGCTGTGCACTGGGCTGGATTTTTATGGAATGGTGGGTAGGTTGGTAGTGGGACTTGCCATTCCCATCGCCTCCAGTCCACACCTTGTGGACACTCCTGGAAGAAATCCAGCTGACTGGGATCTCCTCATTAAGGGGATATAAGAAGTCTGCTAGGAGAACAGACTGTGGCAGAGCTTGGCTGGAAAGCCACAAAGAAAGTGACTACTGCTGGAAGACAATCTGACTGTTTGAACTTGTTCCTATTCTAGGTGATGTAACCTATTTCTGTTTAGTTAGAGCCCAGACGGGCAGGTATTTATTTTTTCGGTTTCTGTTATGTTGCATGTACAAAGGAGTGTTTTGAGTGAATAAAACTCAATACTTGGACTAATACCTTGGAGTCTGTGTTCATGTCAGCCCACCCAGCACCCCAGATCCTGACACCATTTAGACATCTCTGCAGATCTCCCACCATGCCACTCCAACCTATCTCAATCATTTATGGCCTGCTCTCTCACAACAAGAATGAACCACTCCCATCATTTCCAAGCATATCATAAAATCTCGATCTCAGTTAGGAGACTAACTCTAAAACTCTCTCACACTGGTACAGAGTCCCGTCTGTCCTTCACAAGATTTTCCCCACAACACTAAATCTTTGCTGGAGATGCACCGCTTCTCGGGGCTCAATGCTACATGTCTGGTAGAATTGTCCCCGCCTACACCCTTTTTGGTATGAAGTCTGCAGAGTCATCAAGACGGTCACTGGCGCTGCATTGAAGGACAACCCAGCCCCTCTCCTTCTCTCCATCTTTCCATGCAAGATCCAAAAACATGTCTGCAAGTTGGTTGGTTTTCTGCTTGTGGCAGCCAGGCCCATAATATCCAGGATGTGGAAGTCCACTTCACCCCCATCCCTTATGGTTTGGCTCCAAGAGATCCTGTACATACGACGTATGGAGGACCTGGTCGCAGAACTCAGGCCAGATGATAGCACCCACCAAAAAGTCTAGCTTTTATGGAACACCTTCAATTATTCCACCACCTTTCAATCAACCTTTCATAACCTCTCTCCCTAACTCCTTCTTACTGCCCTCCTTGTCTGCCTCATTCCACACTCACCCCAGCTCCCTTCCAATCCCCAACCTTATGAGTGTCTTGACTCCCCCAAGACGCTCTAAATCGTACCACCCTGCCTGATAAGAGATATGCTCTCCTCCCCACTTTTTCTTCTTTTCTTTTTAGTTGCACTGAGATTGCTATTTCTTTTGTTCAGAATTGTTGCATGCTTCTCTGCTGCGCCAGAGTTTACTATCCCCATTCCTTCCCTTTCCCGTTACTGCACATGATCCCTGCCTCATGTACCCCATTCCCCCCTGATACTTGCTCTGCCACTGTTGCGATAGCTATTTACAACCACTATATTTCTGCTTTGTTTTATTCTGAAAATCTCAATAAAAACCTTTAATGATAAAAAACGCCAAGTTCCCAAGTTGCGTCACCGTTACACCCAAAACT
Source organism: Leptodactylus fallax (assembly GCA_947044405.1). Lineage (NCBI taxonomy): Eukaryota > Metazoa > Chordata > Amphibia > Anura > Leptodactylidae > Leptodactylus > Leptodactylus fallax. The sequence goes on from CAMRHE010000623.1 coordinate 322,957, forward strand.
GGTGTAGCTGGGTTAATAAATTACCCTCTAAACATGCACAAATTGTATCTTTTGTTTTTGATGGTCTATCAGGATAGGTCATCGGTATCTGATCGTGGGCTCTCACACCGATCAGCTGTTTGGGACTCCTGCCACATTGTGGCATTTGGGACTCCTGTACATTGTGTAGCGGTCATGTGGTCTTACTGCAGTGAATAAAAGTATAGCTGCAGCAATGCCACACAATCATAATGCAATGTACGGAGTCCTTTGCCTCTTTCTACATACACTGTATAATACTGGCCTGGTGGCAGTACCAAACAGCTTATCATTGTGGGGGCCAGGTGTCAGGGAACCCAGTGGAGTAACTAGGAATGGCTGGGCCCCAAGGCATTTGACATGGGCCCTTCCCCCGAAATGCCGCCCCCAACCCCCCCACCCCACACAAACCGCATTCCTGCGCACACTATTATGCACCATAGTGGCCCCTGCACACAGTATTATACAGCATAGTGGCCCCTGCACACAGTAGTATGCCCTATAGTAGCCCCTGCACACAGTAGTATGCCGTATAGTGGCCCCTGCACACAGTAGTATGCCCTATAGTGGCCCCTGCACACAGTATTATGCCCCATGGTGGTCCCTGCACACAGTATTATGCCTTATAGTGGCCCCTGCACACAGTATTATGCCCCATAGAGGCCCCTGCACACAGTATTATGCCCCATTACGGACCACCTATGAAAGATTATTATACTCTGGGGTCTTTTCAAACCCCAGATTATAATGATCGGAGACCCAGGGGAGGATACAAACATAAACAAACAATGCTACTTACCTCTTCCTCGCTCCGGTGCACTTCGGCCATCTTCAATGTTGGACCGGATCTCGCGTGATCCAGGTCGACGTCTCGACGCATAATGACGTTGGCTGATGTCTGGGATATCATCAAACAGGCCAGAAGCCTGCGGAGCATAGGAGAGGTAAGTAACATTGTTTCTTATGTTCCCTCACCTCCCCTGGGCCCCCGATCGTTATACTCGGGGGTCTGAAAAGACCCCTGAGTATAATGATAGCAGTGTTTGTGGGGTTCGCGGTAGCGGCTGCCACAGGGCCCCAGATTCCATAATGTTCCCAGGTATTTACACCCCTGAGGGAACCCTAGAAGATTATTTTTTGTTTAGCATTATGAAATATACATAACCAAAAATGCAATTTGCAAGGTTAACCTTGTTTCTCACTTATCCTGTAATATAAGTTTAGGACAGCCATATACTGGAATAATACACAAGTGCACTTGCACTGATATTCATTTCTTCATTGATACATGAGAAGCATGATACACCCTATGCAGAACCTAAGATTAGTTTTTTTCTACGTTGTTGGGTAAAGTTGATCTTTATACATTTTTAATACCTGTAATAATCTATACTTCCTCCCTCCCCTGTTGGTTCTGATCTCATATCTAATTTCCATCTTTAACATCCTGTTTTCCTAAAGTACTATTGTATATAGAGATGAAATTGATAGCATTCCCCTAGGTGACAGCAATTTGTTGCGTTTGTTCTGTTTAATGACCTTCAAAATCTCTGCTTTAAATTCCGCCTGCCTACTCATGAAACTTATGGTTTGTGCATGATATGAAATGTGTCCCTGGGATATTAAATTTCCTCATTATTTCATCCATTTCCAGTAATGGAGTCAAATAGGTTACACATATTTCTTAGTCTCTGTTTGTTCCACAACGATCTAATAGGTTGTTAAGTTTTATCTCCCTATTCTGATGTGTCTGATCTGTGGTCATAACTCTTCTAGTATTCTAGACTTTTGGGGTTTTTTTGGGGGAAGGGAGTAGCCACAGCCACCCATACATTTTCCCTGCAAGGCAAGCATAGTATTAATAGCAAATGATTCAGATGGGTACAGTCACTCTCTGGATCTTCTGAATCTTACATGGGGTTTATGAGAGTGGAGACCCCTCCTCATGATGGTCTTAGTAGTTGTTGTGCATGCACCTATACACTGCAGCCTGTCACACAAGGAAACAACATGGGATTCCATGCCAAGGGAACCTGCCATCAGTACTTTACATTTCATCTTGTGTGTGGTCCAACGGTGTCCTTATAAAGCCTGAGTACATAGATGTTGTGATGGGAAATGGAGAGCTTGTCGCCTTCCATTAACTGCCCATAGTCTAGACCTGAAACAGAGCAAATGAGCATAGTAAATGTGGTGCCCATACTCAAAAAGGGGTCTAACAGTGAGCCCAGAAACTATAGGCCGGTAAATGTTACCTCTGTTCTAGGAAAATTATTTTGAAGGGTTTCTAAGAGGTGCTATCTTGGATTGTATCTCAATAATAATAAACTTATAACACAGCACCAGCATAGGTTTATGGGGGTCGGTCATGTCAGGCTAATCTGATCAGCTTCTATGAAGAGGCCAGTTCTAGACTGGACCGGTGGTTTTAATATATCTGGACTTTTCAATGCCATTTGATACTGTACCACATAAAAGGTTGTTACATAAAAATATACTGGGACTGGTGGAAATATTTGTAACTGGGTTAATAAATGGCTCACGGATAGGAAACTGAGGGAGGTTAATAATGGTACATAGTCTGAGTGGGGTACAGTCACCAGTGGGGTGCCACAGGGGTCAGCAATGGGTCCTCTTCTTTTTAGTATTTCTATTAATGACCTTGTAGAAGGTTTACAGAGAAAAATCTCTATATTTTCACATGATACCAAACTCTGTAAAGTAGTCAACAGGGAAGAGGATAGTGTAATATAGTAGGGAAGAGGATAGTGTAGGGATTTAGGGAAGCTGGGAGCACTGCAGATGAGTTTTATTGTGGATAGTGCTATGCACCTGGGCCATGGAAACAAGTCTTACAATTATGTATTAAATATTAAAACACTGGGTAAGGCTAACGCTGAAAAAGAGTTGGGGATATTGGGTGGCAATAAACTCAGTTATAGCACCCAGTGCCAGGCAGCTGCTGATAAAGCAAATAAAATCATGGGCTGCATTAAGAGAGGAGTAGATGATTATGAGAAGAATATTGTTTTGCCTCACTGGTCAGGTCACATGTACAATTTTGGGAACCTGTATATGGGAAGAATATAGCTAAACTTGAGTGGGTGCAGAGGAGGGTGACCAAGGTAATGGAGTCTTAGGGAACCCATAAAGAGTCTCTTTCCAGTATAAGGAGACTAGTACCATAAACAATACATTATGGTTGGTGGACCTGGTACAGATTTTGCTTTGGGTCCAGGAGCCTCCTTTAGGCCCAAACACTGATGGCTAAACCGCATAGTAGCCAGACAGCATTACAATAGCTCAGCTCCCACTGCAGTATCTCCTCCTGTATAGAGATCTCTCAATGCAAAATAGAGCAGTGTTTATCAGTCTTTTCAAGTGAAGTACCCACTAGCAATAAAAAAGTCCAAGCAAGCACTCTTACAGTAGCAAACAGTTAAGAATATTAACAAATAAGGCCTTGTGCACACAACAGAGTGTGCTGACAGAAGGAGTCCGATTTGTTAGCGGAATGCGGTCAAATAACACTCACATGAGTGTCATCTGAGTGCCTTCCGTCCCCCATTGATTTCAATGGGGGGTTCTGATCCATTTTATTTCGATTTCATGGAGCAGAATAGGACCTGCTCTATAATTATAGGAACAGAACAGAGTATCGGAGGCCGCCTTGGACAACACACTCGGTCATGTACATGGGGCCTAAGACTTTGGATCCAACATCCATCCATTTATGCCAAATGTGATGGAAAGAATAGCACAACATGCTGGATTATTCTTCCTGTCAAATTTACGGACACCATGATGTAACCTTGGCAAACCCCATTATAAGTCACAAAAATAGAGCTAAAAATATCCTACTTATTTGTATTTAGCTGCAAATGAGGGTGGGTTCACACCTGCGCTTGAGTCCGTCCGCTGCCAATCCGAGTGAAAATCTCGGGAAACAGGATAGGCATTGGATACCGACAGTTTAGCGACGCATTGGTTAAAAACCTATTCATTTGAATGGGTTTTTAAAGCAATGCGCGGGTGTGCGCTTACACTCTCTGCGCTGCAAAGCCGTTTTTTTTCGTCGGACACGAAGCCCTGCATGTCCGACTTTGTTTCCGACGAAAAAAAGGTTTTGCAGCGCAGAGGGTGTAAGCGCACACCTGAGCATTGCTTTAAAAACCCATTCAAATGAACAGGTTTTTAACTAATGCGTCGCTAACCTGTCGGTATCCGATGCCTATCCTGTTTCCCGAGATTTTCACTTGGATTGGAAGCGGACAGACTCAAGCGCAAGTGTGAACCCACCCTGAATAGATTTAGATTTCTTTACAGGAGGAAATATGAGGACATGAAGGACGAGGTACCACTGTAATTGTACGCATTTTATAGCACTGTGAACACTGCAAAAACCCGAACAACAATCCAAATACCAATGATGACATTAAAAAATACAACTTGTCCCGCAAAAAAACAAGATCAAATCTGCTATGACAAAGTAAAAAAAGTTACGTCTCTTATAAGGTGAGGATGGAAAAACTAAAAAGTTTCCAACTATGCTGACTGTGACGTAAAGGGATTTTTTTTTATAACAAAATAACGAAAGGTTTTTATAATAAAATCGCTAATATTGCAGTTCCCTATTACAGTGTTATAACTGGTTGCAAGATGGAGCCTCCCGATAAGATCAATACAACTCATTATACTATATACAGCAAATTCTTATCCTTCTCCATAGACATGTACAGTCATGGCCAAAAGTTTTGAGAATGACACAAATATTATATTTTCACATGATCTGCTGCCCTCTGGTTTTTATGTGTGTTTGTCAGATGTTTTTATCACATACAGAAATATAATTGCATTCATATTATGAGTAACAGAAGCTTATATTGACATTTAAAAAGAGTTAATACACCAAATCAAAATTTTCTTTTTTTCCCCCTTCTTTTCCCCCCCCCCCCCTCCCCCCCGCCCGCCCCCCCCTCAATTCCCTTCCCAACCCCTTCTTATTACCACTCTTTTTTTTTTTGCAGAATCAATGCTTTAATTTTTTCTGAATTTGTTGGTTTTTGTTTGTCCACCCGTCTCTTGATGATTGACCACAAGTTCTCAATGGGATTAAGATCTGGGGAGTTTCCAGGCCATGGACCCAAAATCTCTATGTTTTGTTCCCTGAGCCATTTAGTTATCACCTTTGCTTTATGGCAAGGTGCTCCATCATGCTGGAAAAGGCATTGTTGAGCGCCAAACTGCTCTTGGACGGTTGGGAGAAGTTGCTCTTGGGGGCCATTCTGGTACCATTCTTTATTCATGGCTGTGTTTTTAGGCAAGACTGTGAGAGAGGCCGATTCCCTTGGGCTGAGAAGCAACCCCACACATGAATGGTTTCAGGATGCTTTACAGTTGGCATGAGACAAGACTGGTGGGGTGGGTGCGCCTCACCTCTTCTCCGAATCTCCGAATAAGCTGTTTTCCAGATGTTCCAAACAATCGAAAAGGGGATTCACCAGAGAAAATGACTTTACCCCAGTCCTCAGTAGTCCACTCCCTGTACCTTTTGCAGAATATCAGTCTGTCCCTGATGTTTTTTCTGGAGAGAAGTGGCTTCTTTGCTGCCCTCCTTGAGACCAGGCCTTGCTCCAAGAGTCTCCGCCTCACAGTGCGTGCAGATGCACTCACACCTGCCTGCTGCCATTCCTCAGCAAGCTCTGCACTGCTGGTAGCCCGATCCTGCAGCTGAAACACTTTTAAGAGACGGTCCTGCCGCTTGCTGGTCTTTCTTGGGCGCCCTGGAGCCTTTTTGGCACCAATGGAACCTCTCTCATTGAAGTTCTTGATGATGCGATAGATTGTTGACTGAGGTGCAATCTTTCTAGCTGCAATACTCTTCCCAGTTAGGCCATTTTTGTGCAGTGCAATGATGACTGCACGTGTTTCTTTAGAGATAACCATGGTTAACAGAAGAGAAACAATGATGGCAAGCACCAGCCTCCTTTTAAAGTGTCCAGTGGTGTCATTCTTACTTAATCATGACAGATTGATCTCCAGCCCTGTCCTCATCAACACCCACACCTGTGTTAATGGAGCAATCACTGAAACGATTGTAGCCCTATTTGGGGGGGTGGTATGAGTATTATCCCTCCCGCAACAGACTCTGGCGCTGACCTGTGTGTATAATGGGACCTGAAGCCTTCGCTGAAGGGAAGAGTGGGAACATATATGAAATATATCAGTGCCTCCACCCAGGATAGAGCCTCTGTATTACAGGGAGGATCTCTTCCTGGGACTTACCCATGAAGTACAGTTAGTAGCCTTAACAAGGATCACTGTACTAATCTCACAGTCTGAAGAATACATACAGATACCACATAAGGTTATAACAGTAGCTTTATAAGAATCAACAGGGTAATAATACATACATAAAATATACTCAGAACACAGCAATACTACAACAACCAGCAAGTCCTCAAACGTCTTAGGTTATATACCCGGGTATATATATATAGATATATAGCAAGAGTCCAGTGCACAATACCTCCAGGCAACAGAAGAGATGCAGGGGCCCCTGTGGATGACTGTGGATCCTCGGATTCTTCCAGGAGATGACAGACAGCCGATCAGATGATGATGATGGTGAGATTCTTCACAGGCAGCAAACAGGGCGACGGTGACGGCAGTAGATGCAGGCCTGACTACCCTAACACTGAGTCCTTAACCTGCCAGCTAAACTACTAGTGCCACCGGGCCTCTAACTAGCTAGTTGGCCTTCGGAAGCCTAACCTATCACTGCCCTGAACTATATATATATATGGATCCCTAACTACAGTTACTAGCTAGGTCCTGTGAGTATATAGGGGTAACACATACCTAACTATATACTGTGAAGTAAAGAGGAACAAGTGGCTCTGAAATAAGGTAGAACAGCTTCACTAACTGATCTCAAGGATATAGATTCTTAAATATCTACTTATCTATTCCTTAGTTATACACCTACCACTGGCCTTAGACTCCCCCAGACATAACATGTCTGTCTCAGCAGCTCTGCTCACATCTCTCCCCCCAGCAGCTCTGCCTCACATGTGTCTGACTCACTGTATTTACAAAACAAAACTTGCACTGAATGCCTGGGGTCTCTGAAGCCAAACTGCAGGGGCAAAGAAGCCAGATACATTATATACTAGTAGAAATGGCAGTTCCCTACACTCTCCCTCCGGTGAAATCTTTACGTCACGTCAAAGACATACAAAGTCATAGTATACAGTCAACATTACCAATGACAATATCAATATGGTTGCTTTTGCATTTACAGCGTCACAACAGGTTAATAGGTATACATGCCAGCAGGAGCGAAAATTGGTAACATATTGACCAAAGTGGACACTGCACCCACCCAAGCATGGTATAAATGAAGCTGAGTAGTAAATCTGGGGTCCCCCAAACTATCATATGTCAGCATAGGTGGAGGGTGTCTAATTCTCTCTCCTCTCCGTACCTCTCTCTGAGGTAAACTAGCATGTCCAGGCCCTAAACTAGGGTTGTCTGCCATGGGAGGGGATGGTGCTGGTGGCGTAGGAGAGCTAGATCCCTGCTCATCTGTAGACACAGATCTAGGTACGAATTCTGGAGTTTGAGGGTTCATAGGTCTCCCTGAAGGAGAAGATACTGGTGATCTAGGAACTTCAGGAGCCACAGTCCAATCACTCTCAGGAGTTTCAGGAAGGTCAGGTGGAATATCGGCTAAGGACTGTGGAGAATCGCAGGCCGAGCCATCATTGGAGATATCCATACCATCAATCTGAGGTACAGGCAACAAATGATTTCTATGCCAAGTCCTGATCCTCCCGTCCCGTCCTTTTATCTTGTAGACTGGTATTCCAGGCAACCGATCTACCACTGTAAAGAGTTCACTCCGCCATCGATCAGCCAGCTTATGTTTTGCAGATGCTCCCAAATTCCGTAGCAGAACATGGTCCCCAGGGTTCAATTCTCGGTATCTTACTCGAAGATCAAATCTCCTTTTATTTCCTTCATTCACTTTGGCCGCATTTTCCTCAGCCAGCTCATAAGCACTCTTAAGTGTTTCTTTCAAACGTGCCACATATCGGTAATGATCTCGATGACTGATACCATCGGTAGAGACTCCCAACAAGATGTCAATAGGTAGCCTAGGCTCTCTTCCAAACATCAGAAAGTATGGTGAATATCCTGTGCTCTCGTGCCTTGTACTATTATAGGCATGCACCATAGCCTCCACTTTTCGACTCCAGGATCGCTTATCCTCAATTCGTAAGGTACCAAGCATATCAAGTAAAGTCCTGTTAAATCTTTCAGGAAGGGCATCTCCCTCTGGATGGTAAGGCGTCGTCCGACTTTTGCGGATGTTCAACAACTGAAGTAACTCTTTGATCAGGTTACTCTCAAAATCCCGGCCTTGATCAGAATGCAACCGGTGTGGTAAGCCATAATGGATAAAATACTTTTCCCAAAGCACTCTTGCAACAGTGACTGCTTTTTGATCCTTAGTCGGAAAGGCTTGAGCATATCGTGTGAAGTGATCAGTCACCACCAATACATTTCCAAATCCTCTGGAGTCGTTGTCAATACAAAGGAAGTCTATGCAGACAAGATCCATGGGGCCCGAAGTCTTCAAGTGTCCCATGAAGGCCGCTCGAACCGGGACAGTCTTCCTCTGCAAACATCTGCGACAGCACCTACACAGACAAGTCACGGTATCTCTCATTTTGGGCCAGTAGAATCGGTCTTGTATTAGGCCATAAGTCTTCTCAGGTCCCAAATGACCATGATAATCATGCAGACTTCGGAAAATCATCTTCTGAAAGCAGCTTGGAATAACTAGTTGGCGCCTTCCAGGGTGATCATGATACAGCACCACACGATAAAGTAGGCCATTGTCTATTTCAAACTTCTCCCAATCTCGTAGAAGTTGACTGCATTCAGAGGGTAGGGATGTCTTTAACATTTCTCTGTCTTGAGAACTCACTGCTTGATAAAGAGGTCCAATTAAAGGATCAGTCTTTTGACTCCAGATCATTCGCTTTGAAGATATAGAACAACTCTCAAAGGATCCTAAAGCGGCAGGGTAGGCAAACATGTCTGGTACAGCTTCGGGACCTCCCCCAATAGAGTCAATAAGCCGAGTTTCAGAAAAGGCTACTCGGTCTTCAACTACAGCAGCCATGGCACACAAAGCTCCTACTCCAGGACTTGGCACTTCTTCCCATTCATCCACTACTTCCGGACTAGGTAATCCAGGCCGTCTTGATAGAGCATCTGCCCCAATGTTCTTAGGCCCCGATTTATACTTGAGTGTGAATTGGTAGTTGGATAAAGCCGCCAACCAGCGATGTCCTGTAGCATCGAGTTTAGCGGTTGACAAAACGTATGTCAGTGGATTGTTGTCTGTTCTTACTTCAAATGTGGCTCCGTATAAATAGTCATGTAATTTATCAACAATGGCCCACTTGAGCGCCAAAAACTCCAATTTATGTACTGGATAATTTTTCTCGCTGGGAGAAAGACTTCGACTTATGAAAGCTATGGGCCGTAACCCGGCCGGGTATTCTTGGTGCAGCACGCCACCTAATCCTTCAAAGCTGGCATCTACATGTAGCACATATGGCTTCTGTGCATCAGCATAAGCCAGAACGGGAGCTTCTGTCAATTTCTTCTTCAACAACTTAAATGCTTCTTCACAATCCGCAGTCCACCTATCGCCAAAAAGGCTTTTGGAAGACCCTTTCTTCTTTCCCGGATCTCCTGCATCACTCTTCAACAGGTCGAGGAGGGCTCGAGCAATTTTTGAATATCCTTCCACAAATCGTCGATAGAATCCACAAAACCCCAAGAAAGATTGCAACTCCGTAATATTTTGCGGTCGGGGCCAATTCACCACAGCTTCAATCTTACCAGGATCGGTAGCAACTCCTTCAGCAGAAACAATATGACCTACATAAGTGACCGAAGATCTACAAAATTTGCATTTGTCAGCCGACAACTTCAGCCCCTCTTCTTTTAAGCGTTGGAGTACTCTCATGAGTCGTTCTTCATGTTCTTCCAGCGTCTTTCCAAACACAATAATGTCGTCAAGATATACAAGGCATTCCCGGGGCACTAAATCACCTAACACTCTTTCCATCAACCTTTGGAACGTTGCTGGCGCACCTTTTGTACCTTGCGGCATATGAGTGAACTGAAAGAAACCCAAGGGGCATATGAAGGCTGTCTTTTCCTGATCCTCAGGTGCCATTGGGACTTGATAGTATCCCGATCTTAGGTCCAGCACTGTGAACCAACAGTTTCCATTCAGAGCTTCCAGAGCTTCTTCAATTCTCGGCAGTGTATACTGATCAGGTAAGGTTCTCCGGTTCAGAGTTCTGTAATCCACACATAGGCGAATTGCTCCAGATTTTTTTCTTACCACCACAATAGGTGAGGCATAGGGGCTCTTACTGTCCACAATGATCCCCTGACCTTTCATTTGCTGTAGAGTCTGTCTTAACTCATCAACATCCTTTGGAGCAACTCTCCGTGGTCGCTCATGGAAGGGAGTAGAATCGGTCAATCGGAAAGTGTGTTGAGCACTTTTAGCACAACCTACATCCATATCATCCATGGAGAACACTTCCGATAATTCAGACAACTTCTGTGTCAGTCGCTGATTCCAGGCCTCTGGTAAATGTGGATCACTCAAGTCAAGATTGAGATTAGGGATTGCATCTCGGATTTGAATCCTGCACACTTCAGCGTATGGATTTACTCCAAGCACAGGGTAGCAGTGGGCCACATTCTGGTATGGTCCAATTACGATCGGATGCGGTGAACAGTTCCTCACTGTCACACAAGTAGATAACTCCACTTTATTTCTCCAGTCCTTTCTCTCTGGGATCACCATCCAGCCATTCTGGTTAATCATTTCTTCAGGGGTTTCCATAAGGACATAACTCCCCCCTTCAAGCAAATCGGGAGCAATGCTGGAGGCTACTCTCAGAACTCTCTCCCCGCCGGCAGGAACTTCCACGGTTCTCTCACCGATATGATATACCATTCCATGTCGATAGCCAGTAGACAGGGCATCACAGAGTTCTCTAAGATCAGAAGATATATTCACCGGCTGAGCTGCAGGGTTCCAATCTCTTCCAAGAAACTTCTGAAAAGCATAATGCACTGCGGGACAATTAGTGCCAAGTATCACAGGAGCTGCACAAGAATCCCCTGTATCAGGACAGACAAGAGCCATAATCTTCATGGGAGCGACACTCTGATCTTCTAATTCAGGGACAGCTATAACTACTTGTAGGCTGCCATCTACAGGATATGATCCTGAATTAAGCCCCCACAATTTCATTTGTCCTGTAGACTGAAGAGGTATATCCCTCAGATACTTTTGGTAGAACGAGCGATAAATCAGGGTCACTTGAGATCCTGTATCAAAGAGGGCAGGAGCGGCATGACCACTGACAGTGACTTTGACAACGGACCTGGAGCCCGCGATAGCGCCTCTGGTCTTTACTCGGCCCGCCTTCCTTCGGTGTCTTTGTTTCTGAATAGAGAAGACAGCACTGTGTCCCAATCCCTCACTGTCCTCCATGCACTGTCTGGCAGTATGGCCCGTCTGACCACATTTATAACAGGTTCTAGCATCCTTCCTCCATTGAGTGGCAGTGGGTGGAGTGGCGGACTGTCTAAGTTCTGACCGCTCCGCTGGTTTGTCCTTGTTTGAATTAGGAACAACATCTTCTTTAGAGATGCTTTTCGCTTTCTTAGGGGTACTAAAACTAATGTCAGCTTCTTGTTTCTTCACTAACTTCATTAAGTCAGGAAATGGAAGGACTCTATCAGATAGTAAGACCTTGAGTACTTGAGCAAGAGGATGATGAGGTTGTAACCCTCTCACCAACTGACTGGTTCTCATAGCATCTACCTCTGAAGTAGATATAGCTGCGTGGTACACCAGACGTGAAAGAAGTAGCTGTAAACGGTTAATAAAAGTAGAGACATTTTCCCCTTCTTTTTGACGAACCATTCGGTAATCAGCAACCATCTGGGCAAGGTCATAGTATGGCTCAAAGTGATCAGACAGTACTTGTATATAGTCCAATGCACTCACTCCTTCATGAGAGTCTCTGTACAAGCGGATCAATTCTGCAGCAGGAGACCGCAAACTTTCACTGATACGCTGCCGCTTGCCTTCTTCAGAGCAAGACCATTCCTTCAGGCATTGGAGAGTATGTTCTTTCCATATCTCAAAGTTTTCCTCCCCTTGTGGTACTGGGACATTACCAGAGAATACTTTTAGTTTCTTGTAGTGAGTGGCCTGCAGGCCCTGAGCTAACATTTCAGTCAGCCTGGCTAAAGTGCTAATAGCACTGTCACTAGAGGAACTGCTAGCGACGGCCATACTGGGGGGGGGGGTAACTGGCTGAGCGGGGTTCTTCCTTTACCTGAACCAGGGGAGGAACAGGAGGTCGGTAATCCCATGTAGTAGCTAGTGGGAGGTTCCCCTCTGAGCTATATCGCTTCTCCATATCAATGACTATTCCCACTTCTAAATCTCAGCAGTGCCTCCAAATGTAGCCCTATTTGGGGGGGGGGGTATGAGTATTATCCCTCCCGCAACAGACTCTGGCGCTGACCTGTGTGTATAATGGGACCTGAAGCCTTCGCTGAAGGGAAGAGTGGGAACATATATGAAATATATCAGTGCCTCCACCCAGGATAGAGCCTCTGTATTACAGGGAGAATCTCTTCCTGGGACTTACCCATGAAGTACAGTTAGTAGCCTTAACAAGGATCACTGTACTAATCTCACAGTCTGAAGAATACATACAGATACCACATAAGGTTATAACAGTAGCTTTATAAGAATCAACAGGGTAATAATACATACATACAATATACTCAGAACACAGCAGTACTACAACAACCAGCAAGTCCTCAACCGTCTTAGGTTATATACCCGGGTATATATATAGATATATAGCAAGAGTCCAGTGCACAATACCTCCAGGCAACAGAAGAGATGCAGGGGCCCCTGTGGATGACTGTGGATCCTCGGATTCTTCCAGGAGATGACAGACAGCCGATCAGATGATGATGATGGTGAGATTCTTCACAGGCAGCAAACAGGGCGACGGTGACGGCAGTAGATGCAGGCCTGACTACCCTAACACTGAGTCCTTAACCTGCCAGCTAAACTACTAGTGCCACCGGGCCTCTAACTAGCTAGTTGGCCTTCGGAAGCCTAACCTATCACTGCCCTGAACTATATATATATATGGATCCCTAACTACAGTTACTAGCTAGGTCCTGTGAGTATATAGGGGGTAACACATACCTAACTATATACTGTGACGTAAAGAGGAACAAGTGGCTCTGAAATAAGGTAGAACAGCTTCACTAACTGATCTCAAGGATATAGATTCTTAAATATCTACTTATCTATTCCTTAGTTATACACCTACCACTGGCCTTAGACTCCCCCAGACATAACATGTCTGTCTCAGCAGCTCTGCTCACATCTCTCCCCCCAGCAGCTCTGCCTCACATGTGTCTGACTCACTGTATTTACAAAACAAAACTTGCACTGAATGCCTGGGGTCTCTGAAGCCAAACTGCAGGGGCAAAGAAGCCAGATACATTATATACTAGTAGAAATGGCAGTTCCCTACACGATGTTAGGTGGTCCTTTTGAGGCAGGGCTGCAATGATGTTGAAATGTGTTTTGGGGGATAAAGTTCATTTTCTAGGCAAATATTGACTTTGCAAGTAATTGCTGTTAAGCTGATCACTCTTTATAACATTCTGGAGTATATGCAAATTGCCATTAGAAAAACTGAAGCAGTAGACTTTGTAAAAATTAATATTTGTATCATTCTCAAAACTTTTGGCCATGACTGTAGAAGAGAACCAGGTGAGCATTGTATAAAATGTAACATTACAATAATGCTCTGCTTCAACGTGAGAGGCTGCTATATACACATATATACGGTACCTACACAGCATAGCAATGTTTACCTATCTGTTATTGGCTGATTGACTGTCACGTGACCTTCCCCTACCAGGAAGGAGAGTGCAGCGTATAACTGTGCTGCAGATTACCGTAATTATTAAGTTATAGGCGTCCACCCTGAGGCTTCTACCAAAACAGCAGGCTGCAGCCGTGCAGGAAAAAGGTACTGATACATTGTTACGTCACCTGATCTCCAGCTCTGGCAATACTTGTCTGTGTCGCCAAATTGAGTACAAATCCTATAGTGGTGCACAGATTTGTCATGACAAAGCAGATATGCATGTAGACAGATAGCTAGTGCTGTGATATTCGGCGTGGAGTCCTGCAGCAGGCTAGATGTATGTTGTACTCTGTGGCAAACTTTCCAGACTGCAGCATAGCAGGGGTCTGCAATCTATGGCTTGTCCTCTGTTGTAAAACTACAACTCCCAGCAGCATAAACTACAGATTTCGGCAGCAAGCGTGAAGTTGTAGTTTTGCAACAGCTTGAAAGCCACAGGTTGCAGATCAGTACTATACATTGTATACGTACGAGAATCAGCAATATAAAGGCTGGTACTGCTAGTACAGGTGCTGCATGAACATGGCGTATAGCTCAACAGCCATATTGGGTAAGGTATTTAGCCAGGAAACTGCCTTGTAGCTCTGGCCTGATATATATTGCACAGAGGGTGTATTCACATATTGCGGTCGTATGGTGTCATAGTCACAAAATGTCATTTCATTCTGCAGTGTTGCAAAAATGTCAAAATTTAGAAACGTCATCACTGTGTGAATATGACCTAATAAAGTCACTGGGGGTTATTTATCATCTGCCACTTTATTGGCCATATTTTCTGCAGGTTCCCCTTTTTTAGACTAGTTTTGTTGTTGTTGTCTATTTATGATGTAGGTGCGCCTCTTTGTTAAATGTTGTGCATGTGTTATGCTAAGTTCACATTGGCGCTGCAGAGACCGACAGAAATCCCTGTTCTCTCCACCGATTTTAGTATAAAAACGCCTGGCGGACCCCATTATAGTCTATGGGGGGGTCTACCCAAACAATGGAGAGCCCAGCACAGATGTGAACCTAGCCTTAGTTAGTTTAGTTACATCTTTATAAGCTACAGTGGGGAAAAAAAGTATTTAGTCAGCCACCAATTGTGCAAGTTCTCCCACTTAAAAAGATGAGGCCGGCCTGTAATTGTCATCATAGGTAGACCTCAACTATGAGAGACAAAATGAGAAAACATATCTAGAAAATCACATTGTCTGATTTTTAAAGAATTTATTTGCAAATTATGGTGGAAAATAAGTATTTGGTCAATAACAAGAGTTCATATCAATACTTTGTTATATATCCTTTGTTGGCAATGACAGAGGTCAAATGATTTCTGTAAGTCTTCACAAGGTTGGCACACACTGTTGCTGGTATGTTGGCCCATTCCTCCATGCAGATCTCCTCTAGAGCAGTGATGTTTTGGGGCTGTCGCTGGGCAACACGGACTTTCAACTCCCTCCAAAGGTTTTCTATGGGGTTGAGATCTGGAGACTGGCTAGGCCACTCCAGGACCTTGAAATGCTTCTTATGAAGCCACTCCTTCGTTGCCCTGGCGCTGTGCTTGGGATCATTGTCATGCTGGAAGACCCAGCCACGTTTCATCTTCAATGCCCTTGCTGATGGAAGGAGGTTTGCACTCAAAATCTCACCATACATGGCCCCATTCATTCTTTCATGTACACGGATCAGTTGTCCTGGTCCCTTTGCAGAGAAACAGCCCCAAAGCATGATGTTGCCCCCCCCATGCTTCACAGTAGGTATGGTGTTCTTTGGATGCAACTCAGCATTCACTCTCCTCCAAACACAACGAGTTGTGTTTCTACCAAACAGTTCTACTTTGGTTTCATCTGACCATATGACATTCTCCCAATACTCTTCTGGAACATCCAAATGCTCTCTAGCAAACTTCAGACAGGCCCGGATATGTACTGGCTTAAGCAGGGGGACACGTCTGGCACTGCAGGATCTGAGTCCTTGGCTGCGTAGTGTGTTACTGACGGTAGCCTTTGTTACGTTAGTCCCAGCTTTCTGCAGGTCATTCACTAGGTCCCCCGTGTGGTTCTGGGATTTTTGCTCATTGTTCTTGTGATCATTTTGACCCCACGGGGTGAGATCTTGCGTGGAGTCCCTGATCGAGGGAGATTATCAGTGGTCTTGTATGTCTTCCATTTTCTAATTATTGCTCCCACAGTTGATTTCTTCACACCAAGCTGCTTGCCTATTGCAGATTCAGTCTTCCCAGCCTGGTGCAGGTCTACAATTTTGTTTCTGGTGTCCTTCCACAGCTCTTTGGTCTTCACCATAGTGGAGTTTGGAGTGTGACTGTTTAAGGTTGTGGACAGGTGTCTTTTATACTGATAACAATGTCAAACAGGAGCCATTACTACAGGTAATGAGTGGAGGACAGAGGAGCCTCTTAAAGAAGAAGTTACAGGTCCAAATTTATGTAGTATTTGTAATGTTTTGATACCTTTTAAAAAATGAAAAACTTTGCAAAATTAAAAAAAAATGTTTGTGTTGCCGTATTGTGAGACCTGTAACTTTTTCAGATTTACAAGTATGAAGCTGGGTAAGGTGTCTTTTTATGTGGGACTAGATGATGTTTTTATTGATATGATTTGGGGAAAGATCTGATGGTTTGATCACTTTGTATTCAATTTTTTTATAGGAGGCAAAGTGTTGAAAAAAACGCTATTTGGCTATTTTGATTTTTTTCGCCGTTCACCGTATGGGATAAATATTTTAATAACTTGGCCATTTTGGAGCGCGGTCCTACCTAATGTGTTCATGTTTACTTTTGTTTATTTACTTTTATATCTGATCTAGGGAAAGGAGGGTAATTTAAACTTTTATGGTTTTTTTATTTTTTTTTATACTTTTAAAAACTTTTTTTTTTCTTCTTTTACTTTTATGATCAGACCCCCTAGGGACCTTGAAACCTAGGGGGTCTGATCGCTCATACTATTTACTGCAATACTAATGTATCGCAGTGAATAGCAAAATGCCTACCTCTCTATTTCACGCTGCCACCGATCGCTGCTGTTAGTGGCGGGTCCTCGCTGTATTAAACAGATGGCATCCGCCCTGTATGGATGTATATACGTGATATAGGGTTAAGGTGTTAAAGGGAGTCTGTCAGCAGTAAATTGGTGATAAAGCTAATCCCAGTACCTTGTAGAGGGGATTCTACAGTTTCCAAATATGTCTCTGTTATTCAGCTTTGGAGCCCGATTTTCATGTAAATTGTCATTTTATTCATATGCAAATGAGGGGAAAGTGCTTTGCCCAAGAATCGAGAGCTGAGACCGAAGCCCACTGAAGCCACGCCTCCAAAGCACTTTCTCCCTCATTTATATATCAATAAAACATCAATTTACAAGCAAATGGGGCTCCAAAGCTGAATAACGGAGATATATTTGCAAACTGTAGAATCCCATTTAACTCCTAATAGAGTCTATGTATAAACTGGGAAACCCCTGTAATATTTTCTACCACTTAGAGTGTGATATCAGAATGAATGGTAATACTAATGGTATTCATCTTTGCTTTTTAGTACAATGAACCACAACAGCACAGCCATCCTTTTACGTTGCTGGAAATGTAGAAAGGTTGTAACGAATTTGGCATGTATCATCAATGATGAAGAATATGTGCAAAGACAGGTCAGTACTAAAGCCTCCATATTACACTCCTACCTACAGTATATTTGACTTCTCCATTTTCCTCATAGTTTATTCATAGTTTAAAGGGGTTTTCACAATAACACAGTTTATGGCACCCCATTCTCAGCATCATTGGGGGTCCCAGTTAAGACCACCATTAAATGTGTGTTTATTCACACAACAGGGTTCTCCGACAATTTGCTAGCTGCTGTATAACAGCCTGCACATGGCCCCATAGCCATTAACGGGGCTGTCCAGTCATATTTTTATGATGACCTATCCTCAGGATAAGCCATAAATATATGATCGACACCAACAATTGGCACCTGGACCGATCGTCTTTACTAGGCCACTTCCAACTCCGTCCAGTACACAATACGAGGCCTGAAACAGAAAGCTCTGTCCATTGTCTAGCAGCCGGGCGCCTTCACTGCAGTTCAACTTCCATTGAAGTCAGTTGGAGCTGCAGTGATGGCGCTGGGCCACTATACAGCAGATGGAGCGCTCTGTTTCTGGCCCCATATTGTGTACAAAAAATAAACCCGGACAACCACTTTAGATTTATTTACACTGCTGGGTTTTTTTAATGATCCATGTGACCGATCCGTTAACTAATAGAACACACCATTTCCCTGGCCACTTTTTTTTCGCCCCCTTTTCCTGGCCGTTTTCATAGATCCTTCAATAGACAAGTCTGTGAGGGATCCATGAACACGGGTTACCCTTTACACTCGGTTGTGAGTGCACAACACGTTTGTGTGAATAAGCACTCTGTGGGGCAAATAAACTAAGAAAAATGCACCAGAATTCTCGAGTATTTGTACCCCCCAAAAAAAAACTGGTGTACATGCTTTACACCTTATTTTCTTTGTACTTTTAGACATTTTCTAACAGTTTATGTGCCTCATCCAGATGGGCAGGTCTTGTGGAAAAGGGGGTCAAGCTTCATATACCAAACTGTGCGCCAGTTGTCTGATGTGTAGCCCTAGAACTTTAGGCATAATACTCTTGGCCAGTTTGTAAGACACCACCATACACTCTTCTTATGTGTTATCATTACCATAGTTAGTTAAAGTGTAACTAAACTTTCGGACAACTTTTGATTTTCTAGCAGTATTATAAAACTTAGAAACTTGCTTTTGGTGTCATATTAAAGAGGAGATTCTCCTCTCCTTTATATATTATACAGCTGCATATAAATATCCCAATCCTGTGTTTTCAACCAGTGATATAATAATAATAGATTGCACCGTAATCTTAGTGTCATAGTGTCTTAGATTATGTTTTACAATGCCTGAGAAATAACTGTTTGACCCTCCCCACCCTCATTTTCTCTACATATTACACAGCCCCGTACTCCATACAAAGTAACATTCAACATTTTGTTAATTAAGTTATTACAAAATGTATTAATGACACAAATACTGCCAGAAAATCAAAAGTTGTCCTATAGATTGTTTCATAATAGAAACTGTGATTAGCTCAAGTACATTTGAGATTTTAAAGGGAGTCGACCCCCTCCCCCAAGGATAATGGACTGTCAGCACTGTGTTATAGAGCACATTACAGTGAAAAACAACATACCTTAGTTATGTATATAACTTTTCCCTTTAAAGGTATATACCCACCTGGAGCTTCACTGATCAGCTATTCTCTGAAGTTCCATAGGCAAGGCTGGAGAGAGCCACGCATGCACAGTATACTCTCCACTCAATGTATCCATGAGAGGGAGTCAGGGACCCTTCATCTCTTGAAAAATGTGGGTCCAAGAGTTGGGACCTGCCGGCTTTGTTTGCATCCATGGACAGTATGTTGCATTTTAAAGGGATGATCTTTGTGGGTGTCGGACCCCAACAGATCACATACTGATGACCTATCTTGTGGATAGGTCATCAGTAGGAAAATTTGATTTAAGACCATAAAACCCCTATAATTAGCTCTCTGAGGTAAGCTGAGTAGGGCCCATTAGAGTCTCAGCACTCTGACCCCACTGACTCTAACATCTGTCATAATTTTATGAGTTGTCAGAAGTTTTTTCTAATGACAGTTACCTTTTTACAGTCCACCTGTCATAGTACAGGGGTCTACATACATTTGCTTGATAGCAAAAAACTGAAAATGATTTCTAAAGCTTTCTTTGATGGAAAACTTTTTTATATTCCAGAAACCTTTTTCTCTTTTTATTTCAAGCTGATGAGAAGAATTGTTTTCCATTGAGTATACTGTCGATAGGACATTGCCTCTCTGCATTTTTATGACACAGGCAAACAGAAGAATATGAAGTCTTGGTGCCTGCCCAGAATAGAAAATCTGCCATGATGCCTGGTCCTCTGCTAATGAATGTGTCCTGCTGAGCTGGAGAAATGTATAGTATGAGTGCCACCGAGCTGCTTCTCCTACCGAGCCCAGCCAGATAACTTTTTTTTTTTTTACAGAAACTTACAAGTACTTCCCTTTGACCTGAATATCACTGCTAATTTCTGGATGAACCCAGTACACTGTTCTTGTATTGGAAACTATACGGATTCTTAGTATGGAGCTGCACGGTCTCCATAGGACTCCTTATGTACGGACATGATCTAGCAATGCTTCTAGGGGAGAATGCATCAGACAGATGCCAGTATGCCAAAAATTTTATTAAACTTTTTATCACCGTGTTAGCAGCAATTCTCAAACTTACGGTATATACTTTTACAAGAGAAACATTGTCATGTGAATGGGACAGTACTCAGGGCAATTGCTAAGAAGAATACAACGGGTACGTTTATTATATCTTTTTTGCCCATTTTCTGGCATACAAGGCATGAAAAAGTTGCACTTTTTTGCACAAGTCTTTCGTGCAAAAAATGGCAATTTTTTTTTTCTATTTTACTCCAACCTCGGCACTTTCTTGAAAGGAGGTATGTCAAGGAGCAGGGCATGGACAGGCCTACTAGTTCCATAACATTTAAGATCACTGACGCCGGTTTACTTACTAGTTTACAATGCCTGTAATGTACACCAGCAATGTCCTGGCATAGATATCAGTGCAGGCAAATGGCGGCAGGAGGTGTGTGTCTCAACATGAATAAGGTTCATCCAACGGTGGGGCAGGGATCCTTAAGACTGGCACACTACACACTGGTCTTAATAAATCCAACATATTGTTCTGAGTATGGAAAGTGCCACAGGGGCTACACACTTTGAGGGCCATGGTCATTTCAAAACAACTCATTGGAGGTGCCGAGAGTCGGACCCCAATCGATCTAAAATTGATTGGTCACTACTTTTTCCCCTATTAAAAATGGAGCATATGGGATTTCTACTAAACTGTGCTTTCTTAGAAGGACCCCAATGATATTTCCATTACTATTCAGCCTACACTCTGTTGGTGACACAGAGTCACAATGTCAAAGTTATTTATTATGCAGTAATGCTGTGGATAAGGCAGTGGGCAGTAATGCTGTGGATAAGGCAGTGGACAGTAATGCTGTGGATAAGGCAGTGGACAGTAATGTCGAGGATAAGGCAGTGGACAGTAATGCTGTGGATAAGGCAGTGGACAGTAATGTCGTGGATAAGGCAGTGGACAGTAATGCCGTGGATAAGGAAGTGGACAGTAATGCCGTGGATAAGGCAGTGGACAGTAATGTGATGGATAAGGCAGTGGACAGTAATGCTATGGATAAGGCAGTGCACAGTAATGCTGTGGATAAGGCAGTAGACAGTAATGCTGTGGATAAGGCAGTGCACAGTAATGTGATGGATAAGGCAGTGGACAGTAATGTGATGGATAAGGCAGTGGACAGTAATGCCGTGGATAAGGCAGTGGACAGTAATGTGATGGATAAGGCAGTGGACAGTAATGCTGTGGATAAGGCAGTGGACAGTAATGTGATGGATAAGGCAGTGGACAGTAATGCTATGGATAAGGCAGTGCACAGTAATGCTGTGGATAAGGCAGTAGACAGTAATGCTGTGGATAAGGCAGTGCACAGTAATGCTGTGGATAAGGCAGTGCACAGTAATGTGATGGATAAGGCAGTGGACAGTAATGCCGTGGATAAGGCAGTGGACAGTAATGTGATGGATAAGGCAGTGGACAGTAATGCTGTGGATAAGGCAGTGGACAGTAATGTGATGGATAAGGCAGTGGACAGTTTGTTTGTTTTGTTTTGTTTTGTTTGTTTGAGTTGGAAGGGACCTCAAGGGCCATCGAGTCCAACCCCCTGCAAAAGCAGGAATTCCTAGATCATCCCAGCTATATACCTATCCAGATTCCGCTTGAAGATTTCAATTGATGAAGAACTCACCACCTCCCGTGGCAGCCTATTCCACTCCCTCACTACCCTTACTGTTAGAAAGTTTTTCCTAATGTCTAATCTGAATCTCCTTCCCCTTAGATTCATCCCATTACTTCTCGTGCTTCCTTCTGCTAATGAGAATAGGGTAGATCCCTCTGCACTGTGACAACCTTTCAGATATTTAAATACCGCTATTAAGTCTCCCCTTAGCCTTCTCTTCTGCAAACTAAGCAGTCCCAATTCTTTTAGCCTTTCTTCGTAGGACATGGTTTGTAGACCTTCCACCATTTTGGTTGCTCTTCTCTGGACCTGCTCCAATAAATCGATGTCTTTCTTAAACTGGGGAGCCCAGAACTGTACACAGTATTCCAGGTGTGGTCTGACCAGGGCAGAGTACAGCGGAATAATTACCTCTCTTGATCTAGCTTCAATGCTCGTCTTGATACATCCTAGAATTTTATTAGCCTTTTTAGCCACCGCACCGCACTGTTGACTCATGTTGAATTTGTGATCTATTATTATGCCCAGATTCTTTTCCCCTGTACTCTCACTTAGTACTATTCCTCCCATACTATATATGCTTCTTGCATTTCTGTTACCCAGATGTAGGACTTTGCATTTGTCCCTGTTGAATACCATTTTGTTCACCTCAGCCCATTGTTCCAGTGTGTCTAAGTCCTTTTGGATGCACTCTCTCTCCTCTCTAGTGTTGGCTATTCCTCCTATCTTTGTATCATCTGCAAATTTTATTAGTTCCCCATTAATCCCATCATCCAGATCATTTATAAAAATATTAAAAAGTACTGGGCCCAGGACAGAGCCCTGCGGCACCCCGCTTTTTACTTTCTTCCAGTTTGATGTATAGCCATTTAGAATTACTCGTTGTGCCCGATCATTTAGCCAATTGTGAACCCACCTCACTGATATTTTATCAAAGCCATACTTGATCATTTTTTCAATAAGAATGTTATGTGATACTTTATCAAAGGCCTTACTAAAGTCAAGATATACTATGTCCACTGCATTCCCCTGGTCCAACCATTCAGTGACTTTATTATAGAAGGAAATAAGATTAGTCTGACAAGATTTATTAGGCATAAAGCCGTGCTGGCTCTGATTAATTAAAGCCTTCCCATCCAGGTACCTAATTAAATGTTCTTTAACGATTTGTTCAAAGATTTTTCCTACTATCGAGGTCAGACTTACCGGCCTATAATTTCCTGGGTCGTCCCTATTCCCCTTTTTGTAGATGGGGACCACATTTGCCCTTTTCCAATCTAGAGGGACCACTCCTGTTTCCCATGACTTATTAAAGATTATTGCAAGGGGTTCTGTTATTTCCTCTGCTAATTCTTTTAAAACTCTAGGGTGTAAATCATTCGGTCCTGGGGACTTGGTTTCCTTAATCTTAGCTAAATGTTCTCTTACCAAACCTTCACTTATAATCAGCTTGGAGTCCTCATTCCCCTCATCACTATCACCATTAATGTTGATATTTCCATCCATTTCTTGGGAGAAGACGGATACAAAATATGAATTTAGTAACTCCACCTGCTGATCCACCATGTTAACTTTTTCACCCTTTTCCTTCTTCAGGACTCCAATGGTTTCCTTCACTTTTCTTTTGCTCTTAACATATCCCCAAAAACCTTTTACCTTACTCTTAACTTCTTTTGCAAGCTTCAATTCGTATTCAGCCTTAGCTTTTTTAATGCTTATCTTGCAGAGTCTGCAAACTGCTGTATACTCTCCCTTAGATATAGCTCCCGTCTTCCACTTGTTGTATGTTTCCTTTTTCTTTTTTAGTAGGTTATGTAATTTTTTGGTCATCCATCCTGGAGTTTTTAGGTGATTCCCATTTTTCTTGCTTCTAGGTATTGTTAGTTCCTGTGCATTAATGATTTCCCTACGGAAAATTTCCCACCCCTCATGTGCATTTTTGTGCTTAAGTATTTTTCGCCATGGAATTCTACTAACCCTTACCTTTAGGCCCCTAAAATCTGCCCTACTAAAATTGAGCCTTCTAGTCTTTGTCTTCTCAGGTCTTCTTCTTACAACCCCAAACTCGAGTATAGCATGGTCGCTGAATCCCAATGTCCCTGCTATCCTTAATTCCTTAACCATGTCCTCCTTGTTAGTTAAAACTAGGTCCAGAATGGATGTTCCTTTCATGTTTTTTTCTACTAACTGGGCAATGAAGTTGTCTGCTAGAGAGGATAAAAATTTGATAGAGCTTTTACTCGTAGCTGTGTGAGTTTCCCAATGAATATCTGGGTAATTAAAGTCTCCCATGATAACAATTTCAAATTTCTTCGAAAGCGTGGTCATTTGCTGTGAAAAAATCTCATCCATGTCCTCTGTCTGTCCTGGTGGTCTATAATAAACACCTAATATGATGTCCTTATCATTGTTTTCCCCCTGAATTGTTACCCAAATATTTTCCAATAAGTTATCATTTTGTAAAACTGTGATTTCCGTGGAAATGTGATCTTTTTTAACATACAATGCAACTCCTCCCCCCTCTTTTATTAGTTCTATTTTTTTTGAATAAGTTGTATCCTTCCATCTGTATATTCCAATCATGCTTATCGTTCCACCAAGTTTCTGTAATACCAATGACATCATATTTTTCCTTCTGTATTATCAGCTCTAATTCTCCCTGTTTATTTCCCAAGCTTTGCGCGTTTGTGTAAAAACATTTCAGATTGCGCTCTGATACTTCCTTTTTCTTAATTTCATTCTGAGTATCCTGTCTTGGGTCCTCATTACCACATCTAGTAACCTTGTTTAGTATATCCTTTAGCTGCATGTTCTTGTCTTCCTTTTTACTTCCCATCCCCTCCTCTTCTAGTTTAAAGCCCTCCTGATAAGTGTGGCAAGCCTTCTGGCAAATATGTGTTTCCCAGTCTTTGTGAGATGTATACCATCTCTAGCAAGGAGTCCATCATAGAGGTAATTCACTCCATGGTCCAGAAATCCAAATCCTTGCTCTCTACACCACTGTCGAAGCCAGTTGTTTACCTCTAGTATTTTATTCCATCTCCTGATACCATAACCATCAACTGGGAGAATTGATGAAAATACTACCTGCGCATCCAGTTCCTTCACTTTCTTTCCTAGATTTTCAAAGTCTTTACGAATAGTTGGTAAATCATTTTTAGCCGTGTCGTTTGTACCCACATGTAACAGCAAAAACGGGTAGTTATCCTTAGAGCTGAAGAGGCATGGAATCCTATCGGCCACATCCCTAACTTTTGCTCCTGGGAGGCAGCATACTTCTCGTGCAGTTATATCTGGCCTGCAGACAGCTGCCTCTGTGCCCCTTAGCAGTGAGTCGCCCATAACCACTACTCTTCTTTTTTTTCCTCGCAACGCTATTTCTTGTTACTCCCTCTTGTCTCTGGGTGACTTTTGTTTCTTCTTTTGCTGATAGATTATTCTTATCGTTTTCATCATTCTGCATAAGAGTTTCATATCAGTTACCTAGCTGTGTAAGTGGTGATGGCCTTGTGATCCTTTTGCATCTCTTGGTCACCTGTATCCATTTATCTGTCTCTGTAGGTTCACTCAAGTATTCTTCCCTTACTATATTTAGGAGGTTTGCTTCAGCTTCCACCACTGTAGGCTCTCTCATACTTTCTTCCCTTACTATATTCAAGAGGCTTGCTTCTGCCTCATCAATAAAAACCTCACTTTCTTTGATGCCTCTCAATGTCTCTATTCTTTCTTCCAACCTCTGCACTTTATCTTCTAAAAGGGCCACTAGTTTGCATTTCATACAGGTGAAGTTGGCTTTATGGTCAGGCAAATCTGTAAACATATAGCATATGCTGCAGCTTACCATGTGAGTTTTCTCCTCTTCCATATTCCTCTCTTCTGGCCGTGCTGGGCCGCTACTCACCGCCGTGAAGCTCACCCCTGGCCCCACTGGGCTGCTGCTCGCCGCTGTGAAAAGCCCCCGGGACACAGCGGTCTACCCTCCGCACGCTGCAACGCTGACTCCTGCTCACAGCTGACTCCCGCTCACAGCTGACCAGCGGGCACGGCGGGCTGCTCCCCGGGTGGCGGTCTGGGTGTCCGTCCCTCCTGGGAAATCGATTCACTCGCAGAAGTTTCCTTCATCTGGCTTCATTTAACCAAATGGTAATTTCAACACATCTCTCTTAGGACCTTGATCTCACATGAATTAGGAGCAAATGTGTTTTTCAACCATATCGTATCCTGCAGATATCACAAACAGCCTCCTCTCTTTGGACCTATGGCCTCTGAATGAATAGGGGAGTGTACATCACAGTACTGTGATGGATAAGGCGGTGGACAGTAATGCTGTGGATAAGGCAGTGGACAGTAATGCCGTGGATAAGGCGGTGGACAGTAATGCTATGGATAAGGAGGTGGACAGTAATGCCGTGGATAAGGCAGTGCACAGTAATGTGATGGATAAGGCGGTGGACAGTAATGCTATGGATAAGGCGGTGGACAGTAATGCCGTGGATAAGGCAGTGCACAGTAATGTGATGGATAAGGCAGTGGACAGTAATGTGATGGATAAGGCAGTGGACAGTAATGTGATGGATAAGGCAGTGGACAGTAATGCCGTGGATAAGGCAGTGCACAGTAATGCTGTGGATAAGGCAGTGGACAGTAATGTGATGGATAAGGCAGTGGACAGTAATGCTGTGGATAAGGCAGTGGACAGTAATGTGATGGATAAGGCAGTGGACAGTAATGTGATGGATAAGGCAGTGACTTACAGCAACATAGATAACTACAGTATTATACTGTGAATCTAGGTCTCTGAACGGAGTGTAATCCGTGAAATATGGCCGATATACCAAAAGTATTTCCGGACAGAAACTGCCCTTATGCAGCTGGCAAGTATTTAGCTTACCTCCAGAAACAAAGGAGTGCTGCTGCATTCAGACATACAACATTTCTTTGGTTCATTTTTTATAGTCAGAGAATAGTGATAGGTGCCACTTGATTTAGGCTATGTTCACGCGGCAGAATTTTTCCTAGAATTTTTCAGAAATTTGAAGCAGAATTTTACTGCTTGACCAAATTCTGCTGGGAAATCTGTTGTGGAATCTGTTGATGAATTTGCAAATTCCAAAGCAGCCAGGCAGAATTTTTCTAGTTATCAGACAATAATGTCATCAGACAGATAATTTTTCTATTATCAGACGATATCCTCCTAGGGGTTGAGCCTGATGCTTATTGAAATCAATATATCAATGATTTCAGGTGGAATTTGGAGCTGATATTGTGATGGAATCCGGCTCAAATTCAGCTCCAAATTCTTCCGGGTGAACATACCCTTACGGATGAGGAAAAGACACGTAATGAAAATCCGACTGGTAATTGATATAATGCAATGAAAGCCATGGCACGCTCTTCAGCTCCCACTTGCCACTGGTGAAATCCTGACTTTTCATGATTAAACAAGTATCTTCCTGTCATTTATTATGAACTTGAAGTGTGTGACCCTTCCGCAGGATTTCACGCCAACAAATTCGACTGGGAGCTAGAAAACCCTGCAGTTATTTAATGCATTAATGCTGTCCTTGTCACATGTCATTAAGCATATAAAATTACATTTGTATTAGCATCGCACATTGAAAACAAGTGACGGCAGGCTCGATAAGTGTGATTTCATGGATGGGACAGGCAAATAATCCACAACCGCCACTACCCTGAAACAGTGAAATCGGCGCTCAAGCTTTCATTTTTCTACTTATTATTTCCATGCGTCACTGTGGTTACTGCGGCGGCTTTAATTTATTCATAGCTACTTGCGCTTAGGAACAGATGTTTAAACATTTGTGAAAACCTACACTATGGCTGCAAGTGAACCGCCAGCTAGGTAAATCTGACAATATAACAGATTAGATTTATTAGTCATATACTATGCATATAAATCAGAAGTACATCAGAGTAATGTAAATTAATGGCTGCATTCTTTCAGAAACAGTGCCACACCTGTCCACAGGTTGGGTGTGGTATTGCGGCTTACCTGTATTCAGTACAGTGGAGCTGAGTAGCAGTGCCAGACACAACCCATGAACACGTGGTAGTGTTTCTAGAAGAAAGGAGCCATGTTGTTTTTAATTATATATCACCGCTTTACGCCAGGACCCCACATGAGTTTGCTGCGGCAGAAAAAAACGCAGCGTTCTGCAGTCCCTGCAAAGTGGATGGGATTCTGGCTTATCCCATCCACACATTGCAGAGAAATATCCGAAGCAAACATTTATCGCAGCTTGTCAATTTTACCTATGGAAACGCTGGCATTGTCCTATAGCTATAATTGAAGCCCAAAGTCCGTAGAGGAAAACTCAGCGACTTTTTGTGAAAAGCACTGCGAGAAAAACCATGATGCATTTCTGTTGCAGCGGGGCCTTAGCCTTAATGTCGGCACAGGCTCTACCATACTGTTTTCTTCCATAAGGTTCACAGATATAAAAGGGTTTTTTTAGGAATAAAATATTAATGAGCTATCCCTCGTACCGCAGGTGCTTCAAACACCTGATCTGTGGGGGTCGACTGCTGTCAATTTAATACTGAAGACCTATGATAGCATAGGTCTGATGAAATATGAAAGATAGATCTTCAGTATTTTAGTCTCAAAAAACTTCTTAAGGCCCCATATAGTGAAATGCAACTAAAACATGATGCAGGAAAAACTGCGATTTGAAAAACACATTTTTCACAAAAGCAGCGTGTTAATTTTACCTGCGGAAACTTTCATGGGGGAGGCAAAAATGAAAAATACAAGAAAGGCCGTGAAAAACACTTTTTGCTATGTTTTTGTCCACTGCGGCAGCATTTTTTAGATGCTTTTCACTACACGTTGCCTTAGGCTTAATGGCAGGTCATTAGAGTCCCATTGACCACATCACTTCTGCTTGGAAATATCTAATGCTACATTCACACAACCAAGGTGCAAAATGGCCATGAAAAACATGCATTTTTCACGGCCTACTTGCACCTGAGGGGCACCCATTTTCACCGATCCCCCATACATTTAAGTGTATAGAAGGATCTGTGAAAGCAGACAAAAATAGAACATGACGTACTGTATATTTTGACGGTCTGTTACAACGGACCGTCAAAATAACAGTCATGTGCATAGCTCCCATTCACTTGCATTGAATTTAATGCTGCTGCATGATGTCCAATAAAAAAATGGACGTCACATGTTATTCAGGGTCGTGTGAATATAGCCTTAAAGAGGTTGTCCAGGATAACTGTTTTTATGCAAGGAGGCTGGGGAATGTGAAAAAAACAAAAAAAAACAACCCATACTCACCTGTCCCCGGTGGTCCGGTCCTGCTGCTCTGGGGTCTTGTTTTGGAGGAAGTACTTGCCGCATGTGACCACTGAGGCCGATGATTAGTAACTGGGACTTCACTTACATACGTCACCTGTGTCCTTTCCTTAGGCTGCTGATTGGCCTCAACAGTCACATGCAGTGGGGACTTCTGCCAAAACAAGACCCTGGAGCAGCAGAACGGGACCACAGTGGGAGACACCGGAGCACCGGGGACAGGTGAGTATGGATTTTTTTGTTTTTTTTCACCTTCCCCACCCCCCCCTTGCAAAAATATGGTTATCCTGGACACCCTCTTCATATAACCATGCCCATTGGGGTGGAAGTCTGCTTCAAATTCTTCTTCCCTTTCTGCTGTGTGAACATACCCTTAATTTCTTGCTGACTGTCAGCAAATATCTGGCTATTAAATTTTATAGCGACCAAGAAATTGCAACAAATTACCAGATAAACCCAAGCACTGTGTGTATACCCAGTCTTGTGCAGCCATAGCTCTTCCTTCCATGATTTTCTTCTGTTCAATGGGCATTGTTGGTTAAAAGAGCCTTGTGTCAGGTTTTCTTGTTATAATGACTGTTTATCAAATGGTTTGTTGGCAGCTAAAAGGACATATTTTTCCTTACAGTCCTATTCATTGAGCGGAGGGGGGTCAAGGCTCCCTTAGTTATGCCTGACCTGACAAAACCTTGCTCTTTCTCTTCCATTGTACATTATAAAATGGGTGATTCCTGCCTACGCAGCCGCTTCATACTGTCTGCCACTGATCTGATCAGATTGCTGCAAGAGACTGGATGCGGCTCTAAAAGAACGGCTCTTTTGCTCGATTTACAATGCAAGCAAGACGTACTTTTCTCCGTTATTCCTCCTGATTGACATTGAGAACCAGCGCCATGTAACTTCACCAATTCTCCAATCATATGTGAATGACAAACTTAATTAGATGTAATTAGAGCAATACTGTTTCTATTATAAATGCCAATTAGTTCCAAAATTCAATTATATTAATTATGTTCTTTTTATATAAATCCCACAAATAAGACAGGCGAACCCTTTCATCATACTCCAGCTTAGCCCAGCTTTGCCTACCTCTCTCCGATTCTTATCCCTTCTTGTTTCATATCTCAAGAACCACAAATCCATCTCTAATTAGGTTTAAAGTCAGAACTTCTCTAAGAATACAAAAAGAAAATTAGAAAAATAAAGACTTTCGGGATTAGACAGCCTGGCATGCTTATCTTAAAAGTACTTAATTATATGATGTAGCTTTGATAGGAACTTGTAGTTTTCACTGTTGCTTTATTTTACCACATCTAAAGGAGTCTTTTCCCTTTTTTCTTCCAGGAAAGTTTGGATCAATCCACGTACCAGGAGACCTGTAATATATGGCACCTGGAGGCCGAAGCAAGTCCAGACTGGATAAAAAAAGCAATAGAAAAGGTAGTGTATAGATTTACTACTTCCATATTAAGTGGGGGCG
Source organism: Leptodactylus fallax (assembly GCA_947044405.1). Taxonomy (NCBI): domain Eukaryota; kingdom Metazoa; phylum Chordata; class Amphibia; order Anura; family Leptodactylidae; genus Leptodactylus; species Leptodactylus fallax. Next base: position 353,790 of record CAMRHE010000623.1, read on the forward strand.
AAACGCGCGTTGGGGTTGCAGTTGGAGGTTGCGGCATTCCATGGTATGTGTCCTTTACTGATATTGGTAAGACTATGCACTTTATTTATATAATTCAATAAGGGTGTGCTATTGTATTTGTGCCAGTATTTACTGTTATATGATTGTCACATCAATGCACAGATATATATTGTGATTCCATACTAGAAGTGATTATTATCCATGCATTGTGGTCCTTATAATTCTTATGTACTTTTTGTAAATTCACATGCACTTTATATATTTATTATGTGTGATTTATTGATATAATTTTTGTATATAGTGTTTTAGGCACTTTGCACAATTTTATAGTATAGATGTGACTCTTTATAGTATACATGTGGAATGCCACGACCTTGCCTGACTTGGTTTTATATTATTTTAATTAAGTTTTTTTTATTAATAAATGTTGATATTTGTGGATATAATTATGGTTGTTACGTCTTTTATTTTTGCCTAGACCATTCCTGTTAGGTAGCAAAGGCTGCACAAGGGAACAGTGAGTATTTAGCACTGCTGTGGCTGTATCTGCAGATCATTTTTGGATGTTGGATAACCCCTTTCATGGCCTCTAATTTGAGATCTGTGGAGGTTCAAAGCCTGGGTCCTGCACCAATCAACTTTTCCAGCTCCAAGCACTGTGCTAAAAATAGCTGGGGGTTTGGGGTCTGGATGTTGGACCGTCACTAATCTCAAATTAATAACTTTTTCAAAGAGTAGGTTATCAATCGTCAGTCTTGGACAACCCATTTAAAGAAGGCCTTTCATGTCCTCTAACCTCATTAGAATTGCATATAGTGCTACAAAGCTAACAGTGTGATGAATTCAGTGCACCACCAGTTTTGCCAGTATCTGGCAGAGGTATCGGTGCTGTTAGCTTTGGTACTGATATCACTTCACTGTCAGCAGGGCAGTCTTACCACTGAACGCCATCGCTGAATACTCCCCTGACAGTACAAGGCTACAGAAGTGTACTGTCAGGGGGGCTTTTCCCACCGTCCAGCACTGACACTGAGCTGTGAGTCCGGTCCCTCTGACAGTACAGTGATATTGATGCTGCAAATAACGACACTGATTCAGTGTACCTTCAGCTTTGCAAAGGTACAGGTGAAACCAGAAGTTTAAATAAACTATATAAAAATACACATATGCATGTTTTTCTCACTATCTGACATGAAATCAGAATAAACCTTTCCCGTTTTAGGTCAATTAGGATTACCAAAATTATTTATATTTGCCAAACGCCAGAATAATGAGAGAGAGAATTTTTTAAGGGATTTTTATGACTTTCTTTACATACATTTCATTAGTATTTGGTATTATTACCCTTAAACTGTATGACTTTGGTCAAACATTTTAGATCTCCTTCCACAAGCTTCTCACAATAATTGGTAGGAATTTGGGCCCATTCCTCCTCACAGAACTGGTGTAACTGTTGCCACAAACTTCTGGTTTCAACTGTATACAAAACACACAATGTTAACGGACATGAATGCTCCTCTTAAAGGTGCCCACACACCTTTAATAAGGCCCCATGTACATGACCGAGTGTGCTTGTGGGGCTGAGTTTTCAGTGGAATACACTCGGAGTGACATATGAGTGCATTCTGTTATGCATTCATGTCTATGGGGGCTCCTAATTCATTCTGCTCTGATGACACGGCGCAGTATAGGACCTGCTCTATAATCATCCGTGTAAGCGGAATGAATCGGGAGCCCCCATAGACGTGAATGCATAATGGAATGCACGTGGAAGACACTCAGATGTCCCTCCGAATGTCATCCAAGCACATTCCTCTGCAAACTCGGCCCCAAATTGGAAGCACACTTGGTCGTGTGCATGGGGCCTAACTCATTCGGCCAATAGCCGTTCCTCCAAATTTCCCCATACACATGTATGGTCAACTTAGCCAAACATTCATGTGTTCTGAATGGGGAGAGTGGCGTAAGTCACAAATATCAGGTTAGTGATCTTTTAACCGTACTAGCAACAACAATTGTCACAATTTTAGTTTTCTGAGGGGGGTAGCGAAGGCGTGCTGTAGATGGACCATCGACCCGACAGATTGATCATCGTTTACATCAGTTTTTTGGTGTAAACAATGCCTGAAATCTATGACAGCTACGGGCTAGCATTAAATTCAGTGTAGGCGCTCGGCCCAGCAGAGGATGTGCCTGAATTATGATGGGGCCTGCTTTTTGTCATATATCAGACAAATCCTCCAGCAGCGCAGATATTATCAAGACTAGCATAATGTATCCCCCATGTGTCTTAGTACAGGCCCAGTGCACTGGAGGCCTCATGCAAGTCTTAAATAGCTGGATATGTTATTTTTAGAGCTGGTTGGGGATAAGTGGAATTCAGACATATCTGATGATGCTTCATTCAGTACAGACATATAAGAAGGCAGGTAAAAATCCAACTTGTTCAGTCTGTAAACCCCTGGACATCAAATTATCTAATATCTGTGGTAATGCAACCGTAGGCTCTGTTCACATCTACCATTATAATGGAAACCACAGTGGTCTGCTGGATCCATCACATGATGGACACAAATAATAGTCCCCAGAGCCCCTTAAAACAAGGTCCATCAGGGTTCTGTCCTGGCAGGAAGAATAGCAAGGAATGGAACCAAACTGAAATCTCAAAAAGGAATGTGAACAAAGCCTTAGGCAAAAATTCCAACATTTGGAGCTATTCCATTTCCAGAAGATCTGACATAGATAAATGATAGATGTGGGTGTCAAAAATAGCTGAGCAGGCAGCCTCGGCTATTTTCAGAAATCCTACAGACATTAATGGAGAGATCCACACATTCGCTGGTAACTCTCCGTTCCTAGTGGCTGCACAGTGGGGGTCAGGAACCCCTAATCTTCAGATGCCAGTAACAACGGTGGGACCACCATCTCTCACACATGTATAGGATATGCCACAAATGTGTGACATGGGAATACCTCTTTAAGCAATAAAGCCTATGTTTAACCCATTATATGTTGCTAGAGAATCTATTAACTAGCAATCCCTATAGCTTTATTCTAAGCACCACTCCATTTTGTAGCTGGAGAATAATACAGTCGGAGCAGGAGATGAAGATGAATAGTCTGTGCTCCGTTCTCTTGTTATAGGCCAAAATAAACAGTAGTCTTTAATCAGTTGATGGATCCACATGACATTGGGAATGAGTTTAGTGTTCCCTGCGCTACATTGTCTTATCCAGTCCTCTATGTAATACACAAGGAATGAATTATATATGAACTCTATTATATGATACTATACCTCACAATTTTCTGATGACAGAAAGAGGGACACAATCTGCCCAGGACGTAGAAATTTACATGTCATTTAACCCCAGCCATGCCCCATTCAACCCTTCCCAATTCCACCATGTCTCTTTTTGCCCCTACATGGTATAATTTCTCTTCTCTTAGTGTCTCCATATAGTATCATGCCTACTAGGCCCCTATACTATGTAATGCCCCCAGTGGCCACCACACATTATAATGTTTCCTTGTGGTCCCCACAAAGTATAATGCCTCTGCCCCTCCTTGTGACCCTAACACATTATAATATACCTTTGCACTCCCCATGGGTTATGAAAAAAAACAAAAGTGGCATCGGCTTGGAGCACGTGTCACAGTCTAAAGATGTATTGGCCCTCCTGAACAACTGCATCACTTGTAAATTAACTCCTTCCCACTGCACCCATTTTTTTTTTTCGTTTCACAGTTTGCAACATACAAAAATTTCTTTGAATCGTCATATTCTGACACCCATAACTTTTTTTACAAAACAGTGCACAAAATTGTGGAAGGTGTCTTTTTTGTTGGACAAGTTGTAGTTTTTATCTATACCATGTTGATCATTATTTATTCAATATCTGTGGAAGGCAAAATGACCAAAAAATTGCAATTCGGCTATTTAGATTTTTTTTCCCCTACAATGGAGTTCACCTTATAGAATAAATATTTTTAATTTACTTTTTTTAGTTTAGGAATTTTCAGATGTGGAGATACTTAGTATACCTAATATTCCTAATTATTTTTATCTATTTTTATATGTAGGGATATCTACTTTTATATCTAAGGAAAGGGAGTATGATTTCAATGTTTGATTTATTAGTTCTTTTATTTATTTATTTTTATTTTTTTTTTTACTTTAATTATTAAACTCCCTAGGGGGTTAATATTAATGTATTGCAGTACATTGTAAGATCTTTGCTCTTCTATTACACACTGCCTCTGCCCGGTGATCTCATACAAAATGGCAGAGCTTAAGTGTTGTGCTTTTGATGCCTTGGTCACAATTGACCGAGGTATCTAAGGGGTTAAACGCCCGCAATCAGATTCTTTGTCTCTGATTCTGCACATTCATACAGAATTAAATGAGTCATTTCTGCCAGGAGAAGGCTGGATAGTAATTCCCGATGTGTTGTGAAAGAAAACTGTCTCTCTAGAGTACAGATGTCTCTTTGCTTTAAGGAGCTCTCCCCTCCCCTCTCCATAGACTGATTTGATCAGTGGCAGAAGGAAATAGACACTTTTTTTTTAATAAAGTACATTACAAACTTTGTTATCTTCACCTGTACTGTGGGTTATGAAAAAAACTACATAAATAAAAGTTTAGTTACGCTTCAAGTATACAAGTAGTTTCAGAAAACCTCTGACATGTCTGACGTTTTGTTCATTGAAGTCACTTGCTCAGATCTCCACTGAGTGCTGAAACTAAGTGTCAGAAGAGCTCGTATAAGGGCTGTGCCCCTTTGACGGTGGCCGGCTGTACTCAGTTGATCCTAGGAGAGGTGCGGTTATTGGTATATGGGCTCCTAGAGTCTAATAAAGGGGTTATCCAGATTCAGAAAAGCACGGCTGCTTTCTTTCAGAAAGAGCTTCACTTCCTCTTGTCAGTCAGTGGCATCACATCTGTCTTATGAATAAGACTGAGACGGAGTATGGTCATGTGACTAATGGACATGATGTCACTGCCTGACAAAAGATAGTGGAACTCTTTGTGAAAGAAAGCAGCCGTGTTTTCTAATCCTGGATAACGCCTCTAACCTCTCTGCTCATATCTCATTTGGGCACTCCTGCCCCATCATTTCAGTGACCGATGGTAGTCTCGGGGCCAAGACCCTCACCAATCGAAACTTTTGACATGTGACTATGTTCTGATCATACCATTCTTTAAATTGGCCTATTTTATCTAGATATTAACTCAATGTACTGGTTATTTGTCCATTTAGAATAGCTTAACATTGGACCTTGTGGCCATTCACTTCATTCGGCCACTTAAAATTGATACAGATCTTGTGCCACATGAACCCAGAGTTATTTTATGGACAGATACAGTCCCATGACTGCAATATATCCAGGCTTTTATGTAGACAGGTCGAAATACGTTGTCCATTGAAGTCATATATTTTGCATATTGCACAGTAGGGGCTTTACAACGAGTGTCTTTATCTCATAGTCCATGGCCAGTACTGACATTGTAATGCTTTTCTAGGAGCATCTATGTGGCTAAGTATTTCTCATTGAAAGAGTGCTGTGTGCTGACTAGATTGTATTTCACATAAAGCACATCAGGAAAGAGGACTCTTTTGTAGTGAAACAAAGCATCCGAGCGGTACTATTGTATCATAGTTTAGGATGATCTGCTCTTCTCTTCCTTACTTTCAGGAGCACTGGACAACTGGTAAGCTGCACTGTCCATATTGCAGAACACGTCTCGGGGCCTTTAACTTTGTTGACAGCACCAAATGCTCCTGTGGCAGGCTTGCAGTCATACGTCTTTGCAAAAGCAAAATCGATGTGGACATTGCTGTGAAAACACCCTGCCAAGCTTCATCTGCCTCTAAATGTTATATACATTTTGACAAGAAATTCAGACATGGGATGGCGGAATATCACAATAGAAACTGGATTATGGACAGATATGTAGCTGGCCCTGGAACATTAGTGGATGCGCTGTGCCTTGAAGTGTCTGAAAATGACAAGTACTTTGAGCCAAGTGGTAAAAAACATTGCATCACCTTCAGTGATACGAAACCCAGCTCGGTGTTACGAGAAAGAAGGGCAAATTTTAGTAGAAATGTGCTTCACCGGAAATCCAATAGCTTGGACTTAGACACTGCAGAAAAACTACCACTGAAATCCCATATAAACACAAAAGGGACCTTTACAAAAAAGCAAAGACCATCAGAAGTTCCTTTTTTGAGCCCAGACAGTGCTGCTGGTAATAATACATATAATAACTGTCCGATGGTTGACATTCCACCTAGGTCTACAAAATTGAGGTCAAGAGTTTTGGAAACATTTTACAACCGAGCAAACCCTGGTGTTTCACGTCTTGAAGAAAGCACAATCCTGTCTTCATCTGAAGTACCCACCACTCCTTTGAGATCAGTACGTGGAGCACAGGATGCCATGACACCAATAGAGGTTCCTACTCTGGTTACGCAGCCATCGCTTCCCAACTCGTGTTCTGTTAACCAACGATTAAACAAGAGAGAGATCAACAAACTGAAGAACCTGAGAAGAAAGCAAAAGAAGCGAGAGAAGTGGTTACTTGGACAAAAACAGGTAAATATGGTCTAATCCAAAACATACTTGTTTAGAGATGCTGCAGATATGACTTTGCTATGTAACTTTTTAGGTAATATGGCTTGTACCCTTTATCATATTCTGAGTAATTTGTTTTAAAGTGACCCAGATTCACAATAAGAATTTCACAGTATATACCTAATGCAAAAGTTGAAATGTCTGCAGGGTCTTGCTGGGCATTCTGGACTGTATAAGCCTTCACACATGGTGTCCTATCAGTTTTTCTACTGCTAATTTTCCCATTATAGCTGCAGCACATCTTGCATTTCTCTCTGAGGCAGGCACATGTACAATAAGGAGCAGTCTGCCCCCCCCCCCTTCCATTAGTACTTCTACTGGTTTCTTTACATGTAATTCTGCCAGAAGTAACTGTAAAATGGCAAATAAATAACTGAGAAATGCCCAAGTGCCATAATATAGGAGATCCGGGGACACTGAACTCCATATCCAAATTATGATGCAGTGAAAAAGATTCCTGACAAAAAAAGGGAAATCTGAGCACTATCAGAAAAGCTGCTTATTGTCTATGACCAGGGCTGGCCCCAGGGTTTGGTGAGCCCTTGGAGGCAGCATCTCAGCAGGCATCCTGTCACTCATGATAAGAAGCTATGGTATCAGTTACGTTAGGTTCACACTAGCATTTGGGTTTCCGTTCTTCGGGTCCGCTTGGTGATGCAACAAACTAAAAAGTGTGAACCTATTCTTACTCGAACAATACCTGTAATGACAGGTTGGATGTATACATCAGTACTATTCTCATACATATACAACACTAATTGTAGTCTACACTTTTTAACAAACTTTGTACCCAAAAAAAAATCACAAATTAAGGCTCTGTTCGCATCTGCATCATGGATTCTGTTATAAATGCAAACCACAACATAGTGTTGGATTCGTCTCATGGAAGACATCACCATTACCCAACAGATTCCATTGACTTACAATGTGGTCTGTTGAGTTTTATCATTTTATGCTTTTACATTGGACATTTGTTGTAATGATTCCTCATTGCAACTACAGATGTTCACAATCACTGACAACTGTGTAACAATGGTAATGTACTACAAATCCCAAGGCAGAACAAATGTAACGTGAATGGATTAATAAACATTAGCAAATTAACATGATTAAAAACTTTTACTGTTTATCTATCACTTCTCTGTGGTCACTCTCATACCAGCAGTTACAGAAGCACTATACATCACTTGGAGAAGGCAGCAGCTGCAGAGGGGTTAGAGATCAGAATGGGGAAACTTTAGGACGAAGGGGATCGCAGATGGATGACAGCAAGTTAAGCAAGGGTTTTGTTAATGAAATTGTTTTGAGGTCTCGCTGAGCAGTTGGCCCCCTTGAGCTCAATAGGCCCCGGCATCTGTCAAAGTTTTTCAGTTGCTGAGTCCGACCCTGTCTATGACTAACATCTCATCAGCAGTGTGAAAGATCCTCCGTGCGCCAAACCGCTTTGGCCCCACCTGAGTCCTCTTTCATATAAAAAACCACACTCACCGCCAGTGAGTGCCGGGTTCACCAGATAAATACAAGACAAGCCTTCTAAATTTTATATATTTATTAACCCCTAAATGGGTCGGTATTAAAATCTAACATATACAGATCAGAACAGATATGCAGATATATGCAAGCATTAACAGTTACTAGTTACAAGATACAGTACAAATCAAATAAAAGGGATTAAAGGTGAAATGATTACTTTACCACACATGTCCTTGATGTGGTTCTATAGTCCAATACTCACACAGGCAGTGGGCACCAGGGAGGTTTTTAGCATGTGGCATTAAAACAATAATCCATGCTTTTCACAGTCTCTCAGCATTAGTCCAGTAGTCTCAACAGAATCTCATCACAGCAGCCTCTCCTCATGGTCTGTCTGTAACAACTCTGTGGCATAATCTCCATAGCATTATCTCAGCACAGTCTTCATAGCATGATCTCCATAGTGTAATCTCCTCCCACAGACCTCTTACCTCATCTTTTATACCCTTTATGCCACCTCCCAGAATGAGGTCACCGGCGACAGTACGTCTGATGAGTTAATTCAATCAAATCCAGATCTTTTGTATAGAGCTGAGACAAAGTGAATTGATACACTGTTATCAGTCATATCTGATCAACAGCCCAGGTTTGAACAATGCACTATTGTTTGATCAGCCAGGGCTGTATAGGAATACAATGGAGCCCTATTGTTCCAGCCTGGCCGCTACTGCCAATATGCACCTAGGCTTATAGCTGCGCACAGTATGAATGAGTGCAAGCAAGAAGGGAGATCCTATACCCAGAGACCAAAATACAGCTGAGTTATGGCCATATTTAGGCAGAATCATCACACCTCCCCCTTTAGATGGGGCTTGCAGGAAGTAGGGGCCTACGCCCCTCTTCTGAAAGCACCTCCGCCTCCAGCTTCTCAGGCTCTGGCCCCAAAGGCTCCCTCACCTCCCCCCGGGGTCCCAGCAGACTCGGGCCTTGTCAGACTCCGAGGGTGGTTGAGCGCCATGTGCCTTCAATATGTCCAGACTAGGGTCAGCTTGGACAGCATCGCTGAACTCTTGGCTGGAGTGAGACAAAAGAGAGGTGCATGTTACATAGCTGCCAGCCCCTTCTGTCTCTCTAGTCTGACTAGGGACACTTCTAAGGCCCAGGCTCTGAGCCACGTACACTTGGCTACCTCCTGCCTGTTCTGGGTCCGCTTTCTGAGTGCGGGCATCCCGTAGCTTTACACTCATGACCTCAGGCCCTTGGGATACCATTCCAGAGATCCCATCCCGGCAATCTCTGCTCTCCTGGCTACCCTTGGCCTGCTCTCTCAGGGTCTCCCTCAGACTAGCCGCTAGTTGGGAGAGTTCTAGGGGATTCTGCACCTCCCCCTCTGCTTCCAAACCTAGGGGCACCTCTGGTTCTGGCACAGGTATGTTTGGACCCTGTCCTCCCTGTACTTGGGTGGGTGATGGTGATACCTTGGGCAAATGACTGAGATCATGCTTCCCCAAACCATCCCCCCTCACTACATTGACAGGTAATACATTGGACATACCCTCTTCTTGGATCACACCTCCAGTACCCCATGCCATCTGCACTTGGGCCATGGGCACTCCTGGAATAGAACTGGACAGAAGAGACATGTATGTCTCATACCGGCCGGACTCCTCCGGCTTCAAGGGAGTGAGGCTAGTCATGGCGGTCTCAGCACCGACTCCAGGTGGTGTAGGCAATGGTTCAAGGGTTGGAACACCCTCCACCCTTGTAGCACTCTGGCTGCGGGCTAACACCGCACTACCAGCAGTCCGTCCCTCACCTGGATCAGCCATGAGATCCACATAGCCTACCTGACCACCTGGCACATGGTCAGCAGTTGGGTGCTTATCGGATGCACTGGGCGAAATAGCAGAAGTCGCTTCCAGTGACTCAGAAGAGCTACCCTGTACACTGTCACAACAAGCATTGGCAATTACATTGACAGTACATTCATCAGCAATTGTTAATTCACACCGGGCCTCAATGAGATTTGTGGTAGACAGATTAACAAGCTGGGAGGGAAACGCCCCCGCAGATGTGGGTGTGTCTACAGACAAGGTCTCATTGGTTCCTAGCACGGGGGTGAACCAAACATCAATAACATTTTTGCTGAGCTGGGTTGCAGGAAGCTCATTTGCATCTTCCCTGCTCTCAGCTGAAGGCAACTCATTAGCATTTACATTGACTGCCATGGGAAGTATCTCAGAGAGGGGGTTACGGGCCCTCTCTGCAGATATGACAGACACATTATCAACATTAATCAAAGACAGTTTATCACAGTAAATTGGGGTGCTCCCCACCCCATATTGGGACATCATAGGTCCTACATCAGTTCCCAACAGTACATTAGCAGGCAAATCAGTCAATAGTCCCACAGTCCGCATTCCTTTTCCTGCACCCCAGTCCAGATACACAGATGGGCCACCTGCTGTGGCTTGGGAAGCAGGGAAGTTCTCAGGGTGGTTGGGGCACTCCTTCTTGAAATGTCCTGTCGGGTTACAGGCATGGCCCCGCCGCACCTCCCCTTGGGGTTTGGGGAAGGTCACTAGGGTGCCCAGAGTTCTTGGGACAGGGGAGGGACCACCCGGGGCATAGTTTGTCTCACCCAACTTGACGACAGACGGCTGTGGTGAACTCCGGCCTGGCTTCTCCTTCCAACTTGAGGGTCTCTGCAGGGTTGTTGGAGTTTGCTCAGAGGCGGTTTGTGCCCGCTGGGAGATTTCCCGCCTCTTCAGCTCAAGCTGATACTCCCTCTCGGCCTGTCGCTCAGCAAACTTCCCTCTCTCTCTCTCTCTGCCTGTCGCTCCGCAGCCTGCCGTTCTTGTTCTTGATCTACAGCTTCCAAAAAACCCCGCAACACCTGCAGGTATGTGTTAGGGTCACTGGTGCCTACTTGCTGTAGGGCCATTTGCCAGTATGAAACCGTTCCCCCCACAAGGCTGGGGTTAATGGTCTCTCCTGGTGAAGTAATCCTTGGGACCGGGCTGCTTGCTGCACTTCCTGGCCTAGCCCCCAAATCAGGACTCTGCATGGTTGTGGCTGCCTCCATTTCAGCCATACGCTCAGGATCTCCAAAAGCCTGGTTCAGCAGTTCTGGAGATCTGCTTCTGAGCCCACTAGCCATCCACTGGTATTTGCCAAATAAAAGATAGGATAGAATAAAAAGAGTAAGGGAGGGAACAGCACTGTATCAAACTTTCACTGTATCTTAATGCTTGCTTTAATACCGAGCTTGTCTCATAGGATTACCATAATCCCCAGCATGTGAGTGATATAGGTCACCAACACACGCCGTTTATCCTAAGATCCCACTGCTGCCACCAATGTGAAAGATCCTCCATGCGCCAAACCGCTTTGGTCCCACCTGAGTCCTCTTTCATATAAAAAACCACACTCACCGCCAGTGAGTGCCGGGTTCACCAGATAAATACAAGTCAAGCCTTCTAAATTTTATATATTTATTAACCCCTAAATGGGTCGGTATTAAAATCTAACATATACAGATCAGAACAGATATGCAGATATATGCAAGCATTAACAGTTACTAGTTACAAGATACAGTACAAATCAAGTAAAAGGGATTAAAGGTGAAATGATTACTTTACCACACATGTCCTTGATGTGGTTCTATAGTCCAATACTCACACATGGCATGTGTGAGTCACCAGTGGAGGTTTTTTAGCATGTGGCATTAAAACAATAATCCATGCTTTTCACAGTCTCTCAGCATTAGTCCAGTAGTCTCAACAGAATCTCATCACAGCAGCCTCTCCTCATGGTCTGTCTGTAACAACTCTGTGGCATAATCTCCATAGCATTATCTCAGCACAGTCTTCATAGCATGATCTCCATAGTGTAATCTCCTCCCACAGACCTCTTACCTCATCTTTTATACCCTTTATGCCACCTCCCAGAATGAGGTCACTGGCGACAGTACGTCTGATGAGTTAATTCAATCAAATCCAGATCTTTTGTATAGAGCTGAGACAAAGTGAATTGATACACTGTTATCAGTCATATCTGATCAACAGCCCAGGCTTGAACAATGCACTATTGTTTGATCAGCCAGGGCTGTATAGGAATACAATGGAGCCCTATTGTTCCAGCCTGGCCGCTACTGCCAATATGCACCTAGGCTTATAGCTGCGCACAGTATGAATGAGTGCAAGCAAGAAGGGAGATCCTATACCCAGAGACCAAAATACAGCTGAGTTATGGCCATATTTAGGCAGAATCATCACAAGCAGTAACACAAGCAGCTAACCAGAAGTAGATAGATTCTTCTTACACTCTCTGTGAGCTGTGAGAAGCTACAGAGACTTCTCTGTGCGGAGCAGAGACAGGGAAAGCTGTATTGAAACATGTACAGGGTGTGAACAGAGACTTTCCCCTCCCTCCTCCACTCACAGTGTTCCTGTCTTGAGCCTGCTGGTTACTAAAGACAGAACTTCCCTAGTAACAGGGAGTGAACTGCAAATTAGCAAGAAGGGAGGCACCTAGTGGCAGAAACTAGAGAGGTTTTTCAGACAGAAAACCGGAACATTTTTAATGACATGCATCACATTTTCATGCAGAATAACATGCTCTATTGAATGAGAATAAGTTGTCTGAAAAGATTGTGACTATTTAAAATAATGACCACAATGTGGTTAGTGAACAATGTCCTGGAGAATAAAGCATTGCAGAGCGACCATTGAAGCTGATGAATATTCTTTAACACTTGTTCTTCAGGACACCATCATCAGAAGTTATTTCTTTGGTGACTAGAACTCATGAGAGACAACCTTACACATTACAGTTTCTATGAACGACCATCCGTATTATATAGTCCATCGACAGCTGGAGTCCAATAAAGTGACAGCTACACTTCTGACCATTCTGCCCCAAGGGGTTCTTAGCGGGGGACCCTCTTGATAGTAAACATATACACTAATGGGACATACAACCCCATTAATGTTCATGTAAGGGTAAAGATTAAAAGTGTATCCCAACCTAAAGCATCCTGTTTCACTCAGCCACCAACTATACTACTGGCATCTATAAAGATGTGCATGTCCATTGTCTTCAGCAGAAAGAATGCAGATATCTCTCACTTTTATATCAGTAATGTCTTCTCCTTAAGGATTTTACAGAGTAGGGGCCATGGTGAGTTGAGGTATAATGCTCATCTCAAGCCCTCTGACCCTACACAGTATAATGTCCCCAGTTCCCACACTGCATAATGCCCCTAAGCATCACACAGTATAATTCTCCTAGCCCCCACACAGAACAGGGCCCAGGAAATGAGCGTGGAATATGTTGCTCAGTAGTCACCACTCTTAGGACTCTCCACTCCCTTCTCTGCTCTTTACCAGTTGGTAAGCAATCAGCATTTCCATCAGTAGTGGTGGAAGTGTTCATTGGTTACTGGTGGGGCAGTTATCCAAGGAGCCACCATTGTGATGATGATGATGGGAAAGCCCCAATTTCCTCTCAGCCTCAAAAGTGTGGCTAGGAGATGTTTAAATGAAGTCATGGTTGAGCGTGCCTTACATTCAATTCATAGTCTGGAAACAGCAGAATACAGTGCTACAGGCCTTGAATGCAGCGGCAGGGCACATGCATGACCACTGGTTCATTCAGACTCCTCCTAGTTTTGCAGCTGGAATGTGGGACTGGGGTCCCTCGTTTTAACAATCAGTGAGAATGTCCTAGCTAGAGATGAGCGAATTTTTCAAAAATTCAACTCGGCCGGTTCGCCAAATTTTCAGAAATGATTCGATTCAATCTGAATTAATTTGCAGCGAACTGCGTTAAAAAAAATCTATTTCCTGGCTGCAGTGTAGAACACTGTGCCTTGCAGTAAAATGCATAGGGAGCCTGCTGTGGTAGTGAAACAATACTGTGAGTCAGTACTCAAACCTGGAATGAGCAGTGCAGCAAGGTGTAGTAGGATTGTTCCTATTACCCAGGCTGAAAACACCCCAAATGAACCCTGATCTGCTTCAATACTCTGTATAAATTCCTCCCTATCCTTTCCCTACACTTCTAATGGTCTTTCCCTGAACTTCGATTGAGCAAAATATCAGTTTTCAAGTCTTTTCTACCACTTTCCCTAGCGCCTGCTGACGTCTCTCCCTGCACTAAGTACACTGGAAAATGCCTGAATCCAAGATGGCGAAGGGTATTTATAGGGATGTGACATCACAGGGCTGGCTGCTGATTGGATGCACGCATGGCATTGTGGGTGATCCCGCATTCCCAGAGTCCCTTGCCTCATGTCCTAACATGTGCAGCAGCCATTTTAGGAAAAAATGCGATTCGTTACCACGAAGCGTGAGGAAATCCAGATTCGATGTGAATCGAATATTTCCTGAAATTTGGATCGAATTCCACTTTGTCAGCTTCAATGCACTCTAAGTCTAAGATTTATTACCTATCCAGAGTTTTCCTCTGCAGACTTTCTGTCTCTATTATACCTGTACGGAAAACGCCAGTAGATATAATTGATATGGTGCGATTTACAAAAACATGACGGTTTTTGAAATCGCAGCAATTCAGCTGCAGATTCTTTTCTGCAATGTGTGGATAGGATTAGCCAGAATCTGTCACTGTCACTGCTGACACTGTATAATGGTGGGGTGCAGTATATCTGAATCTGTTCTGCTAAAGACAGGTGACATGTAAATGTTCATGGCTGCAGGTAGTCTTATGTCAGTATGTGTTCTGTCTATATACAGGGTTAGATAGTACACTACAGGCAGTTTCTGTAAGCTGTGAATCATTATATTATATACATCTGTGTAGACTGAAGCTTCATAAATAAATTGCTCAATGACTCACAAACTCTGACACGAGTCAGCGAAAAGTAGAGTAGAGGCTTTATATATATGACATGACATAACCCATAAGCTGTGGGGGAGATTCACTAAGCAAAATGCACCAGAATTCTAGTATAATTTGTTCCAGAAACTGTCTTAACATGCCATGTCCGCGGTTATTAAGTGTTTTTTTTTTTATCAGATAATTTTTAGCATCATTTTCAAATACAAAAAAAGGAAAACAAATTCCAAACCCTCTATCCCCAAATCTCCAAACCTCCCTCCCTCAGTGCCTCCCCTGTCCACCAAGAGTAGACATGGAGTATACTAATGTGGCTGCAACTTGGTACAAGCAAGTTCTTTGCAAGACGCAAACCTTCGAGATTACTCACCCATCTGATGCCTAGGGGAAGGGGATGGAAGAACAGATCTTGTGATCCTAAGAGACACATTATCATGTGGTTAAATATTTTTCCAGCTTGTTTGAGGTGACACTTCACAGGAAAAGGACATGACTCTGTGGAAAGTGGGCATGACCTAAGTTGCAACAGCGTGCCTCAAAAAATGCACCAAAGTTTGCCATATTTTTTCTGGCGTGAACTACGCAGAAAGCGTAACTAGGAAAGATCCCCATAGCAAGCTTTTGACTGGGGTTCCGTCACCCACACAATATAACGCCCCACTTACTGGCCCCCACATGGTATATTGCCTCTTTATTGGCCCCCATATAATTTATTGCCTCCTTTAATGCACCCCATAAAGTATAATGTTCTTATTACAAGCCCCATACAGTATACTATCCACATTACAGACTCCCATGCAGTAACTGCCCATGATACAGGCGCCCATACAGTAAGTGACCCCATTATAGGCCCCCACACAATATAGTTCCCCCCCATCCAAGCCCCCACGGAGGTACTTTAGACTACTTATTATGATAGCAGCGGAGCAAGCACGAGGAGATAGGGGCAAGTGAGATTTCACCTAAGCACCCTGGCCCTGTCATTTAAAGAAGGGAGGGCAGGATGGTGGGCACTGCGGGACAGTGGTAGACAGTTTTCCCTTCATTGTTCTAAACAGCTCATTTGCATGTCTAGAAATAAATGGATATCTCCGGAACATAAGCACGAAAAACATGGGGAAAACAGTGCTAGATTCAGGTAAGCCTGTCCTATCTAACGGTGGAACTGGTTGCCTATGGCTGGTCCTGGAGACAGACTCCCTTTAAGGGACTGCAGGGATTGGATCGCCATCAACCAAAATTTTTGCATATTGTGATCAGTATCAGGTTGGAATACGTCTTTAATAAATGGGGGCCCATAGATGGGGTCTCCATCATCTGTTAACATGGAATGACCAAAAAAGGGCAATTCAAAGGGCATAGTCTATACCAAAAAAAATCCTTTCACATTTGCTACCTGTGACAAGTTCTCTGCTCTGCCACAGCTGCTTCTATGACTTGTCCTATGAATTGCATTTACAGACGGCCAGTCCAGCAAATGAATTTTTGCCTCACCTGTTTCTTCTACAGACTGTGCAGATTTGGTGTGTTATAAAATTAGTATGTAGGACATAATGAATATTTTAGTACAATGTGCGTGCAATACGGCAACAAAGTACATAAAAGGAAACTAGACAAAAAGAGTTCCCACTATAATTATTCATTGGGGAGTCCTCAGACAGAACTATCTTTTATCGTCGCTGTTTGCTATGCAGCATGGCACCCCTGTATGCTACTTACCACCACCAAGAGTCTCACATGTTGTATCTCACACTTTTTACCTACTGTACGTAGTGGGTAGGTATTTATCAAGATTGGATAAGACCTGCCATAGGATATGTCATAATGGGGCGTAGTTATAGGGGGTGCAGAGGTAGCAGTGCTATTGGGCCCTAGACCCTGAGGGGGCCCCAAAGGTGCCTATGCTACACCTCTGTGCCATAACATTGTAATTGTTAGGGGTTAAACATAAGGGACCCTTACCAGTCTGGTGACAAGAAGAGACAGAGATCCCTTTGGTATTTCGCCTGTACAGAGATAGTACTTCTGGGTCCCTTTGATTGTGTCACAATGGTTCCCCACCCAAAGCTTTGATCATGGCATTCAGAGGGTTAATTTCATGAGATCAGAGGTTCCTCCTGTAGCTATGTATTATACTTGTTGCCTCATCACAGGGGCACAGAAGTGGTGACCACACAACCAGCATGACAAATAGGAAGGGTCCATGGGATTGGTGATCCTGGTCTGGTGGCATTTAAAGGGAGGTACATGGAGGGGGGGGTATCCATGTAACACAATTGGAACTCATACCTAGTATAGGCAGACAGTCAGGGTCTATTGAAGAATCCAGGACTGTTTGACCATATTGACTCTTCATATACCAGGACACTATACACAACAATAAAAAAATAAAATAAAAGGAATATTTAAAAAAAGTAATGTTAGCAGAAACACACAAGCACAAATTTTACAATCTAAACAATTAATTAAAGGGGTTTTACCGCTAAGACAGTTATCAGCTATCTCTTGGCCTGCTGGCTGCACAAGGGCCCAGTAGGTCAGGGGGCCCGATCACCTTAACACACCTATAACAGGTATAATTTGAAGCTCCTGAGCCCCAATGTGCATGGTGCTAGGGCCCCACTTATCATGTGCTATTTATAATACTGGTGTCTTCTTATGTTATAGATTGGGGCCCCTGATGCACCATGTCCTGGTAGTGACCGCTACCTCTGCACCCCCCTATTGCTTTGCTCTTGCTTTGTACTATATATTACATTGTGGGTCTGAACTTTATGGCTAATGACTACTGGTGGATTGTTAGCGAGACATAAAGGGGCGCTGTGTACTGAGATATTGGAATACAAGGGGCCCATAATTGTTTTTGCACAGGGGCCCTCAGCTGTCTGTGTCCGGCCCTTATTAAGCTAACATTGCCTTTTTATACTTAATGCAAGATTTTGCGATGTGGCAATTGGCTGTGCTGCCCTCTATTGATGTGTGTGAACATAGCCTAAAAAAAGCTGCATCCATTAATAGCAACAAGTGCACCGGCATTACATGTGTCTACATTGATACATTTAGTGTAAGATAGCTCCCATAACACTTTCCCAGTCCTAAAGTCTATAAAGCTCCAGTGCTGAAGCTGTCTGTCATATGATCATGATGGCCAGGGGTTTTTTTTTGGTTCAGTTCTAGCTCGGTACAGGCAGATCTTGTACCTTACCCTTTCCTAAATAGCTGACGTTACTGATAAACACCTGTAATGTAAGACTGGAGAGCTCTGGGTGAAATGTGTATTTATTAACAGCAGAGGGCACCAGAGTTCATGCTTCCAAAGCCATAAATATCACTGAAATCACGCTCTCCCAAATCTGGGGGAAATCTCACTTTTACGGCGCAGCCTGTTTTCTAGCTATTGCAGTTTTTAATTAGATGACAGTGGCTTTAAACAGCATGAAAAAAGACGACCGGAATTTGTTAGAAATTTTGGCTTTTATGTCATAAGATTATGTGTGATAAAAATCTTATTTACGTACACAGATCGGCCAAAACATTAAAACCAGTATCTGTAATGATGCGAGAACAGCTCTGATCTATGTAGGCTTGAATTCCACAACACTTGTAAAGGTGACCTGTAATCCTTTAAGTTCTGTACGTTGTGAGATGCAGACCCCCATGTATCAGACTTGTTTTCTAGCACACCCAACAGACATGGCTACCAACTGTCCCGGATTACGGGTGCTGAGCTACTGGCCCCTCAGTGGGAGGTATATCCTTTATTTTATGGGAGCACCAGTAGGGGATGGTATATATATATATATATACTGTGAGGATACCAGGAGACGCACATTATACATGCTGTGGGGGCACCAGGAGTGGGACATTATACTGTGGCGCTGCAGTAAGGGAACATTACACTGTGAGAGTTTAGGGACGATGTCATTACACTGTGAGGATAACTGGTGGGGTACATTATACTGTGAGGGCAACTGAAGGGGGGAATTATAATGTGGAAGCATATACAGAGGGACATTATAATGTAGGGGCATA
The DNA here is from genome assembly GCA_947044405.1 of Leptodactylus fallax. NCBI lineage: Eukaryota > Metazoa > Chordata > Amphibia > Anura > Leptodactylidae > Leptodactylus > Leptodactylus fallax. Next base: position 372,789 of record CAMRHE010000623.1, read on the forward strand.
CTGTGTCAGGGCCACTAGGGGCACTTAGAAACATGAGCAGAGCCAAAGTGGAAGTGGGTGAGGCTGGACGTGGGTCTTACTGTACACAAGTTAACCTTGGGGCTCATAGCGTACCACGTATTTTGTCCCTCTTTCAGTGCACAGATGCTCAATCAGATTGAGATTTGGGAAATTCGGAGGCCAAGTCATCACCTTGAACTCTTTGTCACATTCCTCAAACCGGTTCTGAAAACATTTTTGCAACATGAGAGAGTATTATCCTTCTGCCTTGGTCTGTAAGATGCTTAGGTATGTGGTACATGTATGGTACATGGCTTAGGTATGTGGTACATGTATGGTACATGGCTTAGGTATGTGGTACATGTATGGTACATGGCTTAGGTATGTGGTACATGTATGGTACATGGCTTAGGTATGTGGTACATGTATGGTACATGGCTTAGGTATGTGGTACATGTATGGTACATGGCTTAGGTATGTGGTACATGTATGGTACATGGCTTAGGTATGTCGTGAAAGTAGCACCCACATGAATGCCTGGACCCAAGGTTACTCCGCAGAACACTGCCCACAGTGTCACGCTGCCTCTGCCAATTTACCACATTTTTGAGGGAAAACGTCCCAGCTCCAAATCTGACCTTCTACCCCATTTAATAATCTAGTTGCCCTCCTTTGCACTCTCTCTAGCCCTCCTATATCCCAGTCAGAATATGGTTGAGTTCTATATTCAGGACGAGCATTTTCACACCAAGCAGAATGAACTATTTCTGCAGTTTGGGACAAAGTGGAGCTCCTGGGACACGGAGAGGTCTTTATAGATTTCTCAGTTTCAGTTCTAATATGAGACAAAATAGGATCAAAGGATTAGTAAAGGAAGAGCTGGAGGTTTTTTAGTGCACTTTCTGTGCTTAGTGTTATTTTTAAAGAAAAAGCATTTATTAGATTTAACTCACCTTAAGGACCATTTGACGCTACCAATTTTTCTGTCCGTGAAAAAAACAGACAGCACATGGTCCCATTATAATGAATGGAGCAATTCATATATATTTTTTTCCCACATGCACCATTTTCTTTTCTCTACTCATCTCAGCCTTCACGTCAGGCAGCTCACAGACGTCATCCATTTTTGACATATTCATGGTTAGATGGTGGTAAAAAATACAAAAGACAGCATTCATTTTTTTTATGACGCATTGGATGGCATATGGGTGTAAAACAGAAATACACTAAGTTGTACAATGTCTGTTTTTTGCTAGCCCTTAAAGCCGATTGTTCGTGTAAAAGCAGTCTTTGATGTACAAGCCCTCTATAAAAAATGAAAGGAGTTTTCTGGGCATTTGTAAGTATTAAGAAAAATATTGTAGAATCTGGAAATGAGATTAAAAAAAAATAAAAAAAAAAGCTCAGCTGTTAAGTCCTTTGCTTCCTCCGGTGGTCCCTGCTGGTCTTTGCTCTGCAGTACATCGCGTGCATCCATGTGACTGCTGCAGCACATCACAAGCCTCAGTTGTGATGTTTGCATATAAAGCATGAGACCACAGATCGGCTGCAGTGGTTATGTAGGCATGCCATTGCTGCAGAAAAGTAAGCAGAAACCAATGGGGCTACCGGAGCAGCTGGGGGTTAAACAGATTTTTTTTTTTTCTATTTTTATCATGTTTCCTACATATTAAAAGTTTTTTTTGATTGTCATGGTTAGGCTAAGGCATCAGTATCAGTGGGGTCTGACACCTGGCTCCTGCACTGATCAGCTGTTCAGGACTGCTGTATACAATGTACAGAGCTGGGAGCAGAATGCTCCATACACTGCATAGTAGTCAAGTTTTTCTATTACAGCTCAGTTCCCACTCACTTTATTTGGAGCTGAACTACAGTAATGCCGCATGACTGCTATACAATATACACGGGCCAGGCAGCAGTATAGAATAGTGCAGGGGTTGGGTGTCGCCTCCTACCAATCACCAATTGATGGCCTATCCTAACAATAGGATGTCAAAAAAAAATTTGGAAAACCTCTTTAATTTTAAATCTTGACTGTAGTATGGATTACAATACTGTGGGTTACCCTGCAAAACTGAAGATCACTGGAATACAGTGCAAATTATTCTGGTCTGTCATAACTAGTGCCCCTATGTAGTAAGCCAGCAAGATAATGTATAATACACTGTGCATCCTGTATACACCGAGTACAAAAGTGCTATGAAGTTGTGTGATGTGGGTCTCCCTCCCCCCCACCTCACACACATACACCCCCATCCCAAAAGGCTCCACAATTTTCTATCAAATCTTCATCTGAACATGCCATGCTTTTCAGAACCCACAATCAGAAACTATGTCCCCCTGGCCCAAGTAGAAAAGCCCTTGTTTTAGAGACCGCATACAGTGCTGGCCAAAAGTATTGGCACCCCTGCAATTCTGTCACATAATACTCAATTTCTTCCAGAAAATGATTGCAACCACAAATGCTTTGGTAATAATATCTTCATTTATTTTGCTTGCAATGAAAAAACACAAAAGAGAATGAAAAAAAAGTCAAATCATTGATCATTTTACACAAAACTCCAAAAATGGGCCGGACAAAAGTATTGGCACCCTCAGCCTAATACTTGGTAGCACAACCTTTAGACAAAATAACTGCGAACAACCGCTTCCAGTAACCATCAATGAGTTTCTTACAATGCTCTGCTGGAATTTTAGACCATTCTTCTTTGGCCAATTTCTCCAGGTCCCTGAGATTTGAAGGGTGCCTTCTCCAAACTGCCATTTTGAGATCTCTCCACAGGTGTTCTATGGGATTCAGGTCTGGACTCATTGCTGGCCACTTTAGAAGTCTCCAGTGCTTTCTCTCAAACCATTTTCTAGTGCTTTTTGAAGTGTGTTTTGGGTCATTGTCCTGCTGGAAGACCCATGACCTCTGAGGGAGACCCAGCTTTCTCACACTGGGCCCTACATTATGCTGCAAAATTTGTTGGTAGTCTTCAGACTTCATAATGCCATGCACACGGTCAAGCAGTCCAGTGCCAGAGGCAGAAAAGCAACCCCAAAACATCAGGGAACCTCCGCCATGTTTGACTGTAGGGACCGTGTTCTTTTCTTTGAAGGCCTCTTTTTTTTTTTCCTGTAAACTCTATGTTGATGCCTTTTCCCAAAAAGCTCTACTTTTGTCTCATCTGACCAGAGAACATTCTTCCAAAAAGTTTTCGGCTTTCTCAGGTAAGTTTTGGCAAACTCCAGCCTGGCTTTTTTATGTCTCTGGGTCAGAAGTGGGGTCTTCCTGGGTATCCTACCATAGAGTCCCTTTTCATTCAGACGCCGACGGATAGTACGGGTTGACACTGTTGTACCCTCGGACTGCAGGGCAGCTAGAACTTGTTTGGATGTTAGTCGAGGTTCTTTAGCCACCATCCGCACAATCTTTTGTTGAAATCTCTCGTCAATTTTTCTTTTCCGTCCACATCTAGGGAGGTTAGCCACAGTGCCATGGGCTTTAAACTTCTTGATAACACTGCGCACGGTAGACACAGGAACATTCAGGTCTTTGGAGATGGACTTGTAGCCTTGAGATTGCTCATGCTTCCTCACAATTTTGCTTCTTAAGTCCTCAGACAATTCTTTGGTCTTCTTTCTTTTCTCCATGCTCAATGTGGTACACACAAGGACACAGGACAGAGGTTGAGTCAACTTTAATCCATTTCAACTGGTTGCAAGTGTGATTTAGTTATTGCCACCACCTGTTATGTGCCACAGGTAAGTAACAGGTGTTGTTAATTACACAAATTAGAGAAGCATCACCTGATTTTTCAAAGGGTGCCAATACTTTTGTCCACCCCCTTTTTTATGTTTGGTGTGGAATTATATCCAATTTGGGTTTTTGACAATTCTTTTTGTGGTTTTCCATTGAAGACAAATTAAATGAAGATATTATTACCAAAGCATTTGTGATTGCAATCATTTTCTGGAAGAAATTGAGTATTATCTGACAGAATTGCAGGGGTGCCAATACTTTTGGCCAGCACTGTAATATTCTGCTTCATGCTCACAGAGCGGTCCTAGCGGACTAAGGAACCTCTATCTATGACGTCCCCAAAGCTCTATGGAAGTGGATTATGCTATATAGATAAGAAAAATAATATTGTGCTTTTTTCCAAGTAGAACAACCAGTCTCAGCCTTCTTTAGTAAGACATTGAGTAACAGTACCTGTGGCAAGCATCGGGGCTGTGCATGTAGACTCCTAGGCAACTGAGAGGGTTTATATCTGGTGGCAGGAGACAACAGGGCCTACAGTATTAACTGAATAGAGTATATTAGTACTTAGTTGTGGTTTATTCTTATGCTTTCAATGAGTTACTCATTTCAGAGTACCCATGAATAAGGTACCAATCACTTAAAGGGATCATCTGCTTTGAAGCCCTTGTCAGACGATAGGGTGTTCTCGCTGCCATAAGATGTTGGAAGAGTCACAAGTTAGAAGCTCATATTCACTGCAGTAAAATGAAGCAATGCAGGACACCCATTAAACTGAATTGATTTCAGTCCTGCAGTCCTTCAGTGCCAAGAACATTGCTGGCATTGGCTCTCGGCCTTAGCTAATATACTTGTCATAGGGACTCTTTAATGCATTAGAATGTTAGGCAGCGTTTATGCTTAAGGAGGATTTCCACCCAAAATCTGCAGTATACAGTATTAAGTCAAGTAAGTCTGAAATCCGGTAATTGTGTTAGTTTTCTTTATAGAAATATTGGTATTTTACTGTATTGCGGCCATTTTTGCAAACAGGAATTTCAACATTGGTGGTTGCTTTACCTTTTCATTTCTGATAGGCCATTTTTACATTCTTCTTTAAGGCTGAAGCCACACGTTGTGGAAACGCAGTGTTTTTGGCTGCTGCAAAAATACAGCATAAAAAATACTGCGTTTTACAGTCCCAGCAAAGTGAATGAGGTTTTTGTTTATTCACCTTGTGGGAAGAAAATAGGATGCAAAAGCTAGTGAGTTTGTATAAAGCTCAGTTAAGTTTCCCTGTGGAAACGCTGCATTATCCCTAATAAATAATATACATAGGGAGGCAAAAATTAAAAATGCACTAGAAAAGCAGCGAAAAAAGCAAGCATTATTTTTTTTGTCTGCAGCATTTTTTAGCTGCGCTTTGCTACATGTCACCTAAGCCTAAGGCTAAAGCCCCATGTTGCAGAAAGGCAGGGTTTTTATTGCAGATTTTGCTGTGGTTTTTTGAACCAAAGCCAGAAATGGACTGAGCAGAAGGGAGTATAAGAGCCTCCTATATATTTCTCATTCCTTCTGTAGCCATTCTTGGCTTTGGTTCAAAAAACTGCAAAATCTGCAACAACAAAAAAACTGTGTTCTGAAAACTGAGGATTTTGCCTAAAGGACATTCTGGCAAGTCTATGCAACTTACATTACATAGACGGACTGTTGATTTCAGTGGCTACTGTGTAATGCATCATTTATCCTTTGGTGGCGCTGCAGTGGAATTAGACACTTTCTGCTGGTTCCCCCAATGATTACTACTGTTCATTGGGAATTCCAGCACTGGAATGAAACCTGATCATCTTATCATCAGGGGGACCATAACCTAAGGGTGCATTCACATGATCGAGTTTCAGCCGTGAAATTCGGTCCATGTGTTGGCTGCATTTACGGCCTCCACCTTATAACAGGAGAGGAACTCCTAGCATTATAGATATGTATGCTGCTAGGAGTCCCTGCCTCCCAGCAAGATACTGTCCTGTACTGTAAATGGTACAGGACAGTGTGTCTCTCTTAGAGTCCTAGAAGCATGGATAGCTATACCGCTAGGAGTCCCTCTCCCGCTATAAGGAGCAGGCCGTAAATGCAGCCAACACATGGACCAAGTGTCACGGCTGAAACTCGATCATGTGAATGTGCCCCAACTCAACCCATTCTAAAGGGTATCCAGCCAGTGACTATTTACTTTGCTGTAGGGCTGAGGTCACACATGGCCACTATACCTAATCACTGGCCTCAGTGGTATCAATAGAAAAAACACAGGCAGGGACAGGCGGCGCCAGATCGGCGAGGGTCCAAATAGATATGTGCTATGTTTTTTTTTAACTTGAAGAAAGATGAAGCAACACTCCTGAGATCCAATCTTGTGAAGATCTATTCTCCCAAAGTTAAGAGCCACATTTCACCTCTTCAATAGAAGCCTCTTAAAAATATCTCTATTGAAGAGGTGAAACATGGCTGTTAACTTTGAGTAAATAAAGCTTCACAAGATTGGATGTAAGGAGTGCTGCTTCATCTTTCTTCAAGTTATTGTTAGTGGGTAAGGCCACACTCCAGAAGCTTTCCACGTGTTGTCTATTACTGTGCTGCTCCTTTTTTTTTTTTTTTTTTTTTACTATTTTATACAATTTCCCATTTGCCCCATTTTTTCTTAATCTAAGACAACCCTATAATGCTACCTATGATATATACTTGAAGTATATAGGCCTGCATGCCCAGGCTGACTCCTGTGCGCTACAATGTACATGTGAGCATCAGAACTGGAACATGGGGCTATGGAAGAAGGCAGCCTTGTCTGATGAGTCCCGCTTTCTTTTGCATCATGAAGTCACTAAAATGTAATTCACTTGGCAAAATTCTGCTGGGACCTTAGTAGCCGACATTCAAGTTGATGATACTTTGATAAGTACCACCTACCTAAACATTGTATACCTTTTCACCTCAAAGATATTCCCTAATGGTAGTGGCCTCTATCAGCAGGAAATTGTGCCCTGGTGCACTGCAAAAATTCAGGAGTGGTTTGAGGAACATGAAAACAGTTCAAGTTGACTTGGCCTTCAAACTGTTCAGATATGTATCTGATTGAGCATCTGTGGGACAGTACTGGTAAAACAAGTCTAATCCATGGAGACCACATCTCGCAAGCTGCAGGACTTAAAGGGGTATTCCCATGAACATAATCATATCTATATTTGTAGATAATTAAAAGTTAAGCATTTTTGCAAATATAAGTAGTTAAAAATTCTGCAGAGTTTTAAAGATTTTCTCTAACTTTCTTTGTGGTGAGAGTCTGTTGTCTTGTTTGGTTGCCAATGGATACGACCACAAATGCAGAAATTTTCTATGGTCTGGGACTTGTCAGGAACCCAGCAATGATTTTCTTATTGTAGCTGGGTTATCAGGCAGGGACACTACACGTATCAGAAGATATCCCAGCCACAATAAGGAAGTCATAGCTGATTTTCTGACTTTAGAAAGGTCCTGAATTCATGGTCGTATCCACTGGCAACCGATCAAGACAACAACTTTTAACCACAAGATATTTAGAGAAAAATCTTTAAAACGCTGCAAAATGTTTAATTACTTGTATTTGCACAAATGTTTAACTTTTAATTATTTACAAATTTAAAAATAGTTATGTTCGTGGGAATACCCCTTTAACATACCAGAGAACAGCTTAAAGGGGTTGTGCCGTTATGGACGCTTATCCCCTATTCACAGCATATGGGATAAGTGTCTGATTGCCAGGCCGCCCAGTAATCAGGAGGGCGGGGGACCAAAATTTCCCTGAAGACCACCTTGTGAATGAAGCACTGGTGCTGGTACGTTTGGTCTCCCATCCTCCTGATCACTGTGGAACCTGGGAATCGAACACTCATTCCCTGTCCTGTGGATTGGGGTTAATTGTCCATAACAGCACAACCTGTTATTGCAGTCTTGTGCAATCCATGCCTCAGGTCAAGTCTATTTTTATTGTTGACCTATCCTGAGGATAGGTCATCAATAAGAGATCAGTTGGGGGGTCTAACACCTGGGACCCCCGCTGATCAGATGTTTGAAGGGTCTGTGGTGCTTACTTACAACCCTGTCCCATTCACTTCTATTGACAAGGCTGTAATTATGTTGCACGGCTGCTATAAATCAGATGTCATGTGATGTAAAACTCAAGAGGTCACAGTGCTGTGGCCCCTTGACACAGCTGATCAGTGAGGGTCCCAGGTGCCTGGCCCCCAGTGATTTCTTATTGATGACATATCCTAAGGATTTTTTGATTTTTGAAAAGGCATTAAACCTAACTATATAAATTTGGAACTATTGCCATGATGGTGCCAGCTCAAAAAATATAAGGAACATGTCATTTGCACCGCACAGTGAATTTCCCATTCTGCCCAGTACATTATATGCAATATTAAATGGTACCATTATGAAGTACAATTTGTCCCGAAAATAAGGCCTCACACAAAAAAAAAAAACTAAGTTATGGCTTTTGGAAGGAAGGAGGCAAAAAAAATAAAAATGGCTGCAGGGAAGGGGTTAACCATGTGGTTTTAATATTATAGGTTATGGGTATATACTACTGGTGTATTCTTACATGGCAGGGGGGTCTCAGAGGCCTGGACTTGGTGGCGACTGCTATCTCTCCACCCTCTATAGCCTTGCCCCTCTTCCTTACATTAGGTACAGTGCTTATATATTGCTCGATTTGCTGAGCTCCGATAGTCCTATAGTTACATTTCCTGGCACCTTATATTAAATTGTCTGCATTCTCCCACTGCAGCAGTTGAAGGTTATAGATCTCTATTAAATAAATTGTCTCTAAATGAGTCCAATGTTAATCATATTGTGTATAGTAAATAATAAATTATGACTCTAAAAAGCAAATGAGCAGACATAATGTAAATTGAGCTGCTTTAGCAGCTGCCATATATTCTGGTCTGTTTGGCTTTTTTCCAGATCTAGCAATACAGACAGGGTCATTTTTTTACATTAAGTTTTGCCGTCTGTTTCCTAAATTTTTACAATAAATCAAAAAGTTGCATGGCCTATAGAGGGTAATATAATGGAGGCTCTGCAGGCACCCTAACACTTTACTGTAAGTAGTTTCTGCTCTTAGTCTATGGAAGGAAAAGCAACTAATGCAAGAAACGGTGCCAGATGCTCATAAATATGTGATGCAGTCAGTGGCAAGTATATGGAACGAGAAGAGGCGGCAGGGTTGGGGGGTCTAGCTATGGTTAAATGCCACCCCTCTCATATAATGTACAGCCAGCTGCGGGGATGTAGTGAATTCCTGCACACATTTACAAGATTTGCACTGGAACCATTGATGAAAACGGCAATTTCTTTCTGCATTATTTTCTTCAGTCGCATTAAAAACACGGCTATTGATCTCGGCATTTAGAAGCACTTTTAATTATTAATTTTGTTTTCCCTGGCAGAGAAAAATGGGTCTCGCTGAAGGGTTTAATGGAATATGAGACTGTTGATCAGACCGCGCTCTTCATCTGCCTCTTGGAATTTGTCTGATGTCATACTTTGTGAAGAAGGAGTACACTGCCAGATCTCTAATGTACTTTGTACTGTAGAAACAGAGTGACTGGGCTCACTTAAAGGGGTATTCCCATCTCAGTATTTCTTCATAGGATGAGCCATAAATACCTGACAGATATTGGTCCCACTTCTAGGACCTGCAGCTGTCTCGAGAACGAGGCCCTGTCTGATCCCAAAAGTGAATGGAGAGGGGGCATGCATGCGCTCATCCCTGTATTCACTTAAGGAAAAAGCCAAGGCTGCTCGGCCATTTCCATAACTTTTGTACAAGTGAGATACAGCCCCTCCTTATTCACTTTCAGGAACAGACAGGGCTCTGTTCTGGCAATAGTTGGTGGACCCAGTTATTTATTGCCCATCCTATGAATAGAGCCAAATATACTGGAATGGGAATGCCCCCTTAGAGAAAAAAATGCAGTTGAAATGATCTTCTGAAATATCATAGGTGCATATGAGAAAACCTCATTGGCGAAGACTGTCATTGGAGACCACCACTGAGATCCAGAATGAATGGGATTTATAAGATACTCAAACCCCTTTGGTGTACATGCTTTGCAGCACATTTAGGTTAAGGTCCACATAGCGAGCCGCAACATTTTTCACAGAAAATCCGCAGCGGACTTTCATCTTCTGTTATACCTATACGTAGGTATAAGTGACATGCTGCAATTTACAAAAAAACGCAAGATATTTCTGGAATTGTAGCATTTGTACTGCAGATTTTTATTGCAATGTCTGCATGGGATTAGCCAGAATCCCATCCTCTTTGCAGGTACGGTACGGCGGCGGCCAAAACACCGCATTTTCACAATGTGGGGCCCCGGCCTTATTATGTTTTGAACACTTTTAAGGGAGTCTGTTACCAGAACCTAGCATATCACTCTAACCCCACAGATAGATAGGTTAGGGTCACTTGAATCAAATGGTGTTTTCTCCTTGTGAATCGTTGCCTCCATTGCCGAAATATCTCCATTTTTCATTATACAAGTGAGCTCTTTAGAGCAACAAGGGCGTTGCCAATTACTTTTTTGGAGCAATGGGAATGTCATTGTTGCTCCAAAGAGTTCATTTGCCAATTGATAAAAACAGGGATCTCGTGGCAACACTGACTCAAGTGACTCTAACCTACTGTATATATATTCTGGGCTGGCTTGTTATGCTGGGTTCTGGTGACAGACTCCCTTGCTCAACAAAGGGTCGTGATTTAAAAAGTGACAAAATTTGGGGGGCAAAATAAGGTGACCAATAGGAGTGGTAAGTTACGCCAAGGTGTCTAAAAGCGGATCCAATTTAACATTTAGCATGATTCGTTTTAATAAATCTGATATATCTTTACACTGTGTCTAAGATTATACTGCCTATATATTAGAAAATGGACCTCATGTTGAAATTCTAAACTGGAGGCTGAGTCCAAGTACATTAGGTATAAGTAAGTCAATGAAGGGATATTTCCTCTCTGCACCTACAGCCTGTGTAGTCTGATTAATGACCTAGTGTCTGGTAATAATGCCTTTTCTATTCCCATTAATAGGCACTTCCTTTAATACCTAAAACTGCACATCCAAGACTTCTGCTCTGGAAAACTTGGTAAAACATTGATCCCTTTGTAAATCAAGGTTGTGTGATTTATGGCCTCGTGGGCGGCAGAGTAATTACTATCTGGGTTTTCACCTATAGTAATGTAAAAAAATATATAGAATCTGGAAATTTCTTAATATATATTAGTAGAGCAGAGATATAACTTGAAGCTTCTAGGTCCTAGATCTAGCTTCTAGATGGCAAATCTCTACCAGGGCCCATCACCTGCCATGTGCCATTTACAGTATAGTACTGCTGTATTGTAAGGTGGCAGAATGGCATTTAGGCCCACGCAAACACTATCGCTTGGGTACAATGGTAAAGGTGCCTTCACACCTGTGTCGCCTTATTCATTCTTCTAGAAAAGAATACATTGAACAATAAAGATGCCCTTTAGCTATCACATTATTTAGACATGAAATTGGACGGTTAGAAGATAACTTTATATATGGAGCTTGTATTTGGTTATACACAAAGGGATGAGAATGGATAAAAGGGGTAAGAAAGAACTTGTCTCTTGGGGTTAGTCATACAGTACCTGCTCACTGAAGACCTGGAAGGGACTAGCATTAGTAAAGAAGTGTATGGAACACGTGTGTTATTTGTAATATTAGTACTTTACTATTAGGAAAGGGTAAGGAAAGGATTTACAGTACATTAGTGGATTTTTAGTATCAAAAAAACAGCACCACCATTGTCCATGGGCTGTGTCTGGTACTGCGGCTCATCTCTTTTCATTAGATGCTGAAAGACATCTGGACCCACCAGATCTGCTGATCCAACTGCCTAGAAGCTGGCATTAGAAGCTATAGCAGTGTACATGGAATAGAAGCTTTGCTGCACCTATTCAAGTAATAGGAGAAGGTAGGGACATAATGATCATGTTCACAGTGGGTGCAACTGTGACCAGGCCAAGGTGTAGGGGACCAGCAGCCAGCTGCAGAAGGCTGGTGTCCCACAGAATCATGACAGATGTGTTATTATTACACTCTGTGGTCTCCTCAGACCCCAGCATATAATAAGCGGAGGCCCAGGGCAGATGAGTAAAAATGAAAAATAGTTAAACTCACCTCTCCTGCACATCCAACAGTCACCCAGGATCCTCTTTCGGCCTCCTGCTGATGTCATGTGCCCTGGGGCACCGCTGAGGCCTGTGCTCAATGGTCACATGGGGCACAACAATGTAATGACACTTTGACCCAGCATGATGACATCAGCATGCCCCACGTGACCCGTGACCATTGAGGTCCAATCACATGCTTCAGCGGTCATCCCGGGGTGCATGACATCAGCCAGAGGCTGGAAGAGGCCTAAGGAGAATGCCAGGAGACTACTGAATACCCAGGAGAGGTGAAGCAAGATCATCAATAAAAGAAACTAGAATACCCCAGTTACAGACGTGGACAAAATTGTTGGTACCCCTCATTTAATGAAAGAAAAACCCACAATGGTCACAGAAATAACTTGAATATGGCAAAATTGGAATTTGCTAAACTACATGTTGACAAGCCACAAAGCTTCTGGGAGAATGTCCTATGGACAGATGAGACAAATAGAAATTTTTGGCAAGGCACATCAGCTCTATGTTCACAGACGGAAAAATGAAGCATATCTTGAAAAGAACACTGTCCCTACTGTGAAACATGGAGGAGGCTCTGTTATGTTCTGGGGCTGCTTTGCTGCATCTGGCACAGGGTGTCTTGAATCTGTGCAGGGTACAATGAAATCTCAAGACTATCAAGGGATTCTAGAGAGAAATGTGCTGCCCAGTGTTAGAAAGCTTGGTCTCAGTCGCAGGTCATGGGTCTTGCAATAGGATAATGACCCAAAACACACAGCTAAAAACACCCAAGAATGGCTAAGAGGAAAACATTGGACTATTCTGAAGTGGCCTTCTATGAGCCCTGACCTAAATCCTATTGAGCATTTTTGGAAGGAGCTGAAACATGCCGTCTGGAAAAGGCACCCTTCAAACCCGAGACAACTGGAGCAGTTTGCTCATGAGGAGTGGCCAAAATACCTGTTGAGAGGTGCAGAAGTCTCATTGACAGTTACAGGAATCGTTTGAGTGCAGTGATTGCCTCAAAAGGTTGTGCAACAATATATTAAGTTAAGGGAACCATCATTTCTGTCCAGGCCTGTTTCATGAGTTTTCTCTTTTTAAAAAATCTGTTGAAGCATGGTTGAAAAGCAATGTCTGACTTTCATTTGTTCATTTTCATAGAATTTTTCTATATTATTACTTTTGTCAGATTCAAGTTATTTCTGTGACCATTGTGGGTTTTTCTTTCATTAATCGAGGGGTACCTACAATTTTGTCCACGTGTGTATCTACCATTTAAAAATTGATGGTCTATCAATGGCCCGACCGTGAGGACCCCCGCAGATCAGCCATTTACCAATGCACGCAGCTCCCAGCATTGTTCACGGTGGTATTCTTGATAACAGCAATTGCGGGTACTATAGTGTACAGGGTATAGTATAGGGTACTATAGCTGCAGCATCTATAACAAACACTATCAAGAATACTCTGTATGGATGGGGTAGGGGGCCCTGGTCAAAATTTGCACACAAGACTTTAGTTATGCCACTGGGAGCGGGAATGCAGTATCATATCGCATGGACCTTTTGTACAGCAGGTGGCCACCCATGGATGTGCCCCATTAGCTGGGGCTAAATGTCAATTCAGATCTTTGGCCTGTCACCTACACTACAAATCAGTAATAGATATCTGATGGTAAGATGGAACAAACCATTGTATGAACATGCACTAATGCTACAGCTCCTGCTGAACTCCCAAATCAAAGTCTTACAACCCATCAGTCCAATGGATCATGACAATTTCCACTATTCAATATGTATAGATCCTAACTCATGTAGGCAGAAGACTGGCAAAGATTAGTTAATCTCAACATATGGTTTGATTTATTGAATTGCTTGATCTTTTCTCGAAAACAGTAAAATGGCCTGGGGTGAGGGGCTGATGGTTTTTTTGTGCCTGATTTGATGTCATGGTGACCATGTGTATAGATATTCAGATAAGGAAAATCCATGAAATACAATGTGACCTTTGATCTGCAGAGAAAAGCCTTGCTTGTTTTATGGTCCTTAATTCCCCAAGGCTCAGATCTTCATTGGATGTAGGATACCCAGTATTTTAAGGAGTAGTCCACACCCCAGATAGGGTCAAATACATCACCACTTCATTTGTGTGTATTACACTATATAATGTCAGATCTGTATATAGAAACTATGACCATGAGATATATGATCACCTTCTTTATAATCCCATGAAATTTGTATTTTTATTTTTAAGGATTGTTAAAGAGGTTACCCAGGTGCTTTTTATGGATGATCAATACTCATCAATAAAAAAAATCAGTGAGGATCAGACAGCTGTTTGAAGGGGTTGTGACTGTTTTTTCAATGTTGACATTGCAGTGCCTGTTTCATAGTGGCCGTGTGATGTCATTACAGCCTCATCTCATTCACTTCTATGGGCCGAGGCCGTAATTACATTGCATGGCTTCCATAAAACAGATGGTCTGCAGAGACATCAACCTGGGAGAGCCCTTCACAGGGTCATTTTCGAATGGCAAGTCGCTGCAAAATTGGGAATAGCCTTTATTAAAGGGCAGAATTACATATATCTAGGTCCCATATTATATTAGATCCCAAACAGTTACTAGTAAATTAATATAATTGAGCCACTTTTATTTACGCCATTTAGTGCTAAAGCCTTATTTTATTTAATTTTTTTTTTTTTTATTAGATATGTTTTTTTCCCTGCACCTGTATAATATATAGAGAAATCTCTCTATATACCAGTACATTGTATACTTAGAATATGTATTGTTAAATATACAATGTACAGGCATATAGAGATCTCTCTATATGCCAATATATTATGTAGGGACAGTACAATACTATTGAAGCTTGCTATGAGAAAAAAATAACCTCCTATTGAAATTAATTGAGCTTGTGGCTCAGTCAGTAAAGTATCATCCTTGTATGCTGTGTTTCCTGGGTTCAAATCGAACCCAAGAAACAGATACGTAATGAAAAAAATGAATAAAGTTAAGCTTTAAAGAGGAGCGTTCACGTTCTCATCGATGTGCGGTATTATATACTACTAGAAAGCTGAGCGGTAAGGAATGCCCCCTCTGACAGTACAAGTCCATGGAAGCGTACTGTCAGGGGGACGTTCCTCACAGCCCAGTGATAACGCTGAGCTGTAAGGCTCGCCCCTCAGACAGTGGGGAGATATCGGTGCCAAAATTAACAGCACTGATATCTCCAGCACCGGGGCACATATCGGGAAAGCCATTCAGCACATGTATATAATACCGCACATCGATGAGAACGTGAAAGATCCTCTTTATATTAGTAGAGAATCTCCCGGCAACTGTGCAATGAAGCAGGTGAAAAAGGCTATTCATCGGGTTAGGGGACCTGAAAATGGGAGACTGCTGGGAGTTGACATGTGATATCTAGATGTGTGTGATGTACTGTACAGAGGTCACAACACTTTCAATCCCTTTGGACCCCCATTGATCTCTTATTGATGACCAACCCTGAGGATTGAACAACCTCTTTAATTACAGTCCATATTATTAAGGCTAAAGCTGGCCATAGACATAATGTATTATGTTTAATTACTCATAGAGACAGATTTATTAATTAGTCTAAAAGCAAAACTGTCTTAGTTACCCATAGCAACCAATCACAGTGCAGCTTTCGTTTTGTATTCTGTTCCTGAAAAATGAAAGCTGGGCTGTGATTGGTTGCTATGGGCAACTAAGACAGTTTTGCTGTTAGACTGTTTTAATAAATCTGCCCCAATGTTCTTAAATATATATAAAGTCTATGGAGGAGACTAATGACGACTAGTGTCAACGCCAATCTTCATATCATCAACACTGTGCCATGTACCTAGAGAGAAATCTACGACAGCTCATATCATAAATCTGGTGTGGCCAATGGCCTAACCCACTGCATGCCCTCTCCATGCCCCCTTTTTAGGAAAGTGGCATGGATGGCACAGTCACATGAAACACCCGGATCACCACTGTTTTCAACAGGAATAAAAAGCTGGTTTTCGTTACATTGAAGCGCCCATTCTCCAAATAAATTATAGCATTGTGGTCACGGCTCTGAGCAATATAGGTTGTTGTGGGTGGTTTTTTATGTTTTTATGACAGACTCCCTCTATGCTCTTATAATAAATGATTGGTTCTTACCTATTGAAATCTCTCATATCAATTGTAATAATTATATTTACAATAAGCAAATGTTCACATTTTATCATCATGTCATTTTAGGTCCAAAAATTTTTGCTCAATAATTTCTATATACCTAAATACCTAACTTTTTGGAGTTTTCAGCTTTTGTGTGTGTCTACATGAGGTATAACACTTTGCCATTATATGACTTGTATTCTATACTTTCTTAGCACTTTTCCTTCTCCTATGTAAGCTCTGCCTCTAATTCTCAGTTTTCCCTGAACTGGTGGGTGGAGATTATCTCCTATGATATCTACCATAGACCACACTTGGAGAAAATAGGAGATTCTGTTCATCTACCACTCATCTCTCTCAGTGAGAAGCAACAGCAGCAACATGGAGGTCATGTCGATCCCCCACTAATCTGATTGTTGAAGTCTGAAAGCAGAAAGCCCCTTTAATACTACATATATTAATAATAGCAAATGCCTAATACCAGAGGTTTCTCTGCGGACTTTCTGCTTCCATTATACCTATAGGAAACCGCCAGCATTTGCGCTGTGTATATTTTTCTGCAATATGTGGATGGTATTCACTAGAATTCCATCCACTTTGCAGTGACTGTAAAACGCTGCGGTTTGCACATGTGGGGCCCCGGCCTAAGAGACTAATAAAGATAGCAGTGTCGGGCTGTGGTGACTAGTATCCACCAGTAAAATTCACTATACAGCTACTTGAAAATATTACCTGGCACAAACTCCTTAAAATTTTTTCATGCCTTGAACTAGGGCCCTCTTAGCTCTGGGAGTCAGAGATATGTGCCCACATAGCAGAAGACCTGAGGCAGCAGAAAGAATATGCAGGATGACTGGATATTGGGGCTCCTGGAATGTTACTGACAAAATGGGGCCCTAGAAGCAATGATAGTTATTGGCCTGACTCTGCACCTAGATGCCATGTAGTGTGTCTACAATATATAAAAATAAATCAAGTAGTTTCTTAAGTAGCCTACCCCGTAGATTATATTGACACATGGACTAGTTGAGATATTATACGCTGAGTATCTATATAGAGTACAGTAAATGTGTTGTGCCATGTCAGGGAGAGCTGGGGGACTATCAGGGGATTTACCTGTTCACCTATGGGCTAGTCTGAATCTTTAAGATAGCCAAACACTGTAGTCTCTTATCTCTGCTGGTTCCATGGAAATTGGACTCCATTTAAACAGGAGCTACAAGAGCCTTGTTCTTACGATCACTGAGGTTCTCGATCCCTGTGATCAGACACTGGACCCATCATATGGACAGCTGATATGTTGTATTTCTGGGACAATCCTTTTAATATCATAGGCAAAAACATGTAGTAACATTGCTGGCATGGACACAAATCTAGGAGCCCCATTCTATAGCCCTAGCTTTAGGTATGGACCCATATACCCACATTACGTTTGCAAGGTAGTTTACATAGAAGCTACAACAAGTATAAATACCTGATATCAGAGCTCAGGGGGCAGTGTTGCCCACCAAGCAACGCAAGAAATTGCAGAGTTCCCCAGAGAGCAGGGAGCATCCCATTACCTACATACAGACTGGCAGTCACACTAAGGGGCAGTATACTCTGTGGGGACATTAGGGGCGCAGTATACTGTGTGTGAGGGGCACTAAGAGAGCAGTATTCTGGAGATACCAAATCCGCCCCTGTCACAGCTGTAACTGTATCAACCCAACCTACTCCATCTGTGTATTGCTAAAATAAAAAAGGGATGCACGGCATTGTTCCAGGATCTTCTTAGCGGCATTCCCATGTGTGAAAGATACTTTGATCAGACCTTATTTCACTATTATCATTTCCGGCATTAATTACTCCCCTCTATTTCTATTATCAGGATCCTCTAGGGATAACTCCCTATTTACTCTACTAATGAACCAGGGAGAGGATTTTCTTTCCTGCCCTGCACCGTGCATCCACAATTCACTCCGCCGCTTGTCTGGGAGAAGCAGTGGGCCTAGACGATTGAGCAGACTGGTGATTGATCCCTTTTTGGAATACTGTAGGCTCAGCTCATTATCTGTATGACAAATGTGCCAGGACTTGTGAAGCATCAATCACTGTAGCCTACATGCAGAGAAGATCATGTTAGCAATGTCCTAGCCACTCTACTATGTAGATGTCTGCAACCAATTATTCATTATCGGCTTAATCTGGATAGGGAAGAGTCTTCTTTCCACTGGCTAATGGCAGCTTGAGAATTGTCCATAGTGATACATGGATCTGTTCTTCCCCTGCTTCCCACTCATTCCTCTCATTGCCGGGAATGTATAATAACTGGCTTTCACGTGACGTTGTGACATGCCTGTTAATTCTGTGTTAAATTGACTCACTACGCTAGTATGGCTTTATGACTCATTAGATGCTCGTGTGGAATTACTTTCTGTGCAAAAACCAATATATCACATCTAGGTCCTCTTTATTTTATAGATCAATAAATCCCATCATATAGCCACAGAAGATGACGATGAGCTTATCAAAGACAAGGAGAACTACACATGCGCTGTGTGCCTAGATGTGTATTTCCACCCCTACATGTGTTATCCATGCCGCCACATTTTCTGCGAACCGTGTTTACGGACGCTGGCAAGAGACAATCCGACAAGAACTCCATGTCCGCTTTGTAGGACAATTATTACAAGGGTACACTTCCATTCAGGTAATACTCGGGGTTTGGGGAGGAGACTGGTTCTTATAGTGGGTCTTGGGGTTGGTTGAGCATTTTGCATTCAGGTACTGTAAAATATAGGACATTCAGATCATATTTAATTTTTTTTTATTATTAAATAATAATATGCCAATATTTGAATCCAAAAATTGCAAAACTTTTATCTGAATTACTCCTGAGTCTTACTTGACACATTTTATATGTGAAATAAATTTGATATAAAGTATTAAAAGAAGAAACAAAAAATAAAAATTGCTGAATATTTATATACCCCTCAAAAACGCCCTGAATTGCCACTTTTAGGGCGGTTCCACACGACTGTGTGCTAGCCGCCAGCCATGCCATTCAATCACGGATGTCATGGTGACAAAGCTAAACAGGAATAGGACCAGAATAATTCACAGTCATGTGCATGGGCCGACAGAAATTAATGGGTCAAACCTGGATAGTACACTGAACCATGCCACGGTTGTCTGCAAGGGGCCTTAGGCTGAGGAAACGCAGCATTTTTTTTCTTGCAGATTTTGCGGCGGTTTTTTGAGCCAAAGTCAGTAGTGGATTAAACAGAAGGCAAACATCTAAGAGCTTCCTTTATATTTTACAGTCCTCTTCAAGCCAATCCTGACTTTGGCTCAAAAAAAAAATGCAGCAAAATCTGTAACATCTGTTTCCGCAACGTGGAGCCTTAGCCTTAAAGAGGTACTATCATTTTATGGAGTGCTGGCACCAGAGGGGTAACAAGAAGCTCGTGGGCCCCAATTCAAAATCTGTTCCAGGACCACCAACTATAATGTATGGTATCATATCGTATATGGTACTGACCTCCTCATATTGGGCAGAGACACCTTATGTGCCCCCTAAGGCTCCAGGGCCCACGTATGACTGCCTTTGTATGGTACTTTATGATCGGTGGTGTTCCAACCAGTGGGGCACCTACTGATCCCGAGAATAAAGAGGCTGCTTTGCTGATTCCATGCTGTGGCCTTTCAAAGTCCATCCCTGGACAATGGCGCCTCCTGTAAAGGGGGGATGGATGATGCATAGCTAAAGTTAGCCGCCTTATTCTCTGGATCAGTGGTTGCCCCATTGATCATAAAGTGATAGAAATATTCCATCAATTTTTGAAATAGAAATCCCCCTTTACTGCAGATCTTGTATAAGAACTGCCCTTTCTGTTGTACAGATTGTGGGAGATCTCTGCAACAACAAGGCTGATGGCAAATATGTGCTCAGAATCAGCTTTAGTGCATAGAAGTCATTCATCTAGTATAATGGCCACATTTAGTCTTGGCAAGTTGACAAGATTTGCTTTGCTAAATCCTAGAGCCTCAGAAATGGCTTATCAGGGAACCCTCACCAATTAGTAAAATGGGGTCCCTAGTGCCCGTTCCATAGGATTTTGAATGGTACAGACATTTATTCTGTAAGGGACTAATGGAGATAACCAAATGCTGTACTTAGCTACCTCTGTTAGTCCCATAAATTCTGAATGGGGCACTAGGGCACATTCATTACTACTGCTGCGTTCAGGCTCCTCTGGAACAGGGGCATGGGAGCCCATGTTCTAGTGATCAATGGGGGTCCCAGAGATTATCCATGTATCATCTCTCCTGTGCATAGCTCATAAATTCTTATAACTCGTTTTGCTAAACATAAGTCTCGGTTATAGGTGCACCATATACTGCGAATGCAACAGGGGGTTAAATGTAGAATGAAAATAGTGCGCCAATGCCAGTATTTGTGATATATTCCTCTTAAAGCGTGTCATATTCGTTAAACACAATTTATGCGATGATACTAAATGCACTGTTATACGGAATAATGCTGAATCATCAAGTCTTGGTGGTGCTGGCTGTAGGCAGATTGTATAACACTATTACTTTGGAACATGACCTCATTTTTATCTGTTTAATTACAGACCTCAGCAAATGTTCTGTTGCCTTCTTTCCAAATGAGTATCTGAAAAGAAAGCAAAGTTTCCAGAGAGCAAACTGTGCAAAATGGCCTCTACCCAACTGCAACAGACTATTCCGAGTCTTTGGAGGTAAGACATCAAATGTGTATAGCATTACAGTCTATCTATCTATCTATCTATCTATCTATCTATCTATCTATCTATCTATCTGGTCTGATAAACTAAGTGATTTACTGCCATCCCTTTCCATAGCTTGAATTCAATTTCTCATTTCAATATAATATGGAGACATCCCAGCAACACCCTTGACAGACTATGATGTGCAACACAACTATTGGGCGATTACACAGACACTTCAGATAGACACATTGCAATAGAATAGCACAAAACCATATTGTTTTGAAAAGATGGTTATCTCGTGACACATATCTGGACATGGCCATCCGAGAGGACTAGAAAGAAAGGACACATCTGTAGCACCACCCTTCTTTCAGGGTTAGGCTGGCCATACAATTTAGCTGGTTGTCAACGAAACGCTAGTTTGAACTATTCCTTCTGACTCTACTTTACACACATGCATGCTTGGTTCAACTGAATGTGTACATGTCAATAGAATAAGTCACTGCCAAACACCTCTGTGATGTTTTATCCCAAATGAGAACAAAAGTACTGGACATGCTGAATTCCAACTATCCAATCCTTCTACTCATCGGTTCTCCCTGCACATTTGATGTTTGGCCAGTTCTGCTGAAATCGGTGCATTTGACAACAGCAATCTACTGTGTATGGCCAACTATAGGCAGGTGATTTTATGGGAATGCTGTAGTCAAATTACCTCCAAATAGACACTCATGCCAGTTTATAGACTGTATAGAAGATACCAGATTAACAGCAGACTCTTAACATATTTCTTGAAGAATATTGTGGTTACATTCAGAAAATACTTATTGGCAAATGTCAAAATAAGGCCTGGTATACACATGGGCTGGGTTTAATTTTAATGCTGTATTTTTGGAACCAAACAGTGGCTGTATAAGTAAGCAAAAGTATAAAAGAAGAATATTCTCTTCTCATTTGTACTCACTCCTGAACTTACCTATATCACCAACATATTAACTAAATAGGGTTATATTGTGAAATGGCTGACATATAATGTGTAATGGCTAACAATATATAAAAACTGTTACTGGTATTATATGGCACGTGGACACTATATGTACAGTAGTGTTAACCACTTCCTGTTGCAGACAGCTTTGGTTTTGTTTTATTTTAGACTTGAACCCTAGGAGGTCTGATCACAAGTACAATAAACTGCAATACAACTATGTTGCAGTATATTGTAAAGTCCATTCACTTCTATTACAGGCTCCCTATTACAGCCTAAAATAGAAGTATAGTAATGACAGGCCCGGGCTGTCATAGAAACAGATAAACAGCAGAGACCCCGAAACCATGGCGCCTGCTTAGCTCCTGAGCTGTCATGAGCACCATGTTTATAGACCTGACATACTGTACTATTACAGCGGATGATGGGAAGAGGTTAAATACTATATGTACTATTTCTGGACTATGTGAAGTTATGCTTCTCTTCATAACAGCTATGACAGATTCATTCGCAACTGGATACTGACAAATCCTGATGGACCCACAGACTTGGGTCCATCAGTTTTCTATTGACCGCACTATTCTTGTCATCAAAAACACTGGAAGCTCCAATAGAATGACCAAAATGCCAGTGAGAACAGAAATATAATATGTACAGTTTGGTTATCACTATTACCAACTAATTCTGGAACATTTTTTCTTAGAACTCAGCCACGTCCTGTTCCTTTGTTATTTTTCCTGTATGTATTAATGTATTAATAAATTGAGAACAGGGTGTTACCATTCCCCTTGTCACCATTCCCCGTGTCCCTACACAGTCAGAACTGATCAGACTATCAATGTCAATTAATTTGTACATTTCTAGGAGGACATGCCATGTAGACCATGTTCATCCTGGACGAACGTGGTCTTTTTTTCTTTTTTCTTTTTCCCTATAGCCCTTTAATAGATAAATTTGGTATTTGGAGGCAGAATTAGAAGGGTTAATGCCCATGATTGGAGAAGAATATGCACTCTCATTCAATGTAGAGGTGCTCACATGACTGAACATGGCAAAAGAAGATCTTGCATTGAAATAAAACATAAACTGCGGGGTATATGGCATAAGCAACTCTATGACATGCAGTTGCAAATGTTCCCTCACTATTAGACAAGGTACTGAAAGTGTCTAAGTGTATGTTCACACAGCAGAATTTGAAACTTATGGTGGTCTTCTGCTGCAAAATCTTTTTCAATAATTGGCTTGAATCTGTCATCTATAATCTGTAGTGGGACACAGTCACGAGTACTTATTTTTTAGTGTACACTCAAAATAAGTGCCTTGCTCTATCTTGCCACAGTTTCTGTTTCTGTGGCTGAATCACAGTGGAAATAGTGACACAAGTCCTCACACTTGTTTTGCCACATTGTATACAAAGCTATTCATCAATGCATACCTATGGCGGGACACATGGCTTTGGCTTTCTGCTGTGGGTTCCACACTGTGCAAGTGCACCATTGGCCCTATGGTAGCAGGGGCCCCCTTAGGACACTGGAACAACCCTGCATTTAGAAGTGCTGACCCGGGTAGTGGGTCTGGGCTACCCCGACTGCTACTCATCCTCGTCCGGGGGGTAGGACAGGTTAATGTCTGTGGAGCCACTGGGGTTAATGTGTGATGGGTCATTATATTATATGGGACCACTGCAGGGGCAATTGATATGTGATGGGCCACCAAGGGACATTATATTGTATGGGAACACTAAGGAGGCATTATAATATGTGGGAGCCACTGAAGAGGCATTATAATTTGGGTGGGTCAGGTATGTCTAAGTCGTGGTGATGAGGGGGCCCACTTATGAAACCTTTGCACTGGGCGCACCAATGTGTTAAAACGGCCCTTTTTCCACAGGGCTAGTTTTGGAGAGGATTTTGAGTGAAAGGTCTTGTGAACATACCCTAAAATAGTTAATAAATTTTTGTATAAGGCATATATACCGTGCACCAGAATTCTTTCATTTAGTAAATCTACCAGATTGTTACCATTGCATTACACATGAATTGTCCTGTTTTTCGTTGGTTCTTTCTTTGACTATGCTTATTCTTATGTATGCTTATTTTATGGTGTTTTATTGCAGATTTCAGGAGACACATGGATCCTATAGGGAGAAGGCAATTTCCACACGGGGAGCACAGACTTGACTTTGAAGATGAAAGCCGTGGTTGGAGATTTGACCTGGACATGATCATTATATACATATACTCTGTGAACTGGGTCATTGGATTCATTATATTTTGCCTTTTGTGTTATTTTTTCTTTCTCTCACTTTAAGAAGACATATCTGTAACTTATAATAAAAAATTCTTCTGACAAATTAAGTGTCCATACTTTTTTGTAAAAATGTACAGAAATATAAATCTATAATCCCAGATATACTTAACTTAAATTTAGCCGATGCAGAAAGGAATTGTGTACCATTTTTTCCCCCGCCTTTTAATGTCCTTTTAGGGAAATAAAATGAGAATCCTTGTTTAGTAAACTCACATTTTACAAAGCTCGAGTACAGGGAGGCTACAAAGTGCATCTATTTCTTTGAAAACACTTCCCTGCTTTACACAGACAGTCCATTCATTTCAATGGACTTGGTGTAATCCTTAAAGCGAGACTGTCAGCAGGAAAATAAGTATCAAACTAACAGCACCTTGTAGAGCTGCTTCTACACTTTCCAGAGATGCCTTTCTTATTCTGCATTGTAGCTCCATTTTCATGATAATCAATGTTTTATTCTTATGCAAGTTAGCTGAAAATGGCTTTAGTGGTGTGTCCTCTCCTACAAGGGCTTCAGTCTCTACTCTGCATGATCGCCATTCATTGCGGACAAAGTGTGACAGTAGCAGAAAAAGTAGAAGATGTCACTCAAGCAATGGGGGTGAGGAGCTGGGTGGCAGTGGGGGTGGGGTGTTATCTAGAGCAGACTATGAAGCCCCAGCAGAAACACCCCTAAAACCCTTTTCAGTTAATTTTCATAAAAATAAAATGCTGATTTTATTGAAAATGGAGCTGCAATGCAGAATAAGAAAGACGTCTTGGAAAGTGTAGAAGCAGTTCTACAAGGTACTGTCATTATCCTTAGTATAGGTCATCCACTGAAGATCAACAACGTTCCAAAACCCAGGACTGCTGCAGCTCAGCTGCTGAAAGTTACTTCACAGGCCGTACTATGTTACGTTCACCAGACAAAAAGGAAAAATGAGAGTGGCACAAACAATCAATTCATCAGATATGAAAAAATATATCTTTTATTAAGAATAAATACAAAGTATACACATAAGTGTATAGTGGCACACCTGACATGGGCCTATTACTTTAACATGTTGGGGGTGGTATCCTGGCGGGTCCTCCCCACCCTACTGTGTATCTCTTTTGTTATGATTTTTTTGTCTTTTATGTTACGTTCACCATTCACCACATGGTCTGTGGGCAACTTGTTCCCAAACAAATGAATGGAGCTGAGCTAATATACTAAGCACAGTCACTGTACAGGAGACTACAGGCTTGTCCTAACACTGCAGTCTCTTTAAACAGCTGATCAGCGGAGGTCCCTGCTGTCAGACACCTGCTGATCTTTAATTGATGACGTAGCCTGGAAATAGGAATATTTTTCTGTTTCATCCAATAATGAAAGGTTCTGTCACCTAGCCCTACCTCACCTTGAGCTCTCTAACAGTGATATCTAGACCGTACTCAATGGTCAGGCTTTACAGAAACAGCGTAACTCTCTCACTGTTCCATAACTCCCATAGAACTGAATGGAAACTGTTCTATGGGAGTTTTATGGGAGGTAGAAGGAGTTCGTTTTAGAGATAGGTGTGAACCCAGGGCTCTGACTCATTTTGAGACATTTGTGTGTTTTTTTGTTTTTGCAAAAAACCCTTTAATTCTTAATTATAGATGTGTCCATTCTTACCTTATCTCAAATCATAAAATTGATTCAATACAGAATTAGGGCTTGCTAGCAAAACCCTTGACAGACAGCAATTCATAAAACAAGCAGTGGTAACCACAGATAGGATAACACTTTGTCATACAATATCACAAAACAGTATTGTCTTGAACTGCTAGCTATCTTGTGACGCACGTTCTATATTTGGACATCTCCAGTCAAGAGGAAACAAAAGGGAGGACACATTTGTACATATCAACTGCTTTTTCACTGGCCTTATGTATGTTTATCAGCTCTATTGATTGCAAAAGGACTAAGTGCACCATTTATTTTACTTTCTTGCCTAGTTTTGTAACCAAAGAATGGGAAAAAAAGACCTCAGGATGTTTATAGAGCATATTCATACCATTGGTGAGAAATACAACCAGCTATTTGCAGGACACCAACCTACTTAAGAAGCTACTAACCACTGGTCCCTTTCCCAATGGAGCCATACTAGCTGCCATGGATTTAGAATCTTTATATTCTAACCTACCTTATGGACTGAACATATGCCAGCTGTACCTTGAGGCTAATATAATTACTTGTGAGCGGAGATGCGCAAACCCCTGAAGATTTGTTTTGGGTTCGGTAGATGCGATCCTCCGGTTCGTTTAGGTCCGAACTTGTTTGGATAGAACTGGAAGTAACGCTTAGCGTGCCCATATGGCCGCAGACACATGGCATCATAGGAGAGTGCCAGATGACACAGAGGAGACCAAGACAGAGCATCGGATGCTGCGAGGAGACCCAAAAGAGGTAACAGAAGGTGAGTATAAATGTTTTTTAATTTTGTCACCTCCCGTGGACCTCCACCTGAAGAGACCCCAGAGTATAATAATTTACCGCAATGAATGTTGTCAAAAGCCATTTTAGTTAATCTGAGACGTATCCCAAATTGTTCGGTTTTGTTAAACACCGAACAATTTAGAAAATTAGGGTCGAATCCGGTTTTTAATGAACCGTTTCACCCATCTCTACTTCTGAGCCTGTGCTACAACACACCAGAACAGCCAAATGGCACTACATTACACCGCCCTTATCATGGAACAACTGGAAAGTAACTTCCTGACTTCCTGCCCCTTTAAGCCCTTGGCCCACTTCTATTACATAGATAATATCTTATCTGGACTGACTCTAAACTGTTTAACCATTTCAGGATCGGGCCCTTTTCCCTGGTTTAGGACCAGAAACATTTTTGAGTTATTTCATGTTATTTTGAGGTCTATAATATTTTTTTTCCTTTTGGTTATTAAAACAAACTTTGTGTCTTTTTTTCAGTGATAAATAGGGCTATAGTTTTATGTTGTTATTTTTCCATGATTTTTCTTTATTTTAATATCTGCGAAAATGTAAACAAAAAGGGAAATGTGTGTGTTTCACATTTTTTTTTATTTTTTAATTAAAGAAATTTTTTTAAATAGTTTTCCCTCTCCATTATAGTAATTTCTAAATATAGGTGACAATCAGTGTTGTGTCACCAGGGCGGAGCTAGATCCTGTGATGTGGGTGTGGCATTTTATTTATTTTTTTACACATTTTACCCCCCGCCCCCCTTGAGGTCATAATAGACCTTTGGGGGTGAGGCCACTTTTTTTATTGTGTATTGTGCTTTACTTAACTTGTATTTCAAAGGTTTTAATGACAATCTGTTTACACTACCTGCAGATTGTTATACTAGATTTAGAATATAATTAGTAATGTATGGTACTGTGCAAAGGTTTTAGGCATGTGTGGGGAAATACTGCAAAGTAAAGTGAAGTGAATGAAGAAAAGAGAAATATAAATTTCATCAATATTTGGTGTGACCTTTGCCCTTTGCCATCCATCAATTCTTCTCAGTATACTTGCAGACAGTTTTTGAAAGAATTCGGCAGGGAGATTGTTCCTGCCATCTTGGAGAACTAAGCACAGATCTTCTGTGGATGAACCATGCAAGAAAGCCTAAAAAGGCAGCTCTTAAAGAAAAGACTTCTAGCAGCAAAGCTATTGTTTCATCCAGAAGTAATATAGACAGGTTGAAGAGCATTGTAGTTAGTTTTCTATGTCCTTCTATGTCCCATGTGACCACCACTCAGACTCTTCGATTTACACAGGCTCTTATGTGTGGGCTCAAAGTCAGTTACTCTGTATTCCTGCGGGAGCCACATTGAGTTTGTGTGGGCCAAACCTGATATATACCTGTGTATAGTGCATTATTTTCAATCATGTAGAAGATTTTATAAAAATCTGTAACTAGACACAAGATAATATAAAAAACTGCAGTAAGATTTTCTTACACATGTGTCCGAGTAATGCTTATAATGGAGTTTCCTGTAAAAGCCTGAGCATTTCTGTGCACGCTACATTAGAAATAGCCCCCCTTAATGGGACACTATATGTCTATCATTAGGTTTAGCTGATCATCGCAGACCACATACACTTAGAATCAGACTGACGTTGTGTAATATTAAAGTCAAATATCCGTCTGTGTTTCCATTTTGTTTCCTTACAGATCATTAGACGACAATTGACATCTGCATAGTGCAGATAGTGCATCTGCTGGCTGCTGAGAAATAGTATCATAAAGGGAGAAGGCTAAAAAAGTAAGTGTCACCTAAGGCAGATATAGGCTACATACGTACAAAAAAAACCTGAATTAGAAACAGCACCTAGTACGTCCAAATGTGGGAAAGATGCAAAGCTTTGTTAGATCATTTCCTCGATCCCAATAAACAAATCCAAAAATCAAAGAATGCCAAAGAATATATTTATTCACCCATATCAGGCAGCAGCATCAGATCCTCATTGGAGCTTACATAGTAATAAATACGTAGTAATAAACATGGACATTTATACATTTTTGGAGAATTGTCATTTGCAAGATTTTATAGAAGTATGTACAGCTAGGACAGCCCTTCTGTAGATAAATTTTGCAGAAGACTTTGTACATAGATATCCCAATAGATCTATGACTTACTGTACAGTCATGGCCAAAAGTTTTGAGAATGATACAAATATTAATTTTTACAAAGTCTACTGCTTCAGTTTTCCTAATGGCAATTTGCATATACTCCAGAATGTTATAAAGAGTGATCAGCTTAACAGCAATTACTTGCAAAGTCAATATTTGCCTAGAAAATTAACTTTATCCCCCCAAACACATTTCAACATCATTGCAGCCCTGCCTTAAAAGGACCACCTAACAACGCTTCAGTGATTGCTCCATTAACACAGGTGTGGGTGTTGATGAGGACAGGGCTGGAGATCAATCTGTCATGATTAAGTAAGAATGACACCACTGGACACTTTAAAAGGAGGCTGGTGCTTGCCATCATTGTTTCTCTTCTGTTAACCATGGTTATCTCTAAAGAAACACGTGCAGTCATCATTGCACTGCACAAAAATGGCCTAACTGGGAAGAGTATTGCAGCTAGAAAGATTGCACCTCAGTCAACAATCTATCGCATCATCAAGAACTTCAAGGAGAGAGGTTCCATTCTTGCCAAAAAGGCTCCAGGGCGCCCAAGAAAGACCAGCAAGCGGCAGGACCGTCTCTTAAAAGTGTTTCAGCTGCGGGATCGGGCTACCAGCAGTGCAGAGCTTGCTGAGGAATGGCAGCAGGCAGGTGTGAGTGCATCTGCACGCACTGTGAGGCGGAGACTCTTGGAGCAAGGCCTGGTCTCAAGGAGGGCAGCAAAGAAGCCACTTCTCTCCAGAAAAAACATCAGGGACAGACTGATATTCTGCAAAAGGTACAGGGAGTGGACTGCTGAGGACTGGGGTAAAGTCATTTTCTCTGATGATTCCCCTTTTCGATTGTTTGGAACATCTGGAAAACAGCTTGTGAACCGAGAGCAAGGCAGGTGGTTTGGACTCCGCAACCAGAAATGAACGCACACGCGGTAGTTCAAGAAAAGAATATATATTTACTATAAGTTAATAAAGGCTATTTGAAGGTAAAATGACAGGGATAAAGACAAGCAAAATATACAATATAGCATGAACAATTTCAAGGCAAATTCTGCAATGGGTTCTACTTTTACTCTGTCCACTTCTGCAGTATGGACACTGAATGAACAATATACTCAAAACTATCCCTAACTGACCCTGACATCACATTTGGGTGCACCCCCTTTTCCCCAGTGGTCCAGGTGGACCGCTTACAGTCCGTAGAAGCGCGCGGTGGGGCCCAAAGTCGGTCCTTTCTTTTATAGTGAAGTGTCCTCTCCTCACGGTTATCAGGATCTTGGGAGAAATGAAGTCCTCTTTAACAGACAGGAAAACCAACTGAATGCAATGTAATCCAACAGCAGATTCCACTCAGCACACTGACAGTCCTGCCGAATCCATACACTGAGCTGGGATGTAAACCGGGGTTTAGCAGGTGCTGTCCAGTACATCAACAGCACTGCGAGTCTCTATCTGTGGTATCCAAATACACAGTCACAATGTCAGTCTCACTGATCAGCCACTGAGCACAGTTCCTTTCACGTGGACTCACTAGTCCTGTTGTCTCTTTACACTCTGTTTGTCTCTGGACCAAGATACAGCTTAGCTGTACAGAAAAATCTCCACACCAGTTCAATACAACACTTGCCAAGATGGCTGCTGCTCTCTGTCTCGTCACTTCCTGCTTCTCTCCTCACACTCTGTCTGCAGAACAGGCAGGCTGACATAAAAGGGGGGGGGGGTCTCACTCCAGCATCATGTCACAATTACAATGGCTGCTGTCTTAAAGGAACAGAATCACAGAAATACATTCAACATTAACAGTTTATACAGACAAATGAAGCTTAGGACAACATTGGCTGTCTCTTACAAGCTTATTCGGAGAAGAAGAGGTGAGCGCTACCACCAGTCTTGTCTCATGCCAACTGTAAAGCATCCTGAAACCATTCATGTGTGGGGTTGCTTCTCAGCCAAGGGAATCGGCTCTCTCACAGTCTTGCCTAAAAACACAGCCATGAATAAAGAATGGTACCAGAATGTCCTCCAAGAGCAACTTCTCCCAACCGTCCAAGAGCAGTTTGGCGCTCAACAATGCCTTTTCCAGCATGATGGAGCACCTTGCCATAAAGCAAAGGTGATAACTAAATGGCTCAGGGAACAAAACATAGAGATTTTGTGTCCATGGCCTGGAAATTCCCCAGATCTTAATCCCATTGAGAACTTGTGGTCAATCATCAAGAGACGGGTGGACAAACAAAAACCAACAAATTCAGACAAAATTAAAGCATTGATTCTGCAAGAATGGACTGCTATCAGTCAGGATTTGGTCCAGAAGTTGATTGAGAGCATGCCAGGGAGAATTGCAGAGGTCCTGAAGAAGAAGGGTCAACACTGCAAATATTGACTTGCTGCATTAACTCATTCTAACTGTCAATATAAGCTTCTGTTACTCATAATATGAATGCAATTCTATTTCTGTATGTGATAAAAACATCTGACAAACACACATAAAAACCAGAGGGCAGCAGATCATGTGAAAATAGAATATTTGTGTCATTCTCAAAACTTTCGGCCATGACTGTAGGCTTTGTCTTTATGTCAATGTGCAACAAACATGTGCAGAGCTCAGCCATATTCTTAAAGAGGAGCTTTTACCACCTCCAACAAATCCAGTTCTTTACATCAATTAATAGTTGCTGCTCCACAAATTCTGGCACAGTTGGATTTTTTTTTCTCTAGCCCCCACCATTCCTGAGCAATCAATGCTGTTAGTTTTGGTGCCTGATATGCTATTTAGTCTCTTTACTGTCAGGATAGCGGTGTTAGACAGTAGCAGACCAAGGGGTGTGATTCTGAGTTCTGACACTGGCTGCCTCTGATTAAAGCTCTGAATCACACACCCCCACCCCCTGCCTGACACTGCCCTTCTGACATTACAGAGCTTAAAAAGCACATCAGGTACCAAAAATAACTGCGCTTGTTGCTCCAAAATGGCGGAGACTAGAAAAAAAAAAATCCAAGCGTGCTGAAATCAGTGGAGCGGCATCTATTAACAGATGCTAAGAACTAGAATTGGTGGAGTGGTGAAAGGTCCTCTTTAAGTCTGCCCTTTTACCTGAGTCTGTCCTGGGCAGAAGGGTTTCTAGGTTCTATTAATAGTGTTGTTCTCACCTATTATGTCCTGCAGCTCCAGCACTGATGTGCTAGTGGCCCATCCGAGGCATTGATGACATGCTGCACATCCACATCACCACCGCAGCCAATCACCGGCCTTAGCTATAGTGCTGAAGCCAATAATTGGCTGCAGTGGTCACATAGATGTTTGTGATGTCATTGCTGTAAGATAAACACAGACCAGTATGGAAGATCAGTAAGGAAGACCAGGCAAGAAACTTCATTTTTTTTGCTAGCTGATTTTACTGCTGCCGGAACAAGTGCCTCCTATTGAAAGGAATGGTAGGCAGATTTTTTGCAGTGCGTTACTCTTTAAAAAAATCCTCTGTATGATTTTACTCTAGGGCTCTGCTAAACCATTAGAAATCTGACAACATGCTTGTTGACTGTCTCCACTGACAACCAGTAAAAGGGTGACAGCTATAGCCAAGATCAATACAAGATAAGTCATTGAATTTTGTAATATTGTAATTGAACATCTGGTTCTAAAATATGATGGAGCCATACGCAGGATAAGACGACATATACAATACATGGATTTATAACTGGGCAGAGCTTTGTCATGTTTAATTTTACCGTATTCCTTCAGATAACATGACCGTTTTCTTTACTATTGTGACACCTTCTGACCTCACAGTCATTTACATGATTGCAGCGGGGCTGAGATGTGTTCTACAGAAGAACCTAATGATCAGTCTCTGCGCACTCTCCAACACAAGATAATAATTATTTTGCATCCCAGTCACGAACAATGAAATATTTAACCATGTCCCTCCCAAAAACATTCCCAGTAACCATCTCTCTCTATATATACATAAACTAATTGTTATACACTACTTGAGTTGATTATGTTTGTGTAGGGATCTTTATAATTTCTGCCTCCACTTCATGGTACTTTCGTCACCACTATGATCACAGACATTTTTTTTTTTTCAATTTTGGGTTTTTACTCCTCGCCTTCCAAAAACCAAAACTTTTTTTTATGGCTTAGGGATTAATTTTAGTGGGATAAACTGTACTTCATAATGCAACCATTTCATATTCCATATGATGTACTGGGAAGCTGGAAAACATTTCAGAATGGGGTGGAATTAGAGAAAAACTGCATTTGCACCACTTTCTTATGGGTTTTGTTTTCACGTTGTTCACTGTGTGCCTAAAATGACATGTTACCTGTATTCATTGGGTCAGCAATATTGTGGCGATACCAAATTTAGATAGTGTTAGTTGTTATTTTTCTTGGAGTCGCCATATTCTGACACTTGTAACTTTTCTATAATCCATGATGGCTCAGTGGTTAGCACTTCAGCGCTGGAGTCCTGGGTTTGAATCCTGCCAAGGACAACATCTGCAAGGAGTTTGTATGTTCTCCCTGTGTATGTGTGGGTTTACTCCGGTTTCCTCCCACACTCCAAAGACATACTGATAGGGAATGTAGATTGTGAGTCCTATATGGGACAGCGACTGACAATGTCTGTAAAGTGCTGCGGCTATACAAGTAAGCATAAATAAAATATACGGGGCTGCATAGGGCTTTTTTGTGGTGCCAGATGTACTTTATTTTTAATACCATTTGGGGAACATCTGATGTTCACTTTTTATTAAAATTTTTCGGGAGAAACAGCAAAAGAACAGTGGTTTAGCGCTTTTGATTTTTTTTTTTCCCACTACAATGTTACCATATAGGAAAAATATTTCTGTAGTTTGTGCATTTTCAGACATGGGGATACCTAAATTTGTATGTGTTTTACTTTTTGTTTTTATACATATTTATATGTGAGTATAACTTGTTTTGTTTTTTTCAAATTTGTATATAATATATATCTATGGTCACTGAGAGGGCAGGGGGCTTTATGTAGGGGCCACTTGAGGGGGACATTAAATTATGGTGTGGCCCACTTTGTAAACTTTTGATTAGGGCTCACTAAATTATTAAAACTTTGTGTTTGCACCTGTCACTCCTTCAGTGTAGCATGAGTCAAATATACTGAACAATATTAGGCAGGTGGTTTTAATGTTGTGGGCCTGGTTAATCGGTGTATATTTTAATGGAAATATATATATTTTTTTTATATTAATGGAAATATTCTTTTTTTCCGTTTTGCCATTTTTTTGTCCGTTTTTTTCCGTCTCGAGCATTCTAGTAGTAGAATGGGGAATAACGAAGATGAACATCAAGGTGGGGTATTATCAATTCATAAATATGCTACTGAGAAATCTGCATTTATATGCAGATACAGCAGCCAGGAGTTGTAACCTGCTAATAATGTGTTTATTTGGTTACTTATGACTAGTTTCTTTATACATTGCGCTATATATACAGTACAGACCAAAAGTTTAGACACACCTTCTCATTCCAAGAGTTTTCTGTATTTTCATGACTATAAAAATTGTAGATTCACGCTGAAGGCATCAAAACTATGAATTAACACATGTGGAATTATATACTTAACAAAAAAGTGTGAAACAACTGAAAATATGTCTTATATTCTAGGTTCTTCAAAGTAGCCACCTTTTGCTTTGATTACTGCTTTGCACACTCTTGGCATTCTCTTGAGGAGCTTCAAGAGGTAGTCACCTGAAATGGTTTTCACTTCACAGGTGTGCCCTGTCAGGTTTAATAAGAGGAATTTCTTGCCTTATAAATGGGGTTGGGACCGTCAGTTGTGTTGTTCAGAAGTCAGGTGGATACACAGCTGATAGTCCTACTGAATGGAGTGTTAGAATTTGTATTATGGCAAGAAAAAAGCAGCTCAATAAAGAAAAACGAGTGGCCATCATTACTTTAAGAAATGAAGGTCAGTCAGTCCGAAAAATTGGGAAAACTTTGAAAGTGTCCCCAAGTGCAGTGGCCAAAACCATCAAGCGCTACAAAGAAACTGGCTCACATGAGGACCGCCCCAGGAAAGGAAGACCAAGCGTCACCTCTGCTGTGGAGGATAAGTTCATCCGAGTCACCAGCCTCAGAAATCACAGGTTAACAGCAGCTCAGATTAGAGACCAGGTCAATGCCACACAGAGTTCTAGCAGCAGACACATCTCTACAACAACTGTTAAGAGGAGACTGTGTGCAGCAGGCCTTCATGGTAAAATAGCTGCTAGGAAACCACTGCTAAGGACAGGCAACAAGCAGAAGAGACTTGTTTGGACTAAAGAACACAAGAAATGGACATTAGACCTGTGGAAATCTGTGCTTTGGTCTGATGAGTCCAAATTTGAGATCTTTGGTTCCAACCACCGTGTCTTTGTGCGACGCAGAAAAGGTGAACGAATGGACTCTACATGCCTGGTTCCCACCGTGAAGCATGGAGGAGGAGGTGTGATGGTGTGGGGGTGCTTTGCTGGTGACACTGTTGGGGATTTATTCAAAATTGAAGGAATACTGAACCAGCATGGTTACCACAGCATCTTGCAGCGGCATGCTATTCCATCCGGTTTGCGTTTAGTTGGACCATCATTTATTTTTCAACAGGACAATGACCCCAAACAAACCTCCAGACTGTTTAAGAGCTATTTGACCAAGAAAGAGAGTGATGGGGTGCTACGCCAGATGACCTGGCCTCCACAGTCACCAGACCTGAACCCAATCGAGATGGTTTGGGGTGAGCTGGACCGCAGAGTAAAGGCAAAAGGGCCAACAAGTGCTAAGCATTTCTGGGAACTCCTTCAAGACTGTTGGAAGACCATTTCAGGTGACTACCTCTCGAAGCTCCTCAAGAGAATTCCAAGAGTGTGCAAAGCAGTAATCAAAGCAAAAGGTGGCTACTTTGAAGAACCTAGAATATAAGACATATTTTCAGTTGTTTCACACTTTTTTGTTAAGTATATAATTCCACATGTGTTAATTCATAGTTTTGATGCCTTCAGTGTGAATCTACAATTTTTATAGTCATGAAAATACAGAAAACTCTTGGAATGAGAAGGTGTGTCCAAACTTTTGGTCTCTACTGTATATCATATTGTGCAGCCCTTTGGAGAGAATTTATTTATTCGTACCGGTTTCTGTCCAGTGGAGCTTACCATTGGGTTTCCCTTCTTCTACATATGTCATGGACAATTTCATGGGAAACTAATTAAACATTATTATTTCTATAGACGGAAATTGAAGAACATGCTGGGAACCTAGGAAAACGTGGAAAGAATACGGATTTAAGAATTCCGGATTTAAGCCTATTTCATCTGCTGTCAAAAGCATGAAAAATTCACCTATACAGTATATAAATATATAAAATGCCCCATACATGGCTGAGTGTAGAATATTAACTAGGTGTTATGTATACCTAAGGACGGATCTTTTACAGTAGCTCAGTTCATTACTTTCTGTCCTTTTAGAGTACAGCTTTGTGCTTTGCATGAAACAGATTTATAACTTGAAGCTTCTAAGCCCCTGTGCCAAATCTACATCTTTGCCACCAAGCCATCGCAAGTTACTTAAAAGGGTTATTCAGTCATATAATGTGCATGCTGCTTAAAATGCTATAAAATAATAAAAAAGTAATCTTCACCTTACCAACCCCATGCTGCTCCGAAACTGATGCTCCTTGGTCTTCCACCAATGTCTGTTCACCCCGCTCCAGCAACAAGACATGTGACCACTGTAGCCAATCACTGACTGCAACAGTGACCTCAGTGGTGTTAACGCATCACAGCTACAGCCAATGACTGGCTGCAGTGGTCACATATTGTGTTGACATATCTCTAGAGCTGAGTGAACAGCGGGGGTCTTGACAATCATTGGTAAATTGAGTATTACTTCTATTATTATTTTATAGCATTCTAAGATGTCTGGAAAAAATGTAATGTGGATGGACGAGCCCTTTAAAATATTGGTGTGACATATATAAGGGGGACCATTGACCTGATACAGGTGTGAATGAACCTCTCTGCCACCAGCAATGATTAGTAGTTGCCCTGTTGGATGGTTCTTTCTCAACTTTCTCAACACAACTACACCGCAAAACCTGCATGAATATCACATATGGCTTTATGCCCCATAAACATGCCTATGTGATGAATTGTTACTCACAGAAACTGGGGGCTTAAAGGGGTTTCCAGCCCCAAATGAATGTTTGACACACATGACCTATTGACAGGATACCCACACAGGTCAGTAGTTCTGACAGTCTCTGGGCACCAGAATCTGCTGTAGTGCGTGTGCAGCCTGCTCCTATTCAACTGCAGCTCTACTATAAGAACAGCGAGGCTATGGAACTCACTGCCACAGGATGTGGTGATGGTGGATTCATTGTGCAAGTTCAAGGAGGGCCTGGATACCTTTCTTAAACAGAAAAATATTAGGCGTTATGGGTTTTAGATTTTAGTAAGCACAAATTGATCCAGGGTTTTATACTGATTTGGAGTTGAGAAGGAATTTTTTCCCCTGACATGGGGCAATTGGCATAAGCCTCATGGGGTTTATTGCCTTCCTCTGGATCAACACTATAGGGTTATGGGTTGGACTTGATGGACCTGTGTCATCATCCAATCTCATCTACTATTTAACTATGTAATTATTACTTGAATAGGAGCAGGTGAGGGGTGTTGGACCCCACAGAACAGATCCTGACCTATCCTGTATTTGGGGCTGGAAAACACATATAAAAAAAAACATGCCTCCCATAAATATCTATCCATACTGTAGGTTGTGTTCAGCTTGAGTTGACTGAAGGTACTGGAACTAAGCTGCACTACCACATACAACCTGTGGACATGTGAGACACTAGCAGCCATGTTTTTGAAATCCTGGAAACAGCAACGTAATGAATCCCTGTACAGAAGATCCATAAGGAAGAATATTCAATTGCATAAGCCAGACGCTGCTCCTCTGATCAATAATATTTTATATTTGCTGAGAAACTGTTCAGCTTAATCCCAGAATTGAAAATGTCATCGGAGACCTTCACATGCAGGAAGATTTCTAACGCTCATAGAATGAGATGACACAAATGAAAATCTCAACTATTTCATGTAACATAAAATGTTGTTCTAGAGCCGGAGTCAGCGATGTGTGCATTCATTTAATTACACGGTACAATGCTAGTGTAGATTATAGAATGACTGGAGCTTTCCGAGAAAGCGGCGAACCTCAGGATGTTTTACACACAAGTCTCATTCGCCTTGCCTAAATCTCATTCTCTGAAAGAACACAATACACAAGAACTGTGTTTAAAAAATCAGCTTCCAATTGTACAGTATGTGCGAATTAATGTTACATTGCTGAAGTGTATATTACCAGGCTCACTGCTATAATAGATCACCCCCGGGAAAGTGGACACAATGCTACATGTTCAATGATACCCAGAGGCATACTTACAGATGCTGGGCCCTAATACAAAATCAGGAACAGTGTTAGACTGGAGTTCCTTGGGGTCACCAGATCAAATGATTCTTGGGGCCCACCCTCCAACAACCTCTACAAAATAAACTATAGCACCCTTCAAATGTGTGTGTCTTCTGCTGGACCATTATTGGGTTAGAGCCTGGGCCCACCAGAAGATCCTCTGCTACTCTGGCCCCTACCCATTATGTAAAACACACGTAGCAGAGTTGACCCAGCTTTCTGCAGTGGCATACAATGCTGTGACATTATATCTTATAATAGAAGACATCAAAAGCCAATGAAAAGTCATGAGAAAAATAATTGGAGGGAATTCATCAAATGTGTTTTGCTACTTTTGAGAAAGAAAATAGTCGCAAATCATGGATTTGCAACTATTTAACGCCACTTGCAACTAGTGGTGTTTTTGTGGGTTTTTTATGCCGGCATCAACACTTTTACGAAAGTGGTTGGAGGTGGGGCATAGGTGGGCCTTCGACTGCCACCATATTCATTATCACTTATGCCACAAAAGTGGCGTAAATGACATCAGAATCTACAGCAGCATCGAGGCTGCCGAATATTTGCACCTTGTCACAAGAGCACCAAAGGGACGCACCTAATTCACGATGAGGGACTCTTTCCTGCCACAGAGGACCTTCATTAATCCCCTCAATGACTTTTGTTGTCTTCTGTGATAAGATATCAGGCTGCAGCAAATTATCCTGCTGCAAAAAGTCAGGTTAACTCTGCTACATCTGTATTTATAATTAGGACTGGCCACAGTCCAAATTATTCTGTAAAGTCAAGGGGGCGCTGCTTGCCTTACAGCTCCCACCAGCTTTTACACCTCCCCAATTACCCTACGTCCCCTTCTCCTAGGTATGCTGCACTGAAGGTGGCCACATTGATTTCACAGGAAGAATCCTAACAAAGTGTTACTTTGCAAAAAAATCTTTTTCTTCCTTTTCTGAGAAAGCAGAGCATTTCTTGAATAGTACTGTTAGTTCATTTAGGGCACTGCACCTTATTGGTTATTATTATATACGGTATTATTTGGATAAAATATGATGTATTTTTGGGTACATATTTTTCAGGCACTGTATACTGTACTATTTATGAACTGTATAGCATATTATTTGGGTATAGTATGACTTATTAGTTGGACACTCAATACCATACACTTTGGACACTGCATAACCTATTTTGGGCAATATTGTATTTGGGTGACATATGGTAGTATAATGTAAACCATGCCCTCTCTTCTTCTCCAATGTAGGTGCAAATGTTACTACCAAAATTCATATAAAATGGATTTTTTAGTAATACAAACTACATGAATTACGTCCATGACAGTGGTTTAGGCGGAAAAACCCTACATTTTTTGGGGAAGAGAAAGTGCCTTTCACCTGCACTAGCCATGCCATTGTGGATACCCAATTCAATACAGCAACACCAATATACTAGCAAATAGTAGGCCATGAGCTGATCAGCTGACAGTTACATATATATGCAGGGGCACACCTCTAATGAGGCGAAGTGAGGCGGCCGCCTCAGGCGGCACTATCTGTGACAACTAGGAGGGGCGGCATTTTCACTATTTATTTAACCTAAACCAACCCAAGACAGGCCGCTTTAAAAAAAAAAAAGAAGCTGAGTGGGATCTGTCCTGAGTTGGCTTAGGGGACGTCTGCTTCTGGGGGCAGGTGGCGATTCTATGATGTCATTGCACCTCCTGCGCTGAGACACAGACGTCCTATGCGCGGGTCAAGAAGAGGAGGCGGCGGCTCCATCAAGGGATCGCAGGTAGCTGAGTATAACTTTTTAGTAGTAATAGTATAAGGAGCGGTTAGGAAGGGGCATTTTATATAAAGGGGCTTTATGAACTTAAGAAGTGTTATTTATATAAGGGCATTATTAATACAAGGGGGGGTTATTTATATATGGGGCCATTAGGGAGCATTAGGGTGGTCATTTATATAAGCGTTCATTAAGGACATCAATTATATAAAGGAAACATTTTAAACATAAGGGGGTGGTCATTTATAGAAGGGATTCATTAGGGGACATTATGAATAGAAAGAGACATCATTTATATAAAGGGTCATTAGGGGAGCAGTATTTATATCAGGGGCATAATATAAGGGGGAAATTAATTCAATTAAAGAGGTTGTGCAGAATAACCACTTTTTTAATATGAGACCAGGGAAAGTGAAAAAAAAAAAAAAAAAAACCTTACTCATCTGTCCCTTGTGCTCCGATGTCTCCCACCACAGTCTGGTTTTGCTGCTTCGGTGTTTTCTTCTGGCGGAAGTCCCCACCACACATGACCGCTGAGCTCGCTGACACGGGACGTCACAGTGCTGTGGGGACTTCTGCTGGAAGAAAACACCAGAGCAGCAGGACTGGAACACGCTGGAGGACACTAGAGAATCTCCCCCACCCTCATATTAAAAAAGTAGTTATCCTGGACAATCCCTTGAAGGTGGCACTTGGGCTTTATTAAAGGGGCTTTCCAGCTCATTTTTATTGATGATCTATCCTTAGGACAGATCAGTGGACCCCCCTCTGATCAGCTGTATGAAGGGGCCATGGTGCCTATTTATATCACACACTGTCTGTTTATAGTGACCGTGTGATGTAATTACAGTCTTGTCACATAGACGTGTAATAGACTGATTTTTTATCAATGACCTGGAAACCCTTTTAATTAGGAAACACATGGGGCATTTATAAGGGGCACTATTTAAGGGGGTACACGGGGGCAATATTAATATAAAGATGCACTTGGGAGTATTATATTACTTGGGAGGGTTATATCATATATTTTATAATTGGGGTAGCAGCAGGACAGGGGCTTTGTGTAGGTGAGGACAATGTGGGTCAGGTTCCTGGAAAAGTGAGGAGCCAAAGATGTCTGTGTTACAAACTTTACAGAGACAAGTCACAGCTGGAAGAAGTGGTCATGGCGGTCCAGAGGGAAGAGAAAGGAAATGTGAAGGATTAGTCAGAGACGTCACCTGTAAGTCACAAAATGTTACTGCACTGTATTCACCTAAATGATAGAGGATAAATACCTGATTGATGGGGGTCTGTCTGTTGAGACCCCCACTGAGCCTGTAAATTGTTTTTTTTTTACCCCCCATTGGGAATTCAACCTGACCGCGCCAGGCTGAATATAGCCGTGTCTCTTGGTGGATGGACGAACCCACGTGGCTCTCATTCACTTAGATGGAAGTGCCAAAGATAGCTGAAGTACAGTACTCAGCTATCTGTGGCGCTCCTATTAAAAAGAATGGGGGCCACATTGGCTCTTCCATCCACCAAGCAGAAGATGCCGTGTTGTTGATTTCTGATACTGAAGTAATACAGTAAGTATTCTTAAAAACTGTTTTAGAACTTTGTGTATTGTGTATGTTTATTGTGTGATAGCAGCGTGTGAAGCTAGTAGCATGTAAACTCAATTTTTTTTTGTGTGTGTGGGGGATGCCTTTCTATAGTCCGCCTCAGGCATCAAAGAGGCTAGGTTCACCCCTGTATATGTGTATATGTGTTGTCTCTTCCTATTAGGTTCTCCCCATTATAGCCAAATCCTCTGGTCAATTGTGATCAATACAACAATATGTCAGTGTCAAATTAAACACTACTACACAATTGTCATTATTTTAATATGGTAGCCCATCAATGAAATGTGCAACTCTGTGGCATACAATGCTTATGTCAGTAGGTTTACTGTATGTGTGGCCGATATATCAGGAGATGATGTCATCCATAAACACATGGTGGGGGGGATTTATTATACTTTGAATAACAGTTTTCTGGAGTTAAAAAAGTTGCAAACTCGATTGTGAGTTACGACCTGTTAAACATCGGTTGAGACAAACCTTGTAACATTGTTCCAACCATTTTTGAAAAGGGGACGTAGTAAGGGTGTTCTGGAGAAAGGGCCATCGACCTCATCAGATTTATTATCATTTACGCCAAATGATCCCTGAAAACTATGCTAGCTATGAGCAGGCGTAGATTTCAGTGCAAGTGAACGGCACAGCGAAGGGTATGCCTGTATCCCCTCATAACCCAAGCAAAAACTCCACCACTGCAGGAGATATTAAGACTGGCATTGAAAACACTGGTCTTCAGAAATTTTGCCCATTGTGAATAGAACCTGTTTCTACAGCAGAATTCAGGCTGGTTGGGACACTTAATGGTGGCATTGTTGCAACAAGAACACTACTTTCGGTAAAATGTTGCTTTTCTGTTGTTTTATCACGGTTTGCATTTTTCTAGGCTTTACACTGTGCCTTTCAATTATGTCATTTGGGGGTCAATGGGAGTGGCTTCTTTTCATTTGTTTCTAGATAGTGGGAGGAGTTAACGGGTTAATTAACTAGCTTAGCAACCCTCTTAGCCACTCCAGGACAGTTAATTACAGTCATTTATAGTCGATCATTTGAATCCGCTCACTAAAAAGAGCCGGCTCCTCTGGCTCCCGAACAGCTCTTTATAAACTACTGCTGTATACCATGTGTGACACCCCCATCTACTCCTCCTTTTACCCTAATGTTATGACCCCTTGGCTGCCATTAGCCACTGGACCTCATAATATTAGGTTAACATGAGGCTGGGTCGTTGACCCATTTGGAGGTGGGGTTAACCATGTAGGGAGAGGGGTTAACCACAGATGGGGCAGGGTTTGTCATTAAAGGGGCAGGGTTAATCCTCTTTCGTGTCAAAGAGCAGGCACATAGAGTCGGCCCGTTCGCAAATGACCCATGACTAATAGCTGAAGAGACAAGTTGA
This sequence comes from Leptodactylus fallax, assembly GCA_947044405.1. NCBI lineage: Eukaryota > Metazoa > Chordata > Amphibia > Anura > Leptodactylidae > Leptodactylus > Leptodactylus fallax. The sequence continues at coordinate 415,826 of CAMRHE010000623.1, forward strand.
GTTGAGATTAGGCTAGGTTCACACCTATCTCAGTTTGGGGATTCTGTCCCTGAATCCGTTTGAAAAATGCAGAGAGAAAAGTCCTGCAAGCATATTTTGGGCGGAAACCCAGCGGATTCCATTATAGTCTATGGGGTCCGTGGGTTTCTTTGGGTAACCGCTTTTTAAGCGGATTGGGTTTCTGTTTTCCGAGTCCCCAAGCGGATCCGAAAAACAGAAACCCGAATGCAGGTTTGAACCTAGCGTCAGTGGCAGTTAAGACCAGGAACTGAGACAGGCTGCCCCACACTATTGGGTCCCAGAAGCTCACCGAAAGTAACTACTCAGTGAGTGAGGAAACTCATACCCACAGATGAAACCTGCCCTACATTTTCCCAATAGAGGCCCAATTTGAGGACCAAGTTACCAACCAGAAAAGGGGACTTTTTTGCCATGGTGAAAAGGGACAGAATACTAGATTTTTTTGGATTGAACAAAAGCTTTTATTTGCATCCAAGTCTCAAACAAAAATGACAAAGGTACTGCGACGCAGCGCATAACTGTATTACAATACCACAATTCAGACTATATCATTCATCCTTAAGGGATGCGGCACGGCATACGGCGGCAGGAAATACATCCTAACACTAAATGCTGCACTACAAACCTAACTGACATACTTTTTGGTCAATGCAATAAACACAGTCAAGTGACAAAACAGAGGGACAAAGGGGTGGGGGAGGTCACAGGCCCGAAGCTTTATTGATTGACCACAACACACATGAGGGGAGGGCAGGTAAATACAAGAAATAATATACTTCCTATACTACCACTACTTCCTACCCTGGCAATAACTAACACATTTAGGGGGGGACAGGTAAAATACAGGAAATAATATACTCCCTATACTACCACTACTTCCTACCCTAGCGCTAAACAAAAGAGTTAAACAGCAAAAGCATCAAAACATGTGATGGGATGGGGAAGAGGAAGGAGGGAAAGGATAGGGGGTAATCACAGGCCCGAAGCTTTATTTGAGTAACACAACAGACATGAAGGGAGGACGGGGTAAGGGAAAAAACAGACGTTGCCGAAGACTCAGTCCTCTTCTCCCTCCTCTTCAGCGGCCAGCCTATCCAGAATGGCATAGTCCCGCTGCAAGCTGTGGATCAGCCTGCAACAATCCTGGTAAGTGATGTCCTCTCTTCGCAAAGTAAGTCCTTTTCTGGCGAACCAGATAGCGTCCTTGAAACAGTTCACAAGTCGCCAGGCCTCCAGAATGTCACTCTCTCTGTGAATCCCCTGGAAGAGCCCATACAATACCGCGTGGTATGTCAGGCCCCTCCTGGGTACACAGTCCTCAAAGTCATCTTCCAGCTCATCCAACAGGCCTTGAGCAAAAGGACACTCCCAAAAGACGTGCAAAGATGTTTCCTCCTTGTAGGGGCACCGTGGGCAGTACCTCGTCTTGCTCAAGTTGCGGGCATGCATGAACGACCTGAGGGGCAGCCCCCCTCGGATAGCCATCCACGACAAATCCTTGTGCCCGTTGTTCAGCAGACGTGAAGAGACGTTCTCCCAAACGACCTTCGTGGCATCCGCTGTGAGTCCTGGAACCTCCTCCATGCCATCCCTAGCTCGGATGAGCCTGTGGATGGTCTTTGGCTTCCACAGATCCGGTTTAAGACCCTCCAGCTGGAACTCCCTCACGAACTTGGGCACATCCTTGTAGAACCACGGGACGGTCCAGTTGTAAGGGACGGAGCTGTTCCACTTTTCCCAGCCGAGCCCTCGCCAGAGGGGGAGAAGGAACAAACGAGACATGGCCTTCCCCGCAGATCCACTGACTGTACTCAGGGTTCTGCGAACACAATCACAAACAAAAGCCGATCTTAGAAGGGTTGGAATATCAGGGGCATTCTTACCTCCCTTGAGCCGGTCCTTGTACATGATGCTCCGCTTCACCCGGTCCATTTTGGAGCCCCACATGAAGTAGAAGACGGTCCTGGTGATGGCCCGCGCCACCGTTGCCAGTGGGGGCCAAGCCTGTGCGGTGTATTGGAGCACAGGCAGGATCTCATTCCTCAGGACGAGCGCCTTTCCCTCGATGGTAAGCTGACGTAGGCTCCAAAGCCCGATTCGCTGATTGATCTTCTTGAGTCTTTCGTCCCAAGACTTCAGGGCGGCGCCTTCCTTTCCGAACCAGACTCCCAAGATCTTGATGAAGTCCGGCTGCACTGTGAAAGGAAATAAAGCAGGGGAGGCCAGGTGCCATTCTCCGAAGAGCATGGCCTCTGACTTTCCACAGTTCACCTTAGCCCCAGAGGCTTGGCCGAAGCGTTCGCAGGTCTGGACGAGCGTTGACACCGACGACTGGTCAGCGCAGAAGACGGTCACATCATCCATGTAGAGCGAACACTTGACTTCCAGATTTCCTGAGCCCGGTGCGATGATCCCTCTGGTCCCTCGATTCTGCCGGATAGATTCTGCGAACAGTTCTATAACACAAACAAAAAGGAGAAGAGAGAGAGGGCAGCCCTGTCTGACCCCGGAGCGTACCGGAAAGGGGTCAGTCTTCCAGCCGTTCACCATCACCGAGCTGTGGATGTCAAGATACATCAGGTTAACCATACGACAAAACCACTCACCTATACCAAGTTGGCGGAGAGCTTTCGCCATGAAATCGTGAGAGACACGATCGAAGGCCTTCTCCTGATCCAGACTGATCAGGGCCGCATGTGCGCGGCGGTCTCCGATATAGTGCAATGTGTCTCTCACCAGGGCTAAGTTATCCGCTATCCTCCGACCAGGAATGGCGCAGGTTTGGTCCGGGTGGATGACGCTGCCGATGACTGCCTTCAGCCTCGTCGACATCACCTTGGCCAGGATCTTGTAGTCCACGTTGAGGAGCGAGATGGGACGCCAATTCTTCAGGTCGCATCTTTCCCCCTTCTGCTTGTACAAGATCGTGATCAAGCCTTCCCGCAACGACGGCGGCATCGTCCCCTCCGCCACCATCTCCTCGTAGAGATCTTTCAGATCCGAGCAGATCAGGTCCCCCAGAGCTACGTATAGCTCGGCGGGGGAGACCGTCGCTACCCGGAGTCCTTCCGACCCTAAAGGATTTAGCGGCAGCGAGGACTTCAGCCACCGTCAGAGGGGCGTTCAGAGCCTCAGCACCTGCAGGATCAAGAGGATTAGTGATACCTGACAGGAACTCTTCCGCTGCATCTTCGTCGGTGGGTTTCGGGGAGTAGAGGTCACGGTAGTAGTCGCGGACGACGCCCATCACTTCCTTCTTCCCCCTTCTCATATTGCCGTCTCCATCCCTCATCTCTGTGACAGGCGTGTGGCCTGAGTGGACCTTTCTGAAAAAGAAAGAGTTACATTTCTCGCCCTTCTCCAGATGCTCCACCTTGGAACGGAAGATGATCTACCGCGATTCCTCCTCAAAGTGCCTCTTGAGACCCTTCTTGGCGTCCTCCAGCATATCCCTGACGTCCCAGCCACAGCGCTCGAGGTCCTGAAGGGAACGCAGCTCACGCTGCATCTCCCTCAGGTCCCCCTTGCGCCGGGCCGCCTGCTGGTGGCCTCTCGCCTGGAAGAAACAACGGATATTGACTTTAACATATTCCCACCAATCCGACAACCTGCTAAAGGAAAATTTGTCGTTACGAAGACACACGTAGACATCTCTAATCTCCTCCAACAACTCCTCATTTTCCAGCAAGGAGCAATTCAGCTTCCAGGAACCGGGGCCGGGTGGAAAACCGTTGCCCACGGTACCCTCAAAGAGAATACCCCTGTGGTCAGAGAAGAAGCAAGGGATCATAGAGTGGCTTACCTGTGCTACTGACCGAGAGGTGAACACGAAGTCAATCCTGGAACGCACTGAGCCATCGGACCGACACCAGGTATAGTTGGCTTATGCCGGCCCCATAGAACCCACCGCGTCCCTGAGAGAGGCCTCGGTCACCATCTCGATCAGCAGTTTAGATGTTACATCGAGCTTCGCTGACGCAGAAGAACTCCTTCCGTCGCCCTCCACAGGACAGTTGAAGTCCCCGGCCAGAAAAACCGCCCTGGTGGTAGCGAGCTGAGTGCGCAGGATCTGGAAAAGCTCCAGTCGCTCGTTCTTCATGGGGGAAGCGTACACGTTGATGAGCCTAATAGGTTCCCCCGCCCAAGAACCGTCTAAGACCATTAGCCGGCCACAGACGAGCTCCCGGTAGGTTTCAAGCGTGAAGGCGTTCCCCCTGATGAGAACGGCAATACCTGCGGACTTGCAGTCGCCACCACCCGACCAGTAAGACGGACCGTGGCTCCACTCCCTGCAGAGGTGTCCGTAGGACCGAAGAGAGGGGAGGCCGCACTCCTGCATCATCACGACATTCGCATTAGCAATGTTCTCCACAAACGACAAAGCTGTCTGACGTCTACTCCTCTCCTTGATGCTCCGCACATTTATGGTAAAGATAGAGATCCTAGCCATAGTGAGAGAAAAAAGAAAAGATTAAACCTTCAAGACAGGTTTTCTAGTTACCGCTCCCGTCGGGGGGTTCCTCTTCCTTCTTGTCCGCAGGCAAGAGTTGCTCCAAGGAGTCGTCAATCGCCTGCAGGGCGTGGGTATCGAAAGCCTCCACCATCTCCACCGCCTCACCGCCGAGGATCTCATTGATGATTGACGCTGGGGGTTCGGCCAACAGGGTATCCACGTACTTCTGCAGTTCTTCGTCCACCGGGATGGCGTCCTCGGCGGGCTCCACTGCGATCTTTTTGTCCACCTCGTCCTCTTCGTCGGGGCCTTCGCTTTTCTTCCTTTTCCTTGGTTCTGTAACAAGACAAGCGGGAGAGGGGAGGGGGGGGAATTCCTCCAGAGAGGGGCCCTCAGCAGCTGGAGGGGGAGGTGTTAGTGCTGCTGGGGGGGAGGGAGACCTGGGGGGGGAGGGGTGAGGGGGGGGCAGGGGTGGCCACTGAGGTAATGGGGGGGAGGAGTGGGATAACCTCAGTGGGGGGAACACAGAGAGGGGGGGGGAGTCGTCCACTTACCCTGCTCAGGACCTTTCTTGGTCTGCTGCGGCGGCTGCGGCTTCTGCTTCTGCTTCTGCTGCTGCTGCTGCTGCTTTCCCTTGTTCTGCTCCTGCATCTGAGGATTCCGGGGCTTCTGCGTCTCTTTGGGCTTGGTCGCTGGCTTCTTCTTGGCCGGTGCGGCGGGCGCACTGGCCGCGAATTCCGCTGCCACCTTCGCCCAGGATCTCTTCGGGCACCCCTTGTAGGCGTGGTCCGCCTCCCCACACAGATTACAGGTCTTCCGTGTGGGGCAATCCTTCGTCTCGTGTCCCACCACACGGCAGTTCCTGCAAGCGTTCTCCTTACAGGCTCTTCCTTCGTGCCCTTCCTTACCACACTTGCGGCAGCAGCGTGGCATATCCGGGTAAAAGATGAGCCCGTAGGAGTTCCCCAGCGAGAACACCGGCGGCAGGTGCACGAGGCCGTTAGGATTGTGGGGGTCCCTGTGGAGGCGGACTACGGCTGACCACTTACTGTTCCAAAACCCGAGACTGTTCAGGATCTTGGACGGCTCCTTGATCACTGTATAGTACCTGCTCAGGAACGTGGCTACGTCGCTGCCTGGGGTGTGCGGATTCCTCATCGCCACCGTGATCCGCCTCTCATTCTGTTGCACTGGGCAGCTGCCCACGAACATCCTGAAAGGGGATCCCGGCAGCGCTGACTTCACCGCATCCCAATACCTCCTGCATATGTCCACGGAGGCAAAGGTCACGAAGAATATCCGGGTGAGAAAAGCGTGGACTGCCAGGGTCTCAGATTTGGAAAAGCCCTGCTCCAGGACCATCTTTTGACAGAAAACCTTTTCCGTCATGTTTGGACGCTTTCCGTCCACTTCTTTCAGCCTCAGAGTCACCGTTTGCCTCATCCAGGGCTCCAAGGTTGGAGGACCCTGAGTGGGCAGCTGGTTTCCTTCTGGCTGGCAGAAGTGGACGGAGAGACGTCCGAGATGGCCGCTGGAGCCTGGCTCACCTTGGCTGCGCCCCCAGCTGGTTTCCCCGCCTTCTTTGGGATGGCTCCTCCTGTGGCCATTGCCTCCTGACACCGGGCTGTCCCACGAAGTCTCCGGGCAAAGAACTGTCCCTCGGTGCTCCTGAAGTCTTCTCCTGGAGTTTCAGCTAGGCTCCGCCCCCTAATCTGAATATCTCCCGAAGCACCTCCTCCTGAAGGCCAAGTCGTTCTCTCTCCCTGAGCTTCTTGGGATGTGCTCACGGTGGGTTCTCAGCTGCTTCTCCCTTGCTGGCGTCGGTCTTCGATGGCGAAGGTCTCGAAGGCGCTAGAGGGCTCGCCCTCTCAGTCTAATGGCAGATCAAATGCAGCACTGCTCTCCCGTCCAATAGCTGACACTCGGTTTATCACGGAAATTTCGGATATGGGCGTCCGAGCGGATCCGCTTTCTGGCATTCCAGAAGTTTTACCGGATATTGCTATCCGAACGGTTCCTATTCCAGTTCCCCTCGCACCAGATATTAAACTGATAAGAACAGATTTTTTAAATTGTTGACCGCCACAAGGCGGCGAGTTTATTACAAAAAAACAAGCATTTACAATCAAAACATTACAATCAATAATACAACGAATCAATTTTAACAAAAACTTAAGTCCTTAGACAAAGCTGATATACCACATAATAATTCTCCACACAGTTTACCTAACTCCATTGACCCAAGCAAGATATTTTATACTGCCTGGGACCATACCAGGATATCTTGGAGACGATACCCGTTTTATCTCATACAACATAAACTCAGGTACTTTATAAGTCTCTACAAACCTATCAAAATCCTTTTGAATACTAGAAATTATTCTCCTATCTATAGGTAAAGAACAACAAAACTGCCTATAATTCCCATCACTCCTATATAATTTATCAGCTACTATCTCTAACTGTGATAAATTCCGATACACCACCTCTTCCTTTGTCTCCCGAAAAACCCCAACTATCTGACTCACTTCTGGCTGCCTGGTCTCAGAAGATTTTTTTGTCTTTTTCTTACCCTCTTTCCTCTCCTCTACCTTCCTCTCTCTTCTTCTAACTGCTTTAACTAAGAGGCTAGATTCTGCCTCCATTTCTGCCTCCTCCTCTTCTACCTCCTCCTCTATCTCTACTTCTACCTCCGCCTCTACTTCTACCTCCGCCTCTACTTCTACCTCCACCTCTAACTCCTGACTCCCTTGGCCCTCCACTGAAGTACTAGCTATCTCCATAGGGGGCCGCAATGCATTCTCACCTAATTGTACAGTCTCAAAAACTGGCCTTGCTCTGCCAGGACACCCCTTAAAAAGGTGACCGGACAGACCACAACCGTGACATAACTTAACATTAATACAATTCTCAACCAAATGCCCATGTTGCTTACACTTAGTACAAATCAGCACTTCACATTTTTCCACATTATGACCGTATTCCCTACACCTACTGCAGAACTCGGGGCGACCCCTGAAGTAAACATCCCCAGAGATTCGCCCCACTTTTATTCTAGCAGGAGGTAGCAGACCCATCAGACTTATACTTCACTTTACACATAAACTTACGTTTACAAGTCCAGAATTTACTTTCATTCAGAACTTTACCTTTGGGTATCACCTGTAAACAAAATTTAGACAAAACAAGTGCAACATCTACCTCCTCAACAAAAGGACTGTACATTTTTACAGTAAATAAAATTTCATTATCAGGAAAATGCATAACTGAAGAAATCCCCTCCAACTTAGGATCACCCCTCAAAGTCCTCCATTGCTCCATGAAAGACTTCAAAAAGTATTTACTACCAAAAGTCACATCATATTCTCCTTTTCTCGGATAGTCCATGACAGACAGAATCGTGGCATGACTCTGTTTAAAAAGTCCAATCAGGATCTCTTCGCAAATAAACTTAACACCCTTGACTGGGCGAAACGGCTCAGTCACAAGGAGCCTTACTGTGTTCTCCACTCTCTGGAATTCTGGTACTCCCTCCATCTTCAAAAAATGCCAAGGGAAAGATGAAATCCTAAGGACCAGGAACCAATCAGGAAGCCAGCAGTCGCCGTCAGACCAGGATCGCCAAAAGGGGACACCGCCTCAGGAAACCGCCAGCAAGACCAGGAACCCGGAACCTCTGGATCCACCACAGGGAAAAACGCCTCCAGCCGAAAAAAACGATCTCCTCACCAACGGACCTTCCGATTCGCCAGATGAAACACCGCAAAGCTGGAACAGCACGCCACAGCGCCTTGGATGACGCTTGGAGGATGCTTATCGGCCTACTAGATGAGGGAGTAAAGAGCAACCTCCACTCTCATCCATGGTGTAGCGAGCCCCATAAGTGATTGCTGCATTTCTAAGTGACTATGCCACTATGTATGTGGGTGACTGAGACTTTATGTACAACTAGATAATTGTTTAAAGTGAGCGACAAGTTTCACGTGTTGAGCTGCCATAGGTTTCCTCCTTCTTTAGCCATCTTCATCTTGCATCTGATATCTCGCTGCACTGTGGGTCTGCCCACGATGCACTTGTGGCTGATTTGCATATCCATAAAAAGATGATTATCTCTGCATTGCTTTATCGGTTTGTGGCCACAGTGGTATGTTTCTACTCCTATTACATGGCACTATTAGTGGCTTGGGAGGCATTTTGGACCCGACAGACTCCTTTAAACTTTTTCAAACCTTCAATTCTCAACGGATTGCTTAGAAAATATCCCATCAATCGGATCAGTTATGGCTCCATTTAACCTTCTTATCAGCTGGGAGTTATGAATAGGTATTGATCTCCTTGAAATTGGAAGTCTGAACCTGCTAGGTACAGTGAATAATGCATGAAGTCTACTATTTATTGTGTTTCCCATGCTAGTAATAAAGCCTGTATGGCTCTGCAAAGTCGGAAAGCATCATGGTCATGGCCGGGCTAGGAGAACTCAACAATGAGAAAAAAGTACGGCTTTAAGTCTACTTTGACTAAGCATAGTTTCATTCATATGAGATGAGTTTGCCGAAAATTCAGGGTAAGGACACATGTCCAGGTTTTTTTCAATCTTCTCCAGGTGTTGGCTTCAAAAGCTTCATCACACAAACCTGAACATGAGAACTCTTCGTCTCCCAAGAAAAAAATTGGTTGGAGAGATATATAAGCCGCTCTATCATTATGTGATGATCATGTGATGGGGTATTTCAACAATAGACTTTTATGGTGTAGACAGCTGGACGAACATTGCCATATTAATTTCAGAATTCATTCCAGGTTTGAAGGTCACCCAGGAAAATGGAAGATGCCAGAGAAAAGACGTTTACACTGGACGCCAAAAGGGAGCCAAGGATAAGTGAGGCAAGGTGAGTATGACTGTTTATTATTTTCCACGCCTCCCCTGGACCTCTGGTTATTATGCACTGGGATCTAAGGAGACCTCACAATAAAATGATTCATGGGGCACCTGCCATTTATGTTCCCACATGGGGTAGATGTGAATTCCATAATCTGAACCACCACCTTTTAACCCACATTGCGGAAACACAGCTTTTTTAGAATTATAAGTACTTTCTATATATTTCCCATTCCTTTTAAGCCAGAAACTGCAGCATAATCTGCAACAAAAGAGCTGTGTTTCCGCAATGTGGGGCCTCAGCCTTAATATCATTTTTGCTATTCATCTCACCCCATTCCAGCTGAGGCTCCTGCCAGTGGCTGCTTTTGGTTGCTAGGTAGTCAGATGTTTCTTTTTTTTCTTGCCCCTATTTCTCAAAGGCGCATCTTGGCTTCTCAGTCTGTGTGGTTTTTCTTTATAGAGGTGTGTGAGGACTATTTAGGGATGTGAACTGTGGTTTTTATTAGCATCGTTTTTGGGGTACATTTGACTTTGCAGGATAAATAACAAAATCATTTGACAATTCAGACTTTTATGGACATACCAATATATTTTTTTATGATAATTGAGAAAGGGGGGTTCTGAGTATATAAGGCTGCCCAGTATACACCAGTATACAGGTCACCTATAGCCTGACTGTGGCTAGATATGAAGAGTATATACCTGTAAGGCTATCCAGTACACACCAGTTTACAGGTCACATATAGCCTGATTCTGGCTGGATATGAAAAGTACACACGTGGACAAAATTGTTGGTACCCCTCATTTAATGAAAGAAAAACCCACAATGGTCACAGAAATAACTTGAATCTGACAAAAGTAATAATACATAAAAATTCTATGAAAATGACCAAATGAAAGTCAGACATTGCTTTTCAACCATGCTTCAACAGAATTTTTTCAAAAAGAAAACTCATGAAACAGGCCTGGATAGAAATGATGGTATCCCTGAAAATAATGTGACCAAAGGGACATGTTAAATCAAGGTGTGTCCACTAATTAGCATCACAGGTGTCTTGTAATCAGTCAGTGCGCCTGTATATAGGGCTACAGATACTTATTGTGCGGTTTGGTGACATGGTGAGTACCACACTCAACATGGAGCAGAGGAAGCAAAGGAAAGAGGTGTCTCAGGAGCTTAGAAAGAAAATTATAGATAAGCATGTTAAAGGTAAAGGTTATAAGACCATCTCCAAGCAGCTTGATGTTCCTGTGACTACAGTTGCACATATTATTCAGAAATTTAAGATCCATGGGACTGTAGCCAACCTCCCTGGACGTGGCCGCAGGAGGAAAATTGATGACAAATCAAAGAGAAGGATAAAACGAATGGTAACAAAAGAGCCCAGAAAAACTTCTAAAGAGATTAAAGGTGAACTTCAAGCTCAAGGATGGTGTCAGATCGCACCATCCGTCGTTGTTTGAGCCAAAGTGGACTTCATGGAAGACGACCAAGGAGGACACCATTGTTGAAAACAAATCATAAAAAAGCTAGGCTGGAATTTGCCAAACTACAGTCATGGCCAAAAGTTTTGAGAATGATACAAATATTAATTTTTACAAAGTCTACTGCTTCAGTTTTTCTAATGGCAATTTGCATATACTCCAGAATGTTATAAAGAGTGATCAGCTTAACAGCAATTACTTGCAAAGTCAATATTTGCCTAGAAAATGAACTTTATCCCCAAAAACACATTTCAACATCATTGCAGCCCTGCCTTAAAAGGACCACCTAACATCGTTTCAGTGATTGCTCCATTAACACAGGTGTGGGTGTTGATGAGGACAGGGCTGGAGATCAATCTGTCATGATTAAGTAAGAATGACACCACTGGACACTTTAAAAGGAGGCTGGTGCTTGCCATCATTGTTTCTCTTCTGTTAACCATGGTTATCTCTAAAGAAACACGTGCAGTCATCATTGCACTGCACAAAAATGGCCTAACTGGGAAGAGTATTGCAGCTAGAAAGATTGCACCTCAGTCAACAATCTATCGCATCATCAAGAACTTCAAGGAGAGAGGTTCCATTCTTGCCAAAAAGGCTCCAGGGCGCCCAAGAAAGACCAGCAAGCGGCAGGACCGTCTCTTAAAAGTGTTTCAGCTGCGGGATCGGGCTACCAGCAGTGCAGAGCTTGCTGAGGAATGGCAGCAGGCAGGTGTGAGTGCATCTGCACGCACTGTGAGGCGGAGACTCTTGGAGCAAGGCCTGGTCTCAAGGAGGGCAGCAAAGAAGCCACTTCTCTCCAGAAAAAACATCAGGGACAGACTGATATTCTGCAAAAGGTACAGGGAGTGGACTGCTGAGGACTGGGGTAAAGTCATTTTCTCTGATGAATCCCCTTTTCGATTGTTTGGAACATCTGGAAAACAGCTTATTCGGAGAAGAAGAGGTGAGCGCTACCACCAGTCTTGTCTCATGCCAACTGTAAAGCATCCTGAAACCATTCATGTGTGGGGTTGCTTCTCAGCCAAGAGAATCGGCTCTCTCACAGTCTTGCCTAAAAACACAGCCATGAATAAAGAATGGTACCAGAATGTCCTCCAAGAGCAACTTCTCCCAACCATCCAAGAGCAGTTTGGCGCTCAACAATGCCTTTTCCAGCATGATGGAGCACCTTGCCATAAAGCAAAGGTGATAACTAAATGGCTCAGGGAACAAAACATAGACATTTTGGGTCCATGGCCTGGAAACTCCCCAGATCTTAATCCCATTGAGAACTTGTGGTCAATCATCAAGAGACGGGTGGACAAACAAAAACCAACAAATTCAGACAAAATTAAAGCATTGATTCTGCAAGAATGGACTGCTATCAGTCAGGATTTGGTCCAGAAGTTGATTGAGAGCATGCCAGGGAGAATTGCAGAGGTCCTGAAGAAGAAGGGTCAACACTGCAAATATTGACTTGCTGCATTAACTCATTCTAACTGTCAATATAAGCTTCTGTTACTCATAATATGAATGCAATTCTATTTCTGTATGTGATAAAAACATCTGACAAACACACATAAAAACCAGAGGGCAGCAGATCATGTGAAAATAGAATATTTGTGTCATTCTCAAAACTTTTGGCCATGACTGTACATGTTGAAAAGCCACAAAGCTTCTGGGAGAATGTCCTATGGACAGATGAGACAAAAATCGAAATTTTTGGCAAGGCACATCAGCTCTTCTTTCACAGAATGAAAAATGAAGCATATCTTGAAAAGAACACTGTCCCTACTGTGAAACATGGAGGAGGCTCTGTTATGTTCTGGGGCTGCTTTGCTGCATCTGGCACAGGGTGTCTTGAATCTGTGCAGGGTACAATGAGATCTCAAGACTATCAAGGGATTCTAGAGAGAAATGTGCTGCCCAGTATCAGAAAGCTTGGTCTCAATCACAGGTCATGGGTCTTGCAACAGGATAATGACCCAAAACACACAGCTAAAAACACCCAAGAATGGCTAAGAGGAAAACATTGGACTATTCTGAAGTGGCCTTCTATGAGCCCTGACCTAAATCCTATTGAGCATCTTTGGAAGGAGCTGAGACATGCCGTCTGGAAAAGGCACCCTTCAAACCCGAGACAACTGGAGCAGTTTGCTCATGAGGAGTGGCCAAAATACCTGTTGAGAGGTGCAGAAGTCTCATCGACAGTTACAGGAATCGTTTGATTGCAGTGATTGCCTCAAAAGGTTGTGCAACAAAATATTAAGTTAAGGGAACCATCATTTCTGTCCAGGCCTGTTTCATGAGTTTTCTTTTTTTAAAAATTCTGTTGAAGCATGGTTGAAAAGCAATGTCTGACTTTCATTTGTTCATTTTCATAGAATTTTTATATAGTATTACTATTGTCATATTCAAGTTATTTCTGTGACCACTGTGGGTTTTTCTTTCATTAAACGAGGGGTACCAACAATTTTGTCCACGTGTGTATATAAGGCTGTCCAGTATACCCCAATATACAGGTCACCTATAGCCTGACTCTGGCCCGATATGAAGCTCTCAGCACAGAGGTTGCCTCTCTGGATTACGAGCGCACTGGAGCCCAGAGCTGCTTCATCCCGATTGAATCCTGATTATTTACACTGTGCAGAGAATTTACATATACTGAGAACATGGGGAAGGGCCACAGCGCTGCCTGTACCCTGCACCAGCGACCCCGGAGCCACTGATATACAGGGTGAATTTAGTTTTCGGGTGAAGCTTTTCTTTACAGTTCCAAGAAATCAGGAGCGGAGGCGGCGGCGGGATCAGTGTGAAGTAATGACTGAGCGGCAGCGGTGCCAGGAGCTGGGGGCACTGCATGGTATAAGTGTACCACAACAAAGAGTTAACTGGAAGTGGTGGGGGGCCCCCGGCTGCAATGGTCATGGACCCCTCACCATCCTCCATAGAGGGAGTACACGTCACATCTGAGCCTTCATATCTGGCGTCTTTTCTTGCAGGTTCGGCACAGGTGGCGGCTCTGGCACTGACCCCTTGTGACCAATGTGCTGCCCCCTCCCATATAACTACTGTTGGCCAATGTATATTGTATGACTGGATAAGGTGGCTGTGTACGTGGTGTCAGAGGGGCATTGTACCATTCAGGACCGTCCACCTGGCATTTCTACTCATAAAACCATCCACAGCAGTATAGCGGCACTGACAAGGCACTTCTGTGGTTCACGGCCCTATACCAAACCACAGAGGCACCACAATATTGGTTCAGCACTTTTTGTGAATGTGGGCATAGACCAGGAGGGGCAGGGACTAGGACAGGGCTGGTGCAGGGACCAGAACGGGCTGGGGCAGAGTCCAGGAGGGGCTGGGGCAGGGACCAGGAGGGGCTGGGGAAGAGACAAGGAGAGTTCATGGCAGGAATCAAGAGGGGCAGGGACCAGGACAGGCCTGGGCAGAAACCAGGAGGGGCTGGGGCAGGGAACAGGAAGGGCTGGGACAGGGAGCGGGCCAGGGCAGAGACTAGGAGTGGCTGGGGCAGCTACCAGGAGAGGCTTGGACTGGGCCAGAGCAGAGACCAGGAGAGGCTGGGGCAGGGATACCTTGGCTCAACAAATTAGCTACAACTCATGTTAGAAAAGTGGTGCAAGTTATACCAGTAATGTACGCCAGATCCTGACAGGTATAGATTTAATTTCTGGCACACAGGAGGGGCCGCATCCACCTAATAATACAGGAACATCTCACACCAGCAGGGAATGGGTTAAGACTGCTGGTTGAAACCAAAGTCAGAAGAAGAGCCCTCCTTTATATCTTGAACACGTCATTGCTTTCTCTTCCCCTTCCTCCGTCTCTCCTCTTCCTCTGGCTATTCCTTTCTCTCTTCCTCCTCTGTCTCTTCCCTCTCTCCCTCTTCTCTCTCTTCCTCTGCCCCCTGTCCTCTCTATTCCTCTGTCTCTTCTCTTCTGTTGCATATGATACAGGACTCCAGCACAGTTACTACTAGGTGTAGTTCTCGGGGGCCATGTGACTGCGGCAGGGTTGGACTGGGGTGCTTAGGGCCCACCAGTGGGATTGATTCTAGGGGCCCACCCTACTGCTACATGAAAATATCACCCATCCAGTTTTCGGCATCATGCACGTTTAACATGCATTTTCGCACACAATACAGTGTGCAAAACAGAACTGTATTGTCCTTTGTACTACATCAAAGTGAGTTTTCTCTTAAGCAATGCAAATATCACTTTATCACTCCTAAGCTAAATTATATCATAGTACCTTGGAAAGCTGGGTAGTACAAGACTGTCTAACCTAGGACTAGAGTGAGAAAACAGCAGTTTCTACCACTGTAGTTATTTTGCTGCAACCCTTTTGTTATAGCTGATATTTTTGAAGTATGCCAGCTATGGTCTCCTCCATTTTTGGAGTTTAAGAGCTTTTTTGGCTTGACGAGAAGTTCCTTAGGGTATAGGTCCCCTGATGAGGAGTTTTTCCTACCGTGAAACGTACGTAGGGACATTTAGGGACAAGTTTTTTTAGGGACAGCTATTTGTGGTACTGCCCTTGTTAGGGCAGATCATGGGGGCCAGAGGACAGAATGAAGGGCGAGGTAGGGTATAACTGGACATACCGCTCTTAAGGAATGACCTCCTGGACACACTACCTTGAACTAACAGAGCAGTGAGATCAAACCGATTATATTTTTCCTATCTGCTAGTTGTGTTGTCTTGATTTATGTGCATGACCAAGGGGACATGCAATGTGGTTTGTTTTTGACAAATATTCAAATGGTCCAACCGTCTGTGCAGTAGTCTCAGGTCTGCACAAGGGCATATGTTCTGGTGGATTCCAGTTTTCACGTTAAGCCTAGATAGAAGAATGCTTAATGCTATCATTTCATTCACTGCAGAGAGGAAACAGACTTGGGTGCTATATTATCTTATTTTATATCTGTAGCACACAGTCTAGTTGGGGCTTTAACCCCTTAAGGACCCAGCCCAAAAGTGCGTTAAGGACCAGGCCTCGTTTTTCAAAACTGACATGTGTCACTTTATATGGCAATAACTTTGAGACGTCTTAACTTACACAAGTGATTTTGAGACTGTTTTTTCGTGACACATTGTACTTCATGTTAGTGGTAAACACTAATGAATATTTTTGTATTTATTTATAGAAAAATAGGAAATTTGATGGAAATTTTGAAAAAAATCGCAATTTTCAAAATGTGAAATGCTCTGCTTTTCAGATAGATAGTCATACCACCCAAATACATTAATACATATTATCTACCATATCTCTGCTTTATATCGGCATCATCTTTTAATCGTCCTGTAATTTATTTTGGATGTTAGAAGGCTTACAAGTGTAACAGCGATTTTGCAGATTTACAAGAAAATTTCCCAAACTAATTTTTTAGGGACCACTTCAGTTCTGAAGAGGATTATAAAGGCCTATATATTAGAAACCCCCATAAATCACCCCATTTTCAAAACTGCACCCCTCAAATAATTCAAAATAACATTTGGGAAGTTTGTTAACCCTTTAAGAATTTCACTGGAATTAAAACAATATGGAGGTGAAATTTAGACATTTAATTTTTTCCCACTAATTCCTTAATTTAGCCCTAAAATTAACACATTCACAAAGGGTTAAAGGAAAAAATGCATCTCACAGTTTGTTATGCAATTTCTCCCGAGCACGGAAATACCCCACAAGTCGGTGTAAACTGATGTTTGGGCGAATGGCAGCGCACGGAAGGGAAGGAGCGACACTGGGCGTCTGAAAAGCAGATTTTGCTGGAATAGTTTTCAGGTGCCATGTCTCATTTGCAAAGCCCCTAGAGTACTAATACAAAGGAAAACCCCAAAAAGTGACCCCATTTTGCAAACTACACCCCTCACAGAATTCATATAGGGGTATAGTGAGCATTTTGACCTTACATTCGTTTCACAGATTTTGCTAACACTGGGATGTATAAATGAAACATTACTAAAATGTCACTTTATCCCCAAAGTTTTCATTTTCACAATGGGTTAAAGGAGAAAAAGCACCCCACAGTTTGCAAAATAATTGCTCCTAAACACAGCAATACCCCATATGTGGTCGTAATCTGCTGTATGGGTACATGGCAGGGCTCAGAATGGAAAGAGCGCTATTTAGCTTTTGGAGAGCAGATTTTGCTGGAATAGTTTTCAGGTACCATGTCGCATTTGCAGAGCCCCCAAAGTACCAATACAGTGGAAACCCCCTAAAAGTGACCCCATTTTGGAAACTACACCCCTCACAGAACATATCAAGGGACATAATGAGCATTTTGACCCTACAGCTGTTTCACAGATTTTATTAACATTGGGACATTAAAATGAAAAATTACTTTTTTTTCCAATAAACCGTCAATTTAGCCCCAAATTTTTCATTTTCACAAGAGGACAAAGGAGAAAAAGCACCCCAAAGTTCGTTACACAATTTCTCCTGAACACAGAAATGCCCCATATGTGGTTGTAATCTGCTGCATGGGTAAATGGCAGGGCTAAAAATGGAAAGAGCGCTATTTAGCTTTTGGAGGGCAGATTTTGCTGGAATAGTTTTTGGATGCCATGTCGCATTTGCAGAACCCCTAAAGTACCAATATAATGGCAACCTCTCAAAAGTGACCCCATTTTAGAAACTACACCCCTCAAGGAATGTATCAAGGGGTATTATCATTTAGAGCCTAAAAATGCTTCCCAAAAATTAATGTACAAAGTGAAAATTAAAGTTTTTAAAGAAATATCCAATTTCAGTGCCTAATACGTTGCGGCCACTTTGTGGCATCAGAGACATGAACTCCTAAAACTATTAAGTGGGCTATCCCAGGGACAAAAAAATTATATATGTGGGTATAAACTGCTGCTTGGGCACGCAGCAGGGCTCAGAAGGGAAGGAGCACTGTGGTTTTTTTTAGCTTTTGGAGTACAGATTTAGAGGGACTTTCTGGTCGCCATGATATTTTTGCAGAGCCATGGAGGTGCCAGTAAATTGGAATTCCCCAAGAAGTGACCCCCATTTTGTAGGGGCAATTTTAGGGTCTCTGCAAATGTGACATGGCGTCCAAAAAAACAACAATCTAAATATGCGCTCCAAAAGCACATAGTGCTCCTTCACATTTGCGCCCTGCTGTGTGCCCAAATGACAGTTTATGCCCACATGTATGACACTGGTGTACCCAGGATAACGTACTTAACAATGCCATATGTGGGTATAAACTGCTGTTTGGGCACAGCCAGGCACAGAAGGGAAAGAGCGCTATTTTGGTTTTTAGAGCACAGTTTGCTTTTTGGACACCATGCCACTTTTGCAGAGACCATGAATTGTCAGTAAAGTGGAATCCGCAGACATGTCACCGCATTTTGGAAACTACACCCTTCAAGGGATTTATCAAGTGGGGTAGCGAGCATTATTAACCCTTAAGTGTTGCATTCTTTTAATTTCCAAAAATGAATGCGCAGATGATAATGAAAAGTTAAAAATGAAATTTTTCTATAGATACGCCATTTCAGTGCCCGATATGTTGTGCTCAGCTTATGTCTGCACAGACACACACTCCAAAAACTGGTGAGCGGGGATCCCGGGCACAACATCTTTTGGAGCGTTCATCTCTGATACAAGCCGGGCACAACATGTTACGCACAGAAATGTCGTATTCCTGGAATAATTGTCATTTTCACCTTTCATCATCAGCTGCGTATTCATTTACGGATAATAAATTATAGCAACACTTGGGGGTTAAAAATGCTCACTGTACCCCAGGATAAATTCCTTCAGGGGTGCAGTTTCCAAAATGGGGTGACATGTCAGGGGATTCCACTGTACTGGCATTTCAGCTCTGCAAAAGTGCAATGGCGTCCAAAAACCAAATAGCGCTCCTTCCCTTCTGTGCCCGGCTGTGCCCAAACAGGAGTTTATACCCATATATGACATTAAGTACCTTATCCTGAGTACACCAGTGTCATACATGTGGGTATAAACTGCAGTTTGGGCACACAGTAGGGCGCAGAAGGGAAGGAGTACTATGTGGCTTTTGGAGCGCAGATTCAGATGTTTGGGATCTGGATGCCATGTCATGTTTGCAGAGCCTCTAAAGTACCAGTAAAGTGGAATCCCCTAGGGAATGACCCCATTTTGAAAACTGCACCCCTCAAAGAATTTATCAAGGGGTGTAGCGAGCATTAGTATCCCAGACGTGACTGCACAGCGGATGGGGAAAAGTGAATATGTAATCTGTGCGTAGTACATTGGGTACACTAAATTCCCTACTATTTCCCCAGTAGTTCCTATTATTGGGGGGTCACTCTGGGGGTCACTTCTGGTTTATTATCCCTCGTAAGCTCTAAATCTGGGGTGTACCCTGATATCCGCTCGCACAGCTTATACATTCCCTTCCTGCCGCAGCCAGTTATGCTCTAATGATTTGGCGATTTTTGGGGTTTTTGTCTTCACATTGTACGAGTTATATTTTCTTTATTTCTCTGGTGATGTAGCCATATGAGGGCTTGTTGTTTTCAGGGTGAGATGTATTTTTTAATGACATCATTTTTAGGTGCTTACAACTTATTAAATAAATTTTATTAACTCTTTCTTGGTGGATTAAAAAACAACCCCATCAATTCTGGCACTGCGTTTTATCTTTTAAATTTTTCACCATGCAGCGTAGAGCATAAGTAACATGTTATCTTTATTCTGCAGGTCGGTATGATTATGGCGATACATCATTTATACTGTTTTTTTATGCAATACCAATTTTGCAGAACAAAAACCCATTTGGGGACATAAATTAATTTTTTTTGCATCGCCATCTTCTAAGATGCGTAGCATTTTTAGTTTTCAGTTTAGAGAGTTGGTTTAGGGCTTATTTTTTGCGGTACAACCTGTGATTTTTATTGGTACTGTTTTGGGGTACATATGACTTTTTGATCACTTTTTATGGCATATTTTGTAAGGTGAGATGGCGAAAAATCGTTACTTTTGGCGGGTTTTTTCCGGGTTTTTTTCCCCGACTTTCACCGTGTACATTTAATATGGTTTCAGTTTTATTGTACAGGTTGTTACGGACGCAACGATACCAAATATGTATTGTTTTTATTAATTTTTAGGTTTATTTTTTAGATAATTCATTTTATATAGGAAAAGGGAATTTTTGGGGCTTTATTCTTTTATTAATTTTTTTCACATACTTTATTATTTTTTTTTTCACTTTTTTTTTACTTTTTCTTGTGTCCCATTAGGACACCTGAGCCAGCAATGCTTTGATTGCTGGCTCAGCACTATAGACTGCAAGACACGAGCATACACGTATCTTGCAGCCTATACAGGAAGTCAGCGCTATGGAAACACAGCGCTGACTTCCTGATGTCTCGGCAGGATCAACCAGGTACTGGGGGCTCCAGGCAGCCTGGGGTCACTTGGCAGACCCCGGGCTGCAGATTAGAGATATCGGCCCCCCCCGATCTCGCCGCGGGGGGTGCCGGGGGGGTCGGCAAGACGGCGGAACCCCTTGGATGCCGCGGTCATGTTTGACCGCGGCATCCAAGGGGTTAAAACCGCCGATCGGAAGTTATGGCCGACCGGGGGTTATGGAGCAGGGTGTTAGCTGTCAGATACAGCTAACACCCGGTTCTGATACCGCCCGCTCAGATAGTGAGCGGGCGGCCGGCCTCGGGCGTAGTATTACGTCCTGGTGCGCGAAGGACCTATGAAATCATCAATTAAAAATCAGAAAGGCATCAGCACCCGTTCACGTGACATGCGTGCTGCAACCTCTTTAGTACTTACCAAGCACAGCTCCATAGTGACTGTGCTTGGTATAACAACTCAGCCCCTTCACTTGAATGGGACTGAGCTGTGATCAGGCCATGTGATCAATGAACATAATGTCACATGTCCTGTGAAGCAGAAGCAGCACTCAGAGAGGGCCATTGCCTCTTCAACCAGCTAAACCACAGGGGGACAAGGTGTCGGACCCCCAACAAATCTTCAATTGATGAATTTTTCTAAGGATAGGTCAGCAATAAAAAAAAGGAAATTCCTGGAAAACCCCTTTAAGGACAGAGAAGTGCCCTGACTATGGCTCTTGAAATGTGGTGACACAGGACCCCACTGACCTACACTTCCTGCACCCAAATTCCTTACATGCTCCAGAATTATTAGGCCACAGTCTCCTAACTCTGGCGCATCTCGCACAAGCCCACAAATGTTATGCCTCGAAGAATCTTAATCCTTTATCCATAAATAAAGGATAAATAGCTGATTGGTGGGAATCTGACCACTGAGAACCCCCTGGTCCTGAGAATGGGGTTGTTATTCTTCCCACAGTAAATTTAGTGTGACTGAATCCAGGCTGAATGTAGCCGTACCCTGCAGGATAGGAAGTATCCGTGCCCCCGATCACTTTAATGGGAGTGCCTCAGATAGCCGAAGTCCTGTACTTCACTATCTCAGGCACCTCCACTGAAGTCAATGGGAGCACGGTCGCCTTCCGTCCAGCTGGTCACAGCTACATTCAGCCTGGTTTCATTTAGAAGAAAAACACCCCGATTCTGAGGACTCTTACCTATGGATAAAAGATAACTATTATTCGTGCATAACCCATTTGAAAAGGTTATCCACCTTCTAATATTCTAGGTTACATTCACACGACAGTGCCAAGCACAGTGTACACCCAAGAAAAATCTGTTTTCAAGGATCCCTCATTGACATGAATCTATTGAGGGATCCATAAAATCACCAAAAATAGCCGGTTCTATTTCTTTCTTGGATCATTTACACAAACCGTTAAAACAATGGTCATGCAAATAGATCTATTAAAATCTATCAGGCAGTGTGCCGTTAATGCAACAGCCAGCACACGGCCTTGGAATCCTGTCATGTGAATGAGCCCTTAGATCTGTGGACATCTGACAACCTGGACCCCTGCAGATCAGCTGCACCAGGACAGCGCAACTCCCAATAATGATTACATACCAGGAGCTACGCTGCTCACTCACTGTAGCTGTAGTGTAGCTGTGGCTTCTGGTACTGCAGTGCTGCCTCATAGACTTCAATGGGACAGCGCTGCAGTACCTAAAGCCACCACTACACTTTATACAGCTAGTGAGCAGCGTGGCTCCTGGTATGGTAACATTACTGAGAGCCATGCTATTCCACTGCAGCTGATCTTCGTGGGGGGGGAGTCTTGTGTGTTGGACCCCTGCAGATTTAATATTGGAAGTATATGAATATTAGAAGTATATCAATTGTCCAAGCTAAATTTTTTTTTTTAAATTAGGCCGGGGAAGGTATAAATATTTTATAAAAAAAACCATACTCTTCTGTCCCCGATGCTACTGTGTCCTCCCGGTCCTGCAGCTCCATTGTTTTCTTTCAGTGCAAGTCCACGCTACATGTGACCACTGAGGCCAATCAGGACGGTATGGGTGCACACGCAGTTATTGTTACTGTGCTAGGAGATGTATGGGTACACACGCAGTTATTGTTACTGTGCTAGGAGACGGTATAGGTATACACGTAGTTATTGTTACTGCGCTAGGAGACGGTATGGGTACACACGCAGTTATTGTTACTGCGCTAGGAGACAGTATGAGTACACACTGTTATTATTACTGTCCTAGGAGACAGTATGGGTACACATAGTTATTGTTACTGCGCTAGGAGACGGTATGGGTACACACACAGTTATTGTTACTGCGCTAGGAGATGGTATAGGTACACACACAGTTATTGTTACTGCGCTAGGAGACGGTATGGTTACACACACAGTTATTGTTACTGCGCTAGGAGACGGTATGGGTACACACACAGTTATTGTTACTGCGCTAGGAGACGGTATGGGTACACACAGTTATTGTTACTGCGCTAGAAGATGGTATGGGTACACACAATTATTGTTACTGCGCTAGGAGACAGTATGGTTACACACACAGTTATTGTTACTGTGCTAGGAGACGGTATGGGTACACACACAGTTATTGTTACTGCGCTAGGAGACAGTATGGGTACACACACAGTTATTGTTACTGCGTTAGGAGACAGTATGGGCATACCTCTGAACTTTCAAAGAACAGAAAGAGGGACAAAATGTGCGGCCCGCCATGCGCGCAGCGGAAATTTAGCTCTACCCATTTCTATGTTGACTCCGCCCATTCTCATCCATTTTTCTTTTTGCCCCCACACAGTATAATTCTCCTACAGTCACCCTAACATTATATGCCCCCACATTATAATATTCCCCTCCAATTGCCCCACACTATTAAGTCCCTCTCCTGATGCCCCAGTTTAAACTGGCGGAAACTAGAGGGAGGCATGAAACTGGGGCAGCTGGAGGGTGACATAAAACCGTGGGGGTAGTTGGAGGGGGACAATAAATTAATGGCAGCTGGAGTGGGACATTAAACTGGGGCAGCTGGAGGGGGACATTAAACCATAGGGGTAGCTGGAGAGTGACATTAAACTGGGAGCAACTAGAGGCAGACATGTCCCCCTCCAGCTACTCCCATGGTTTAATGTCCTTCTCCAGTTGCTTCCAGCTTAATGTCTCCGTCCACTGACCCCCATTGTTTAATGTTCCCTTCCAGCTGTCCCCGTTCTAATGTCCCTCTTAATCTCTCCAATTAAATGTCACCCCCTCCATCTGCCACCAGTTTAATGCCCCCCTTCATCTGCCACCAGTTTAATGTCCCCACTCCATCTGCCCCAGTTTAATGCCCCCTCAATCTGCCCCCAGTTTAATGTCCCCCCTTCATCTGCCCCCTGTTTAATGCCCCCCTCCATCTGCCCCCAGTTTAATGTCCCCCTTCATCTGCCCCCAGTTTCATATCCCCCTTCATCTGCCCCCAGTTTAATGTCCTCCCTTCATCTGCCCCCAGTTTAATGTCCCCCATTATCTGCCCCAGTTTAATGCACCACCTTCATCTACCACCAGTTTAATGTCACCAGTTTCATGTTCCCCCTCAATTTGCCCCCAAAGTTTAATATAAAAAACACTTATACTCACCTCTCCTCGCTCCCCTGCTGCTCTGTCTGCAGTCTAAGTCACAGAGTGTTCTGCAGGCGCGATGTGAGTGACGTCATCTGCCTCCAGATGACAGCTCCCAGGGCCGGAGCACTCAGGGAGCACAGTGGTGAGGCGGGAGCTGTCTGCGGACAGCAGGACAGGACCCACAATCCGGGACTGTCCCGCAGAATCCAGGACAGTTGGGAGGTATGAGTATAGGTACACATGCAGTTAATCTTACTGCGCTAGGAGACGGTATGGGTAAACATGCAGTTTACTGTCACTGCCCTGAAAAGGACGATTATTATTTCTAGGCTAACTGTCCTTCACAGTATCAGGCTCCTCTCCCTACCTAGCTGAACTGCCCTGAAAAGGACAATTATAAAATTTAGCTAAGGTCCTGACTGTCCCTATCTCCAGCTGCAGCCTCTCCCTACCTAGTCTAGCTGGAATGGCGCCGGGATCTTTGACCCAGGGCCGGTGTTAGGGGGGGGGGGGGGCAAACTGGGCAATTGCCCAGGGCCCCGTCCCCAAAGGGGCCCCCGGGATCCGGAACCTGATGACTCCGGATCCCGAAGTCAGGCCCGGACAAATCAATAACAGAAAGGGACGGCAGGGCCCCTTTCCGAGGTGATTAAAAATAACAAACATTTTTACTCACCTGTCTTTGCGTCCGACGTCATCTTCTGGCGTTGCGGACATCACTGCTGAGGCCAGGCCTCAGCCGTAGCGATCACGTGGGGCGTGCTGACAGTGTGCCTCACGTAATCGCTGAGGCCCAATCACAGGCCTCAGCGGTGACATCCACAACACGTGACGTCAGCCGCAGAGAAGAGGAAGCGGTCGCCGGCGGGGATAGCGGAGCAGTGCGAGGAGGCCCAGCAAATGGTAAGGCAAGGTGAGTATAACTGTTTGTTATTTTCCCTTACCGACCTTCGATTATTATACTCTGGGGTCTGAAGAGACCCCAGAGTATAATATAATAATAGCACTGACGGAGTCTGTAGGGCCACTGTGGAGCATTATACTGGGGGCCCCCTCTGGATAGCATATATATTGTTTTGGGCCACTGTGGAGCATTATACCGGGGAGGGGACCCTCTGGAGACCATGTTATATTCTGTGGAGCATTATAATGTGGGGGGGGGGGGCTCTGGAGAGCATGTTATAGTCTGTGGGGTTACTTTTGAGCATTATGCTCTCCAGAGGGCCCCCCCAGTATAATGCTCCAAAGTGGCCCCACACAGTGTAATATGCTCTCCAGAGGGGCCCCCCAGTATAATGCTCCACAGTGGCCCCACACAGTATAATATGCTCTCCAGAGGGGCCCCCCAGTATAATGCTCCAAAGTGGCCCCACAGAATATAACATGCTCTCCAGAGGGCCCCCTCCACAGTATAATGCTCCACAGTGGCCCCACACAGTATAATATGCTCTCCAGAGGGGCCCCCCCAGTATAATACTCCATAGAGGCCCCACAGAATATAACATGTTCTCCAGAGGGCCCCCTCCACAGTATAATGCTCCACAGTGGCCCCACACAGTATAATATGCTCTCCAGAGGGGCCCCCCAGTATATTATACTGTGCGGGGCCACTGTGGAGCATTATACTTGGGGGGGGGATCTGGAGAGCATATTATACTGTTTTGGGCCGCTGTGGAGTATTATACTGGGGAAACCTCTCTGGGCAGTATATTCTACTGTGTGGAGGCCATTTCTTGAGCATGTTATACTGAGTGGGGTCACTGTGGAGCATTATTCTGGGGGGGCCATCAGCAGAGCATATTATATTGCGTGGCGCCACTGTGGGGCATTATTCGGGGGGACTAATGAGCATTATACTAGGGGGCCCTCTGGGGAGCATATTATACTGCATGGGGCCTACTGTGGAACATTATACTGGGGGGATGCTCTGGGGAGCATAATATATTGTGTGGGGCCACTGTGGAGCAAAATACTGGAGGGGGCACTGTGGAGCATTATACTAGCGGGGGCCCTCTGGGGAGCATATTATACTATGGGCCACTGTGGAGCTTTATACTGGGGGAATGGACAGTGTGGGGAGCCTGTTATACTGTGTGGGGCCACTGTGGAGTGTATTATATTGTGTGGGGCTTTTCGGGAGCATATGATACTCTGTGGGGCCATTGTAGAGCATTATACTGGGGGGGACTGTGGGGAATATATTATACTGTGGGGGACCACTGTGGAGCATTATACTGGGGGAACCCCTCTGGGGAGTATATTATACTGTGTGGAGGTCATTATGGAGCATGTTATACTGTGTTAGGCCACTGGAGCATTATACTGGGGGGGCATTGTGGGGTGCATATTATACTGTATGGAGCATATTATATTGTGTGGGGCTGCTGGGGAGCATATTGCACTGTCTGGGACTACTAAGGGGTAGTATACTGTGTGGGCCACTGTGGAGTATTATACTGTGTGGAGCCTTACATACCATGTGGGGCCACTATGGGGGGCTCAGGGGAGCATTTTATATTGTGTGGGGTCACTGTGGAGCATTATATACCATGTGGGGAAACTGGAGGGCTCAGGAGAGCATTTTATACTGTGGAGCATTATACTGTGGGGGGGGGGCTCACAATTCCTGCTGGCAGCCCTGTGTGCTATGTCTGCATCACAGCTCCCTCACTATAATCTTGCACATACAGTGGGGAAAAAAAGTATTTAGTCAGCCACCAATTGTGCAAGTTCTCCCACTTAAAAAGATGAGAGAGGTCTGTAATTGTCATCATAGGTAGACCTCAACTATGAGAGACAAAATGAGAAAACATTTCTAGAAAATCACATTGTCTGATTTTTTAAGAATGTATTTGCAAATTATGGTGGAAAATAAGTATTTGGTCACCTACAAACAAGCAAGATTTCTGGCTCTCACATACTTGTAACTTCTTCTTTAAGAGGCTCCTCTGTCCTCCACTCATTACCTGTAGTAATGGCTCCTGTTTGACATTGTTATCAGTATAAAAGACACCTGTCCACAACCTCAAACAGTCACACTCCAAACTCCACAATGGTGAAGACCAAACAGCTGTGGAAGGACACCAGAAACAAAATTGTAGACCTGCACCAGGCTGGGAAGACTGAATCTGCAATAGGCAAGCAGCTTGGTGTGAAGAAATCAACTGTGGAAGCAATAATTAGAAAATGGAAGACATACAAGACCACTGATAATCTCCCTCGATCAGGGGCTCCACGAAAGATCTCACCCCGTGGGGTCAAAATGATCACAAGAACGGTGAGCAAAAATCCCAGAACCACACGGGGAGCTAGTGAATGACCTGCAGAAAGCTTGGACTAACATAACAAAGGCTACCGTCAGTAACACACTACGCCGCCAGGGACTCAGATCCTGCAGTGCCAGACGTGTCCCCTTGCTTAAGCCGGTACATATCCGGGCCCCTCTGAAGTTTGCTAGAGAGCATTTGGATGTTCCAGAAGAGTATTGAGAGAATGTCATATGGTCAGATGAAACCAAAGTAGAACTGTTTGGTAGTAACACAACTCGTCGTGTTTGGAGGAGAGTGAATGCTGAGTTGCATCCAAAGAACACCACACCTACTGTGAAGCATGGGGGTGGCAACATCATGCTTTGGTGCTGTTTCTCTGCAAAGGGACCAGGACGACTGATCCGTGTACATGAAAGAATGAATGGGGCCATGTATCGTGAGATTTTGAGTGCAAACCTCCTTCCATCAGCAAGGGCATTGAAGATGAAAAGTGGCTGGGTCTTTCAGCATGACAGTGATCCCAAGCACACCGCCAGGGCAACAAAGGAGTGGCTTCGTAAGAAGCATTTCAAGGTCCTGGAGTGGCCTAGCCAGTCTCAAGATCTCAACCCCATAGAAAACCTTTGGAGGGAGTTGAAAGTCTGTGTTGCCCAGCGGCAGCCCCAAAACATCACTGCTCTAGAGGAGATCTGCATGGAGGAATGGGCCAACATACCAGCAACAGTGTGTGCCAACCTTGTGAAGACTTACAGAGAACGTTTGACCTCTGTCATTGCCAACAAAGGATATATAACAAAAGATTTAGATGAACTTTTGTTATTGACCAAATACTTATTTTCCACGATAATTTGCAAATAAATTTTTAAAAAATCAGACAATGTGATTTTCTGGATTTGTTTTCGCATTTTGTCTCTCATAGTTGAGGTCTACCTATGATGTCAATTACAGGCCTCTCTCATCTTTTTAAGTGGGAGAACGTGCACAATTGGTGGCTGACTAAATACTTTTTTTCCCCACTGTATGTGTAATGCTCCATAGCCATGTCATTCCCCATACAGTACTGTCCATGAACCAGCCATGGAGTTATTGGGGCCTGCACAGTACTATAGGGGCTGACTATACTGGGAACATACTCAGTAACACCAGATAGTCAGCACATATGTAAGACTTCAGTGAAGGAGCCGTGGTGTAGGCTATTAGCAGGAAGCTGTTGGGTGGGGCCACAGAACAAGTTCCTCTGGTGGGCCTAAGGCCCCTCAGTCCGACACTGTATAACAGAGAACTATTATATATAAGGGGGATCTTATTTATAAGGGAGGAACTATTATATATAAGGATGGGTTACTATATATAATTGGGAAACTTAAGTATGAGGGGGCTATTATAAGGGGGAACTATTATTTATAAGATGGGCTATTATTTATAAGGGGGGAACTATTATATATAAGTCATCCATTATAAGGGGGGAGCTATTATTTATAAGGGGGGTATAATTATTAATTGGGCTTATTTATAAAGGGGGCTATTAGTGATAATGCGGACTATTATTTATAAGGGTAACTATTATTTATGAGAGGGCTATTATTTGTAAGGGAGCAGTATTATTTTTACTGGGTGTCTGTTACTGATAAGGGGGAATATTACTGATACAGGGCACTAGTTATCATTTATAAGGGAGCTATTACTGATAAAGGTGTAATATTATTTATAAGCAGGGACTATTATTTATAAGGAGGCGCTATAATTACTGATGACTGGGTGCAAAAATCTATTAGGTGGTACAAAGGTGCTCATTTGAATTGTGTGTGGTAAAATGGGGCTTGTTATTACTTCTTTGTTGGCAGGGGTTGTCACTGGAAGACGATGGTGTTGTTTGCATATCAGCATTTGGAGCCCCGCTTTCAATTTTGCCCAGGGCCCCACTTTGTCTAAAACCGGCCCTGTTTTGACCCTGTCTCTTATACAGACAGGCCGCCTTATGGACTCCTGGCCAATCACAGCCCATACTGGGCATGTCTGTGATGTCTGTGGGCTTAAAGCTGGTTGATTGGCTGGTCAGCAGTCAATCAACCAGTTTTAGGGATGAGCCAAACCGAACCAGAACTTTGCGGTTCGCGTTCGCTCATCATACTCACTACCTACATACCTCCCAACTTTCAAAGGACAGAAAGAGGGACAAAATATGCAGCATGCCATGCGCGCCGCAGCAAATTTAGACCCACCCACTTCTACATTGACTCCGCCCATTCTCATCTATTTTTCCATGTGCCCCCACACAGTATAATGCTCCTACAGTCACACCACATTATATGCCCCCACATTACAATGTTCCCCTACAATTGCCCCACAGTATTAAGTCCCTCTCCTTGTGCCCCAGTTTAAACTGGTGGAAACTAGAGGGGGACATTAACGTGGGGCAGCTGGAGGGTGACATTAAACAGTGGGGGTAGTTGGAGGGGGACATTAAACTGGGAGCAAGGTGTGACCTGTATACTTGTATGTACTGGACAGCTTTATATACTCTTCATATTCGGCCAGAGTCAGGCTATATGTAACCTGTATATGGTAGTATACTGGACGGCCTTATATACTCTTCATATGTGGCCAGAGTCAGGCTATATGTAACCTGTATGCTGGTGTATACTGGACAGCCCTATATACTCTTCATATATCTGGCCAGAGTCAGGGTATATGTGACCTGCATACTGGTGTATACTGGACAGCCTTATATACTCTTCATATCTGGCCAGACTCAGGCTATCTGTGGCCTGTATGCTGGTGTATACTGGAAGGCCTTATACTGTGTATAAAATAAACATCTGAGCATTCCAAACCCTCTTTTGACATCATAATACACCAGCCCTTAGAAATCAGTGACATCATAATCGCCTTGGCAACCTGACTACATGGTGGTGGAGACCTGGAGGTGGGTGCAGAGACGTCAGCCTGGGGGAGCCCTTCACAGGGAGTGTTCTGAATCGGATTGGGAGTGGCCTTTATAAAGGGGTGTGGTCTTTATAAAGGGGTGCAGCTAAATATCCTCAGACCCCATATAATAATATTGGACCCAGGGTTGTTACTGGTTAAATAAAATGTACAATTGCGCCATTCTTCTTTACACCAATATTGTGTTCATTTTCTTGTTTTGGCGATGCCAAATGTAATGTCTATAAAATTATTGAAACTAAAAGATAAAGGAAATGACAAAAGCTCGGCCATCTCTAAAATCTGATTCATGTATTTCTCCATTAGGTGTGAGGCGGGTTTAGATCCCAGGATCGCCCCTCATGTTAATGATCTGCCGCCTTCATCACACTACAGTAAGCCTTCACTGTGTCGCCCATAGCAACCAATCAGAGCGTAGCTTTCATTCTTTCATTTTAGCAGACCAGTAGAAGAAATGAAAGCTGGTCTCTGATTGGTTGCTATCTGGGCTTTGTTTATCAAAACAGCCTGTGTCGCGCATAGCAACCAATCAGAGCGCAGCTTTCATTTCTAATACTGGTCTGGCAAATTTAAAGCTGATCTGTGATTGGTTCATATCTAGGCTAATCTGTCATGGTCTCTTAAACTGCTCAGGTAAAACAAAAGTTGCTTTCTGATTGGTTGCTTAGTCAGTGTCATTTACCAAACCAAATGTAGCAACCAATCAGAAAGCAGCTTTCATTTTAGCAGAGCAGTAAAGCTTAATTCTGTTTGTTTACCACGATAAAGTAGGCCCTTGTCTACTACCATGTAGTAGTGCGCCATATTTTCGTAGCAGTCTGTCTTTTCATCCTATAACCTCCATTTATGGAAACTATAATTCCAGTAAAACTCTCTTATGACACAGAATGGCCTCTTAATAAATTTGGCGCCTGTAACAGAACCGCAAATAAATGCTAGTAAGTTCTTCAGCTTTGGAAAGGTCACGCCCCCTACATATAAGCCCCTCCCACTTTTTGAAAGGTGACAAACATGTGTAAAATAGACATAAAGTGATAAATTATAGCGCCATTTTGCTGTGTGACTTTTGTAGATTGCATACGGCAGTCTGTAGTGGCTGGTGAAATGCCAGGGCCTATAGGGTTAACCCTAACATTCTGTCCCTCTTATGACATCATAATTGCTGATGATATCACAGAGCTATAACTTGTGACATCACATCCCCCAATGACATAACAGAGCTATGACCCTAGCTGCCATTCTAACCCTCTTATGACACGTTCATGGCTGGTGACATCACAATCTAACCCTCTTGTGACACCATAAAGGCTGATGACATGACGGGCCTATAAATGTAGGTGCCCAGGCCCAGAGTCTCTGTCTTCACAGACTCCAAACTAGCCTGCACACTACCTGTGTGATTCTGCAAGTTTGGTTCGCTGCACTTTGTGCTTATCGCTTCAGACATGGCAGCTATCACCACCCTCATCTTTGTGATAGCAATCTTCACCTTGATTACTACTACCTCCGATCAGCTATCCTGGATCATGGAGATGGGCAGTCATCTTACCTGGGTCACAGTGGCCAATAACATCATCGCCTGGATGCCAACCCCAAGCCTGATCCTGACCTGCACCACCAGGGTCGGAGACATGCTTGAGTGGGCAACGGCCATCTTTGATCTCCTGGACTGGATAACTGTGAGTACCCAACCGCTGATGTACATCATCAACTGCACCGACTGGACTCTGTGTATTATCGTGGGCAGCTACCTACTGGGCCTCCTCAGCACCACGAGCTGTGTCATCTGCTGGCTCACCCTCAATACCTACCTGCTTGGAGTCATCAGCTACAGCGACTTCATGGCGCAGATCACCACCGGCTGCAGCCTTATCTGCTATATCATCGCCAGCCCGCACCTTCTAAGCTGGGGAACCATCATTAGCGACCTCATCAACTGGGTCATCAGCTGCAGCGACTTACTGCTATGGATGGCGACAACCTTCAGCCACCTCAGCTGGATTGTTAGCGGCAGTGATCTGGTCAGCTGGGTCATTCACAACAGCGATCCCTTAAGCAGGATGACGACCGCCATTCAGCTCCTCATCGCTATTGTCACCTCCAGTGATCCGCTCAGCCTGCTCTGCAACATCATCAGCAGAATACTCGGCTGAATCCCAGCATACGCGGGTCACCGCTGACACATTATTAACTCCATCAACTGGATCTCCATCTCCAGTTATCTCCTAACCTGGATCTCCACCTCCAGTTATCTCCTAACCTGGATCTCCACCTCCAGTTATCTCCTAACCTGGATCTCCACCTCCAGTTATCTCCTAACCTGGATCTCCACCTCCAGTTATCTCCTAACCTGGATCTCCACCTCCAGTTATCTCCTAAACTGGATCTCCACCTCCAGTGATCTCCTAACCTGGATGTTCCACAACTTCATCCTCTGCATCTTCTCTGCGCCCAGGTAAGTGATCTGACCCCCTCCCCACCCCCCACCTGTACCTCCATCATGAGTTTTTGTCGTACTGATTTGGTTTTCTCTATTTTTCAGCTTGGACTCAATACAAGGAGGTGAAGAAGTCAAAACTACCTGACCAGATCTCAACAGGTGCCCGACCTCAAGGATCAAGACCTCAAGAATCCAGGATCTTCACATCCCTTCATCTCGGAGGGCACCAAAACCCCAAAATGAGTAATATAATAAAAATCTGTCTCATTTAAAATAAAAATCTGTCTCATTTCTAAGACATCTTCTTTCCCTGTGATTTATTGTATATAGGGTTAGGGCCTGAAGGGGGCGCTGTACAGCTCTATCTTTAGGACCCAATGCCATTAAAAACAGCGTGTTAGTGTGTGTGTGTGTGGCAGGGGGTGCAGAAAATAATTGGTTTTCCACCCTGCCACTAACTCTGGTAACTCACATAGTATAATACCCCCTTAGTGGCCCACACACAGTATAACACCCCTATGTGCCCCCTGCACAGTGTAATGTCCCCTTACTGGCTCCCAAACAGTATAATACCCCCTTGTTGGCCCCAAAACAGTATAATACCCCCTTATTGGCTCCCCAACAGCATAATATCCAGCAGCTATCATACTTCTCAGAGGAGTTATAGGAGGGTCAATGGTATAGCAGCAGCTATCATACTTCCCAGAGGAGTTATAGGAGTGTCATTGGTGTAGAAGTAGCTATCATATTTCTCAGAGGAGTTATAGGAGGGTCACTGGTGCAGCAAAAGCTATCATACTTCTCAGAGGAGTTATAGGAGGGTCACTGGTGCAGCAAAAGCTATCATACTTCTCAGAGGAGTTATAGGAGGGTCACTGGTGCAGCAGCAGCAGCTATCATACTCCTCAGAGGAGTTATAGGACCAGAATTGGCTCCAGGTTTTTGTGGGCCCTTGGGCGACAGAGCCTCAGTGGGCCCCTTTTGGAGCAACTTATGCACCCTGCAGCAAAACTGGGTGTTTTTTTGCTGAGGCAGACCTACTGGAGTGGAGTGTAATACAGGCCATTCCATACAAGTAGATAGAACCTGTTCAGACATCAGAAAGTAAAGAGGAATTTGAGGCGGATATCTGCCCTGGTTTCCTCTTTATTTTCTGCCCCCCGACTCATGGTGCAGAATATCAGTATGCCCTTGCGGCTTTCCACCGCTGATTAGGCCCAAATAAATGAGTCTAATCGGTGGTGAGTCTCAAACCGCAGCCTCCGAATAAGCTGCAGAATCTGCGGCAAGATCCAGCAGGACACTTTTTTTTTTTCAGCGTCCTGCACTAATTGTTTTCAATAGGAGGCAGAATGAAGGAATAATCTGCCGCTGATTTGGGGGCAAAATTCGCTGCAAAATCAGTGCCAGATTTCACCATGTGAACAGGGCCTGATTCTGTTAACAGTGCAATGAACGCTTTCATCTGTATTAATGGAAGTGCTCAATGCAAAAACTGAGTTGGCCCCCACAGATACATTTATAAATATATACACAGACAGGGTGTTATAAATATATACAGGGACGTAACTAGCAAAGACTGGGCCCCATAGCATACTTTTGACTTGGGTCCCCCCCATTGCATAGCGCCCCCTACCTGGCCTCCACACAGTATAACGCCCTATTTAAACACACTATAATGTCCCACAGTGGCCCCTTCACGCAGTATAATGTCCCATAGTGGCCCCTCCACACGGCATAAAGTCCCATAGTGGCCCCTCCACACGGCATAATGTTCCATAGCGGCTCCTGAAAATATTAAAAGGGTTATCCAAGCTGTATCAGGTTATCAGTATATGATTGGTGAGGGTCTTACATTTGAACCATACACCATACTCTATCAAGTAGTCATCAGTGCTGGAAGATTATACAACAGAAGGAGAAGGAAGCAGAAGGCGCTGTACATTGTATAGCAGCAGAACCAGGAAAGAACTGCTGTATTCCACAGTGTCTTCTGCTTCCAGCTCTGTCCACTGTATATCTCCCAGTGTCAGAGACTGGTCGATACAGCTGATGAGTGCAAGGTCAGGGTGTCTCGTCTGGGCCTCCTCGCAGCATCTGGCGATCTGTGTCTTCCACCTCGTGGAGTCTCTTCTCTTCTCTGACGTCATGAGCCTGGGGTCACCGCTGAGGCCTGTGATTGGGCCTCAGTGGTGACATGGTGCTGAGCGCTGAGCATGATGACTGAAGAGAAGAGACCCTGGAGTATAATAAGCAATGGCTATTTTAGTTCATCTGAAACTAACTCCAAATTGTTTGATTTCTTCAAAAATCGAACAATTTGGAATATTCGGTATGAATCGATTAGCCCATCACTAAGTAGCACCTTTCCTATATACTTTCATCTCCTTTATGATTCACTTCTAATTTTGGCTTCAAAAACTGCATCTAAAAACCTGAACATGTAAACAGACCTCTATAGATGAATCCACCATTGTATTGAGTTAATGACCACAATTTCCCATGTTGATAGTAGTAGTATAATGTTGTACCGTGTTAGCCATTGAAAGTAGTGGAAGAGTGAAGAAATCAGGCGATACCTTCCAAAAGCTTACTATCAAATATGCTCAGTTAGCCTGTAAAAGGCGATACGCCTGATTTCTTCACTCTTCCACAATTTCCCATGAAATTAATTGAAAACAATATTGTGACATAAAAGCAAAAACATCAACAGACTGCAATTCACATCACAACCACTGGGTGATTTAACACAGATCAATAAAGGATAGACATCTTGTGACAGAGTATTGTGAAATCAAAAGCTGGTCTTTTCATGCTACACATCTCATATTTTCAGCCTAATGGAAACCTTAGGAAGGACGGACACATTTGTGTGACATATTCTCTAGAAATACCATAAATGTGTATGGCTACTATACTTCTTTTATGACTAGAGCTACACGGTATATATAGTGTTTTTTTTTCTTATTTATTCATATATAAAGGTAAATTCAGACCTGTGTCAGCTTTCTGTTGCCAGAGCCCAGGGCACAGTAGGTGCTCAGATAACAGTTACATTCACAAGTAAGCTATCAGGTTACATATCTGACAGCGGGGTGGATATAATTGCTGTCCCAATCCAAGGGCAACCAGCAGAACTTTGAAATGCATTATATAGGAGACAGCAACATAAAATTACTGAAAATAAAGCAAAAAATGAAACATTGTGTACACAGTATAGTAGCAGTATGTACATTAAAGCTGCCCCTTTATTTGACTTATAGTATGATTGTTGTCACAATGCTTAAAGGGAATAACCTATTGTTTAAATCAAGTTTTTACGTTAAATAAGTTAAATATGTTTTTTAAGAATTTTTTAGTGATTTTTTTTTTTCTAATTTTCCAAATTGATAACTATAGTTAAAAATCTTGTAATTTCAACTTTTGCCACTAAACCTAAAACATTCAGTGATTTCCTGTTTCCTATACAAACAATGGGCCATAGACACAATGGACACAATTGTTTGGAGTACACCCAATTCACTGCACAGAGGGGAGAGTAGATAAGCTGGGAAATCTTCCATTGTGACTGGTGGATTCTGTGTTTTATCTACATATATATGAGGATATCATCAGTGTGCTGTAAGTGAGGTGACTTCTGCAAAAAAAAATCTCCTACAGAAAACAGGAAGTCTGCGCATATTATATGGCACAGTGGACAGTGTCAGAAATGCAGGGTTTTTAGGAATTTTTAAAATATAGATAACATGGAAAAGTTTTAAAAACCTCATCAGAATTCTTTAAAAAGATATGTTTATCATAACACTTGATTAAAAAAAATTAATTATTTTATGGAGACACAATGCCTAAGGACAGTCATTGGTGGGAAATCAATAGGATTGTGGTACACGATAGGGGACATGACTTTTGACAGGGGTGTAACTAAGAGCAAGTTCAGCTTGGATCACCTATGCAACGTATCCACACAACCGTCAGCCCTGTCCAAGCCATACATAGCTGCAGTTACATTTCACTTTTCTTCTCTATCTGGGCCTAGAACACCATGAAGACTTGTTCACAATGTGCCTGTGTATCCCTCATTGACTATATGCTGCTGATCAACTGGTATTTTAGCATTAAAGGGTTAATTTTCTCCTTTCTGACAGTGGAAGACAATATATAATAAATCTTCTTAATCCAGCTCGCCAGGGCAGGGGCAATAATTTAAAATTCACAAATTGACAGCCATCAAAGAAAACCAGAAAGGAAATCAAAGGAGTTTAACCTCTGTTATGGGTAACCTGTGGGCCCCCTTGGCCTCTGGACCTGGTTGCAACTATTACAACCCCTATAGTTATGCAAGTGTTGACCACATACAGTATAATGTTTATGGTATGACTTCCACACTGACAATACTGTAGACATACAGTAACTAGACATGACCACTTTGGATAATATAATTCCTACATTCTGTTGCATTGTGAGTCAAAAAATATATAAAATAGAATATAAATACAAACACCACCCACGACAACACAAATGCTGTTCTAATATGTTAGTGTGCTTAGCAAATATAAAAAATAAAGAACTATAAATTAAATTTATATATACTTATAAGATATATGTCCATTAGTTTTTGTACATATTACTAAAGAAAACTATAAAAAAAAGTAGTAAAAACAGCCCTATATCATGTATCCTGCAAAACAAAATGCAGCAAAAATTATTTTGGCAGTCAAACAAATTAAAAAGAGCTGTTTGGTCCAAAACAAAACTGGCCTACGAACTTCGTGAATATTTGCAAAACGAATCTTGGTTCTCCCGTCTCTAGAACTAGCAACATAATTTTTGACTTGACCAATAAGGATCAGACCAATGACCAGAGAGCGATCACCATATACTGTACAAGGGTTCTGAATGAGTCCACAGATCAACAGATATCAGATATTGACTGTGCCATTGACTGCTGGGAACTGATGTTGGCTGTATATCTGAATGAAATGCTGATCATTGACTAGCAGAGATGTTCTAATGACCACCAAAGCCAGTGCCCCCGAATACTATGTACTAGACTGTACTAGTCCTCCTAACTGTAGAAGATGATGTAGGTGGCCCTCAATATTTCACTATGACTCTCCAGGTGTAGAATTAGGGTCTCAACCCACAAATCCTCAGTAAAGAAGAGACTTAACACTTGTATGGACTGACATTATATCAGTGTTTTTATTCACCACTGTGTGGTATAGTAATGAGAAGGTGAGTATACATAAAAATTTGAAGTAGAGAGAGCAACTGATATCGAGAGATGTTTCAGTCCTTAGACCTTCATCAGACTCATATAGCCATATATTAGAGTCATCAACGCTATGGAAAAGCAGTATGACCGTACAAGGAAGGCTCCTTCCTTAATTTTAGACTAGCTAGGAGTCTTGAACCCCAGGGGATCTGATCACTAATACAATACTGCACAGCAAGGCTAATGCACTGCAATGTATTGTAAAATCCATAGAATTCTATTACAGGCTGCTTAGAGCAACCTGTAACAGAACTACATTGATTACAGCCCTGGGAACCTTCAGTAGGGTAGCTGTCACAATAATGGATCGCTACCTCTGGATCTCGTAGCTGTGATCATCAGTGTGATAAGTGAGGTGGCTGCTGCAAAAAAAATCTCATACAGAAAATAGGAAGTGTCAGCATATTATTTGGCTTAGTGGTCAGAGTTGGAACTGCAGTATTGTTAAGATTTTTTTAATACAAATAATAACATGGAAAATGAAAAAAAAAATAAAATAAAGCAACTCACCAGAAATTCTTATAAATATGTTTAAATAAAACTTGATTTAAAAAATAGGTTATTTTCCGGTAACACATTCCCTTTAAGTTAATGCCACAATGTACAATGCTATGTATAGCCAGTATAATGTATGT
Organism: Leptodactylus fallax; assembly: GCA_947044405.1. Classification (NCBI taxonomy): domain Eukaryota; kingdom Metazoa; phylum Chordata; class Amphibia; order Anura; family Leptodactylidae; genus Leptodactylus; species Leptodactylus fallax. Next base: position 454,223 of record CAMRHE010000623.1, read on the forward strand.
AGCTAGTGCAAGCTATACTGCGATTTTTGTACTGCTTGCATCCTGGCACTAACACTGGGCAGAATACACCTTAGTAGCTTAGTAGTATATGCTTATCTATATATATATATATTGATGTGATGTTGTGTAACTGTCATGATGGAGAAAAGAACAGTGTGAGATCAGCATGTATGTGTCCTCATATCCCCTAATGATACAGAGAGCATAAGAGATGGTTGATCCTGTCAGTAGATGTCATATAAAGCATACGGCACAAACAGAGAAGTCCAGAGCTGCCAGACAGCACAGACATTACTAGGTAGGTAGCAGTGGGGTCTAGTGGCACTAGTCATAAGGGTGCCACAACGAAGCAAGTAATAAGCTCCCAACACACTACAGCTATAGACAAGTTGACTTCTTTGAAAGACAAGCCCACCTACGCCAGAGATTGAATGTCACAGCAGACAGATTGCTTGTGCCTGATACGTGACTGTGAAGAGTGCATATGCCATAGTCAAAGAATCCACCATGTAAGAGTGAGTCACACTGGAAGAGTTGCCACAACTAAATTCCTGAGTGTAAGAGGTGTCCCTGTGTATCAGAGAGTAAACTCCGACAGCGTGACTGCAACATTGTGACAACTGTAACCATATGTAAGTTGCCTCATTGTAAGAACGTATAACTATAAAAGGGCTTATCCAGTGTCAGCAAATAACTGGCTATTGTTTGTATCCGATCTCCCAATATACTTTCTGTATCAATTACTCATAGTCCAACATCTGGGACCCCCATCGATCAGCTATTTGAAGAGACCGCAGCATTCGGGTGAGATCTGTGAGCTCTTCACAGAAAATTAAGCACAGTGCTGTACATTGTATAGTGTACCTAGTGTTCAGTGTATGTGCTTGGTATTGCAGCTCAGTCCATTCAACAGGACTGAGCTGCAAATAGGCCATTTGACCAATAAACATGATATCACATGGTCTTCTTCAAACCCAAGTATCAGACCCAAATGATCCCCAATAAGGACAGGTCATCAATTGATAAACCCCGGAAAACCCCTTTAAAAAATCTGGTATCACCATAAGCATAACAGTGCACACCATGGAATAAAACCTAAAAAAAATATTGTCAGAATTGCATTTTTTTTTCCCATTCCACACTACAAATATTTTTGTTTTTAGTTTATCCATACATTATATGGAATGAAATAAAAAGTGGACATAAAGTCATATGTAGCATACGCAGAAATGAAATAATATAAAGCTCACTGAAAAATATAAGCCCTCACACAACTATTCACAGGAGAAAAAAAGGTGCTCTAATAATATTTTTTAAGTAGCAAAACATTTTTTAAAGAATTATAGACAGTGCAAATTTGGTATGGCCATAATAATACTGACAGACAGTTTATAGTTAACATATTTTAACAGGGCACACTGTAAGGCCAGGGCCCCATGTGGTGCAAAAACCACGGTGTTTTACAGTACCTGCCAAGTGAATCCCATCCACACATTGCAGAAAAATACCAACAGCAGAAATGCTGCGATTTCCAAAACCATTGCGTTTTTGGAAATCGCAGCATGTCAATTATACCTATGGAGACGCTGGTGGTTTCTGTATAGGTATAATGGAAGCAGAAAGTCCGCAGAGGAAACCTCTGCGGACTTTCCGTGAAAAGCACTGCAGGAAAAACCGCAATGCGTTTCCTCTGTGGCTTTTCCCGCAGCACTTTTTCATTGCGGCCCGCTACATGGTGCCTTAGCCTAAAACAACCCCCAAAACACAATGGAGACCATTTTTTCCCCATTGCACCCAACACATAATTTTGTTTAGTTTAGCAACAAACTATTTCAGATTGTAACATTAGGAACTGCTTGTGATTGGAACAAATTCCAGCATAAAATTTTGTGTGCTACATGTGAATTTGCACATGTTAGCGACAGAAAGGTATATAGGTATTTGGTTTCAATGTGGAGTGAATACTGTGAGTGGAGCTTCATTGGTTTTTGTGTTTTTCATCCTACAATTTCTGCTGGTCACATCTTTTAGCTCAATCGCCTTGAGACATACTGTAGAGTAAATTCCTCCTGGGCACGCTTCCATCCACTTATCAGCAAAAATCTCCAGTTTTGTAAGATTTCCTCTCTGTAATAACAATAGCCTTATCTGAACCTTCATGTCTTCTTCTATAGGCAGGAATCAGCTAAGTGCCACCTCTGCAATCAGCTTCTATATATTCTGCAACAGTGATGTCATATTCAACAGCAGTCATTGTATCATACAAGGTAGCAGATATTGTTCTGCCACCTTGTATGACATCATCTGATCTACTATAACAAGCACGTTTTGTTAACTTTAGTTACTCCCCATCCTAGATAAAACATTAGAATGCGACGATTAAAAAAATCACTGCACCACCATGGCTTAACAGGCTGCATCCTCAAGGGGTTAAAGACTGTAGACAGTGGATGGAGTAGACTGCAGCCTCTCCGCACTCCTATTATGAATATGCATCTAATGTCAAGGATGTGTATGCCAGACAGCTAAGGCTGTGTTCACACCTGCGCCGGGTGTCTGCTGTTCTGGAGGACCAGAACATCGGACAGATGGACCGCTAAATAGTGGACATAATTGGAGACTGACGGACCCTGCTGAGTATAATGGGATTCTTCAGGTGTCAATTGTTTTTTAACTGAAAGCGCTTTACAAAAAAAAAGTCTTGTGTTCAGGACTTTTTTGTCCGCCAACTTAGGTCGACACTGCAATGGAGTCTTTAAATAGAGACTCCAACGCAGGTGTGAACATAGCCTAACAGTATAGCTTTGGGGAAAATTGTCTAAACAGCACTGTGTATGGGAGGTTTGTCTACAGCAACTCTGTGTAGGGGAAAACCATCCAAAGTAACTCACAGCATAGTGTAGGGGAAAACCATCCACAGCAACTCATAGCATAGTGTAGTAGAAGACCATCCATAGTAACTCACAGCATAGTGTAGGTGGAAGACCATCCACAGCAACTCACAGCATAGTGTAGGGGATGACCATCCACAGTAACTCACAGCATAGAGTAGTAGAAGACCATCCATAGTAACTCACAGCATAGAGTAGGTGGAAGACCATCCACAGCAACTCACAGCATAGTGTAGGGGGAAGACCATCCACAGTAACTCACAGCATAGTGTAGGGGGAAGACCATCCACAGTAACTCACAGCATAGAGTAGTAGAAGACCATCCAAAACAACTCATAGCATAGTGTAGGGGGAAGACCATCCACAGTAACACACAGCATAGTGTAGGGGGAAGACCATCCACAGTAACTCACAGCATAGTGTAGGGGGAAGACCATCCACAGTAACTCACAGCATAGTGTAGGGGGAAGACCATCCATAGTAACTCACAGCATAGTGTAGGAGAAGACCATCTACAGCAACTCACAGCATAGTGTAGGGGAAGACCATCTACAGCAACTCACAGCATAGTGTAGGGGAAGACTAACCACAGTAACTCACAGCATAGTGTAGGGGAAGACTATCCACAGTAACTCACAGCATAGTGTAGGGGAAGACTATCCACAGTAACTCACAGCATAGTGTATGGAAGACTATCCACAGTAACTCACAGCATAGTGTAGGGGAAAGATCATCCATAGCAACTCACAGCATAGTTTAGGAGGAAGGTCATCCACAGGATGTCACAGAGGAAGAGAGGAGATACACATCTGATAGCTGTGTATGTGTAGCTACTAAAGGAGGAGAAGGGAGCTGATGCTGTGCTGCTTTATGAGAAATCAAAATAACCAGAAAAGATAATGTGTCATCAGTACTAGGGAACGCATCCAAATTCTGAAGCTTGAATATAAAAGAGACTGAAAAACAGCTACTAAGGTTGCACAAATAAGTGCAATTTTTTGGTACAAGAACATGTTTATTACTTCTTCATGCACAAAGTACTTTTATGGCAAATCTACAGGCCATACCATTAAAGTCTGATAAATACAGGTCCCACTTCTGGGACCTTTACTTATCTCAATAATGCCCCCCTTCCCCTGTACCTGTCACATGTGGATCAAGTGCAAGGAGTTATGGAAAGAGCAGACTTTGCTACTCTGTTTCCATAACTCCCTAGAAATGAACGGAGGTTACAGAAACAGTGTAGGACACAGTGAGCTATACTGCTTGTGGAGCACCAGACTTATAGCAACAGTATCATTCACTGTGCTATGCTGTTTCCTCGTCTCACATTGGTTTTTATTGGAGTTACGGAAACAGCATAGCACAACCTGCTCCATAATTCTCAGTCTGGAGGATGGGACGTCCAGACATGCATCACTGGCTGACGGTATGTTCACACTGGTGCCGGACTTTTCTCTCTGCTAATATTTGAAGGTTGGAGACTCCGATGCAGATATGACCCCAGCCTGAGATGGGGGTCATATCTGCAGCTGCTGATATCTGCATATTAAGCAGTTGCTGATTGGGAGATTCCATGTGCAGTAACTACCATTTAGAGGAATAGAAAACTTTTCAGGACTATAGAAGATATGTGTTGTGTCATAGGGGCATTGTGCCTGGCAGTTTTGCATAGTCAATTCTTTTAATTTCATATTTCTAATGCTCTTAACATTACCTACTCTGGCACTATTATGCAATGGCACTAAGCTATATATGTTTGTTGATGACTTCATCAGCATTATATTACTAAGCATTTTATACATGTCATTCACTGTAAATATATGGCTTTCCTACAAGGGACACATACTGTAATGCCGCATAACTGAAACATGTTTTGTTACTCTGTCAGTCTGGCCAATGTCCTGAACATATTTGTTTGGGTACATTATAGTATATGATCATGACTGCCAATTGTGACTGAGCTCATTATGTGACAGTCGGATGGGATCCACCAGCGTGCACAGCTCATCCGATCATAACACAAACCATATCTTTTTTTTTTGCAATTTATTCTAATGTAAGAATAAATAGCTAAATTACAAGAATTACTTTTTGTTTGTTTTTTTTTGTTTGCTCAATATTTGCTCAACATGTATGTGTATATGAGTGACAGCTAGGTGTGGCCAAAGTCAACAATGACTTTATTAACAATAAAGATGATAACAGAGATTTATATCCATTACACCTATGAAACTACAGTGAATATGCCCATAAGGTGGACTTGTCAACTAGGACCGACTTTGTTGAATTTCAACATGCCCGATCCTTTGTTCCCATTAAAGATATACCACCACCAGAGGTGTGTGGCAGTGGCTTACTCTGCTCTCCACAATGAGAACACATGCACGCCCCAGCTAACAACACACAAGGTTATGGAAAATTCACAAGGAACAGACTACTTTTATTGAAGGTATATAGCTAGCGTACAACTAGAGATCGGGCGAATCGATTTGTACCGAGCCGAGTTTGACCCAAATATTCCAAATTGTTAGTTTTTTTACAAAACGAACAAATGGAGATTCGTCTTGGACAAACTAATATGGCCACCGCATTATACTCTGAGGTCTCTTCCATTACCTCTTTTGGGCCTCCTTGCAGCATCCAGTGCTTTTCTGGTGACAACCAGCACTTTTCTGTGATGTCATCTGCCAGGGCTCAGGGCTGACGTCTGTGATTGGGCACGCATTATGACGTCATGAGGCTTGGCGTGCCCATGTGACTGCTGGTGGCCCAATTACAGGCCTTAGCCCTGGTCTGATGATGTCACAGATGAGTGTTGGATGTCACCAGGAGAGCGCCAGATGTCTAAAAGAGGTAATGGTCTCCACCTATTATGCTCTATAAATACTCTATTAATCTGAAGAGATCCCAGAGTATAATAATGTTACTTTTCACTGTGACATAACTTTGGCTGTGACCCCAGGGCAGAGATGAGTCAGGGTCAACCCAAATATTCTAAATTGTTTGATTTTTAACAAATCCATATAAATGTCGATTTTGGATCAACTAAAATCGCCACCGTTACATGCATTGAACAGTGAAACTATAGAAGACTCATGTGACATCACCTCACAGCCTCTCAGCCAATAGTCAGTGGTAGGTGGACACCTTACAGTGCGGATGTCATCTACAGTATATAAGTTACTATGGGCTGGAACACGAGGTATTTCAGTGAGGGTGGAAGTAGGGGATGGATGTGTTATTCATCACTACATGATCCAAAGCAATTACTCCATTTTCTTCAGTACATAGCATTTAGCACAGCAAAACTTGCAATAGAAAATCTTAGTGGTAGCAGAGTTAGAACAAAGTTTAGTCAGCGTTTGCATCCACAGCTTACTGTTTGTTTTTCTATAGATTTACATGTCAGTTTCATTCATACTTTTACATTCATTCAGCTGTGTTTGCCTTAGACATCCCTAGCCTTAGAAATTGGGTAGATAGGGTCTTAGGAGCCCTACGAGTGTTCTACACTATGTTTTATAGATAATAATAAAAATAATACATTTTATATAGCGCCAACATATTCTGCAGCACTGTACAATTTGTAGGGTTCACGTACAGACAAAAAAGATACATTACTGAGGGCCCTGCTTGCAAGAGCTTACAATCTATGAGTTAGAGGGGGTGACACAAGAGGTAGCAGGGGCGGCAACAGATGTAGCATTGCTTATACAATGGTCAGACAATTTTATAATAGAGGTTACTGTCATTACACATATATAAGGCTGTATGAGCCATCACCAGTTGTGTCCTTTAACGTGCAGATGGTGCCTGGACATATAAAGTTAGTCTGATACGGCATCATATCCTGTGAGGTAATGTGGGAGCGTGAACATAGGGTACATTTTAGGAAATCTAACTACGGAAGGGTTTACATTAGGATTTGTGATAGGCCTGTCTGAAAATATATGTCTTTAGTTTGCGCTTGAAGCTACAGAAATTGGGGGTTCATCTAATAGTCCGGGATAGAGCATTCCAGAGAAGTGGTGCAACTCGGGAGAAGTCTTGTATACGAGCATGGGAGGTTCTGATAATAGAGGATGTTAGTTTTAGGTCATTGAGAGAACAGAGAGTACGGGTTGGGCGATAGACAGAGATAAGGGAGGAAATGTAGGGAGGTGCAGCATTATAGAGAGCCTTGTGGATGAGGGTGATAAGTTTATATTGTATTCTGTATTGAATAGGCAGCCAATGTAGTGACCGACACAGACCGGAGGCATCGCTGTAGCTTCTAGACTGATAGATGAGCCTGGCTGCCGCATTCAGAATAGATTGTAGAGGGGAGAGTTTAGTAAGGGGAAGACCGATTAGTAAGGAGTTACAGTAGTCAAGGCGAGAGTGAATCAGGGCAACAATAAGTATCTTTAATGTATCTGTGGCAAGGAAAGGGCGGATTCTGGAGATGTTTTTGAGGTGGAGATGACATGAGCGTGTGAGTGATTGGATATGGGAGGTGAAGGAAAGGTCTGACTCAAACATAACCTTGAGGCAGCGGGCATACTGCCTAGGAGTTATGGTAAGGCCGGAGACTGTAATGGAGATATCAGGGACAGATCTATTAGATGGTGGAAACAGCAGTAGTTCAGTCTTTGATAGATTCAGTTTCAGATAGAGCGAATACATGATATTTGAGACAGCAGAGAGACAGTCACTGGTGTTCTGTATTAGTGGAGGGGAGTTGTCACGGGATGACGTATATAATAGGGTCCTAGGAGCCCTACAAGTGTTCTACACTATGTTTTAAGCCAATTTAAAGTGTGGTTCATACCGAACTTGTGCGACCCGAAATAAATCTTGGACCTGAACCACCACAGCCTGAAACAAATTAAATCTTGAGAGGTTTGCTCATCTCTACCACAGAGTATAATAATAGCAGTTTGGACTGAAGATGTTCAGCCTGGAATAAAACTACCAGGCGAAAGTTGCAAATCCCATTCCAAGCTTGGGTGTAATCATATGATGATGTAAGTTGAGGTCATTAAATCTGTGGTCAGAATAGGTTTTGTGGCCTAAATACTGACACTAAAATATGGCCATATTACAGCTGAATGAGGCTTTAGTTTACAAGATCTTGGAAGATGATCTTCTGGACAGTGGATTGATTCACATATAATTCTTTTGCAATTTTTTTGTTTTATATCCAGTTATTGGTTGACTTATAACAATAGGGACATTTTTTTTACAACAACAAATCCTAGGGTGTAAATTAGAGAGGAACTAAGCAGTTCATAACAAGCCACAGGTGGGTTTTCCTAAAAGGACTTGCAAGCAGCCCTCATGACAGGACAGCAAGTCATGAAGAACTATACATCTAAGTTCACTGGTCACTCATAGGCAATATAAAAAGCCCAGACAGAAACAGAAGGCATCTATTTTGTGGGGAGAGATTAGAGAGATAGGTTGTTAGTTTTTTTTTTTTTTGTTTTTTGTTTTTTTCCAAGATGGTGCCGCTGGAGTGGCTGCCAGCTACAGCAGCTCTGAGACTCTCTATCTTATTTTTCTTTCTATGTCTCGTTTTGTACCTCTCTACTTAAGGACTTTGCACTATGAAGAAACACACACAAAGACTTGGACCCTTGTGATACTTTTTTTTTGTTTTTTATCTGTCTTTTTGTTCTGCTTGAAAATGGGATCTTTTGTGTATGCAGACAATTCCTTTGTCTATACAAGAGAGGAAATTCTGCAGCTCAGAGGCACAGCAGGGCGGCATACCATCTGGTCACACATCCCCCGCGAGCTTTGGAGAAAGAAAAAGCGGGTGAGAGGATGCAGAGCTGGTACTCTTCAGAGGATTAAAAAGAGGCGTTACCGACCAGCTGTTCCCTCCATCATCATGGGCAATGTGAGATCTCTTGCAAACAAGATGGATGAACTAACAGCGCTCACCAGGCATCATCAGGAGTTTCGGGCGTGCAGCATGATGCTACTTACAGAGACTTGGCTCACTGAAGTTACTCCTGACCCTCTGGTCTCCTTGGATGGCTTAAAACTCCTTCGGGCAGACAGGACAAGGGAGAGCGGTAAGAGGAAAGGAGGAGGGCTGGCAATGTTTGTGAATAATAGATGGTGTAATCCTAGGCACATTGTGATTAAGGAGCAAACTTGCTGTAAGGACATTGAACTATTAGCTGTGAGCATGAGACCTTTCTACCTACCAAGGGAACTATCACATGTCATCGTGATAGCTGCACATGTCCCCCCCTCTGCGAAAGCTGACGCTGCCTGCGAGGTCCTACAAGCCACGCTGAGCCAGTTACAGTTAAAACATCCCCAGGCCCTCTTTCTTCTGTCGGGTGATTTCAACCATGCCTCTCCATCATCCACACTGCCCAGTCTCACATAGTATGTAACCTGCCACACAAGAGACAACAAAACACTGGACTTGTTCTTTGCCAACGTGAGGGAGGCATATAACTCATCAGCCCTACCGCCCCTGGGGAGATCGGATCACAACCTAGTACATCTCTGACCTGTGTACAAGCCACTTGTACGTAGAGAACCAGCTGTCACCCGCACAGTGAGGATATGGTCCGAGGAGAGTGATGAGGCTCTGAGGGATTGTTTTGACACAACCGCATGGGAAGTGCTGCAGGATTCTTATGGAGAAGATATAGAAGGACTCACACACTGCATAACAGACTACATTAATTTTTGTGTGGACAACACAGTACCCACAAAAGTGGTGAGGTGCTTCTCCAATAACAAACCATGGATTAACTCTGATATAAAAACACTACTTAAGGAGAAAAAGATGGCATTCAGGACAAGAGATAAGGAGGGGTTGAGGGAAGTACAAAAGGAGCTGAGGCATCAAATCAGGCAGGGAAAAGCCAGTTATAAAGAAAAAATGGAAAAGCAAATGGAAAGAAAAGACATAAGGGGGGGTCTGGGAGGGGCTTAAGTCAATTTCGGGTCATAAACAGTCTGTCTGCCAGATTGAGGCAGATGTTAATTGGCTTAATGAACTAAACCTATTCTTCAACAGATTTGATCACACACCAGCTCCTCCCACCCCAGCATGTCCTTCAGCTCCCCCCACCACAATGACTTCTCACCATGCGGCCACTTCCCAACAGACCAGTAAATCCAGAAATCCGTCTTTATCTGGCCACAGTCTGACCTTCACACGGGCCCAGGTGAGGAAGGAGATGAAAAAGATCAAGGCGAGGAAAGCCGCAGGGCCAGATGACATCAGTGCAAGGCTAATTAAGACTTGCGGGGACCAGCTGTGTGGTATAATTACATATATGTATAATATGAGCCTGAGGCAGGAAATAGTCCCTGAATTATGGAAATCTTCTTGTGTGGTACCAGTTCCAAAGAAACCCCACCCTATGGACCTCAACGACTACAGACCTGTAGCACTGACATCCCACCTGATGAAGATCTTGGAGAGATTGGTTCTCACACATCTCCGCCCTCTAGTGAGCCCCGCTATGGACCCCCTCCAGTTTGCTTATCAGCCGGGCATTGGGGTAGATGATGCCATCATCTATCTTCTGCACAGGGCTCTGTCTCACCTGGAGAAACCAGGGAACACTGTGAGAATAATGTTCTTTGACTTCTCCAGTGCTTTTAACACCATACAGCCCAGGTTATTGAGGGACAAGCTGGGCCTTGCTGGAGTGGACCACCACCTCTCCAACTGGATCCTAGACTACCTCACAAATCGACCGCAATACGTGAGAGCCCAAGACTGTGTGTCAGGTACCGTGATCTGTAATACGGGGGCACCTCAGGGTATGGTTCTCGCCCCTTTCCTCTTCACACTGTACACTGCAGATTTTAGGTGCAACTCATCCAGCTGCTACCTACAGAAGTATTCTGACGACTCTGAAATAGTGGGTCTCATCACAGATGATGATGACAGGGAGTACAGAGAACTGAACCAGGATTTTGTGGACTGGTGCCACCGGAACCACCTGAAGATTAACGCGGGGAAGACCAAGGAGATGGTGGTGGACTTCCGCAAAGGCAGAAGCCCTCCTAAACCAGTGGACATCCTGGGGACGGGCATCGAGATTGTGAACACCTATAAGTATCTGGGTTTGCTCCTTAATAATAAGCTGGACTGGGAAGATCATATGGAGGCCCTGTACAGGAAAGGCCACAGCAGCCTGCTTAGGAAACTGAGAGCCTTTGGAATCCGGGGGGCACTTCTTAGAACTTTCTTCAACTCGGTAGTGGCATCAGCCATCTTCTTTGGAGTGGCCTGCTGGGGGAGCAGTATATCAACCAGGGACAGAAATAAACTTGACAAGCTGATTAGAAAGGCCAGCTCTGTCCTGGGGAGCCCACTGGACCCAGTGCAGGTGGTGGGTGACAGAAGGATACTGTCCGTGGTGAGCTCCATGCAGAAGAAGAAGTCCCATCCCATGCATGAGACTGTGATCGCACTGGGCAGTACTGTCAGCGACCAACTGCTCTACCCTAGGTGTGAGAAGGAGCGCTATCGGAAGTCTTTCCTCCCCACCGCGGTTAGGCTGTACAACCAACACCAACCTAAGCGGAGATCATTACACACAGAGAACTGAAATATCTCTCTGCCTGTTAAATCCCCCCCCCCCCTCCTCTGCTACGTCCTATCTGTCTGTCTGCTATTAATGTAATGCCTCTCACCTTGGAACATTCCTGTACATGTTGTATTTGTATTTGTATCTGCTTATCTTTGCTGCTGTAACACACTGAATTTCCCCATTGTGGGACTATTAAAGGACTATTATTATTATTATTATTATTATTATTATTAGACAGACTGAGATTCATTAGCTATAATACATATATAGGTATAGCTATAATACACAGATAATACAGTGTGGGGATTTTGGTGAAGATTAATGCCTGTGTTAGACAGGACTGGAGAAGAAGACTTTGATTTAACTGATAGAGAAAGACTGGAGACTGAGTCACTCTGTTAGATCAACCAGCGCAGGCTCTGTATTTGTTGTCAGTGTAGTCCAGCAGCTGCATCAACCAATCTCAATTACAATTGTCAGAGTCAAAATATTCAATTTTAATCTGTTGTGTGTCCAAGACCATGAAGAGACAATTTAGTTATGGCACACTGTGCCATTTTTGTATGGGTTACCTGTAATTTGGCTATTTCTTTCCCTTGTAAATCCCAGAACCCAGTAAAGTTAAATACACTACCTTTTTAATGCTTTTTTTACCCTAAAAGTGGAACAGTTAAATTCTGCCTGTTTTTTTTTTCAATGCCAGACGCCAAAAGAACCCAGTGAGCCCTTGTAAAAGCCACTGCATCTTCGATAGGATGGTGTATAGAAACACCTACAGCCATGTGCCTCCAAAAAGGGAACATTTTCAGACCATTTATTAATTTAAAAAAAAACATAAAAATTTTGGACACTGCAGTGTTTGTTTTAAACAGGTTATTTGTCACCATCAGCCACCATCCATTTACCCACAGCCATATCTGTAGCTCTCACTTATTAAGTCTGTGCTTACGTTAAATAGCTTGAAAGGTGTTAGACAGAATTCTAGAGGTCCTCGGAGTGTCATATGTAACTTTTTAGGGCAATTTGCACTTCTGTTTGAAAAAGAACGAGACCTGAATCAAACTTTTGGTCCAAACAATAATGTCCTTACTTTTTTATGTAATTGTACATGCTCAAAGGACAAGAATATTCCAGTATATTCTGACTAATCCCAGATTAAGAGTGAAGAAATCAGGCGATACCTTCCAGAGGCTAACTGAGTATATTTATAAGTAAGCTTTCAAGAGTACTGGCTCTCTTCTTCAAACATGGTGTTATACAAGAACTGAAAATTCACAGATTATTTATACTATATACACATGATCTTCAAAGGATTTTATACCACAAACCCACAGACAGAACGGTCTACCTGAGAAACGACAGCTTCCACCCCAAGCACACAAGACAATCAATTATCTACAGCCAGGCTATACGATACAATCGTATTTGCTCCGACAAAGCAGACCTGGATAAGCACCTCCTGGATCTGAGGATGAAATTTCTCCGATTGGGATACAAACCAAAAGTGACGGACAACCAATTAAACAAAGCGGCAGCCATTAACAGAGACAGTCTGCTCACATATAGAGAGCCCGGGTGCCCCTAGTTGTCACATACAATCCACAGCTGGAGATTCTACGAAGGATTGCCAAGGAGCTCCAACCTGTGCTACATAGGGACAACAGACTCAAGGACATATTTCCAGTCCCCCCTCTCCTTTCCTTTCAACAACCACCAAACCTGAGGCGTATTATCGTCCGGAGTGCTCTGAAGGCCCCAACTGAAAATGGTACCTCACCTTGCCTACAAAAAAGGTGCATGACCTGCAAGCACATCCACACCGCTGACAGTGTACCTATCCCACAGTCACAACAGGTGCACAGAATTAGGGGGACATTTTCCTGCAGGTCTTCCAATGTGGTGTACCTCATAATGTGTGTGCAATGTCCCACCACAGGCCTCTATGTGGGGGAAACAGGGTAGAGACTTAGTCAATGAATTAACTCACATAGATCCAATATTAATAACAGCAGAACCGATCTCCCAGAGGCCGCACATTTCTCCGGAGAAAACCACTCTATTGAAGATTTGCGGGTTGTGGTTTTAATGGGACATTTTAAGACGCAGGAGGAAAGGAAAGAATGGGAGTACAAGTTTATGCAAAAATTTCAAACTCTGCAATTTGGACTTAATATTCATGCCAGCTTCATGTCACACTATGTATGAACTGTGAGGGTCACAAATCACCACCTGATAGCAAACAGATAACAGATCCCTCTGTCACGCACCACAACTTTCCAGATTGTTTTTTGACCTGTTGTAAATAACTTCTCTACTTAGATTGCATTTTGTTTTGGTTTTCTTTAAGGACTCTAAAATCCTTTGAAGATCATGTGTATAGAGTATAAATAATCTGTGAATTTTCAGTTCTTGTATAACACCATGTCTGAAGAAGAGAGCCAGTACTCTTGAAAGCTTACTTATAAATATACTCAGTTAGCCTCTAAAAGGTATCGCCTGATTTCTTCACTCTTCCACTACTTTCAATGGCTAACACGGTACAACATTATACTACTAATCCCAGATTATACAGTAAGAGTTATATCCTGGTTTTAGAAAGTATTATGAATACATATATAAAGCATTCAGTGTTGTAATGTTCTATAGTGTAATGTCGTGTAATGTATCACAGCAGTTACATAGCTATAGATGTATAGTCACCATGGCTGGCAGTGGCTGGCCACTGTTGTCATATGCTTTTATTACAGAACACAAGTCACTGCACCAAAATCTTAACACCTGAGCAGCAAGAGGCTTACATAATTTATTATAATATAATATTATGGATGCTTTCTTGGATGTTGATCAGTAGTCTGATCACTTTGTGGACCAAGAAGATTTCGTTTTCCCATTGCGGACAAAATGGAATTTGCCTCAACCATGATTTAAAGGGAATGTATCACCTTTTTTTTTTCATTAAAACCAGATAGTAAAATCTATCACTTGTAGATTGCAGATTTTTTTTATTCTATTTTCTGTACATGATGTGGAGACTGTCATCTTACCTGAGCTTCTCCTCTGTTCTGCTAAACAGCATATAGTGATATTGCTTTACAGTAGAATCATGCTATAAGCAGAAATAGTCTGAAGTCAATTTATTGAGATCTATGGGAGAGTTTTCTGGATATTCTCTGTGCAGGAAAGGGGAGCAAATAAGCTGTGACATCATCTATTGTGAGTAGTGGATGTAATGATGGGTCAGCGGTGTTATCTTCTATTGTAATCCTGTCTGTAATACAGATTGCTTTGCAATCTCACCAGAAACTGCAAGCACCTGCGCTCCCTTGATAGCACTTTGGCAAGAATAGTTGTGGAGCCTTTATTTGTCAGACCAATGGTGATGCGTTTCAGAGGTATCCTGAATGTAACAGAGTCTACTACCACCACAGAAAAAAACTGAGGCAGGTGGCAGTGCCGTAGGTGCGGCGAGAAAGTGTTGCCTCACTGATCACAGGCATTGCTGCCAGGTCACCCCTGTTTAATACAGTAGTTAAAGGGTTAATGCAAGAGGATTGGCGCTAAACACAAGTCTTTTTTTCTACCTGTCTGTTCAACATTGTATAGGACTACTGGTCTTATTGAATTACCCATTACCAAGGTGGCACCACCCCCGCTTAAAAAACAGCTATCCCCTTGCTGTAAACACTGATGATGCGCAGTAGTTGTTGTTTCCTTCGCACATCTATCTATGGTGAGTAAGATATTAACCATCTTTGACTCAGACCACCCCCACAAAGTGGCCTCACATACACACAAATAGGATGGTTATCATATGCCTTTGTGTTGAAGGAGATTTTTTAGATACAGGAGAACTGAACATCAGTTACACACGGATTCCGGCGGACCCTATTGACTATAATGGAGTCCATCAGGTGTCTGCCATTTTTAAACCGAAAGCAGTGGAGAAAAAAAGTCCACCGTGCAAAACTTTTTTCTCCGCCAATTTGCTGCGGACACTGCACAGCAGTCTCCAAAGGGATGGGAGTGGTTACTAGTCTGCCACAACTTGCCATTATTAAAGCCCAGATTATATGGTCGCCTATTTATTTGTGTGAGAAACATGTAATACTATATTTTCCATGCAGGACAATGTAGAATTTACCTGCATAGTAAATCAGTGGCTGCTCTGAGCGCCCTATTCTCCAATTGCATAAGACCCTTAAGGCTATGTTCACAGATGCGCCTGAGTCTCCTCTGGAAACTCCATTGCAGTGTCTGCCTGAAAATAAAAGCTTTTTCCTCCGCCAGTTTCCATTTTAACTCCTTCCTGCCGGTGGAATTTTTCGATTTTCGTTTTTGACTCTACCCCCTTCCAAACCCCATAACTTTTTTATTTTTCCACTCTCAGAGCCATATGAGGTCTTAATATTTGTGGGACAAATTTTCTTCATGATGCTATCATTTATTATTGTGTACAATGTACTGAGAAGCTGGAAAAAAATTCAGAATGGGGTGGATTTGAAAAAAAAAGTGCATTTGTGCGACTTTCTTATGGGCTACGTTTTTACGGCGTTCACTCTGCAGCCAAAATGACATGTCACCAGTATTCTATGTTTCGTTACAATTACGGGGAAACACTACTAGGTTTTTGATAAGAGGCTATCAGTGCACAGAATGAGGCAGTAAAACAACCAGACGGCAGAAGAATCTTACATTCCCCTGCCTCCTCCATAGAGCCCTGTGTGTGAGATTTAATACAGAGGACTATAATGTAAGCAAGCAGTCAGATAGAAGATAAGGAGCAGGAGAACAGCTTAGTAGGTGGAGAAGGAAACAGATCTCCTTAATTATATTACAAAGTTTCTTATATTCACATACACTATTCATTTATAAAAAGTTTTTATAACTGGAGGTATGCTTTAAGGGTTTTTATAAGACTTATATATTAATATCTCCAGACCTCCAATTATTACAGGGTGATGATTTATTCTAACGATAGGTCATCAATATATGTCCTGGAGAACCTCTTTAAAGGGGTTTTCTGGGCAAAAAAATATTTAAAAAAAAAAGGTCTGTTAGTGCTATTAATGGGTTAATAAGTGCACCCAAATACCTTTAGCAGTGTTTTGAGTGATTTCTGAGTTTCTCTGGGAGCTCCTGGCATCTTCTGCCTTTCTTTACATGGTGTAGCTTCCTGCCATCTTAGTTCATGCATCATGGTAGTTATAGGCTGACTCACACTACCTCTTTCTCACTCCCACCCTCTTCCTCTTTCACACCTCCCTGTCTGTCTCCCTACCTATCCCGCCCACTACTAGCCCTTCCCAACTAGTCCTGACTCAGCCCACCCCTCCACCCCTTCATACTTATGTGTCTTCCTCTCCAGACTTCCCTTCTGGGGTGGCTCCTCCTCTTCTTTGACTCTGCTGGCTTGTGCACAGGCTAGAGATGCCTCCGACGCCTGCGCAGTAGAGATGGCACCTCTGCCGGAGTACCATCTCTACTGCACATGTGTTGGAGACACCTCCAGCCTTTTCATGTGTCGGCAGAGTCAAAGAAGAGGAGGAGCTGTCCCAGAAGGGAAGTCTGGAGAGGAAGACACGTAAGTATGATGGGGTAGAGGGATAGGGGGAGTATTGGTGATGTTCCGTTTCCGGAAACGGGGAAATGTGCCTGGGGCGGTCATGTGATGTCATGGGATACGGGTAACTATACATTTTTGCTAAGGTATGTCATTTAGAAAGTAGGCGGGGGTGAGGGTGTTTAGATTAGTGTAGGAATTCCATTTTATCCCAGACATCCCCTTTAAGACCCATGATTACCTTATTGTGGCCAGGTTGTGGCAGGGACACTACATGAATGAGAAGATAACCTGGCCACAATAACGAAATCATGTCTGGGCTTCTGATAGAAAGTTCCTGCGTTCATGGTCGTAGCCATTGGCAACCGATCAAGACAACAGGCTGTCACCACTAAGATGGATAGAGAAATCTTTTAATTATTTATATTTGCAAAAATGTTTAACTTTTTATTGTGCACACATGTAACTATGGTTATGTCCATGGGAAAACCCCTTTAACAATCTGCATTTCCTAAAATATTTGTCCAACCATAGATTGTTCCAAATTGTGTCTGTTTCTATATTTCCCTGTGCAGGAAGCATCTGAGCTTGCCCACAGTGCCTGTCTCCACTACATTGTATGCACACATTGCCTCTCACCCCATGTGTTTTATTCTAAAGTCTGTCTAATAATAGAACAGTATGAAGTAATATTGCCATTGATGTTCTTGAGGCTTTGATTGGATAAGTATATAAACAGTAGGGGGTGGATGGATAGATCACATTTGTATTCCTGTCCTATCAATGTGCTATGATGCTAACCACGTCAGTCTGCCAGATTCCCAACCTCTTCCAGTCCCACCAAGCATCTCAGAGGATCTTGAGGAAGAGAGCAGTGAGCCTGATCTTTGGCTTGATCTCCTTAGTCCTCCAGGGAGGTGTGATCCAGGCACTATGAGGATGCTACAGCTAATCTAGGAGCCCCAGGAGCTCAAGCCTCTTCTGAATGGCAACTCTTAGCTGCTTGTGCTTGCCCTGCCTTGTTGTGATCGATCTTAGGAGGAAGCCTGCTGTGTGCATTCACATTGGGATGTCCAGGGATCACCATGCATTGCAGGGCTGACCACCCCTGATCCAGAGCTATGCAGCAAGACTCAGCATCTCTCCTTCTGGCTCCTGAAGGTTACCTGCTCCTCCTATAAGAAAAGCTAGTTCCTAAGGAGTTACAGTGCCACTTTGAGCTGTGTGCAGTGGCTGGCACCTTACACCCTCCCCCCATCTCGCCTTGGCATTGCCTGGTGGGTGTGTATGCATGACTTCTGCACCGAATGGGCGCAAAAATCGCCCCAGGTCACAGGGATCGATCTTCCAAATCGGCAGCAAATCTCTCCCCAGAGATCTTGATCGCAGGGGGAGCTCGGAGAGCGCCCTCAAGTCCCAGAGAACCCTGGACCACTGCAAGATGGTGGGTACAGAAGACCAAATAATGCTAATATTTCTAATGGTTTTGCTTTAGTGCCACTCCCACCCACCCCCATCTTGTCTATTCACATCACGTGCACATGCACTATTTTTAAAACTGCAGCACCTATTGGAGATGACACCCTGCTCCACATATAGCTCAGTGCATGCTTGGGATGCTTGCTGCAGAGCGTTGCACCCTAGTCTACATACTGCTCAGTGAATTACTGGGAGCTACAAAGCAGAGCATTGCTTTCACTATACGTGATATCTCCAGTGCATATAGCTCAGTACATGGTTGGGATGCTTTCTGCAGAGCATTGCACCCTAGTCTACATACTACTCATTGAATAAAAGCATTGCATTGACCATACAGTATATCTCCTGTGCATATAGCTCAGTGCATGGTTGGGATGCTGGCAGCAGAGCATTGCACCCTAGCTCAGTAAAGTACAAGAATCTACACAGCAGAGCATTGCTTTGACTATATGTCTCTACCATCTCCAGTGCATAAAGCTGAGTTAGGTTTTTAGCAGAGCTTTGTACCCTAACTGAATGAAATACATAAAGCAGATATAGAGAACTATAGCATTGTCTATTTCCAATGCAGATAGTGCATCCATTTATTACACTGGGCTATATGTCTCTCTTACTCACAGGCTACTTAGGTTCATGACAATAATATATACAGACCAATATTTCACTTTGCTATATGACTCCACTAACCCTAATATACATATAGCTTAGTGCATGATTGAAAAGCATGCAGTATATCATTGCATGGAGCTCCAGGTCTTCACCATCCTCTGCACGATTGGGATATATACTGCAGAACATTGCAATAAGCCATATGTAGTTACTATATAGTCTACAGTTTGAATGGCTTATAAACAGCAGAGCATTGCACTGGACTAGTGATCGGAGTTCACCTATAGTTCAGTGAATGATCTGAATAAATAGTTTAGGGAATGCTTGAGATATATTCTGCAGACTATTGCACTAAGCTAGTCAATGTATAGTTTAATTAATGGCTACAATGCACAGAACAGAGCAGTCCACCTACAAGCAGAGCATTGCATCGAGCTATCTCCAGTCCTCATACACCTCATGATTGGAATGCATACAGCAGAGCATTGCACCCAGCTATGTGTCTCAGTCACTATCACTGGGTGTCTGCTCGTCTGCCGGTAACAGGCTGCAGTGTAACCACATCACACATCCTCCCCACTGCCCCCTCTCTATCTCTCTCTGCCTCCCTTCCTCCTGCTATGGCCACTTGCTGTAATCCAAGTGTGAACTAGACATAGTCCTGGTGAATGCACAGGTGTTTAATACAATAATCACATTATACACTCCCCAATCTCCAGCACATATTATGGCACTTGCAGCTGGATGTCACATCAGTAGCCTCTGGTATTGCAGATATAGGCAGTGAGCTGGGACAGAAAAATAACCATTTCATTGCTGAGAATTGGCTAAAGCAGTCCTTTTTATTTACCTCTACAAGTTGTTATAAATTCTGCTCATTGTATTCGCTGTAGATACATTTGTTACTCTTTATAGCAACATTATATCCTATTGTGTAAATATTTTCAAGGCTCCACCATTTATCTTTTGCTGCATTGGTATAGGATATGCCCAGAAAATACCCAGAGATTTCCTGCTAAAATATTTATAATTATGCAGGATCCCGAACAACTTGTTCTGAGTTTAAGGATGGTGTACAAAGGGTTAAAAATAAGAAAATTGAGCATCTCAAAGGGGACATTGCTTGGATGCAAAGTTGGGAGCTAGTTGATTATTATGTATATGAACTAATATCCTGTTCTGTAGAGGAGACACCTGGCCGCATTCACCTCTTTGTCTAGTCTTCAGATTAGGTGGGGAGAGGGTTGTTGTCCTCACATGCACCTAGCGCTGCCATCATTTTATATTCTGGTAATAGCCATGCAGATATGTTTAGTGGATTCCTCACGTATAAAAATTAAGTGATAACACTTTTTTTTTACTAAGTATATTCATATGTGGTTGACTGGTAACATTAAACCGTGACCTGTATAAAAGATGAATGTGATCAAATGTAATAGAGAAAATCCTATTTCTGATGGTGACCATATATATTTTTTCTAGCTTGTCCAGGATTTCAACACCCAGGTGGCTTTGTATCGTGAATTAGTCATATCCATTGGGGACATGTCAGTAAGCTGTCCCTCCCTGCGGGCTGAAATGCAGAAAACTCGAACCAAAGGCTGTGAGATGGCTCTCCAGGCACACCAAAAACTCTCAGCAATCTCTGGGTAGGATATGTGGTTTCTGTAATTCATAACCAAGGAAATAATTCATTGTGTTAGAGATGTCTGTGGATGAGGATTGCTCAGAGGTCTTTGCAAGGACACCAAGCTGTTATTATGTATCTTATAGCTTCCTTCCTTTTATGGCGTTAGAAAACACCCAGAACCGGGTGACTATTAGGGTTCTTGAATATAGTTCTAAAGACGCTACTATGAAATCAAGAGTGACGTCTTCTAATAACCTTGTATCATCTACATTGATATTGCCACCTTTCTATTATTAGCACTCGATTCTTGATTCTCAGCCTGTAGTATGTGTACGCCAGTTGGTAAAAGCTACGTATCTACGGTATTTATATTGTCCTCATCACCACAGGTCCTCACAGATCAGCTTACTTGGTTCAGGCACATTGAGTAACACTGGTCTATATCATACCACCGCATTCCAAGTGGCAGCATATTTTGGCAAAAGAAACCCCTAGGACAGTCTGCCAAGACGACAACTATTGTATGGGCTGATCTTATATCTAAGTAATATTATTGATTGCTGATGGCTGAATATTGGAGACCATGTGGAGGGTGGAATCTAATATATGGACATAAACTGTTACTGTCTACTTGATGCATTTGTAAGAAAATTATTATTTTTGACTGGTCTTGTTTTATGTTTAGAATGCAACTGATATATCAAGAAATACAACCCAACCAACCCATCTGTTCTCAGTGGTTTCAACAATGCTATCAAGAAAGCAAGTAAAAATACATCATTTGGCTTTAAAGTGTTGGGAAATATGGATAGCATATTAGTGTTTATATCATATTTGGCTAAGGTAGTCCCCTATGGTCTCTTAGACTTGTGTTGCAGCAGGTTGTGAGGCAAGTATATTCTAGATCGGACTTTGGTACTCCAGCTGTTGTGAAACTACAATTCCTAGCATGCAGACTTGTGTTGCTGTTCTTGGTACTCCAATAGAAATGAATGGAGCATGCTGGGAGTTGTAGTTTCACAGCAGCTGGAATGCCAAAGGTTGCTGACCCCTGCTCTAGTTGGAGTCACTCTTTTAGGCTAATGCCCCACATTGCGGAAAAGCTGATTCTTTCTGTTGCATTTTTTTTGAGCCAAACCCAGGCATAGGGAAATATATAGGAAGCTCTTACATTTCTGCCTTCTTCCTAATCCACACTTTGCTTTGGCTCAAAAAATGCAGCAAAATCTGCAACAAAAAAAGCAACTTTTCCACAATGTGCGGGCCTTAGCTTTACTTCACTTTTTAGCATTGGATTGACTTGTTTGAAGTCTGAGTTAGGTGATCTGCTGGGGGACCAGGAACAAGTGCACATGCCATGCAGAGGATGTTACTGCAGGTTATCTGCACGCCCCTTTGTCAGCTGCCCCAATGATGCCCATAACAGTGATAGTAACCATAAGTAAACATAAGTTTAACTTGCTCCATAGCTTTTCCTTCTTAGTATTTGACATTGTTGTCCCTCCCACTGCCATCTAGGAAGCCAATATTAGTTCTCAAAAACTATGCAGTTTTATCCATTGGCTGATAGCACGGGAGGTGGATTCCAAGTCCCTATATAATTCACCAATGAGCATTTCAGTAGAAATATTGGTGACAAGCAATAATAATAAGAATCATATGATAAGTACATAAACAAAAGAGAAAAAAAAGGAAAGTTGAAATAAAAGTGAAAATAATACATGCCCACCATATATAGTAACATGATTTACAAAAAAAAAAAATCCTTATTTGAATCCTCTTTCAGTCCTCTCTCGGCATCATCACAGAATATCAGTTTTACCTGTATTGTTCTTTTAACTTATCACATACACACTATTTTTTTTTATTCTCTATGAGTGTAGTCCCAGAATAGGATTTTCTGAAAATCTTTGTAAGGCTGAGGCCCCACGTTGCGGAAAAGCTGCTTTTTTGTTGCAGATTTTGCTGCATTTTTGGAGCCAAAGCCAGGAGTGGATTGAGCAGAAGGGAGAAGTATAAGAACTTCCAATATATTTCCCCTCTTTTGTAGCCACTCCAGGGTTTGGCTCAAAAAAACGCAACAAAATCTACAACAAAAAAACAGTTATTCCGCAACGTGGAGCCTTAGCCTAAGGCCCGGTTCACATCTGCATACCTATATGCATAAAAAAGCGGTTTACCTGGGAAACCCGCGGACCTCATAGACTATAATGGGGTCCGTGTGATTTCCGCTCGGTTTCCGCACGAAACATGTGGAAAAATGTGGAGAGGAAAGTGCTGCTTACAGCACTTTCTTCTCCGCTTGCTTCGTGCGGGAACCACACAGACCCCATTATAGTCTATGGGCTCCGCGAGTTTCTTGGGTAAACCACTTTTTTATGCGTATAGGTTTTCGTTCAGGGGGTCCCCAAGTGGACTCCCTGAACGGAAACCCGAACGCAGATGGGAACCGGGCCTTAGACTTATGCAATAATGGTAAACATTCAGTATAGCATTTTATTACATAACTGTATATAAACCTCCCCACAATAATGTTGTTCTATTCTTATGAAAATTTCAATGAGGCTGTTAAAGAGATATTACTGACCCATACACTTTTGTAAAAGTAGGTTGTTGTCACCATAGTGATTTATTTTTCCAGAACATGTATATTTATTAATAATTAGGGTGACCCAACTCAAAAAGTGATGGTATATTCCTAGGGATAGAGTGTGTTAGTGCTCAGCACAATGCTTGCTTTGTACACTGCTCTGTACTTCTGTATAATGTTCTCCATGCTGCCTCTGAGTGAGTAAGAGAGAGTTAGGGAGCAGAATCTCCTGTTTCCTCCATATGCCATCTATGGCATCAAAGCAGCTAGTCTTCACCATCTAGCCCAGGAACAAATGACAATTAGAGTCTGCAAAGGGGGGAAACTGGTGAAGAGCGCAATATACAAGCCTGTAATATTGCTACATCTTTGCAGTGTTCTTAGCACAGGGTATGGAGATGAAGGTTGGGGATCAGCCTGTTGGTGGGTAGCCAGGTGTCGGATTTGACCATCAATATCCAGGCTCGGAAACACCTTTAAGTAGATTAATTCACTTTGTACTGTAAGAAATTAAAAACTTATAAGATTGACTGCCATGGTGTACATTAGACTAGCAAAGTCACACTTTTTTCAGTAGTCTCCGGGTTTATATCAAACCCTTACCTCAATCCTCATTCACTTTTATCATAAAACAATAGTGTGTAAGGTCTCATTACTCAACCTTGTCAACACCAACATGACAATGGCCAGAGCAGGACTGGAAACTGACAAGAGGTTCTAATAGGAAAACATGGTAATGCAAAGCTTTGGATAACATATCTGTGCCTTCTCAGAAGGTGACATGGCAGAGCTGACTTACAAACCCTTAGTCTTTTCTTCTCTTATCAAAGGACCTTTAAGATTGCAAGTGGACCAAAGGTATATTATACTAGCTCTGCTTCTGCCCTCATGGCATGAACATAGTGTATGGCTATGTCACATGGATGAGGCCTCCTGCTTGTGGTGTGGACCAATATTTAGCATGAACCATCTATTACTGAATTACTGAATGACACTCCCTACATATGGACAAAGTGATTATTTTTTTCTGTAAGAATAGATTACAATGTAGAAAAAAAAAATCTGCAATTATTCACGTTTTACATAAAAAGGTTTTTTTTTTTTTTATGTTTTATACTGATTACCTATTTTTAGGATAGATCACCAATATATGATGAGTGGGGGGGGGGGGGCGGCACCTGCTTGAAGAGACGGCAGTGATCTGGTGAGTGCTGCGGTCTCTTCTCTAGATTACAAGCATCTCATATGTGCGGGTCATGGGTGTTAGACCCCACTGATCAGGTATTGTTGACCTAAGGATATATGAAAAGAATAGCGTATTACATAGAATCCTCTAACATTGAGTGCAGAAATTAAAAAAAAATACTCTATGTTTTCTAAAAGTGTAGGTAAAATATATTAAAAATAAGGATATTAAGATTCATGACCATGCATTACTAGTTCCCCACTCAGGGAAATTCTGCTTCCGGCTTCTATCCTGTATGTTCTGGCTTTTGTACTACACCCACATCTTTGCAGGGTGTGATAGGAGAGTGACCACTAAGACACAGGGCGAGCATTGAACGCGTTGCCTACCTAGCTTTACCTACACCAGCGTTGGCTGTGAGATGTTTGGGGTGAGCAGGTATAAGATGCTGTTTATGTGGGTGCTGTAAGAACTTTTTGTTTGGACACTATATATGCGATTGATCTGGACGTTGTATACTTCTAGTATATGGATGCTGCATGTGCTGTCTATCTGGACACTGTATGCTTTGTTTTTTGGACAGTATACGCGCAATATTTATCTACGGCATTATACACTATTTTTGACCCCTTTAATAATAATAATAATAATAATAGTCCTTTAATAGTCCCACAATGGGGAAATTCAGTGTGTTACAGCAGCAAAGATAAGCAAAAAGGGAGTCTGTCATAAAAACTTAGTGTTTTTCTCCTGTGAATTGGCACTTCTGTTGCTAAGATATTGCTGTCTTTGTCCATATGCAAATGAGCTCTTTGGAGCAACGAGGGTGTTGTCATTTACCTTGTTGCTCCAAAATGCTCATTTGCATATGGACAAAAAACAATATTTCGGTAACTATCAATGTGAGGGGCTGATGTAGATATGCCGGGCTCTGGTGGCGGATTCTCTTTAGGTACTGTTTATATGAATGCTATAGTATGTGCACTATTTTTATGACTATTATATTCTACTATTTATCTGGATACTTCAGATGTTACATTTATATGACCACTGTATGACATATTTATTTGCAGGCTGTATGGAGTATTTATTTAAGTGCAGTATACACTGTTTATCAGACTGCTGGATACACTGGGGCAGATTTATTAAGACAGGTGTTTCATATGCCAGTCTTAATAACTGCCCCAACTGGTGCAGGGCACAAATAATTTATAAAGAGGCTTCACCCTCTTCTTAAATCAGTTGGACGCCTGTGCACCTGAATGGAGATATTCACCTGTTAGTAACAGCCATAGGTTTCCATTATAACTCACACCAAACCAAAGCAGGAGGGGGAGTTATAATAAGTATGTTGGGCCAAGTCTCCCCAGTTTGTCCCACTCAACCTACAATATCATCCCTCTAGGTTAGAAAACCGGTGTAGAGGAATTAATAAACCCCCCGCCCCATTGCTATGAATGCTGTGTGTATTGTTTATATGTACGCTACATGTCTTATTTGGATGCTACATGCGGTATTTCCCTATTACTGTATGATACAATTTATCTAGATGCTGTGTGCACTATTTATCTGGACTCTATGAGGCACTGTGTATCTGACTGCTGTATTACTAAAATATGTCCTCTCTGTATTTATCTGTAGTGTCTTAGAGGTACTATTGATCCTAACAACCATTCAGGACCTAGTGCAGTAGATGACCATATAAACTGTAGTTAAAGGACTTGTACTGGAATTTTTTTTTTATGGCCTATACTCAATCGGTATAGGAATTTGGGGGGCGACAGGTGGCACCCTGTTTGGGGCGACAGGTGGCACCCTGTTTGGGGCCACTTCCTATGCTCATACTATACACTTCACAGAGACAGGAGCAGATACCTCCGTTCTCTGTATAATGGCTGGGGGCCATAAAAGCAGCTCAGTTGTAGTCAATGGGAGCTAAACTGCAATATTGGCTCCCAACCACTATGTTGAAAGTGGCCCTGAACAGCTGATCCGTGCAGGGATCATACATTTATGACCTATCCCAATGATAGGCCATAAATAAAATATTCCTGACCATCCCCTCCATAGCTTTATAGTGTACCTAAACTTTTGAACAACTTTTGATTTTTTTTGCCAGTATGTGTGACATTAATAAATTATGTAATATCCTTTATTAATGGATTTTGGCTCCTTTCCACAAAATCCTCTGCTGAATTCCACTTTCTGGCCTTTAGTTATTCATTCCGCAGTTTTTTATTGCCAGCATAAATCTCACTGCTTCTCACTGTAGTACGAGTGCATGGGCTCCTGTATAACACAGAGAAGGAGAGGCTGGAGGAGGGGGGGTGGTCAGTTATATCTCGGACATTTTAGAACCTAGAATATATAACAGGTATGACATAGAACACATATAAAAGATGATGAGATTCTCATCTTGCATATGATACCAAGATCGCAGTTCTACCTGTTTTATTTACGGCGATATCGGCAGTTGAAAACACAGTCGGAGTATGAGAGCGCTACAGTGTATATGTATGAACCCTGAACATGACATCATCATTACTGATCTGATGGAGACCAGAAGCCCGGGGAAACGGACCTGCAGCGCTGGACCTGTGGTCCCTGTAGACAATGAATAATCTTTTTTTTTGTTGCTGTTTTATGGTGTTTTCTGCTGTCTGCCAAGTGTAAAAGAAATGACAACCCCTTTAAAGCCAGGTAGGCGGAACCCACTCAGTGCGATCAGGGGGATCTTATGGGTATGGGGCCCCCATCAGATGATGTCAGGAGAAAGAAGGAGAGGGCATGTTGAAATTTTATATCTAATCCTTTGGTTCTCAAAAGAGATAGGTAGAGGGAATTTGGAACTTATCAGGACTGTAGAGCTGGAGTCGGGACAGTATTAAGCGGAGTTGGAAAAACGTTATTGACTCTGACTCCAACTTCAAAATAATATTAACAATTTTTAATTATATTATACAATAATTAATATATTATACAATATTAATATAACTTTCACAGGAATTAATTGCTGGCTTTTTCCAACTTAGAGGATTTTTACTGCTTCAGACTGACCATGACGTGGTCGATATTGGAACACTCGAACATGTACCGGGGTAGGTTGCTGCCCATTAATGCTCTAGTAGGACAGGTCTTGCGACAGGCAAAAAAGGTGGTGGCATTCTCTGATAGGCCTGCTGAGACCTTATTATGGCACAATCCGGGTCTAGCGGAGGTGTTTGCCCTACCGGAGACCCAGACCTGATCTCAATATGGGGTGCTTTCTCTTGGTGACCTCTACGCCCAGGGTGTTTTTAGACCGTTTGACTCACTAGGCACTTCACATGACATTCGTAGAACACAATTTTTTAGATACCTCCAGATCCTACATGCACTGTCCTCCATGCTCCCTGAACAGTTAAGCAGGATTTCTGACTATCCACTCATAGGGGTTCTCCGCTCACAGGGACCTAGGGGACTGCTCTCCACCTTATATGCGCACTTGATCCAAGTTAAGGTGTCCCTACTGGAGGCCCCAGCTTTGGTGCGTTGGCGTTCAACTATTCCTGATATCACAGATGAAATGTTTCAGGAGGTCCTTGAATCTCCCCAATATGTATCTCCCCAATATGTATCTCCCTCAGCTAACAAACTGATACAAATTTACATTTTACACCAGTGTTACTTGACCCCCTCCCGTCTCTTTAAAATGGGACGATTATCACAGCCGGGTTGTCTTAGGTGTCCCTGTCCACAGACTGACCATGACCGTCAGCCAGAGTCAGAGCAGGAATTGGTGTCAGAATTGGGCTGTGGAAAAATAGAGGAGTCGGGCTGGAGATCCTACCAACTCCACAGCCCCGCTGCCTATATAAAACACATGCATGAGCCAAGTGTACATGTGTAGGATGGCATTCAAGGGAATAGCTGTTCAACATGAAACCTTTTTACCTGGAGATAAAAGAAACATAAGGATGGTCAATGACTTTTGCACTATACAGTATATACAGTAAGTGAATAAGATATCTGCGCCTGCTGTACCTTGTCAAGCAAGTAAAAGTGTAGTTTTGTGCGCTGGCAGAGTTATCTATTCAATACCAGATTGGCCTAAATGTAGGAGCCTCCACTCATGCATTAGTTGGCAGCAAGTCTCTTGTCCCTGCGGCACACAAGATGAAAGCTGGAACCAGTAGCCAGCAAATATCCAGCATGACAGGTTAATCCTCCGACTACTGACATACTAGAGTTTACCAGATTAAAATATTTCTCAATAAGCATTTTACAGTTTATTTCCAACTATCCCAAGAGGATGGGAAAGAACAACAAAGTGGAAATTCATGCCTAGAGTGTGTTTGTATTGAGGAAGCGGTTGAAATATTTATGAGTTTTCATGTAATTGTAGTGCACAGGCTTAACAATATCAAAGCTGATGTCATCAAAAAATAATTTTCTGTGATTTAAGGTGAAATTATAGTGAAGAAATATGTATGCTTCATCGAACATGTCTATAATAATATTGTGTTAGCCGGGTCCTATATCAAAGAGCATAACACAGATATACAGTACCATAAATAAATCAGAGACCTGTTTTATAAAGAGGTTGCATAGAAAAAGAGTTGAAGAATTGATGAATGTTCTGTCCTTGTTATTAGGGGCACTTACAGAACTTTCTTGGGGTTTCCAGTTTCCTTGTATGTATATAAATATGTAGCAAAGTTTACCTTGTCACTGATAACTGAAAGTCACCCTTCTCTGGTGCTCCGGTGCCCCCCAGCACTTTCCGGTCTTGCCGGTCTGTTGTCTTCCAGCAGGAAGTCCCCACCGAACGTGGACACTGAGACCAATCAGCAACTTCAGCGGAAGGGATCCAGAATATCACAGCTGGCGAGGAATTTCACTTCAAGAAGGCACCGGCGTAGACCGCACTGGGAGGACACCAGAGCACCAGGGGCAGGGGCTGACTGGCCAATTTTTTTTCACCTCTCCCGGTCTATTTAAAAAATATTTTTTTTGCCCAGCCAACCTCTTTAAACCTAGCATTGAGACCTATCACCTGCCTGTGACTGCATTAGTATTCTAGACTGTGTGTTCTCAGAACTTACTCTCATTACCTTACCCTGTTTGCTGAACTCCTGGTTTTGTGACCTTGGTGTGTTCTTCTGTTTCTGACTTGGTTGAATCTGTGATCTCCTGAATGTGACTGAGGCTTGGACTATCCAGCAGCTAAGGGGCGGTGGAGAGTTATGATGCAGAGGGTGCTCGGAACGCAGGGGGAATGCCCTTAGAATGGAAAGTACAAGTAGAATGGCCTTTTTAAAGGCTATTCCAACATGCCATTAGTTAAAACTGTTTTTCTAATGATAGACTCCCTTTAAGCAGTAGTTTCATAACACAGTGCCCGACAGAGTAAGCAAAATGTTTTCAAAGCTGGACATGTCAGGCCACTCATTATGGGATATCTTAAGCCAAAAGGAATAGTAAGGTAGGATACATCTGTAAAAGGTGGCTACTTAGGCATATTGAAGAAGCAGTCCACTTTTTTTTTTTTTTTTTTTATTGCCCCCCCCCCCCATCCTTTTTCTTACATAGGTGGTTCATTGAGGTGGTGTGAGGGTGAAACTTACTTGTTGCATTATCAAGCAAAAATAGTTCCACATGACCTGCACCTGAGTTGCTGGAAGTCACTTTTTATTCAGTGAACCAGAACTCAGGCTCTCAATGCATTCCTGTATGAGCCTTGCTCTGACTGACATAGAAATACGTTGAGAGCCTGAGTTCCAGTTCACCAAAAAGGACAGAAAGCTCTGGCAACTCAGATGCAGGTCATGTTGGCTAGCACTAGGAACTACTGTATATGTGGTGGATAATGCAACAAGTAATCCTCACATCCTATGTAGAAATGAGGGGCGGGGGCAATAAAAAAGGAAACATGGAATGATTTGTAAAATTGATTAATTTGCTATTTAGGCTTCTTGCAATTCTGTTTTTACATAGGATCATTAAATCAATACTAATTTGCATCATAGTAAGAGGGAGAGACGTGACAGTGGTCAGAACAGAAGACCTGGTTCGTCCCATACATTTACACTAGTAGCCCTGCCTTTGTGGCATTTGGTAACTTACTTATGGGGTGCATTAATACTTCAGTTTACTGATATTTTTTTTTTTTTTTTTTTTTTTTTTTATTCTTTTGGAAGAGAACAAGAAAATTTTAATTGAGAATTGTAAATAAGCTTGATTTTATTTTGAGGCTATCGCCCAGTCCTAATATAGAGCTATTATTTACACCGTATATACACTTTGCTGCGGAAGTAATAACAAATCTTGCTGCCGTATTATTCTGCACGCATCCCTCTGCAGTTCTATAAATCAGGGGTGAATAAAATAATGTAGAATTATGGTGCTAGGAAATAAAATCTAGCAGACAGAAGGATACTTGAAGTGGCCAGAGAGGGTGCATTGACCTTAGTAGAAATGGTACAATGCCAGTGGCAACTCGAGACACATTAGCGCCCTGGCTCCTGGAATTTCTCCAGGCTAGATATAAATGATAAAAAAAAGGAAAATGTAAATCTTTACCTTCATATGTCATGCATCTCCGTATTTCCTACATAACCACATACCCACGTATGAAGAATCCTACGGGGTCTATGACTTTAGAGCCTATAAACATGAAATGCAAGACACTCTTTAGAACATTCAAGTATAAAATGCATTTAGTTGACTGAATTGTTTGACATATGTCTGACTTTTGTATCATGAATTTGGTGCTTTCCCCAATCTACAGTATTTGCGGATATGTCCTGAAGGTGCCCAAACAAATATGAACACTGTTGAAACTACAGTTTACATCCTAATGCCCCATGCTGTTTGCACACAAGTAATTACCTAATGAGAGGAACTGTGGCTGGCACTTGTGTGGGCACTGTAGCTGGCACTTGTGTTGGTACTGTGGCTGGCACTTGTGTTGGTACTGTGGCTGGCACTTGTGTTGGTACTGTGGCTGGCACTTGTGTGGGTACTGTGGCTGGCAGTTATGTGGGTACTGTGGCTGGCACTTGTGTGGGTACTGTGGCTGGCAGTTGTGTGGGCACTGGCTGGCAGTTATGTGGACACTGGCTGGCACTTGTGTGGGTACTGTGGCTGGCAGTTGTGTGGGCACTGTGGCTGGCAGTTATGTGGACACTGTAGCTGGCAGTTGTGTGGGCACTGGCTGGCAGTAGTGTGGGCACTGTGGCTGGCAGTTATGTAGACACTGTAGCTGGCAGTTGTGTGGGCACTGTGGCTGGCAGTTGTGTGGGCACTGTGGCTGGCAGTTGTGTGGGTACTGTGGCTGGCACTTGTGTGGGTACTGTTGCTGGCAGTTGTGTGGGCACTGGCTGGCAGTTATGTGGACACTGTAGCTGGCAGTTGTGTGGGCACTGTGGCTGGCAGTTGTGTGGGTACTGTGGCTGGCAGTTATGTGGGCACTGTGGCTGGCACTTGTGTGGGCACTGTGGCATGTGACATTGTAAGTTTAGAGATGTGGATGTCCCGGTTATGGCCAGGCGCTGTTATGAGAAAATTGTGGCAGTCATCTTCGTAAGGCTACTGGGGTAATATGTAGTGAATAGATTTTTTTCACTAGAGGCAAGCCCTATCATAATGGTTGGGCCTTGGAGGTCCTGTTCTTGGCACCACAGATTTTGCTGATTGAAGCAACGGTGAACTAGACATTTCCCGACAGTGGCCAATTTCCTTACTAGCCCTTTGGTGCACTCTTATTTTGATGCCAAAAAAAAAATCATCAATTCTTAAAATGGTGAATTAATTGATTTAATGGGAAATCTTCCAGTTGTTATGTTGCTATCTGGAATGTAGAGAATTCTTCGACTGCTTATTCTTCAGGGTGTAGCGGGGTCACAAATAAGATGGGATGGTGGGTTCCTTAAAATATAGTCTCATGATGTTGAAGTGATGGTGGGATGGTGGAATGATTCAGTAGGACTCTGAAGGAAGGAACTGAAGAGCTTTACTCAATAGGAGGCCAGAAGTTATCATATGTGACAAAAAGCAGCAATAGATAACAAATGAATTGAAATTGAGACACTTTGGTGATATGTGCTAAAGTCTGCTACACTATACTGACTTTATAGGTACTTACAACATAATGCTGGTATTAACTTCTTTAGCACCACCTTAGTCTAGGACAGTCACTATCTCATCAGCTCAGCATTATTTCAATAGCTCAGTCTCAATCAACCTTGTCTCAGACCCTCTATCTAGGTCAATTCTGCTTTGCATCAATGTACTGGCAATAACTGGTCTGAAATCACTGAAATTCTTCAGAGTAAAAGTCCCATACACACTCTCAGTTTTTGTGTGTTTGGCATGGTAGTTACATTCAGGCATGAAAGGAGTTGTCCAGGACCTAGCAAAGTTATATACTGACGACCCATCTACAGGATAGATTATCTGTATCAGATCAGTCGGGGACCAGGTATACAGCTGGAAGCAGTTCTGCTTCTATGTAAATGAAAGGCAGCAGAGCTGAAATCCCCGTCGCCACCGCTACAGTGTAAGGACCAGAAGCTGTACAGTCATGGCCAAAAGTTTTGAGAATGACACAAATATTATATTTTCACATGATCTGCTGCCCTCTGGCTTTTATGTGTGTTTGTCAGATGTTTTTATCACATACAGAAATATAATTGCATTCATATTATGAGTAACAGAAGCTTATATTGACAGTTAGAATGAGTTAATGCAGCAAGTCAATATTTGCAGTGTTGACCCTTCTTCTTCAGGACCTCTGCAATTCTCCCTGGCATGCTCTCAATCAACTTCTGGACCAAATCCTGACTGATAGCAGTCCATTCTTGCAGAATCAATGCTTTAATTTTGTCTGAATTTGTTGGTTTTTGTTTGTCCACCCATCTCTTGATGATTGACCACAAGTTCTCAATGGGATTAAGATCTGGGGAGTTTCCAGGCCATGGACCCAAAATCTCTATGTTTTGTTCCCTGAGCCATTTAGTTATCACCTTTGCTTTATGGCAAGGTGCTCCATCATGCTGGAAAAGGCATTGTTGAGCGCCAAACTGCTCTTGGACGGTTGGGAGAAGTTGCTCTTGGAGGACATTCTGGTACCATTCTTTATTCATGGCTGTGTTTTTAGGCAAGACTGTGAGAGAGCCGATTCCCTTGGCTGAGAAGCAACCCCACACATGAATGGTTTCAGGATGCTTTACAGTTGGCATGAGACAAGACTGGTGGTAGCGCTCACCTCTTCTTCTCCGAATAAGCTGTTTTCCAGATGTTTCAAACAATCGAAAAGGGGATTCATCAGAGAAAATGACTTTACCCCAGTCCTCAGCAGTCCACTCCCTGTACCTTTTGCAGAATATCAGTCTGTCCCTGATGTTTTTTCTGGAGAGAAGTGGCTTCTTTGCTGCCCTCCTTGAGACCAGGCCTTGCTCCAAGAGTCTCCGCCTCACAGTGCGTGCAGATGCACTCACACCTGCCTGCTGCCATTCCTCAGCAAGCTCTGCACTGCTGGTAGCCCGATCCCGCAGCTGAAACACTTTTAAGAGACGGTCCTGCCGCTTGCTGGTCTTTCTTGGGCGCCCTGGAGCCTTTTTGGCACCAATGGAACCTCTCTCCTTGAAGTTCTTGATGATGCGATAGATTGTTGACTGAGGTGCAATCTTTCTAGCTGCAATACTCTTCCCAGTTAGGCCATTTTTGTGCAGTGCAATGATGACTGCACGTGTTTCTTTAGAGATAACAATGGTTAACAGAAGAGAAACAATGATGGCAAGCACCAGCCTCCTTTTAAAGTGTCCAGTGGTGTCATTCTTACTTAATCATGACAGATTGATCTCCAGCCCTGTCCTCATCAACACCCACACCTGTGTTAATGGAGCAATCACTGAAACGATGTTAGGTGGTCCTTTTAAGGCAGGGCTGCAATGATGTTGAAATGTGTTTTGGGGGATAAAGTTCATTTTCTAGGCAAATATTGACTTTGCAAGTAATTGCTGTTAAGCTGATCACTCTTTATAACATTCTGGAGTATATGCAAATTGCCATTAGAAAAACTGAAGCAGTAGACTTTGTAAAAATTAATATTTGTATCATTCTCAAAACTTTTGGCCATGACTGTATGCAGTGTACAGAGCTTTGTATACTGTAGTGGTGGCATCTGGTACTGCATCTCTGCTCAGATTCATTTCAAGGTTTCCTGCAGGAGAGACAGCTGATTAGCGAGGGGTTAGGTTGGGGACCAGGGTCCAAAACCCGATCTGATATTGATGACCTATCCTGTGGATAGGTATCCAACTTTGCCAGGTCCTGGACAACCCCCTTTACTCCCAGACTTTGGTGTGGCAAGTTTGTACTCCTTTTGCCCAATGGCAGATCTGGTCTGGTCTCCTTCACCTGAAGCTGACTATGACTGCAGCTCCTTCTGGAGCTTTAGGGCTTCTCTGTGCCTTAACTCTACACCCTGGGATATAAAAGCAATTGCTACACACCCCCACTTGCTAATTTTGCGTAGTAAGCTTACGCTCCTCTCAGCACCACCAGTCATGTGCCTCTTGACGCTGTCCGGAGTGAAAATCTCTTTTATATGTACTCTTAGACATCTATGGCAGTATGTGAACGCATGCTGAACTGACCCACACAAACCATAGCTGTGCAATCGGAGTAGGGACCAATTTTGGGTTTAGTCAGAGTCGGAAAAAAAGGTAATGACTTGGACTCCAGCTTCCAGCTACAGTTATTAATATTGTATAACTTCTTAGATTCCTAGCTTGTTGCACATTTACTTTCATAGATATTCAGTCACCGGCTTTGTAATGAATCTGAGTCAGTAAGAAGAGTCAGAGTCAGTAATCTGGCCTACTCCACAGTCCTGACGCTATCCTATGACCTAGTCATGACTCTCTGTGGCTCCAGTTCATTAAACTTTCTGGACACCAGACAAAACCTCTGCCCATCACTGGCTGTCCTCAAACTCGCTCCTAAATACCCAGCGACAGTCTTCATGAGGCATTTCTTGATTGACGGGCATCTCCCTATCTTCATGACTTCACCACACACTCACATATCCATGGGGTCTAATGACCGTCACATAGTCTGTCATATGTCATTCGCATAGTTGTCACACTCTACTAACATTACAAAACAGCTTCAGCAATAGACACCCATTAACCCCTTCCCGCAAATTTTGATTCTTTGTTTTTCTTTTTTAATCCCACTTTCCAAAAACCATAACCTTTCTATTTTTCTATTCACTTAGTCATATAAGGGCCTGTTTTCTGTGAGACAAGTTGTATTTTTTATGGCACTAGTTCATGTTCATACAATGTATTGCAAACAATATTTGTTGGTCAAGAGTTCAGTTTTCAGTAGAATAATTCTGGGGGTCAATACAAGTATGACCACACTAAATTTATAATGATATATATGTATTTTATATGAGATGTCAGGATGGGGTTAAAGTGATATTAAGGCTAAGCCTCCACGAAGCGAGCCGCAGCCATAAAGTGCTGTAGGAAAAAACGCGGCAGAGATGCATCTCAATTTTTTTTTCCCGCAGTGCTTTTCACAGAAAGTCTGCAGAGTTTTCCTCTGCGGACTTTCTGTTACAATTATACCTTTACAGAAAACATTGGTGTTTCCGTCGGTATAATTCGCATGCTGCGATTTACAAAAACGCAGTGGTTTGCGGATATTTATCTGCAGTGTGTGGATAGAATTAGCCAGAATCCCATCCACTTTGTAGGTACTGTAAAATTGCGGAGTTTACGCTACGTGGGGCCCCCGGCCTAAAGGAGTTAATAGGAGTTAAAGGACTTTCAGTTAATGGGGGCGAGGTTCGTCTGTGGTCACCACAAAGGTAAAACACCCTGTGTTCTCAGGATCTGTGGGTGACTTAGCGGACAGACCTCCACCGAACAGCAATTTATCCAATATCCTATGGATAGAAGATGAATAGTTTTATGGTTGATACAACAATCCTAACTATAAGGCATATAATAATACATTGCTAAAGTACGTTGCTTGCTGTAAGCAGTCCATATACTGTTTTAAGGCAACAAGTTACATGATGTAACATGTATAAAACAGTCACACAATAACCAGGGGGTCAACAGTAACCCATAGCAATAATACATCAGTTCAGTGCCAACAGTGGGGTCCATAACAGGTTGTTGTCCTATTTTTGTAAGGGTGACGGACCCGTTTTCAACCCTCTTACAAGGGAATGGCTTTCTTTTCTTGATAGAATGTTCTATTGTCCTCACACCTCTTGGTAATGACAGTTCACAATCCAGGACACCAGTAACAAGTATAGGGCACGCCGCTTCAGATGTATGACACCGGCCGTCAAGCTTGCACTTTCTCAAAATCTAATGTTATGGTAAGGGTGGATATCAGGAAAACAGGAATGGTGGATCATCAATATCAGGTGACAATCTATATTCCTGAGTATGTCATGAATACTGTGATTTAAAGGAATAGTACATTAATAAAATAATGTCAAATATATTCCAGTAATTCCTCCCACCCTTTAATCTAAAACTGTGGAAAAATATATTAGGGACTTTTTTGCTAGATCATCCATTTGTTAGTAATGAAGAGGGCGCAGTGCTAGTCTGAATGCTGTAGTCTCTTCAAACAGCTATTCGAGTGTTGGACCCCCACCGATCTAACATTGATCACCTATTCTAAGGATAGTTTATTCATAGTATCACTTTAAAAGTGTATTCCCATCTGGAACTTGTTTCGCATATCCACAGAATGCACCATAAATGACCCATAGATGCAGGTCCCTCAAAGAATAGGGGCTCCACCACTTGTATTGTGAGTGGAGAGTGCGTTGCGCATGCGCAGCTCTCTCCTTTCACTTCCATGGGACTTCTGAGAATAGCTGAATTTCCCTGCTCAGCAATAATATAAAATATAAAAATGTTGTGTGTTATATGTCCAATAATAATCTTAATTGTAGGGGAGGGAATTTTCAATTTATAAATATAATAAATGTGATGCATATAGGGTTGTGTACAATATGGACTATTTAGATTACAAATATATGTATATCCAGTACTTCACTTGTTGTATAAGCCGTAGACAACTGCTATGTATAGCAACCAAATAAGAACAGTTATCTTATGTGTATTGCTTCACTGTGTTGCTGGATTAATGTGTACAGACATGACACTGGCCTCCACACCATTTAGTAAGATAAGGTTTGCTAATCTTAGAACAGAAAAACAAGTTACCCTATACAACTAAAGATATAAAGATGGAAATAAAAAATGGCCGTCATGTGTGTTATACACTTAGAATGAAGAAAATGTAAGCCTCCTACTATTCCATGCAGAAACCTTTGAGGTGACCACCCTAAAACATGGTGGTCCTTGCATAGTCTGACAACATTCATTTGATAGTGTCAGACTGTGTAGGGGTACACCCAATTATTAATAGAAATACTCACATACTGTTTATCAATTTATTCATACATTTCCAAGAGGAATAACACAGGAACAAGACAATGCAGAGCTCTGTGAAAAGGTGTTCAAAATATTGTAGTAGGTACTCTGTGTTTGTGGGTATGCTGCCTTTCTTAGTAGGCCTGTGTCTTTAAGTATTATTGTTTGCACCTGCTTAATTCCTCCTGCCTAGCTATGTGTCTCTGTATGTGTATAAGTCTGTTTCTTTAGTCCCACTTGGCTGAGCAATGAGTTCTGTTTCATGCATGCATCCTGCTGTTTTATGGTGGCGGCTACTTGTCCTGTTTATTACAGTATGTGAGTTCTGAGTTTTGCTCAAGATCTGTTTGCATGGATGTCGCTCTGCTGTTAATGGCGTAGTCTTTATCTGCCCTGTTTTTATGCAACTCCTTTTGTCTGTTATGTCTGTGTTATATCTCTCTAATACTAGGTTCATACTAACGTTCAGGTTTCCGTTCTTTGCGTCCGCTTGGGGACCTGAAAAATGTAAACCCTATCCGTTTAAAAAAGATCCCATAGACTATAATAGGGTCCACCGGTTTCTGCTGATTTCAGTATAAAAACACCTATTTTAAGCGAAATGGGGTGAGAGTCCCTGAATGCTAGTGTGAACCTAATGTTATCTGTTTGGCCAATGGATTCTGCAAAATACCTCTGATACTTGGGGCCTCTGGGCTTTCTGCAATACCTCTGACACCTGTGGCCTCTGGGCTTTTTGGAATACGAAAATCATCAATAGTATACACCAATATCAAAAGATACTAGAGTTTACAAAGGGTTCACAAAAATCCATAGGAAAAACACAGCAAATAGAACCCACAAAACTTAACTTTTACTAAATAATATTCAGAAATAGCACATAACCAATAAAAACAGCAAGGTTTACAAAAGACAATGCACAGGTAAGTATCTCTATCATACCCCAATATAATTTTCCAAAGGGGAACTACTTCCAAAATAGACAGAATGCAGAGAAAGCTGGAACAATCTTACCAATGTAACCATTCAATGATCAAGGAGAAGGCTTTGGTTCGGGGTAAAACACCACCATCGAAGGATGTCTTCTGGGACAAGTAAACTAACCTTGGTTTACCCTGAACCTTGCCCTATTAGCCCCAGATCAATAACTCCCATCCTTACAAGAGCAGTACCACAAACTGTGCCCTAAATGCACGCTAGTATTCTGTATACCAACCCAACACGATTTGTCCTTTAGACCTGACTTCCATTTTTAGTCCGTACTTCTTTCCACTTTTTTAGTTTCTGTACACACCTTGTGTTTTTATCTGTTTTTGTGGTGCACTGCACCAGTGTCCTAACCCTTCTGGCCAGTTGCTACCAAATTGGGACCACCTCAGGAGGTAACGGTCTGGAAGGTTCCCCACAGTGATGAACTGATCTCCATATGGGGGTTAAAGTGTGAAAACTGGGGAGTCCACTTGGTCAACACCTTTAGTGATGGACCTAAGCCAAACCGGTTTGGTAACACAATGTGTCCACAATCTGCTACCTGTCACATACAGATTGCCTTTTTGTGCGTACTGAACAGCCATAAAACTTACCGGTGATGAGGCCAGAAAGGGGTAATGAAAATGTTTTTCTAATTTTGGTATATTTCTGAATTTTGGTAGAAAGATGTATTGCTCATCTCTTCACGGACTTCAGTGGGAGTTACAGAAATCTGTCCGTAAGGATTTGTCTATCCTGTCGTACACTAGTTGAGGGGTAACTGCTTCTAAGCTTAGTCTTGTTTACAGATCAGTGAAGTCTTATATATATTACATGGTTTAGGTAACAATTCCGGCTCGGTGCGCTCATCCTCGCCTTCCACTAAACATCACGTATTTAATGAGTGATTGTTTCATGCTTCCCATTTGATTAATCAACCATCCATGTTATTGTTCAATAAATTATACACCACTTAGTTAATAGGTTGGTGTAATTAAATAAACATATTTCGTTACCTTAGGGCACATGGGCAGATGAGTTACAGATTATCATTGGGTCCTGGAGTCAGACGAAAATTAATTTTCATAATTCTGTACGGTGGAGCGAGAAACCTGCAATAGCTACTTTAATAGCAATTATTTGAGAGCTTCTGCGCTTGCAGATTGCATTTCATTCTAAATTACAAGGAAAACAAAATATCGGACTGAAACATAAGATGAATATAATAATTATACAAGTTAGGCATATACTAGTTAGAGAGAA
This sequence comes from Leptodactylus fallax, assembly GCA_947044405.1. NCBI lineage: Eukaryota > Metazoa > Chordata > Amphibia > Anura > Leptodactylidae > Leptodactylus > Leptodactylus fallax. Next base: position 494,418 of record CAMRHE010000623.1, read on the forward strand.
ACTTTACATGAGTTTTACAGGACATAAATATTGATGGTCTTTTTTTATGATAGGCGATCATTGTATGATCGGTGACGATCTGAGATCCCTGCGGATTGGTAAGATGAACTCACTATTTACACAGACATAGCAATTCATCTGTACTGTTAAACCTAGGTAGCAAGCGGAGGTGCCTTTATGGTTTAGCAATGGTGGCTGTGTATACAATATTTCAGTCCTAAAGCGTGCCTCCATTTATAAGCAACTTTTCAGAAATGAATATTGCATTTACAGTAAATATAAGAAACTTTGTAATATGTCTTATTAAGGATATCTGTCCCCTTCTCCTGATCTCTTGCTGCTTGCTTACTTTATATCCGTCTCGTCTCAGTATTCAGCCTCACACATAGAACTCTATGGAGCAGTGAGGGGCTAAGCAGAATTTTCCTGTCGGCTGATTAATTGATTTTACTAGCTTCTTATCTACAACTTAGGAGTGTTAAAAAAAGCCAGGAAGAGCAGAGTGTAACAGTAGCAATTATTTGAGTGTCTTTTTCCCCCTCCTCTCTTCATAGACTAATATGTAGAAAGTAACTGCCTGAAAAGTGGAGAGGAAAACCTATTTCTTTAATAAAATATATTACATTTCTTATTTTCACCTGCGCTATTCATTTATGAAAAATTGTTTATAACTGAAGGTACGCTTTAAAATGAAATCCTAAAATCCCTTGAAACCTGTTCAGGGATTACCAAAGCAAAGCAGGAGCAATGGCGTACCTACCATGGAGGCAGGGTAGGCAATTGGTATGGGGCCCATGGAAACAGGATCACTTTTAGAACACTTAGATTTCTTTTGATGTCTAGCAGTCCAAGTACCATAAATCTTTCCACTGCTCTGTTTATTGAGATTTATGATACAGTTTGTTAGACATGCCTTCTACCCCGTCAAGAGATCATCAACCGATAAATTAAAAAACAGCAGTATATAGTCAAATAAGGAAGGCTATGGAGAAATAAAGTTGCTGAAAGGGTTACTTCTGGACTAGCGGCCTCTGTAGGCAGAGGAAAGCACAGCATTATTGTAATTGTTGGTGATTTTATTTTTTTTTATTTTTGTTCTTCAAATATATGTACTCGAATATATCAAGAGAATACATTATTTCTACAACCATTGTCCTTCTAAGTAAAATACAAAAAAAGCACACACTTTCTCAAAAACATGTATTTAAAAAAACCTGACTGTGTCTGGTCATGAATAGGGGAAAATGGCCCGATCTTAAATTGGTTAAGGTTAGTATAGGAGTATCACAAAAATTTCTACTTGTTAACAAGGTTCTGAACCACTGCATTAAAATGAATGAGATTTTCATGTTAAATGGCCTCTGGATTTGACCAGGCAGTAAAATCATGAACCAGGGACCTCAGTATGTAGTGTCTTTGATTTTCAAGTCTTTATGGAGCAACTGTGTTCAACATTGTGATGATCAAATCATATTTATGGTCGGTTGTGGAGGTTATTACAGATTATCTTATGATAAAATCAAAAAACTCACAGTAGGCTAAATGTCATGAAGAATTTAGCCTAAAATTTTATGGACTGTGTTGAATTTATATAAATAACCTAATACATTAATGCAGATCATAAATATCATAACCAAGACTACTTCTAAAGTGTATATTGTCACAACTGATAAAGTGGCCCTTTTAAATGACTGGTAGTCCACGTAGTACATGGATGGGCCTGATCTGCCAGACCAAGAGCTGATAGAGGAGGCTTACCTGCTATGATGTCTATATGATCGGATAGGACATATGGAAAGATCTTGTCTTGAATGTATTGGGAAATAGCACAAGTTGAAGTGAACAATGGAAACCTGGAAATCTGTAAGATGTCATGTCCAAAATGACTCAAACTTATGGTACTGAGAGCACTGCGGATACAGGCCCTTAAAATTGACAACTGGGCAGCACAGTATGGACGGTACAATATCTGTCAGCAACTAAGCATCTCTTAGATCTCTTGGAAATAGTAATTTGCTGATATGACAAGGCTGTTCTTTGCAGGTTTGGATATGATCTGTTTCCACCATTTTATTAATAAGGGACAACAAATAAAAGAGAATTTAATGAGATCCAAAGTAATATCGGTGGAAATTCTGTTGACTAAGGCTCATTGGTAGACCCTATAGTACATGGAGTCATTAATTATATGACAAGCTTTGCTAAGCGAACGTACTCTCTGTACAGGGAGCATGGTAGCGTTTTATGAGTATGAAAGATAAGAAATAGATGATGGATGCATATTTTTATTGATGGATGCATATGATAGTGGATGGAACATGAACTTAATGAGATGAGACCTTAGGTTGTCTGTAGAGACTTTCACCACCAAAAGACCAGGCTACTACATCAAACTTTTTGCAGCAAGCAGTATTCATAGTACCAGTTTCTAAGAGCCTCTGACGTTATTATGAGACCCAAATTCCCAGAGCACAATGAAGATCAGGTGTTTAGTTATCATGAAAATGTTGGCTTACTTAGCTGGTACCAAACGCTCAGCATTTTAGAATCCCTTCCGGACCAATTCACATGTAAGCATGGGAAATGACAACAAGTGAAGCCTGTGGGATAATGAACTATATGATAATGACATGAATGACTTCTGCTGAAGGGATGAAACCTCAAAAAAGATTCTAATGAAAATCAATTACTGTTTTATATGTACCAGCAGTCAAGTCTGCTCCTGATTCCTTGTATGTCACTGTGCGCCCTTTCGTTTCCAAGCTTATCCTTACGCACTTCAGATCTCTTCTACCTTCAGAGGTGTTGTCCAACCTCTTGAATATTTTTACAGCTTACAATACCTTACCAATTCTCTGCCCATCCTGTACCAACACTTCTATGGTTCCCTTCTGGTCTTCGCTTACTACACTCTAGTGATGATATGTCAAAACTGTGTGGGTATACTGGTTGATGTGTGGCCGCCACTGAGGACACCATTGTGCCCACCGATTAGCTGTAGTGGTTACATGTTATGTGCAGAGGAGCAGCATGGTTTGACAAGGTGAGTATTACTCCATTGGTTAGAACAGAATTGCGCTGTCTCCATTGTCATTCATACTATAAAGTTTTTATTAATGTTTTTTAATAGGCTAAACAGATCATCCTTTGCTCCATCGCTTACGTTAGGTTCACACTAGCGTTCGGGTTTCCGTTCTTCATATCCGCTTGGGAACCCGAAAAAAAAACCGGAAACCCTATCCGCTTATAATGTGGATACCCGCGGACCCCAAAGACTATAATGGGATCCACCGGTTTTCCGCCAGTTTTCCACTCGAAGTCAGCGGAGAGAAAAGTCTTGCTTGCGGAATGGGAGACAGAGTACCCGAATGGTCATCGATGTGATAAAAATAAACAGGACCATATATAATTATATTCATGTGCAAGCTAATTGATTTGAGATATCTGAATGTCCCCTTATTACCTTTTCTACTTGCTGTAAACTCACCATGCCAAATGTTTGGCATGTGTATATTACTCGGACATGCAGGACTTTGTTTCCAGCGAAAAAAAACTGGATTCGCGGCGCAGAGGGTGTAAGTGCACACCCGCGCATTGCTTTAAAAACCCATTCAAATGAATGGGCTTTTAAGCAATGCGTCGCTAACTTTTCGCTATCCAGTGCCTATACAGTTTCCCGATATTTTCAGTCGGTTTCGCGGCGGACGGACTCCGGCGCAAGTGTGAACCCACCCTTACAGTGACAGTAGGTACCGATAGAAAGGTACAGGTAAAAAAGTAGCAGAGGGGATATCACAACTTAAAGATCTTTCAGATCTCTGTATGGAATGATCTCCGCTTAGGACGGTGTTGGTTGTACAGCCTGACCGCAGCGGGGAGGAAAGACTTCCGATAGCGCTCTTTCTCACATTTAGGGTGAAGTAGTCGGGTCACTGACAGTACTGTCCAGCGCTATCACGGTCTCATGCATGGGATGGGAGTTATTTTCACGCATGGAGCTCACCACGGACAGTAACCTTCTGTCACCCACCACCTGCACTGGGTCCAGGGGTCTCTCCAGGACAGAGCTGGCCCTTCTAATCAGCTTGTCGAGTCTATTCCTATCCCTGTTTGATATACTGCTCCCCCAGCAGGCCACTGCGATGAAGATGGCTGATGCCACTACTGAGTTGAACAAGGCCCTAAGTGCCCCCTGGACTCCAAAGGCTCTCAGCCTCCTAAGCAGGTAGAGCCTGCTGTGGCCCTTCCTGTACAGGACCTCCATGTGATCTGCCCAGTCCAGCTTATTATTGAGGAGCACACCCAGGTACTTATAGGTGTTGACAATCTCAATGCCCGTCCCCTGGATGTCCACTGGTTTAGGAAGGTATCTGCATTTACAGAAGTCCACCACCATCTCCTTGGTCTTCCCAGCATTAACCCTAAGGTGGTTCCGCTGGCACCAGTCCACAAAGTCAATTCTGTGTACTCCCGTACCCGGTTCAATTTTCTGTACTCCATGTCATCTTCCTCTGTGATGAGGCCTACTACTGCAGAGTCATCAGAATACTTCTGTAAGTAGCAGCTAGATGAGTTGCACCTAAAATCTGCAGTGTACAGTGTGAAGAAGAAAGGGGCAAGAACTGTACCCTGAGGTGCCCCCGTATTACAGATCATGGTATCTGACACACAGTCCCAGGCTCTCACATACTGAGGTAGGTTTGTGAGGTAGTCTAGGATCCAATTGGAGAGGTGGTGGTCCACTCCAGCAAGGCCCAGCTTATCTCTCAGTAGCCCTGGCTTTATGGTGTTAAAAGCACTGGAGAAATCAAAAAACATTATTCTCACAGTGTTCCCTGGTTTCTCCAGGTGAGAAAGAGCTCTGTGCAGAAGGTGGATGATGGCATCATCCACCCCGATGCCCGGCCGATAAGCAAACTGGAGAGGGTCCATAGTCGAGCTCACTAGAGGGTGGAAATGTGTGAGTACCAATCTCTCTAAGATCTTATACTGGGGATAATTCCTTCATGACCCCTGCATACAGATTCATGGATCAACGTTCTACATTAATACCACTAGCCCTATATTATATGGTTTACAAGGAAGATATTTAACCATTCTCTAAAGTTTGCCACACTTTTCCCCACAACCAGCTTTCCATTTCTGACATTAATGGTTCTGAACTTTGTGACAAAATTGCACTTAAACATAAACTGTGAACCTGTCCTGTGTTTGGTCCATGGGACAATTGAGGGGTATGACTAAGCTGACTCCTTAAGTAGATGTCACCATAAATATAAAAGGCTAGGCTACATGGTCATTTTGACTGATACTCTCATTGTGCAACTGAAGGTTGCCAGGTTGCCTTGCAACTCCTTCACTCATGTTAGTGAATGGAGTTGCATTGTGACCCTGAGAGGGCTGTGACCACGACTTCAAGTCGAACATTGTTCAACTTTTTGTGACTTGTGGTTGCGGAACGTTCGGGACATGATGCATCTTCATTCACTAACATTAGTCGTCACAAGAAGACCCGGCTATCTTTGGATGCACGATGAAAGTCACTGCCAAAATCACTGTGTAGCCCTAGTTTCAAACGGAGAGCACAGCTTGTGAGGTCACTGTTTCTGCCCTTTTTGAAGTTATGAACTGGACGAAATAACACTTGGAAGTGGAATACAGGAGTATATATACAGAATATATATACAGTGGGGAAAAAAGTATTTAGTCAGCCAGCAATTGTGCAAGTTCTCACACTTAAAAAGATGAGAGAAGCCTGTAATTGTCATCATAGGTAGACCTCAACTATGAGAGACAAAATGAGAAAACAAATCCAGAAAATCACATTGTCTGATTTTTTAAGAATTTATTTGCAAATTATGGTGGGAAATAAGTATTTGGTCAATAACAAAAGTTCATCTCAAATCTTTGTTATATATCCTTTGTTGGCAATGACAGAGGTCAAACGTTTTCTGTAAGTCTTCCCAAGGTTGGCACACACTGTTGCTGGTATGTTGGCCCATTCCTCCATGCAGATCTCCTCTAGAGCAGTGATGTTTTGGGGCTGTCGCTGAGCAACACGGACTTTCAACTTCCTCCAAAGGTTTTCTATGGGGGGAGAACTTGCACAATTGGTGGCTGACTAAATACTTTTTTCCCCACTGTGTATGTGTATATATACTGTATATATGTATGTGTGTGTGTGTGTATATATATATACAGTACAGACCAAAAGTTTGGACACACCTTCTCATTCCAAGAGTTTTCTGTATTTTCATGACTATAAAAATTGTAGATTCACACTGAAGGCATCAAAACTATGAATTAACACATGTGGAATTATATACTTAACAAAAAAGTGTGAAACAATTGAAAATATGTCTTATATTCTAGGTTCTTCAAAGTAGCCACCTTTTGCTTTGATTACTGCTTTGCACACTCTTGGCATTCTCTTGATGAGCTTCAAGAGGTAGTCACCTGTAATGGTCTTCCAACAGTCTTGAAGGAGTTCCCAGAGATGCTTAGCACTTGTTGGCCCTTTTGCCTTCACTTTGCGGTCCAGCTCACCCCAAACCATCTCGATTGGGTTCAGGTCTGGTGACTGTGGAGGTCAGGTCATCTGGCGTAGCACCCCATCACTCTCCTTTTTGGACAAATAGCCTGGAGGTGTGTTTGGGGTCATTGTCCTGTTAAAAAATAAATGATGGTCCAACTAAATGCAAACCGGATGGAATAGCATGCCGCTGCAAGATGCTGTGGTAACCATGCTGGTTCAGTATTCCTTCAATTTTGAATAAATCCCCAACAGTGTCACCAGCAAAGCACCCCCACACCATCACACCTCCTCCTCCATGCTTCACGGTGAGAACCAGGCATGTAGAGTCCATTCATTCACCTTTTCTGCGTCGCACAAAGACACGGTGGTTGGAACCAAAGATCTCAAATTTGGACTCATCAGACCAAAGCACAGATTTCCACAGGTCTAATGTCCATTCCTTGTGTTCTTTAGCCCAAACAAGTCTTTTCTGCTTGTTGCTTGTCCTTAGCATTGGTTTCCTAGCAGCTATTTTACCATGAAGGCCTGCTGCACACAGTCTCCTCTTAACAGTTGTTATAGAGATGTGTCTGCTGCTAGAACTCTGTGTGGCGTTGACCTGGTCTCTAATCTGAGCTGCTGTTAAGCTGCGATTTCTGAGGCTGGTGACTCGGATGAACTTATCCTCCGCAGCAGAGGTGACTCTTGGTCTTCCTTTCCTGGGGCGGTCCTCATGTGAGCCAGTTTCTTTTTAGCGCTTGATGGTTTTGGCCACTGCACTTGGGGACACTTTCAAAGTTTTCCCAATTTTTCGGACTGACTGACCTTCATTTCTTAAAGTAATGATGGCCACTCGTTTTTCTTTACTTAGCTGCTTTTTTCTTGCCATAATACAAATTCTAACACTCCATTCAGTAGGACTATCAGCTGTGTATCCACCTGACTTCTGAACAACACAACTGATGGTCCCAACCCCATTTATAAGGCAATAAATCCCACTTATTAAACCTGACAGGGCACACCTGTAAAGTGAAAACCATTTCAGGTGACTACCTCTTGAAGCTCATCAAGAGAATGCCAAGAGTGTGCAAAGCAGTAATCAAAGCAAAAGGTGGCTACTTTGAAGAACCTAGAATATAAGACATATTTTCAGTTGTTTCACACTTTTTTGTTAAGTATATAATTCCACATGTGTTAATTCATAGTTTTGATGCCTTCAGTGTGAATCTACAATTTTTATAGTCATGAAAATACAGAAAACTCTTGGAATGAGAAGGTGTGTCCAAACTTTTGGTCTGTACTGTATATATATATATTTTTTTTAAAGCTCCTACTGATATGTATCCATAATGACTGTCTTGAGACATGGTCCAGATTGTCATATTTTCCTATTGGTGATAGAATCCTCCATGTGTTTCTTCATAGCTCCATTTTCTTTTTACAGCAGCATGATGGCTATTGGCTGCGGCTCAGTACTGCTCCTCTGCTCCAGGAGGCTTTATCAAACTGTAAATCTTCCAGTTTTTCAGTAAACACCCAAAACAAATTTGGACGCTTCTGAAACAGCAGATGTCTAATCATCGTTAGTGTTTATGTGATTATTTCCTGTCTTCTGTAAAAGTGAGGGGGAGATTTGCATATCCCAACAATGATAAATACTTGATTTGGAACAGTACATATTTCCTTCATATTGCTTGGCAACTGAGCAGCTCGACTACTTTTTGTATTTTATTATTTATAACATTAAAAAAAAAAAAAATCATTAAAATGAAGCCGTAATTACAGCTCCTCGTTATTAATAAGAGCATAGCTGGTGTCGGGACTATATATACGTCATGTGATGTCACGATGACCACTGCTATGTATGCATGTAGTGACAGTCAAGTATCATCAGTCTATACCAGTGTTTCTTGACCTTTTCAAGCGAAGTACCCCTAGTGAGAAAAAGTCCCAACCGAGTACCCCTATAGTAGCAATCTTAGAAGTGACTTATAACAGTGTGTAATGGCCCACACAGTGCCTCCATGTGTAAAATAATGGCCCCCACAGTACCCCCATGGGTGACATAATGCATAATGTTACCCCCAAGGGTAACATAATACACCACAATATACCTGTGTAATACAATGGCCTCACAGGTCTCTCACATGTAACACAATGGCCAGCGCAGTGGCTCCATGTGTAACATAATGACTTCCACAGTACACCCACATGTAAAATAATGATCCTCACAGTACCCCTTCACCCACTGAAGTCTATATGACATGCTGTACTGCACGCAGATCCACCCTGCCCAGGATGGATGCCATGGATAGCCGAGGGCACCTTAATTTAGAAGCGCAATGGACTCTTCCATCAGCACAGATGGAGGTGCTCATTGCAGTTACTGGCACCATATGAGCTGTGTTCATCACTCACCACTCTTCTCCATGTTTAAGGAGCAGATTGGTGAGTGATGAACTCCTAGGACGCCACTAACTGCAATGAGCACCTCAGTCAGAACTGATGGAATTACTCATGGCGCTTCTAAAGTAAGCAATGAAATAGATGTGTGTCCTGCGGATGGGCGATAAATGTTTTTGGTGGGATAACCTCTTTATTTCCTTGAGATTAATTGTGCTAATTCTATTATAATAATGCAGAGGGTAAAACCATGGATAACACATTAATACAGTAGTATTACAGTGAGTGGTTCCCATATACCAGAACACCATATAGCGACACACAGAGTCCATGTGGCAGATTAGCATGGATCTGTAGGGAATGCTGTGTGCATAAGGTCTATGTGAAAAAATAGCCATGGAAAAAAATGTACAACTGTATAGACGAAATATAGCATCTACAGAGCCTAATATTTTAGGAATGGGAAGGAATTTGGTCTACGTGATGTATAGTGAGGTGATGAGACAAGTTTACATTTTAGGAGTCTGAATGTTCTTCCCTATTTGTGGGTACATTCAGATTTAGCCATAACATAACCCATGTAATTGCGTAGAACACCTGCAGCGGTGGCTTGTGTTATGGCTTTCTAATCAGCCACTACCTTTGTTTTACTCTCCATTCCCCACTTCTGTCCTGGCACAGCTCCGCTGGTTAAAAGTTGTCTACCACCTCCGAACTGTACAAAAGTGACATATATATAACAAAGATATATTGTTTATCACTGTAATGTGCTCTGTAACACAGTGGTGACAGTGGAATATGCTTGGGGGAGGTGATAGGCTCCCTTTATGCATCAGGACGTACTGGTCAGCACCGCCTGGTAGCTGAATTGGAGACAGACATTGGCAGGAGTGGGCATGGTTGTGTAGAGTAAAGTATCAGCCGCTACTTGTAGGCCTTGGCCAACTCACAGAATCCCACGGTTTTCAATACTATTGCTACACCGACGACTCTCAAATGTATCTCTCTGGACCAGACATTACTGCTCTGTTTTCCACATTTCCAGTGTTCTGTCCTCCTTATGTGTGTGAGGCATAAGTCGACATGCAGCTAAACTACCTCCTAGTAATTCATTGACTCTGGGGCGATGTCCAAACTTTAACTTTTGTTACAAGGATTGGGTGAAACTGGGAAACAGAAAGATAATGAATGCATTTACTAATGCATACAAGCATGTAGCAACACATTATAATACAAACCAATGTATACACAGACATATGCATGAAATACAAGATGTATACAGTATGGTAGTACAGAGATGAGGAACATCCATAGACATATATTGTACATGTGCTCCTTAATGGTGCTGTCCTAACTATAACAAGCATGGTCTCCAGCTATAGTAATTATGGGCTGAGATATTACACTATATGTAAACATAATAATATGCATAACCTATAGTGCTGGATTACAACTTGAACATACCAGCGATGCTACTGTAGATCTAGACGAGGAGGATGGGAATGGATGCTGCTAGCTGAACAGTAAGTTCCAAGTGAATTGGCAACTGATGAGCTGACTTGATGATGTCATTAGGTCATAGGTGGTAACTACAGTAGCTCTAGTGGGACGTACAGGGAATAGTATGATGATTTGCTATTTGCACAAACAGTCATTATATGGAGCTAATACAATTAACTCATGGAATATTGCTGAAAGCATGACATCCAGAGTGTCTAGCAGCCGTAGCCTCCTTTCTCTGCTCCCACTTACATAGAGAAAACGGAGTTCATCATCTTTGCCCCATTTCGCTCGGCCCCCCTACCTGACCGATCTAATGGTACCACACTTTCCTAATTCCACAGGTCCAATTGCCTTGGGATAAACTTTGATTCTGACTTATCCTTCAAGCCACACTGCCAAGCCCTCAACACCTCCTGCTGTCTCCAACTCAAGAACATTCATCGAATTCTTCACACCTAAAACTACAAAAATGCTAGTCCAAGCCCTCGTAATCTCTTGCTTAGACTAGTGTAACACCCTTTTCCAGGGCTTCCCAAAAAATGCTCTTGCCCACCCCCCAGTCCACCCTAAACTCTGCTGCTTGCTTAATCTCCCTTGTTTTTTGTTAGCTGTTCCCCTGTGCTAATCCCTTCACTGGCTAACCATTGCCCAGTGAATAGTGACTAAAATATTGACGCTGACATACTAGGCTGTCCATAACCTGGCCCCTCCATACATCTTTGACCTAATATCCTACTACCTGCTCACACGTAACCTCCGATCCTCTCAAGACCTCCTGCTCAGCTCTTATCCGTTCTTCACACAACCACCTCCAAGACTTCTCCTGTGCATACCCCATACTCTGGTATTCTCACTACCGCAAGACTGTACCCCACAATCACAAGCTTCAAGAAGACTTTGAAGACTCTTCAGGAAGGCTTACAGCCTTCTGTAACACCACCATCTAAACAACTTCTACCCTCACCTACTGTCTCTGCCCCTTCCCCATCGTGGGCAAGGCCCTCTTTTCCACCATTCCAGTTGTTTACTGTTAGTATTGTACTTGGTTTGTGTATTGTATGTAAACCCTTAAATATACAGCACCATGGAATTAATGGGGCTCAAATCATAATTCATAATAACAATAATCCTGTAGGTAGCAACCTAATGTGTCATTGTATGGAGGGCCAAAAAAAGGAAAATATAATGTGTGGGAGCCAAAAAATGGAGGCAATATACTGTATGGCTAATGAAGGGGGATTTTTTTATCAGCAAATGCGGGGGCAGTTCTAGTAAAGAGGTGTGTGGCCTAAAAAGTGTGAATAGGGGCAACCATAATTTTTCTTGCGGCACCCAAAATGACAACTGGGTACAATATTACTACACTATTCTGAGTTTTTTCTCATTATAAACCAGTCCCATTGCTTGTGTATCTATAAGGGGGCCTGTGACGGTAATCTATGCAGATTTGTTTGCTGATGGATATCGGATGTGCAAGGCCACGGCGAGTAGAGGCTCAGTCTTATGAATGTAAACAGAAAATGTTGTGTGTTTAGATGTGCAGTGTGAATTCTGTCAGTCCCCCGGGATCAGCTTTTCTTCCCCGCTGTGTTGTAGCCATGCAGGAATCTACTGGCATGATGAACTTATTTCCTTGTGGACCTATTTATATAATCACTCTCCAAGGAGAGCGGCCTGTGCTTGCTGCCTGCGATGAAAGCCTTGCCGTAGTCATTTATGCATGTACTGCATATACATTTATAATACATTTATAGACATATGGCACATCCATGTGTTATCTGCAGTTGTATATATGACTGTAGGTACCGTACACATACTGCTCTGTGATAGAAGAATTAGCACAGTGTCAAGTTCTAGAGTTTGTTCACATTACATCCAAACACTAAGGGGCAGGTTTATTAGAATCACCACTTTTGTAGAATAAATTGTTGCGATTGCTGTTTTTATGCCTCCCCTAGTCATTTTCCAAAAATGAGGGCCTGCCAGATTTATCATCATTTATGCCGGTTTTCTGCTGTAAATGATGCCTGAAATCTACGAGCTGGTGTAGATTCCCATCTAGATGCGCAGCCCATCGAAGGATGAGCCTGATTTATGCAGAGGCCCAGCACGGGGATTAAGTTATGGTGTATTTGCTGGTAAAACTCTTGGCACATATGCCAAATATATATATATATATAGGTCCCTGTCATATGTCACTAGAGTACCTTTTTGGCATAGGTAGAGAAGAGCATAAATTTTATAGTATGGTGTAGCATAGACTGTCATTGTGTACCTCTGCAAAGATTCTGACATGATGTGAACAGAACTCTAAGGCCCCACGTAGTGTCCTGCAGCAAAAAAGTGCTGCAGGAAAAAACGCAGTGGCATAGAATTGTGGTTTTTCCCGCAACACTTTTCCCAGAAAGTTCAGAGGTTTCACATCAATCAGAATAATGCTGCATGACCCATGTGACCGCTGAGGCCCAATCACAGGCTTCCTAGTCCCTGACGTCAGTCAGAAGGGAGCAGGGAGTCACGCCGGAGCCCAGAGTTGAGTAACACTGTTTATGTTTGATAATTTCCCCTAGGGCTCCACATATTATACTCTATAGAGACCCCAGAATATAATAGCAGTTCAGTGCGAATGAAACAGCTGGATGAATCTCGTGAGAATCTCGTGAGGTTTGCCCAACACATACCTCTACTGTAAAGGGGCGTGACCTAAATAATCACCAATAATCGCAATCAAGGTATAATGCCCGATTAATCGCGATATTTTGATTTAGGACATAATTGCTGAGCCCTAGTTTACAGTATCCTTTCGATTTGCCATCAGTATCAGATAGGTGAAGGTCTAGAGTAGCGCCCCCACAGGTCTGATATTGATGGCCTATCTTAATGGTTTTGAACTCAGAAAACCATTTTACATTTGCACTTTCAGCTCTTCTACACAATATATAATTTACATACGTCACACTTAAAGTGTACTTCCACTTATAAGGTAACTTTTTATAACCGAATAGTACATTTCAATATAAGAAACTTTGCAATGTAATTTATTAAATAAATCAGTTTTCTTCTCAACTTATAATAATAGTACATTTTATTTATATAGCGCCAACATATTCTGCAGCACTTTACAAAGGCTGCTCTCCTCCTCCTTAGGCAGGGTTCACACTACCGTTGAAGTCCATTATAAAGGTGTCTGTTAAAAAAAAAGAAAAATGGACACCTATCATAACGGACACTAACTGATGTTAATGTGTCCAGTATTTTAACTGATCAAATTAATGGTTCAGTTAAAAAAACGGACACATTAGCATCAGTTAGTGTCCGTTTTTTAACACTGTCGGTTTATTTTTGTTTTTGTTTGTTTCTCCTTTCTGAGCATGCATGCGCAGGAAGAAAAAGGACATAAAATAACGGACTGTAACTGATGGCTATCCGTTACCCATAGACTTCAATGTTAAAAAAATAACGGACACTTGCTGTCCATCAAGAATCCGTTTTTTACAAACGGACAAAAAGTCCCGCATGTAGGATTTTTTTGTCCGCGAAAAAAAAAACGGACTTCTGACAGATTTGGTGTAAACGGACACTAATGGACACTATATAAAAACCCATTGAAATGAATGGAGATTTTAACGGATTTCTGACGGTTCAGCTAGTGTCTGATGCTAAATTCTTGTAACAGACAATAGCAACGGACACTACTGACGGTCACCAACGGTAGTGTGAACGCCCCCTTATCTTCACTCACACAGATAAGTCTATGGAGAGAGGAGGGAAAGATGTTAGTTGATTTATTGCCTCACTCTGTCCATTGGTACACAGTCTTATCTTGAAGATATAGCAGTGTCCGTTACTCATAGTGTAGCAGCAGTTATTTCTTTCTTTTCTCCAGCCGTCTCCCCTCTTCTTAGACTTCTATGTAAGTAATTCAGCCTGATAAGTGGTGAAAGAAACATATTTATTTAATAAGATATATTACAAAATTTCTTAAATTCACATGTACTATTCAGTTCTGACAAGTTGTTTTATAACTGGAGGTACGCTTTAGGCTAAGGCCCCACGTAGCGTCCCGCAATAATAAAGTGCAGCGCTTTTAACAGAAAGTCCGCAGAAGTTTCCTCTGCGGATTTTCTGCTTCCATTATACCTATAGGGAAACCGCCAGGTATAATTGACAAGCTGCGATTTCCAAAACCACAACGGTTTTGGAAATTGCCGCGTGTCCACAGCGCGTATTTTACCACACTGTGGGGATGGGATTCGCTAGAATCCCATCCACTACATAGTAACTGTAAAAAGCAGTGATCTTTTCAAACCACAGAGTTTACTCTACGTGGAGCCACTAATGTGTGTTTCGTACTGATGAATTATACACAGGATAGGTCAACAGTATCTGATCTGTGTGGTCCAAGACCCTAACTCCACACAGATCAGCTGAAGCCTTTAGGCGCTGGAAGCTGCTGCAGTGGACGGGGAATGGATACGGTCTGCTCCTATTCAGGTAAAAGTAGCGGAGCTGCAGCCCTGTCCACTGTATAGTGATGGTGCAGGGTACAGCAGAGTGGAGCTGCAACCCTGTCCACTGTATAGTGATGGTGCAGCGGTACAGCGGAGTGGAGCTGCAGCCCTGTCCACTGTATAGTGATGGTGCAGGGTACAGCAGAGTGGAGCTGCAACCCTGTCCACTGTATAGTGATGGTGCAGCGGTACAGCAGAGTGGAGCTGCAGCCCTGTCCACTATATAGTGATGGTGCAGGGGTACAGCAGAGTGGAGCTGCAGCCCTGTCCACTATATAGTGATGGTGCAGGGGTACAGCAGAGTGGAGCTGCAGCCCTGTCCACTATATAGTGATGGTGCAGGGGTACAGCAGAGTGGAGCTGCAGCCCTGTCCACTGTATAGTGATGGTGCAGGGGTACAGCAGAGTGGAGCTGCAGCCCTGTCCACTGTATAGTGATGGTGCAGGGGTACAGCAGAGTGGAGCTGCAGCCCTGTCCACTGTATAGTGATGGTGCAGGGGTACAGCAGAGTGGAGCTGCAGCCCTGTCCACTATATAGTGATGGTGCAGGGGTACAGCAGAGTGGAGCTGCAGCCCTGTCCACTATATAGTGATGGTGCAGGGGTACAGCAGAGTGGAGCTGCAGCCCTGTCCACTATATAGTGATGGTGCAGGGGTACAGCAGAGTGGAGCTGCAGCCCTGTCCACTGTATAGTGATGGTGCAGGGGTACAGCAGAGTGGAGCTACAACCCTGTCCACTGTATAGTGATGGTGCAGGGGTACAGCAGAGTGGAGCTGCAGCCCTGTCCTCTATATAGTGATGGTGCAGGGTACAGCAGAGTGGAGTTGCAGCCCTGTCCACTGTATAGTGATGGTGCAGGGGTACAGCAGAGTGGAGCTACAGCCCTGTCCACTATATAGTGATGGTGCAGGGTACAGCAGAGTGGAGCTACAGCCCTGTCCACATAATAGCAATACTGCTGTTGCTTGAATAGGAATGAGCTGCCTCTGCTCCCTGCCCACTTCAGTAGTATCCGGTGCCGGAGCTGCCAGAACAGCTGATCTGAACAGGGTCTCATTGATCAGATGCTGATGATGTATTTTGTGGAAAGGTCATCAGTATGCAACAAATCACCAATTTGCTTTGAGTGTCTTTTTTTTTTTTTTTTGGCAAATTCATATGAAAGCTAAAACATAAACATAAGTAACCCTCTGTACAGAACTAAAGGCATATTGAGTAGGACCTCACTGTAGTCTGTAGATGCCATATGAGAGCTCTGTATCACTTGGCGGTTGCTGTATGGTCCAGTAATATATTTGTGTGCATGAGTCCCAATACATACAAGTTATGAAATAAATCTTTGCAGCCACTGATAACCTGGCAGTAAGCAGTTATTGAGATACAGCTGTTGGGTTTCTGCTTTCTGTGCAGTACAGCTGCAGTCTCTCAGGTATTGTCGCTGCCTGGCAATCTTTTAGTATGGTTCCCGGAACTGAGCTTGCCCTGCATCCACAGAGCCCTTCTGAGACTTCCTTCTGAATACATTAATGACGGCAGGTTTTTAATGTGATCAGATATGTGACCTAATTTAGAGAAAGAAGAAATACTGCACCAAAGGGAACTATACACATGCGGAGCCAACCCTATTCTACACGTATTTATGTATATTTTTTCATTATATGTTATTAGAATATTATGCATTTATAATTTCTTTCTCATTAAATATTTACTCTTTTACATCCTATCATGTGTTTTACAGCGGGATAATCCTAGCACATTATCTTATCACAGTGTGTTATCAACATGGAAAAATGTTGCAATCCCAAAGAGGTAGATGACAAAAGTACATCATTATACAGTATATGTACTGTAAATGCAGCCTATGGTCCAGAATTCCTGGTAACATGGCATTCTGCAGGGATAGTCGAAATGCCCCTCCTGGTGAAACTGCACAGATCCTAGCCCCGCCACACAAGTTGAGCTTGCCAGCATGGGAGCCGTCCGAAAATTTCAGACATCAAACATGAGAACTGTCCTATAATCTCGATTCCACAGGCAGCCGTCTTCATCTTGAATCTGATAACTTGCTGCATCGTGATAACTCAAAAAAGCCATTGCAATCAATGGAAAAAAGTAGAGTTAATGTTATCACCAGCTGTTTACTTAGTGTGTGAAAAGTAATCTTCAACTTGATTGGCAAATCCGACGAACACACAGACTGAATTTCATGGGTGAAACTCAGTGGTGTGAATGGGGGTAATGTAAACATTTAGCTGGTCCTGTATATGTTTTGCCAACACTACAGACATATCACCAAATTCTTTCATATTTATTGTGCTATACAAGTTATTTTGAGTATGTGTAAAAAATTATTAGCTTACATCAACATGTAACCATTTCCCATTTAGAATGCTGGTCATCTCCAAGACATTCTATAGTAAGGGTAAAGTGCTCAATTACCGTAAATAACAAAAACTGTATAAAGAATTTGGTAGAAAAATGTGGAAAAACATAAATGAGCTACATGGCCACTGCCAAAAAATTATTTCTTTTTGCTACTAGCTAACAGGGAATTGCAATATGTCCTTTACAACAACATTGACACTGTTCACACAAATTAATTTTGCCCTGATTTTGATGCAGTTTCCACCTCAAAATCAGCCCCAAATTCTGCCCTGATTCTGCCTTCCATAGTTTTCAATTTGAGGGAGCGATCGATGCAGGATGCTGAAAAAAATAAGTGTCCTGATCGGTCTTGCCACGTATTCTGCTCCGCTACCATCACCTGTAGAACAGACTGAATTTGGGTTCTCACATTTGGGTCAAAGACCAGTAGTTTGACAGGTGACTGATATTTACAACAAATTGTAACGGATTTGAGACAAAACCACAGAAACACCATGCATCTGCGATGTGACAATCCAGACTAAAGTTAAATGTAGTGAAAAGCTGCAAAAAAAAATGTGGAAAAAAATGCACTGGAAACACAAAAAATGCAGCAAAAAATGCTTTTTTTATTGCTCTTCTGCTGTATTTTTCCTTTTTCCTCCCTCCATATAAATCTATGGGAAAAACAGCCTATCCACAACATGTGGCCTCAGCCTAAGGCCAGGGCTACAGTGCAACTTTTTGTAGCGCTATAAATTCATTTTAACTATTAAGCTAACCAAGTTGCGTGCCGTCTTGTGGCTGCATTTGTATCCCTGGCCTAAAAGTGCTGTAAGAAGATACATACTGTTGGTAGCCCAGCATACACTATTCTCTTCTTTCATGTCTTTGGTAGTTACGAAGCCATTTGAGTAAAAATGTGCTCTACTGTTTTTGGAACTCCCATAGAGGTGAATGGCTAGATGGCGAATAATAGTTTATACCACTCTCACAATACTGTAGGGATGGAGCCTACAGCTATAAGGTATTTATGACATATCTTCTGGATATACCTAAGATGGGATAACTTAGTTAAACCTGATCGAAAACTACAGTGTGATGTTCTCCATCATGTCCGAATTACAGCTCTCCAGTGCAAACCAGTTACAGAGCTACCAGCTTACACTGTGGAGATATTTCTATGCAGTATCTATATCTCACCTTACAGACACACCACTAATTTGATAGCTGCTCCTTAACCCTTTCAAAGACTAGTTAGCAGTGCACACACTGTGAATGACCGAGCAAAGTGTGGACGGTTCCTTAGTCTCTCAACGAACCAACAGCTATCTAATGTACAGTTACATAAAACGTCAAAATAGATTCTATGTTGCAGAAAAGCAGCTTTTTTTGTTGCAGATTTTCTTGTGATTTTTTGAGCCAAAGCCAGGAGTGTATTGAGCAGAATGTAGAAGTATAATGGCTTCCTATATATTTCCCATTCCTTTTGCAGCCATTCTTGGCTTTGGCTCAAAAAAACGCAGCAAAATCTGCAATAAAAAAAAACAGCGTTTCCACAACGTGGGGCCTGAGCCTCAGGGGGCATTCACACTACCATTGGAAGTCGGTTATGATAGGGTCCGTAAAAAAACAAAACAAAAAAAATAAAACGTCTATCTGATACTGGACACCAACTAATGTTAATGTGTCCTTTTTTTAACTGATCCATTTAATGGAATCATTAATATCGTTTGTGTCTGTTAATGTCTGTTATCATACCGTCCGTTTTATGTTCTGCTTTCTGAGCATGCGAAGAAAAAAAACGCACAGAAATAATATTACAGTCCATCATACGTCCATTATCCTTAGACATTAATGTTGCAAAATAACGGACACTTCACATCCATCATAAGCCTGTTATTTTGAATGGAACTAAAAGTCCTGCATCCTGCGTTATTATCTCCAAAATAGCGGACCTGTGACGGATATGATGAAAACGGACACTAACGGACAACAGATCAAATCCCATTGAAATCAATGGGATTTTTAATGCATTTTTGATAGATCTGTTAGTGTCTGTTGTTAACATTTTCTGACGGATGCTAGCAATGGACACTAACAATGGTGCAGTTTATTTAGCCACCATAATAGGATATGAAATTTTGATTTGTCACGTGGTCCTTTCCCAATTCTGATGTCTAAAAAATCTTTATGCTGTATCAAGAGACAAAATGTTCACTCCACAATATTACTAAAGCATAAGATATACTTTCATGGAGCCATATGAGGGTGTATTTTTTGTGAGACAAATTGTACTTCATGATGGTACCATTTAGTATTCTGTAAAATATTGGCTTAATGACATTTTCTTGCTGACAGGCTCCCTTTAAAGTGGACTTTTCACCACCTCTAACAATTCTAGTTCTCATCATCTGTTAATTGTCGCTGCTACACTGGTTCCAGCACAGTTGAAATTTTCTCTGTAGCCCCCACCGTTCCCAAGCAACAAGTGCACTTAGTTTTGGTGTCTGATGTGCTATTTAAGCTCTGTAATGTCAGAAGGAGGGTGTCAGGCAGGGGGTGTGATTCAGAGCTCCAATCAGAGACAGCCAGTGTCAGAGCTCAGAATCACACCCCTTGCCTGCTCCTGCCTGACACCGCCCTCCTGACAGTACAGAGCCTAAATAGTATATCAGACACCAAACTAACAGCATAGAGTGCTCGGGAATGGTGGGGGCTAGAAAAAAAAAAAATTCCAACTATGCCAGAATCAATGGAGCAGCACCTATTAAATGATGTAAAGAGCTGGACTTGTTGGAGGTGGCGAAAGGTCCTCCTTACGTCCATCTTGGAAAACGTCTTTTAGAAAGTAACATTTCATAACATTTTGAGCATAGTAACACTGTATAGGTTTTTAGAATTTTCACTCTAAATATTAGTGTCATTGGTGTATTGTATACTGTATGTGTAGCTTACGACATGTCAGGAGACAGATGTAGAAAGATGATGAAGACAATGAAAAAACCAATTATTATTCTATCATTTTCCAAGTACAGTTATTAAAATGTCATCCTAACTACCTAGACTTGTCATTATTGTTCCATCCTGTTTGGCTTGACAGTCTTGGCGTTGCCTATCTAGGTGTTTTCTCTTTTCATTAGCATTGCTGGCTTTGTTCGGTCCTGTATGCAGTGTCAGCTGTGTGCATAAATTGGTCTTTATTTTCTTGATGTATTATATTACAGCTATTTGCTTTAATTTGGGAAGCTTTCAGTATTGGAGGATCCTATTTCTCTTAAAAGCTTGCATGCTTTCAAGCTTTTGATACAGAGCCTTTCAAATTGCACTGCCTGTCCAAAGGCATATATAGCATTACTGCTAAGAGTAGATGTGCCTTTGTTGTAACCTGTTTCCTATTCCCCTGACAAATCCACTTTCTCGGTGCCATAGAATTTATTTCCATCTAGCAATATTTCCCTGCCAGCATCCGAGGACTTTCTATTGTAAAAGTTCTGTCAGTTTAGACGAGATGACATGTTAAAAGTCTATGATTGTAGAGTATCCCATAGAAGGCCGGATTCTGCAAAGTGAGGTGAAATGATTTTAAAAATGTACAAGCGATGGTCTCATGTATTCTTTATGCCATCTGCAGGTCTGCCAGCTTTAGATGGCTTTTACATCTTCTGCTTTTTTTTTTCAATGCCTTTTGTTACCTCTTTGAAACACTTTTCCTACATTTTCTTCTTTTCTAAGGCTCTCGTCGCCTCAGGATATTTCCTGTCTTTTTCACTCTCTGTCATTCATACCATATCCCACTCACGTTTCTTATTTTTTCTTATATTCCCATGTTCTTTATGTTTAACTCTTCTCTAGATGCTACAGTACTGTACCGCTTTACTGCATCTTAAGGTGCTGTTGTATTGTACCGCTTAACTGCTTCTTAAGATGCTGTTCAACCGTACCACTTTACTGCTTCTTAAGGTGCTGTTGTATTGTACCACTTTACTGCTTCTTAAGGTGCTGTTGTATTGTACCACTTTACTGCTTCTTAAGGTGCTGTTGTATTGTACCACTTTACTGCTTCTTAAGGTGTTGTTGTATTGTACCACTTTACTGCTTCTTAAGGTGCTGTTGTACTGCACCACTTTACTGCTTGTTAAGGTGCTGTTGTACTGCACCACTTTACTGCTTCTTAAGGTGCTGTTGTACTCTACCACTTTACTGCTTCTTAAGGTGCTGTTGTACTGTACCACTTTACTGCTTCTTAAGGTGCTGTTGTACTGCACCACTTTATTGCTTGTTAAGGTGCTGTTGTACGCTACCACTTTACTGAATCTTAAAGTGCTGAGGTCCGACACCAGGGACCCATGCAGGTCACCAGTACCGAGACAGCGTGGTCCATGGTATTGTTTACATACCGCGAGCCATGCTGCTCACTTACCGTACAAACTGTAGCAGCTAGTGTAGGTACTGCATCGCTGCTGCATAGATTTCAATGGGAAAGCACTGCGGTACTGGCACTTGCTGCTACAGTTTGTACAGTGAGTGAGCAGCACGGCTCGCGGTATGTAAACAATACCACGGACCACGCTGTCTCGGTACTGGTGACCTGCATGGGTCCCTGGTGTCGGACCTCTGCAGATCTTATATTGATGACCTATCCTAAGGAGAGGTGTGATGATTCTGCTTAAATATGATTATAACTCAAAGCTGTATTTCGGTCTCTGGGTAGCGTATCTCTTTACTCATAAGGTGTGCAGCTATAATCCCAGGTGTATATTGGCAATAGTGGCCAGGCTGGAACAATAGGGCTTTGTATCCATCCCAGCAGGGCTCCATTGTATTCATACACAGCCCTGAGTGATCCAAGAAACATGCATTGATCAGTCTGCACTGGTTGATCAGATATGGCTGATAACATTGTATCATTCCACTTGGTCCCAGCTCTTTGCAAAGGATCTGGACTTGAGTGCATTATTCAATCAGACTTGCTGCCGCCAGTGACCTCATTCTGGGAGGTGGCATAAAGGGTATAAAAGATGAGGTAAGAGGCAATGGGAGGAGTTTGGGCTGAGACCCTCACAGACTACAGAGTTATTACAGAGATCACAGACAGACCATGAGGAGAGGCTGATGTGATGAGCATGCAGGTTGGAATATTGCTACTTACTATGATCAGACTACAAGAGACTATTACTAAGAGATTGTGCTGAGACTACAGGATATTACAGACAGACCACTGAAGAGCATGCAGGCTGGAATATACTGTGATGCCACATGCTAGGAGTTAATGCTAAGCAGCCTCCACTGGGTATTCACACATGACAGAGCATGTGTGAGTGTTGGACTATAGAGCCACATCCAGGAGATGTGTGGTAAAGTAATTATTTCACCTTTATTCCCCTTTTATTTCATTGCACTGTATGTTGTAACTAGTAACTGTTAATGCTTGCATATATCTGCATATCTGTTCTGAACTGCATGTGTTAGATGTTAATACCGACCCATCTAGTGGTTAATAAATATATAAAATTTAGAAAGCTTGTCTTGTATTTATCTTGTGAACCCGGTACTCACTGGCGGTGAGTGTGGTTTTTTATGAAAGAAGACTCAGGTGTGGACCAACGCGGTGTTGGCGCACTGAGGATCTTTCACAAGAGGCCATCAATGTTAGAAACTGAATAACCCCTTTAAAAGAGCTGTCCAGGAATTGGACAAACCACAAAGAAGCCTGGGGAAAGTGTAACATAAAAAAAAAACAAAAAAACATATGGTACTCTGTTGTCTGGCACCACAGTCCTTTCTGACCTGTGCCGTCCTTGGAAGCACTGTCCCCCAAATGACAGCTGAGAATAGTCAGGGGTCGCTGCAGAGAGATCTGTGACATCACTAACATACATCTCTGGACCCTCTCCAGGGAGGCTGTTGATTGGTCTGTGAACGGTCAGATGGGACAAAGGGCTTCTGGGGCCCGAGGCACGGTGCAAATCCGAAACAGACTGCAATGGTAGACAACAGAGCACTGGGGGCAGGGGACTATATATTTTTTTTTTCTTATGTTACACCTGACCCTTTAAATGCCTTTAAGATGGTTTTGACCCTAATTCCAAGCCTAGCATGTCCCTGGTGAAACTATGACACAATAATTTTTTATCTTTGCCACCAGATAGGGAAGCACATGTAGAGGGCCTGAGAACCACACGCATGTACAATTGTTGGGGAACACTGCTGTGTAACGTGTGCATATTTTAGGTACATACCAACAAATTATTTACAAGCATATATTTTCAACCTCAAATACTGAAAGGACAGACAGTATTATTAACAATGTGAGAACTTAATGGTAAGAGAGGACCAAGAAGAGATACTGTATGTCACTGAGAAACTAAAGATTGTAACGTGAAAGTTACAACACTAAATTAAGCATGAAGCTTCCAGGAACCCATTAGCCTCAAGTGCCACATTTTTATAGTCGTTCCTGGAATCTACTAAGGATAAAGATGTCAAGTGCTCAGAAGCAAAACTAATGTCAGGAAGACCAATGTACATTATATAAAAGAAACACTTTAAAGGGACTGTGGTTGGATACAAGGGAGGCTTGATGGTGTCAATACTTATACATGTGTATGGGCAGGTCTTCCCCAATAAAGAATGATTGGGCATGTTAAATTTCAACATACCCAATACTTTGTTTTTAGGGGAGATAAGCCATCCTCAGAGATATGTGTCATTGATTTCCTGTTCCCATTGAGAACACATGTATGACTGGTTGTGCATGTATCTGGGAATTGGAAGTAACTGATGTTGGATAAACAGCTATAAAAGGTGTATAGACACCTTTACAATGGTTGGTGCCCTGTGCATTATTGACAACTCTTCCTATCGTGCCATCCAGTGCCCAAATATCATTGCCTTAAGGTATCTAAACGACACTATCCAGTCAGTAAACTTGGGGACCAAAGTATGGAATCAGGCATGCAAGTACTTAAAACTGAGTGAGTGGTTCTCCCTTTAGTAGTTGCAAGTGATGTGCCCTGTACTAAGCTATGAGTCGCAAATCCCTAAGGCAAGCCTTTGTTGGATGAACGATCAACACAGGGCAAATCTTACATTAGATCCAAGTAAGGGTGAGGAAAAGTAATGGAGTGTGCCAAAAACTAACTCCAGGTTCTAGGAGACACTTTGTTATAGATGTAAACAATACAGTAAGAAAACATCAAGATATTTAGGAAGAATGGTGCCTGACTGTATTTGCTACAGTACTCAAAAAATAATGAAAAAAAGAACGATTTTTTTTTATAGTATAACCTGTAGACTTTTCCCAACATGGGAGTCACAGTGAAGAAAAGCAATATAACTCTTTGACCAACATCTGGAAGGCTGTCTTAGACAATTTTTGTGTATTGTGTACCCAAATGTCATTTTACAAATCCAAAAATAGTGTTCTTAAATCGTAACTTTTAATAGACAAAAACATAAAAAGGTCACAATATAGGTGCAGATACCCCAAAAAGTCAGAGATGGATGGAACCCCATAGTCCACAGTAAAAGTCCCCACTGACCATATTAGACCATACCCCGATAGTCGGGGTCTCACCAATCATATGTAGGCCCTATGTGCAATACAGAGGTCACCAGAGGCCCTGATTCAAAGAGCAGGTCCAGAAGGGGTGCAGATTGAAGCAGTAGCCCAAATGTGATGGTCCAGTGGACCTTTTTATACTTTAGTTATATTAAAAATGATGTTTTAAGTACGCTACTTTTGGACTTGTTGAATATGGTTTTGTTGTGTTACTGTTAACGGTGTAGTCAATGTCTTTTTGTTGATTTGGAATTGTGCCAAATGCCACTTAAGCTAGATTTACATCTGTGCCAGGATCTCCGTCAGTCGGATCCATCGAGAAACCCGACCAACGGAGAGTCAGATCTCTAAAACAGCAACTATAATGGGGTCCGATGAGTGTCCGCTGTTTTCATACTCCACACAGGACTTTTCTCTCTGCTGATTTTTGGCAGTTTCTGCGGCAGAGTTTCCGATGGAGACTCCCATGCAGATATGAACCCAGCCTTAGTGCACAATGTTGAATCTTTAGATTATGCTGGGAGTTGTAGTTGTACGTGTTGCCTGATCCTACTTTAGTCTGTTCGTGCATTTACGGGCAGAGAGTGCATGTGTTAAAAAATCAAGTGTTATGTTTAGACAAGAAAAACCATAAACAGAAAACATTAGTCGGAGGTGCTATAACATGCTGCAAATATGTCACATTCTAAGCTGCTGGAGACCGTGTGATATTTAATTAACACTTCTCCTGTATATATTTAAGGTTTTATTAAGAAGGTGCTACATTCCAGCAGAAAAGCTGTGCACAACAGTCAGTGTATGTCACAATTATTAGACTATGTAAGTGACAAGAATTACTAGGATCTACCGTATAAAGAGGTTTTCTCATCTCAGGGTTTCACCTGCTCTTCTGTTTCCTCCTCCCTCTACTTCCTGGTTACAGTGGCAAGTTGGTCATGGGCTTAGCCTGTGTGGACAGCTCAGGTCAGCAGAGTTACACCTGAGACTTGCTGTAAACTGCACACTGCTATCTCTGTATTTATGTACAGAAATAACAAGACACTGTTGTAGTGCAGGGCTCAGCAGCTAAGTGTACTTTGACGATTTCATTAGCTGTCAATCACAGTGAGAAGAGAAGAGAGGTGGCCACGCCAGCCCATTCACTGCAGATACATAGTAGTCTGAAACCTAGGCCATAAGCTGTAAGAACTGAGAACACATATTCAGCAGTATCTGACAGAGCAAGATGGATAAGACAATGTATTGGATAAAACACTTAGCTTAAGCTATAAATTTAAATAGAGATGGGGATACCGCTTTAAGAGTACCACATAGTATAATTCCCCCCTTATTGTGACTCCCAAAGTATAATGTCCACTCATTGTGGCTAGCATAGTACAATGCCCCCTCATTGTGAATCCCGTAGTATAATGGCCTCCACACTATTATGACCCCCTCATTGTGGCCCCCAGTATAAATAATGCCACCCCTTATGGCTTCCACAGAAAAATGCATAAACAAAAAAAATGGGCCCCTTGATTCCCTGCAGTCCTCTCTGGTGCTTCTGGTCTGCTCCTGGTTCTGCTGCTGGTGCCTTGGGAGGTGCATTGTAGTGATCTCTCTATATTGCTACAGACTGCTTCCAAGCTAACAGCTAGACAGACGGGCTGGTGGTGAAGCAGGAAGTGAGTTGTATGAAGGGATAATTTTTCAGAGTAACATAAATGTACAGATACAACTTTTACCTTACCTTTTGTTACTTGGACATGATCAGATATGTGAGCCTCGATATGACCAGCATTTCAAAACAACATGATTTTGCAATGTCCATTCACAGTATTCCTATCCTTATGTGTAGCCACCTAGTGGTTGCGAACTATAACCTGTGAAGTGTTTTACGAGCATGTCACAATTTTGTATTAAATTGGTTTCAGAAGAAATTGAAGTCCTCAACCAAATTTGAGCTAAAGTAAGGGTGGACACATCTGTATACATAAAAAATACGTCCAGCTTAGTTTCATAATAACAACTAAGGGCTATTCATATTTTTTCTGGAATTCTCATTTCTTCTTATAAATCTACACGTAAAATAAAATGTTGAATTGTAATCATTTCGCTGACAGCCGGCTTTCTTGTCAGTCTAAAAATAGCCAAACATTTGGCCATCTTTGCCGAGTGTTTGTACAGATTTCTCGGAGAACTGTAAGGAAAGGCTCATTGACTACTGAAGGCTTTGTTCAATAATAAAAAAGATGGATGGATGAATTTCGTTTCATTTAAGGTTTTTGATCGTTTTCTATTTTAATGTTAATTTACTTATCTATGGGTTACTGTTCTTCAGTGACATGTTAAAAGTTAATTTTCTTTCTAAATGTCCCCTATGTGAGCAGATTCTTAATGGTCTGATGTGGGGTGTATGCTCTGAGACAAACGCAAGTGTCCCCCTGCTGATCCTCTTCTAATCCCCTCATACAGTCTCATACACAAGCTGGTCCTCGCCTGTGTCAGCAAGCAGACACTGAGGCAGGGTTTCAGTGTTCAGGTTTATTTTATGCAGTCTCTGAAGTCAATACCAGACGTGAATTGGAAAAAAAAAGAAGTACCATCTGTCCTTTATGATCTACTCCTGGTTTTGGCTTCAAAAACTGCATAAAATTACCTGAACTTGGATACATACTATAGGGAGATACACTGACAAGCAAAAGGGTAACAATGTTTTGAACTTTTGACTTTCCGGCTCCATATCTCACCATCCACTACAGCTTTGAACGTGAGACTACCATCATTTTATAGACAATCATCTTGGCTATCTCATTCATAAATTTGACTTGCAACTATTTAGCATATACCGTATTTTCCATACTATAAGACACACTTTTTTCCCCCCCAAATTTAGGAGGAAAATGGGGGTGCGTCTTGTAGTCTGAATGCATCGCCCCCTGCCGCCGCCGCCTTCCTGCAGCGGGGCTTCCTGTAGCTGCAGGAATATGGGCGATGCTGAAGTCCCTGGGCTTGTAGGAGAGGGTGTTCCTGGCAGCGCAAACCCATCCTGATCCCACTGTGCTATTACGGTGGATGCTGGGTCTGTAAAGATAATGGCAGCCGCTCTGCTGCAGAGCGGTCGTCATAGCTACCGGGTCTCTGCTGTAATGTACAGCAGAGACCTAGAGCTAATGCCCACGACCAGAGTCCACTCTGATCGCGGGCATTACTACCTGTAAGCCAACCGAAACTGCCCCCGGGCCGGAGGGTACCTTGTTCGTTGCAGGCCGGCTCCTGCACGGCGAGATCGCATGGGGCCGACCTGTTCCTGTGACAGGCGGGAGCCTACTGAAGGCTCCCAGGCCTGTCATAGGAATATTACTATTGCGGCTGGTCTAGACTGCAATACAGTTGTACCTGCAATCAAATGATTGCAGGTTCAAGCCCCCTAGGAAGGCTAATAAAACAGTTAAAAAAAAAGTTAAAAAATGAAAAGTTCTAAATCACACCCTTTCCCTAGAATACATATAAAAGTAGAAAATTACTGTGAAACACATACACATTAGGTTTCCCTGTGTCCGAAAATGCCCAATCTACAAACTTATAAAAATATTTTTCCCGTAGGGTGAACATCATAGTTGGAAAAAGTATCAAAAGTGCCGAACTGCTGTGTATTTCACTGTTTTGCTTCTGATTTGAATAAAAAGTGATCAAAGCAATAGACATTCCTCAAAATGGTATAACTAAAAAGTACACCTGGCCCCGCAAAAAAAGATGCCCTATGTCTCCCCGTACAGCTGCAGGGACACCTGTCAATGTGGCCTTACAGCTCTGGCAAAACTACAACTCCCATACAGTTAGGTCCATAAATATTTGGACAGAGACAACATTTTTCTAGTTTTAGTTCTGTACATTACCACAATGCAGTTGAAGTTCAGACTTTCAGCTTTAATTCAGTGGGTTGAACGAAATGATTGTATAAAAATGTGAGAACTATAAAGCATTTATTACACACAATCCCTTCATTTCAGGGGCTCAAAAGTAATTGGACAAATTAAATAATTGTAAATAAAATGTTAATTTCTAATACTTGGTTGTTCACCCTTTGTTGGCAATGACTGCCTGAAGTCTTGAACTCATGGATATCACCAGACGCCGCTGTGTTTCCTCCTTGTTAATGCTCGGCCAGGCCTTTACTGCAGCGGTTTTCAGTAGCTGGTTGTGGCCTTTTTAGTCTTTATGAAGTAAAATGCTGCTCAATTGGGTTGAGATCAGGTGACTGACTTAGCCATTCAAGAATATTCCACTTCTTTGCTTTAACAAACTCCTGGGTTGCTTTGGCTTTATGGTATATGTACATGTACAGTACAGACCAAAAGTTTGGACACACCTTCTCATTCCAAGAGTTTTCTGTATTTTCATGACTATAAAAATTGTAGATTCACACTGAAGGCATCAAAACTATGAATTAACACATGTGGAATTATATACTTAACAAAAAAGTGTGAAACAACTGAAAATATGTCTTATATTCTAGGTTCTTCAAAGTAGCCACCTTTTGCTTAGATTACTGCTTTGCACACTCTTGGCATTCTCTTGATGAGCTTCAAGAGGTAGTTACCTGAAATGGTCTTCCAACAGTCTTGATGGAGTTCCCAGAGATGCTTAGCACTTGTTGGCCCTTTTGCCTTCACTCAGCGGTCCAGCTCACCCCAAACCATCTCGATTGGGTTCAGCTCTGGTGACTGTGGAGGCCAGGTCATCTGGCGTAGCACCCCATCACTCTCCTTCTTGGTCAAATAGCCCATACACAGTCTGGAGGTGTGTTTGGGGTCATTGTCCTGTTGAAAAATAAATGATGGTCCAACTAAACTTAAACCGGATGGAATAGCATGCCGCTGCAAGATGCTGTGGTAACCATGCTGGTTCAGTATTCCTTCAATTTTGAATAAATCCCCAACAGTGTCACCAGCAAAGCACCCCCACACCATCACACCTCCTCCTCCATGCTTCACGGTGGGAACCAGGCATGTAGAGTCCATTCGTTCACCTTTTCTGCGTCGCACAAAGACACCGGTGGTTGGAACCAAAGATCTCAAATTTGGACTCATCAGACCAAAGCACAGATTTCCACAGGTCTAATGTCCATTCCTTGTGTTCTTTAGCCCAAACAAGTCTCTTCTGCTTGTTGCCTGTGCTTAGCAGTGGTTTCCTAGCAGCTATTTTACCATGAAGGCCTGCTGCACACAGTCTCCTCTTAACAGTTGTTGTAGAGATGTGTCTGCTGCTAGAACTCTGTGTGGTATTGACCTGGTCTCTAATCTGAGCTGCTGTTAACCTGCGATTTCTGAGGCTGGTGACTCGGATGAACTTATCCTCCACAGCAGAGGTGACTCTTGGTCTTCCTTTCCTGGGGCGGTCCTCATGTGAGCCAGTTTCTTTGTAGCGCTTGATGGTTTTGGCCACTACATTTGGGGACACTTTCAAAGTTTTCCCAATTTTTCAGACTGACTGACCTTCATTTCTTAAAGTAATGATGGCCACTCGTTTTTCTTTACTTAGCTGCTTTTTTCTTGCCATAATACAAATTCTAACACTCCATTCAGTAGGACTATCAGCTGTGTATCCACCTGACTTCTGAACAACACAACTGATGGTCCCAACCCCATTTATAAGGCAAGAAATCCCACTTATTAAACCTGACAGGGCACACCTGTGAAGTGAAAACCATTTCAGGTGACTACCTCTTGAAGCTCATCAAGAGAATGCCAAGAGTGTGCAAAGCAGTAATCAAAGCAAAAGGTGGCTACTTTGAAGAACCTAGAATATAAGACATATTTTCAGTTGTTTCACACTTTTTTGTTAAGTATATAATTCCACATGTGTTAATTCATAGTTTTGATGCCTTCAGTGTAAATCTACAATTTTTATAGTCATGAAAATACAGAAAACTCTTGGAATGAGAAGGTGTGTCCAAACTTTTGGTCTGTAC
Organism: Leptodactylus fallax; assembly: GCA_947044405.1. Classification (NCBI taxonomy): domain Eukaryota; kingdom Metazoa; phylum Chordata; class Amphibia; order Anura; family Leptodactylidae; genus Leptodactylus; species Leptodactylus fallax. Next base: position 525,233 of record CAMRHE010000623.1, read on the forward strand.
TGTATATTAAATATTTTACCACATTTTTTGCTTTGAAAATTTTTTTCCCCTATTTTCCTCCTCTAAAACCTAGGTGTGTCTTATGGTCCGAAAAATACGGTAATTAGTTATGCAGATTCTTGTCATGTAACTGCATTGTTACTGTTTTGCTCCTAAAAATCTAAATTTTGATTTTTATTATTTTGTAAATTCACCTTTGACTTTCAACACTTGAATCCTTCTGGGCATGCTCTTGACCGAAATCTGATCCCAGGTCTCTACACAGTCTTCATGTTAGTGCTTACTGGTCGATTCACTTAGGTACAAATACAGCTTTTTGTTCAACTCTACCCACAAGTGTTTAATTAAGTTGAGGTCTGGGGACTGTGGAGGCCAATCCAGCACCTCTGTAACGTCTCTGCCTGTTCGGGTCTCTGCGCCACCCTCCACTCACACCCTGCGGCGAAGGAGGCGTGTTCAGTTTGGTTCCTTGTGTAGGTTTCTTGTTGCTCAGTCTGAACATGGTCCTAGACAATGTAATGGATTTACGGCCACACCCGAGTTCTGAGCATTTCTCTCTGGACAGCATATAGTTAATCTCAGCCTTGCCTGTGTGATTGACAGCCTGTCTACCAATCCAGCCTGGGGCTTTCCCAGACTTTCTATAAACAGGTTGTCAGCCCTCACATGGTCGCCGGTTATTGCTCCGACTTTGCCTGCTCTTTTTGTGCCCTTGTTATTTACTGTGCTATTTCTCTGACCTTTGGCTTGCCTTGTGACTATTCTCTTGGATTTTGATTCTGTACTGCTTTGCTCGTCTGTTACTGAACCCTTGGCTTCCTGACCTCCCTTTGTGTTGTTTGTTCTGTCTTTGTTCAGTGTTGTCACTTACTCAGTATAGGGCTCGTCTTCAGGTTGTCCTTTTACCGTTTAGGGTAACTGAGACAATAGGAAGGGACATTGGCTGGGGTGAGATTAGGGCTCACTTGTCTCTGTCCTTCCTCCCAGACCCCTGCAGTAGTGTCAGGGTATTGCTACGTTTGGCAAGACCCTAACAGCCTCTACTTCATTGTTATTGAACCATTTCTACATATGCTTTGGGTCATTGTCCTACTGAAACACAATGTTGTCCTCGCCACTGAGACCACTATCAACCGTGGTCAAGTATCCAACACCTCTGGCTGTGAAACAACCACATATCATCAGGCTTCCTCCACCAACCTTGACAGTTCCTTCAATTTCTCGATCCATTAGCCCCCTTTTCCCTTGCTTCTTCCAGGTCCATTTGAGCCCAGTCTATTGACTTTCATATCATCACTCCAAATCACCTGTTTCCAATCTTCTATTGTCCACTTTACGTACTTTTTTGGAAACTCGAGTCAACACTTCTTATGATATTGAAGTTGAGGCTTCTTCACCTTTTTTTTGGGCTGCCATTCCAAACTTGTGTAACACACGTCACAAGGTGCCTGCGTGGACGTCTGTAATCTCACTATTACTAAACATACAAGACACCTCCACTGCCTGTTTGTCGTGCCAGAACTGATAGACCTTGTGATGAGCTGACTGGACATCCACCTCTTGGATTTTAAGTGGATGGACAGACTTTATTTCATATTTTTCCAACTGTCATGGCACTCACATGATGAAATTATGAAAATTTTTTGGGCCAAGAGACTGTTATTAATGAGCTGGATGATGCTGTTTCTCTTTACTTGGGAAAGCTTCTTCATGGCTGATCCTCGATTTGAACCAATGACTTTTCGCTTGGGAATCAACCCAATAACACACTGAGCTATTAGGGAATGTGAGAACAGGTTGTAATTTGTAGTATACAAGAAGAAAAAGATTTTTCTACCACCAGGATCTAGACAGTAACAATGCAGTTACATGACAAGAATCTGCATAACTAATCATATGCTAAATAGTTGCAAGTCAAATTTGTGCATGAAATAGCCAAGATGATTGTCTATAAAATGATGGGAGTCTCCATGTCCGAAGCTGTAGTGGATGGTGAGATATGGAGCCTGAAAGTCAAAAGTTCAAAACATTGTTACCCTTTTGCTCGGCAGTGTATTCTGATGCACCCCCCCCACACACACACACAAACCATGACTAGGGTTTACTGTTTCAATGTTGGTGTTTTATTACTGGGTAAAGAGGTACTACAGATTCCTGAAAGGTGAATAAAATGAGGAAAACTACTTTTTTGACAAAGCAATATCTAACTTTAGTATCTTTAAATCATATATAATCATGTATAAATCATAGGTGATTGTGTATTGAAACCCAAGGCATAAGCAGACTATATACATTAGAATATTTCTTTTCTAAACCTGCCAATTTTGGCAGCAGAAGCCAAATATCCAATGTGTCTCAGAATTCCACTTCTTCCCTTATGGCCCATTTTAAGAGAGTGGGATCAGCATGTTGGATTTCTACATATCCAATATCCTTCATATCCTCATATTTTTGTTCTCAGGGGAGATAAGCCACTATCAAAGGGGTCCGACAGTAACTTTCCCCTTACCTCATTCAGGACAAATACATTCAATGTCTGAAGTGTATGGTTACCTGTGCTGTACATAGAGGACAGGAGAACCTCACAGGTAGCCACCCTTACCTTTCCCCTTGGCTTGACACATCTAGCTATGTATCCCACAAGATTAAAAGCTTTTCAAGACAGTACGACTTTGTGATATTATATTACCAATTGAAAACCCCTGGCAAGGGTTTTGCTAGCACTTTGAGATATTGTATTAAGAAATTTCAAGCGCGTCCTCAACCAAATTTGAGCTTTAGAGTAGACACAAACCACCAACCTAACCACCAAACATGGAGGGTTCCTGGTGCCATCAATTCCATGTTAAAGGGGTTATCCAGGAATTTTTATTTATGGCCTATGCTTATGATAAATGATTATCCTTATGCGATAAATATCTATAATGGGGGGCCAACAGCACCCATGCAAATGTTGGCTCCTCGGACCACTTTAGAGTCGGAAGCAGTTGGACCTGGTCGCTGCATAGTGGCCAGACTCTGGTACTGCAGTGGCTTTTGGCTCCCTCCATTGTACAGTACGGGTGTTGGCCCCAGGAGCCCCTAGCAGCATGTCAGCTGCATCTTGACTTTATGGCTTTTAATATACTGGTTTTACAGTTAAAGTTAATTAAATTATACTATTGAAATTATTTTTAAAAAAAATCATGACAAAGGGCCAGATCTCTGTTTATTGTGCATGTGTGTACTGAATTTTAATGTGCTCCGTGTCATTGTGTTTTCTCTTGTTATTAGACTAGTAAATATAAATATGTGAAATGGACCATCTGCCTTGTGATGAATATAATTCAGTCTGTTATTTTCTTTTCTGCTTCTTTTCTTTGATTTTACACAATGTACAATATTCATATCAGCACGCGGTTTGTTTTTTTCTTGCCGTGGGATATGACACAGTTTTGCTGTTCTCTCTGCATGGGATACAATTGTATGTAGACAGCAGCTTTGTGTTGTATCCCAGGGCAAGATAAATAAGCAGCTCAGGCTTCTAAAAGGAGAAGTGTTGTGGGATGAGGTTTGATGGAAGCTTGTATGTTAAAAGTTACAGGATGGTTTCACAGCCATGTAAATATTCTGAAAATCTTGGCTGCTTTTTTCCAGAAACAGCGCCTCTCTTGCCCATAGTTTGGGTCTGGTATTACAGGTTTATGTGAGCTTCACTACCAGAACATCAAAACAGTCCGTTAATAGGCTTTTCCAACATTTTGAATTCTCCACCATTCCTATGATACCAGTTTCGTGGTCCCTCCTGGCATCTTGCTTGCTCCTTTAGTGCGATCATGTGTCATACACAACACTTGATCGTTGAAGCAACCACGGGAACAATGGCAGGGATAAGTAGGAATCCTTTTTACCAACTTGCTATCTTCACTCCCCCATAACAGTACTGTACATTGATGTCATTGATGGATCGATATGCCTTTGAAATGTTACCTTGTCTTGCAAAGATAAATGGAAGAACTGCACTCTTTTCAATGAGCAGTTGTTTTATTCTTTGAGCAGTTTATCTTTTTTGCCACATGACTAAATGTGAAACTTTAATGCATTTTATTCTTTTGGCGCAAAGTTAGTAGAGCTGAATCATTTAGCCATTTGGTGAAGATAACTCCTCATAGAAACCTGCTACATTGATAATGGAGTCCGATTGGCAGGCAGCGTGCTATAGAGCTGAAGTAGCTGAGCCGATATATAGTGTTTTTTTTAGAAAAAAATCAGTATAACTTACTTTATTAGTCTTAATCTGAGCATAGGAGTCCAGTAATCAGCTCTGCTGAATGATTGACTGGTGTCTTTGGCCCCGCACAAAATGGCTGCAGTAACAACACCCAGCCACTATACTGGGCACGGAGCCATCTGCTTCCGGCTCTGTGCAGTGTATAGTACTGGCATCAAGACTGGCCCGAACAGCTACTCTGTGCAGGGGGCCAGTTGTTAATCTTAAAGGGGTTTTCCGGGCAAAAAATGTTTTTTTAAAAAGTGTCTGTTAGTGCTATTAATGGGTTAATAAATGCACCCATATACCTTTAGACATATTTTGAGTGATTTCTGGGTGTCTCTGGGAGCTCCTGGTATCTCCTGCATTTGTTTACATGGTTCAGCTTCCTGCTATGTAACTTCCACACTAACCCCTCTCACCTCACTCCCCCATCCTCTCTCTCTAACTCCCTCCCATACACCCCTTCCCTGTCTCTGGCTATACCGCCCTTCCCTACCTACTCAGCCCAACCCCCTGACCCCATTATATACCTACCTTCCTGCGAGATGGCTCCTCCTTCTTTACTGATTCTGCAGGCGTGCGTTCTTCTCCAGCGCTGCTCTGTGCTCTGCAGTGATGATCCACCTCTACTGCGCATGCGTGGAAGCTGCACAATAGGGGTGGATTATTGGCAGCAGAGCGCACCACAGCACTTGGAGAAGAGGGCTCGCCTGCAGAATCCGTAAAGAAGGAGGAGCCATCTCGCAGGAAGAAGTGTGGAGGGTAAGTATAATGGGGTGGATGGGGGGGGGAGTAGTAGTGGTGCTCCGTTTCTGGAAATGGGGAAACGAATCGTCACCGGATAATTTTTTTGATTAATTATGTTATTTAGAAAGTAGGAGGGGGAGGGTGTTTAGATTAGTGTAGGGATTTCCAGTTATCCCAGACAACCCCTTTAAGGCCTCCTTTCATAAGATATTGGTTGCCTTAGGGAACATCTTCCTGATATTAAGGATGCAGTCAGGAATGTATTGTCAGGGTAGAGAGAGGTTCAGTCAATACACCTAAAAATTTGCCACTAATGGCTCAGTTTTTGGGCTTTCTAGTAATGTCTATGAAAGTTATTATTGCTGGAGAACTGCAGGGATCAGCAACCTATGACACTCCAGCTGCTGTGTAACTACAGCTCCCAGCATGCTCTTTGCACTTCTGCGGAAGTTCCAAGAACAATAGAGAAGGTATACAAGTTGTAGTTTCATAGTTGCTGACCCTGGACTTATTGAGTCAAACTGCCTACTGGAGTGCACAGATGTCTCCAGTATTGTCTACAGTGTTCTGTAGACCCCTACCAAATGACTGGAAGCTCTTCAGCACATGATGAAGGAAAAATGCAACGGAAATTCCAAGACTATGTGAGATAAAGTTCTTCCATTTCACTTCTTTCAGTATATATCTTAGTTAATTTAGAATTCCAACCCCCTGGTGACAGGTCCTCTTATGGCTGCCCTACAAATCATTGTGCTCGGCTCTGCCCATCTCATGATACTTGTCAGTGGTTAGGTGCAGCAATACTTGGATTCCTCTCCAAGCTGTGCGCTCATTGCCTCCAGATACGACTGATACTGTTTTATTTAATACTTTCATCTCCACATTTATTTATTTTTTTTTTGTTTTTTTTTTTTACTTCTTAATGCGTAACCAAATGAATGGCAGAATATTCATTAGCTCTTTGATCTCTTTTGAGTGCAGAAAATATTCTTTAGGATGACTCATGAGACCGATTTAAGCCCCCAGTTAACAATAAAACATTAAGATTTATGCAAAGCTACATTAAAAAAATAAATAAATTAAAAATATTATTGCTGACTCTCTATAATTGAGATGACTCGGTCGTTTTCTGAAAAGCTTTCATGGAGGAAAGAAAATGATAAGACGCGCAGTGTGAGCTCCGCAGAGCAATAGAGTACAACATCTCAATTAACACGAGCATATGAATAGATGACACGCACAGAACTATTGCAATATAAAGATGTAGCAGAGCTAATGTTTCTTCATTTCCTTTTGATAACTCACTGAGTCCTAATGAAGGGGATTGATATAAATCAGAATAAGCTTAGTGCAGTCACAAGCTCAGCTTTACTATGTCTGCACTAAAAGTTTTGCCCAAATGACCCCTACCTATATTCAAGGGTGAAATACAGGGGTTGTCCGGGTAAAATTAAAATGTAACATTTAATTAACCCCCCCCCCCCCCCCCCACCTAACTTCTAATTTACTTACTTTAAAAAAAAAATGTATAATTACCCAGATCGCCGGGGTGGTCATGTGACCACCCCAGGCACATTTTCTGATTTTCCGGTGACATTCCATTTCCCCGTTTCCAGAAACTAAACATCACCAATACTACCCTCTCCCCCACCCCATCATACTTACCTGTCTTCATGTCCTCTTCTTCTGGGCATGAAGCGTCAGTTCCTTCTGGAGGGCCGGCGTCTGCGCAATAGAGCCAGAGTGCACTCCTGCTCTACTGCGCAAACGCCGGCAGACGTAAATAGGAGAAGGAGAGGGCCTTCCACGCTTGTGTAATAGAGCCGGGGTGCCGGGCAGAAGTCAAGAGAAGAGGAGACGGTGGCACAGAAGAAAGTGATCTCCAGGACAGGAAGATAGGTAAGTATGATAGGGTGGGGAGGGTGGCGGGGAGTTAGTTAGGTAGTAAGGCTATTAGACCGCTTGCTAGCTAGGGAAACAGAAATCACTCAAAATACTGCTAAAGTTATTTGGGTGCACTTATTAACCCTTTAATAGCACTAACAGACCTTTTAAAAAAATAAAAATAAAAAAAAATTTGCCCTTAAAACCCCTTTAAGATTAGCATGGCCCCTGAACTGTATGAAGTCCCCACCAAAATCAAGTTTTCAGGGTCTTTTAAATGAGCTGAATGAACATCCAAAGGACTGTTCATTCTCAATCAATCCCCAGTGTTAGGTTGGGTTTTATACATTCTGCAGGAAATATGTACAACAAGCACCTGGGGTGCTGCCAAACCCAAGGAACAGATGAATGTAGTTGATGGCAATTTTATTTTTAATGGCCACAGGGTACAGGAGGGGGGACTTCACTGTGAAAGAGCAGTAGGCTACATTACTATGCCAGGAGTAGACACGCACTACCCACACGATGATGCTGCCCCCATGGTTAAGGGAAGGTACATGTAAAATTCTACTGCCGCTGCAGGCCACTTCTTAGTGGCATATACGTGTTAAAGTTGGTGAAAGATTTGTGTAGCCATGGGCCTTCAGAAACCGTGAACCCTGGTCTGCACCCCAAAAAGGTCATATTATAATCCCCTACTGTCTACAACCCTAATTCCAAAAAAAGTTGTGATATTGTGTAAATGAAGAAAACAAGAATGATTTGGAAATAGTAACCATAGTAAAAATAAACTTGCTTAGAAATTGTGGCAGCCACAGATCACATATTTTCTGCTTACTTACGCTACCAACATGGACTCTTTTGTTATCCTACACGGCTGTGGGTACAGCTGTGATGGAGGGCACATGGTGGGACTTAAATGGTATAATGTGGTAATGCTGCACTTTCTAGTTCATCATTTTAACCCCTCAATGCCACAGCCATTTTTTTTTCCATTTTCCTTTTTTTTTGTTCTTTTTTTTTTGAGAAATGAAAGGGGAAATTAAACTGCGATTCAGGCTTTTTGATTTCTCTTTCCATATGGGATAAATCATTGTATATTTTTCTAATCCAGGAATTTTGTGACACAGGGATGCCTAATGTGTTTTTATTACTATTATATATATTATAGCAAAGGGGAGGGTGATTTGAATTTTAACAATTTTTTAAATTTTTTTTTTACAGCCACTCCTAGGAGGCTTGAACCTATAATCATTAAATTGCTTGTACCATAAACTGCAGTACTACTCTCAGTCTTGACATGCAGGAGTTGTCCAGAGAGTGGAAGCAATAGCACACCTCAGGTGCTGTGGTCACATCTGACCATGGCCCCTGAAGGGGTTAAGTGCCTGCGATCAGAGATGTTATGGTTATGGCGTTTGGAAGGTGGGGAGTCAAAAACAAAAATCAAAAAATGCCTACGGCAGTAAGGTTTACGAGTCATGGCATCCATTGTACTATTATGGTGGATGTCAGGAAAAACTAGTCGACTCTGTTGACACACTTAATCGTCAGAAACCCTCAGGGCAAATAAAGGGAATTAATTTGATCGCTCATTTTTTTTCATTTAATCGCCCAGCCCTAATTTCTATTTTACAAAAATGTTTAACTTTTTTTTTTTTTTTAAACTGTAATTTTTATTAGAATATTTTTGAAAATAACATAGATAACATACAATCCGCCAAGTCAACAAATATAAAAACAACAACACAAAGACAAGATTTGGGGAATACACAAAAACAGACAAAGGAAAGGAACAATGAGGAAAGAGACAAAGCCGGGGGTCAGACTTCAGAGACCTTGTGTGGCACAGTAGGTATCCCAGTGAGACCAAATTGCTTCAAATGCCTCCACCGTATGATTAAGGGAAGCAGTCAGATACTCCAGACTGCGGATGTCCTTCAGTCGGGCTATCAATTCTGAGATCGTTGGGGGAAGAGCTTCTCTCCAATGGCGAGCTATAAGCGTTTTAGCCGCAGTACACAAGTAAAGGAATAATTTCGATGTATTTTTACTGAGACCTTTTGGAGGGAGATTCAGCAAATAAACCATGGGGTCCAAGGGAACACCCTGGATGAAGAGAATATTAGTCAGCCTCCCAACCTCAAACCAAAAAGTGCGGACCAGGGGGCACTCCCAGAATATATGGAACAATGTTCCTGGTGTTGCCTGACACCGCCAGCAACTAGAAGGAATAGTGGGGTTGAGAGTATGCAGTAGAGCTGGAGTATGATACCAATGCATAAGTATTTTGTATTGCGTTTCCCTGAACGTTACACAGGAGGAGGATTTAGCTGCTCGGGACCAAATAACCTGCCACTGACTGTGCGAGATGCGCTCGCCCAGGGCTCCAGACCACCGGGTCATATATCTGTGGACCACCGGGGCCTGCCCCCCCTGAGAGGACAAAAAGCCCATAAATATTAGAAATCAGGCCTCTAGTAGAGGTACCCGCCCGACATAGTCGTTCAAAAGCTGTAGGGAGGGAGACCCAGGTGGATCCAAATTGGGAGACCACAAAATGAACTATTTGCTGATAGTGGAACCACTCCGAGGTAGGCAAGTGCTGTGTAGAGGTGAGGTAATCGAAGGGCCTGAGCTCCAAGGACGACGGGTCAACCAAGTCCGCTATGTGGAATAAACCCAGCTTCCTCCAGGGCTTGACCATAGCAGCAGTGAGTCCGCTTGGGAGACGTGGATTATATAAAAAGGAAATCATGGATGAGTGCGAGGAGGCCAATCGAAACAATCTAGAACAGATGTTCCAGACAGTCCGAGTAAAGCCAATAGGGCCAAGTAGCAAGGTCATGGGCAGAGGGGGGGAGGCGGACCACAAAAATGCATTGGGGTGAACAGGAGCCAGCCAAAGCTTCTCTATCTCCACCCATTTCGTATGCGCCTGGGGGCGCTGCCCAGAACGGTATACTACGCAAATGGGCAGCCCAGTAGTAGTGCAATATGTGTGGAACCCCCATTCCCCCCTCCGACCTACCCGCCAGCATCACCGATCGGGGAATGCGGTGGCGTTTGCCATTCCATATAAATTGGAATATTGCTTTCTGTAGGGATCTCAATTCGAATCTAGGGACTGCCACTGGAAGGGTTTCAAAAAAGTAAAGAAGTTTCGAGAGGAGGGTCATCTTAACCGCAGTTATACGGCCTATAAGAGAAATATGGAGTGGGCGCCACTTATCTAGAAGAGAACGGAGCTCATGAAACAAATGAGGATAATTGGCTGAGTAAAGCGTGTGGTATGAAGAGGATAGTTGAACGCCCAAATAGCGTAGGGAGCGGTCTCTCCATTGGAAGTCAAAGTTAGACTTGAGCAACTGCAAGGCTTCGATTGTGATATTTAAAGGTAGGGCTTCCATCTTACTAGGGTTAACCTTATATCCCGACAGGTCTCCATAATCCTTTAAAACACGGAGAAGGTTTGTAAGGGAGGTATGGGGTTTAGTGAGGGTCAACAGGACATCGTCTGCAAATAAACTAATCTTGAATTCTCTATCTCTCACAAATACACCAGAGACATCCGGGGCAGATCTAATTTGAGCCGCCAGGGGTTCAATACACAGTGCAAATATTAGTGGAGATAAGGGGCATCCCTGACGGGTTCCATTACGAATGGACAAGGGAAGGGAGGAAGCATTAGGAAGCTTAACAACTGCTGAGGGGTGAGAATAAGGAGTCCTTATAGCCGTGAGGAAGGCCCCCGAGAACCCGTAGCTTTCAAGAGTGGCCATCATAAACGACCAATCAAGGCGGTCAAAGGCCTTCTCAGCGTCCAGACTTAGAAGCAAGGTGGGGGTAGAGTGACGGTTGGCCACGTCAATCAAATCCACTGCCCTTCTAGTGTTATCTCCCCCCTGACGACAGGGGACAAATCCCACCTGGTCCTTGTGGATGAGAGACGGAAGCCAAAGGCCAAACCTGTTTGCTAAGATTTTTGTAAAAAGTTTAAGGTCTGTATTCAGGAGGGCAATGGGACGATAATTAGAGCACTCCTGATGGTCCTTGTGAGGCTTTGGAACTAGGGAAATGTGAGAGTGCAGCATAGTCTGGGGGATCGGAGCTCCCTCCAAGAATGAGTTGAAAAGCTGACACATATAAGGGAGGAGATCAGAATGGAAAGTTTTATAATAGGCATAGGTGAACCCATCAGGGCCTGGAGCTTTACCATTTGGGAGAGCCTCCAGAACGGCAGCTAACTCCTCTCTCGATACTGGGGCATTAAGCGATGAGAGGGCTGAGGACGGGAGGGCCGGGAGTTGACACGAGGCTAGGTAAGAGTGCAAGTCTGTCTCTACATTGGTGGGGCTTCTCCTAGTAGGTGAGGGAAGGTTATACAGTTTAGTATAATAATCCCTAAACAAGGCCGCTATGGCATCGGGATGGTGCTGAAGGGTGCCCTGGGAGTCTCGAACGGCATGGGGTGTAGACGAAACCTGACGGTCCTTCAGGGTTCTAGCTAGAAGTGTGTGGGCCTTATTTCCCCTCTCATAGTATCCCTGGCGACTGTAGAGGAGGAGGCGTCGGGTAGCCTGGGTGGCGAGGTCGCGGAGGTCAGCCCTGGCCGCTACTAATTGATGCAGTAAAGATAACGAGGGTCGCGTCGTTAGTCGCTCAGTGAGGGATCTAATCTTGTCAGTCAAAGCCTCCTCTCTGGCCCTCCGGTTTCTCTTAGTCTGTGTTCCCAACACAATACAGTGACCTCTCATTACTGCCTTATGGGCTTCCCACAGTGTGGACACAGTGGTAACTGAGTTCGAATTAACTCGGAAGTATTCTTGGAGGTGAGCTCGAAGTTTACCCTGGGTCTCTCGTGAATGAAGGAGGGATTCGTTAAGTCGCCAGTGGCAGCGTTTAGTCGGAGAGGGGGTGGAGGACAGTGTAAGCTTCACAGGAGCATGGTCTGACCAGGATATGGGGCCTATGTCAGCCGACTTTAGTAAACGAAGGGCTAACGTATTTCCAAAAAAATAGTCTATTCTAGAGTGGGTTTTATGTGGGTGGGAGTAAAATGTAAAGGAACGGGCAGAAGGATTATCCACCCGCCAAAGGTCATAAAGGGCAGCTGACCGTACAAGGCAGCGGAACTGTCTAGCTAGTCTCATCTGGGAGGGTCCAGGAGGTCCATTAGTGAGGGTGGATCTATCCATATTTTCAGAAAAGATCATATTAAAGTCTCCACCGAGTAATAATGCGGATCCCTCAAACTTTTGCAGTTTCCCCAGGACCTGTTTAAGGAAGGGGATCTGTGAAGAATTAGGGGCATATATATTGCATAAAATAATAGGTCGACCATATAAAAGCCCCTCCAAAATAATATATCGACCCTGGGGATCTAGATGAGAGGCCGAGACAGTGATAGGGCAGGTACGGGAAAGCAAAATAGCTACTCCTCCCTTCCTGCGACTACAATGTGCAGAGTAAGCAGAGGGGAAGTAATGTCGGGCAAAATTAAACGTGCCAGTATGGTCATAGTGAGTCTCCTGGAGAAAGGCTACATCTGCCTGAAGAGAGCGAAGCTCCCGCAGGACCATTCGCCGTTTTGTGTTGGAGCCCAGGCCCTTGACATTTAGTGTAATGCACCTAACCATGGGGAATACTAAGTGAGTTTGTTGCTAGTGTAGGAGAAAATGAGGTAGAGCAGATCTCACCCAGCCAACGATGTTCCGAATCCCCGAAAAAGTAAAGGTGGAGGGTCCGGGCCACTGTAGCCAGACGGGTCTCCGAACCTGAAGAAGGGGAGGAAGGAAAAGGGATAGAGGGGGAGGGGAAAGAGACAAAGGACATACACAAAGAACAAAGCATAACAAATAAAAAAACAAAACAAAAATATTGAAATAACACAGCTAAACTAAATTTAGTGGTCAGGACTAAATCTCCTGGCCGGGGGCAAAAAAAAATTGTCCAAGGTAGGGCCACAAGTGACCCTACTAGGGCCCAACCAGTGGGTCCACAGCTGGACGAAGCCCCCATAGCAAAAAGGGGGGCGGGTGGAAGACGGGGGGAGATCAGCAATAGGCAGATCCAAAGCATCAATTGGGGACCTAAAGAAAATAACATCTATCAGTCACTGGGGTGGGGGGGAAGTCTAACCCGCCCGACCGATAATACTAAAGCGTGAATATGATGCAAAACAGTTGTGGGACCATAAAAAACTGCGTATAAATGTAAATAACAATAGGAACAGGACACCCCTAGTAATCAAAGTAGACGTATCCCTCCCAGGAACTAGGAGGTCCGAGAAAAAAGATACAGTCACGAAGGTGGGGCCTCCACCCTCGATCTTCGGGAAGAACGTTGCTGGCGTCTAGCTGGATTCTGGGCCGTCCAGACCGGGGGTGGCGGCGGTGGTGGGGCAACCAACTCCCAATTCTGAAGGTTGGGAGGAGGAATATCCATAGCAATGCAGAATGGTTCCAGATCTGCATAGTACCGTAGGGTAGCAGAGCGACCATTGTGCCTAGCCGTTAAAGAGAAGGGGAATCCCCAGCGATACGATATCTGTCGGTCGCATAGAAGCTGCAGCAGAGGGCGCAGGTATCTCCTCTTCTGTAGCGTAATCCAGGAGAGGTCCTGGTAAAGCTGGATCTTGGCTCCTGCAAATTCAAAGTCTTTAAGACGACGGGCCTTGGAAAGGATAGTTTCTTTTAGTGCAAAGTCGTGCACGCAGCAAATAACATCGCGTGGTGTGGGGCCCGATCCCCTGGGGCGCAGGGCCCTGTGCGCTCTATCCAGCTTAATTTTATGTGTAGCTGGTTCCTGTAAAATGAAGTTGAAAATTTCCTCCAAGGTAGCATGTAAATCCTCCTCTTGGTTAGCCTCAGGCAGCCCCCTAATTCTGATATTGTTGCGTCTGCCCCGGTTATCCAAGTCCTCCAAATGGCGTTGCATGTCGTTAACCACCTGGCATTGGGAGAGGACAGTGTCCTGGAGGTGAGACACATGAGATCGGGTCTGGTCATGATCGTCTTCAAGGGTATCAACCCGGTTAGCAATATGCTGGAGATCTTGCCGTAGGACAGCGATTTCTGTGCGTATCTCTGAACGACATGCGTTGTGACTTTAGCAACCAAGGAATCAAAGTCCTCTTTTGACGGTAGGTGAGCAAGGTAATCAAGCCACGGTGGAGGATCAGAGGAGGCTGCCTGAGCAGAGTGTGGCGGAAGTCGGGGTAGCGGGGCAGACGGAGAAGGCAGCTGGGTGTGAATAGCATAGGGGGAGAGGGATGGAGTTGCCCCCAGGTCTGCTTCTTCATCTCTGAGAAGGGATGGAGGCTGCTGTAAGGACACAGGACTAAAAGGTTGTGGAGGCAGCTGAGGGGTTAAATCCTCCTCCACAGGGTCAGGAGGGTGCACAAGGCCAGAAGAAGGCTTGTGGAGCTGAGAGGCCGCTACTGATGCCTCCTGAGATGATGGGTCCCCCCTGATTCTGCTTGGGGGAACCCACTGACATAAGCGCCGGTCGGAGCAGCGGGGGAGGAGGGGCAGTCAGCGCTGCGGTGCGAGCAACCGCCGCGCCTGACTTACCCGGCGGTGAAGGGGTCCGCTGGAGCCCAGCGCCTGGACTCTGGAGCTCTGTCGCTGGCAGGGCTGGAGGCCTGGTAAGATGGCCTCTCTGCAGGGTGGATGCCGCTCGTGTCGCTAGCGGGGCCATTGCAGGTGTCGTAGCGGAAGCGGCCGGCGCGGCAGAGGAAGATGGCCGCCGCCTCGTGGAGGCCCGCGCTGTGGATGCTATCGGCTGCAGGAACGCGGACAAGGTAGGCTAAACGGACCTGTCCGCTGATGCACAGTCCCCTGTAGCAGGTGCCCGGGTGGTTTTCTTAGCCATGGGGGTCCTATTCAGGCTAGTGGTCCCACACTAAAAACGGTCAGGCAGGAGCTCCCCAAATGAGTGTCTCACCCCATCAAGTCCCTGGCCACGCCCCAATGTTTAACTTTTAATTATCTACAATCTTAAATATGGCTATGTTCATGGGAAAACCCTTTTAGGCTGCAGCGAAAACACATCATGTTTTTTTCCGCAGCGGTTTTCACAGAAAGTCCGCAGAGTTTTCCTTTGCGGGCTTTCTGTCCCTATTATACCTATATGGACACTGCCAGCATTTCCGTAGGTATAATTGACATGCTACAATTTACAAAAATGCAACGTTTTTTTAAATCGCTAAATTTCTGCTGCAGATATTTTTCTGCAATGTGTGGAAGGGATTAGCCATAATCCCATCTACTTTGCAGATACTCTAATATGGGGTGTTTTTTTGCCTCGGCGTTTCCACCACAGCCATTACGCCGCATATTTGCAACGTAGATTCTCAGCCTAAAGGGGTTTTTCAGGCTTAATAATTGATGGCCTATTCTTATTAAAGATCGGCTGGGGTCCAATACCCAGACCCCCGGCTGATCAGATGTTTTAAAAGTCTGCAGCATTTGGGTGAGTGTTGGAGCCATGTCAGTACTTACCAAGCACAACACCATACAATTGTGAGAAGCTGTGCTTGGCTTCGCAGCTTAGCCTATTCACTTGGATGAGACTGATGAATATGACATCACACAGCTTGTGAAGTGGAAGCGGTGCTCTTCAAACAACTTATCTCTTGGATACATTATCAATTAAAAAGTCCTGGAAAACGCCTTAAGGCTAAGGCCCCATGTAGCAAGCAGCATTGCATTTTGTTTCCTACCTCTATTATACCGATACGGAAAACGCCATAGTTTCCGTAGGTATAATTGACATACTACAATTTGCAAAAACACAAGCGTTTTTGAAATCTCAGTATTTTCACTGCAGATCTCTTTCTACAATGTGTGGATGGGGCTTAGACCCCATATTGTTGCTTTTTGTTGTTGTTGCAGTTTTTGCGTCACTGACATTGATAACTTGCTGCAGCATTTCTTATCACAGAACACAACAAAGCCATTGAAAGAGTTTAGTAAAAGTTACAGTATGGGCCACAGTGCATTTAACACATTCAGGGTAAGGACGTGTTCAGGTTTTTTATGTAGTTTATGAAGCCCAGTTCAGATATGTCATAAATGTATCCTTCCTGTTTCTACACCTGACTTTGTTTTCAAAAACTGCATCAAAAACCTGAATGTGTCCTTACCCTAAGTGTCAAGTTGAAGGGCTTTTCCAGACACCATATTGATGATCATTGATGGCCACCAATATCAGATTAGAGGGGGTCTGGATAGCTCTGTTCTCTGTATAGACTGTGCTGAGTTACTGCAGATATGCTCCCGTTCACTTGTATAGACCCTGAGCTGCAGTAACTCAGCACGACCACTAGACAGTGAACAGAGATATGGCAGTGACTCAGTGCTATAATAGTATGTACTGTAATAACATGCTACCTGTAGACTGCACTGCATTTTCCATGTAACAGGTTCCCTTTAAAAGGTTTCATGAGTTTTCATGAAAAGTTGAAATATGTGCAGGGTCTGGCTGGGCAGTCAGTTCTATGACTGTATAAGACTTTATATATAGTTTCCTATTAATATTTCTGCTGCTAATAATCACGTTATGGCTGCAGCACATTTTGCATTTGTCTCTGAGTCTGCCACCTCCCCTTTCCATTACTGATAGTTTTGCCATTCTGCCAGGAGTAACTGTATAATAGCAAACAAATAGCTGAGAAAAATCCAAGTGACCATAATATCGGAGATCTAGGAACACTGAACTGTAAAAAAAAAATACATGCAGGCATGACACAAGAAAAAAATCAATCTATGAGCAGTCAATAAACCTTCTGCTGTCTGTGAATAATATCCCATCTGTAATCACACAAGCAGCCAGAAGTAGATACAACTACATAGAAGACTTTTTACTTACTCATGTGCAGAATGTTTAGTTCTTTGCACAGAGAAATCAATTTACAGACCTGCTGTAAGGAGTATCAGCCTCTCCCATCTGTACACTCACTCTGAACCCATCTTGCATATATGAGACACAAAACTTCCCTAACAGGGAGTAAACTGCAAATAACTAGAAGGGAGACACAAAGTGGCAGGAACTTTAGAGAGGTTTTATAGGCAAAAAGCAGCCACATTTTTATGTAAAGTACATTACATTTTTGTCCAGAATCTCATGCTCTATGAAATGAGACTAAGTTGTCTGAAAAGTTTTTGACCCTTTAAATGTAAACTGATTTGTCTATTTTCAGCTTAAATAAATTCTCCTGTTAAAGTAAATCTTCACTTTCATTCACCTTGGTTATAAACTCCACACCATGTGAAACCGCACATCTTTGTCATTCAGCTTTAAATTCTTTTAGAAAAAAATGATTTATATTCTTTAGATATATCGCCAACATACTATATGACGCTTTACAATATGGACATTGATGAAATACAATAGCTACAGAATAGAAACAAAAAGAAAAAAATGTCTGACAGCGAAGATTACGATTTTAAGGGAATTCTGCAAGGTGAATAAATGTAGGCAAGCCACAACTAGAATAAAATAAAGCCATAATGAGACCTACTTATTGACAGTTTCCATATTTCTATACTACGTTACAGGATAGACCAAAAAAATAATGAGAATATATTACAATGATATATCTTATATTTTCTGACTACATAGCCAGTGTTAGTTGTCAGAGGAAGAGCTACACATGTATAAGATAATGATATTGTATTGCACAGAATATTAGTGATAATATACACTTGTACAAATTCCCGATGTGAGAAAAACTGTTGCAAAGTGCCCTTGTTCAATATCTGAGCACAGATAAACAGGCAGCTTAAAAAGTTATATGAGTAGAATAAAATTCTGTCTAGAAAGTAAGGACTGCCACCTAGTGGTTCTACCGATGTCATACAACGTACAGAGCTAACAAAACACAGGCATAGCATAGAATGTTACAGTTTTCTCTAGAACAGACCTCATCTACGTGAAAAAGATGGCATCTTATTATATTTCTGAATCCATATTAGGGTATAATCACACTCCTCAAATTGTTTGGCAGAAATTTTTGTGAAATTCCATTCATCTTAATGGGCTTGTTTCGGTGACAAGCCCCCGGATTCAGGTGAATAAATCAGTTGTCAAAATTTCTGCAACATTTCCAGCAGCATGCCTGCAGAAGAGTGTATATATTTATATATATATATATATATATATATATATATATATATATATATACATATATATATGTTACGCTAAGATCACATTAGAGTCGGCTCACCAATGTCGGAGCCTGTATGGGACTAAATTCTGCAGATTTTTCGCCTCAGAAAATACACAGTATAATCCACAGTGCCAAAAATTGAATGGTGAGCTTTTTGTTGCAGAGTTCATAGTAATATGGCTGCAGATTTATTTACTCTGCAGATTTTTCCTACTCATTCCTACTCATTTAATTTCTCGTAGGATTATGCAGCGCCATGGTGGAAACTCTGCAGCGTATCTGCTGTGTGTGCAGTTATGTGAACACGGAGGAGTCTGGAGCTGATTTTAGGGTGAATTTCTCCTGTAGCAGAATTTTTCAGCTTCTACAAATTCTGTTGTGTGAACATATCCTTATGCTACATTCACACAACAGTGAGAATCAGATTTTCATACTAATGACCTACTCACAGGAAAGATCTAGTCATCAGTATGGTCTTTGGAGGACTAACATCCGAACCCCGCACAGATCATCTGTTCTAGCAGCCTCTGTGCGCTGGAAGCTGTTAGTGGACAGGAGGCTCATGCATCACTGCTACTATTCAAGTAATAGGAGTGTCACAGCAGCCCTGTCCACTGCATAGTGGTGCCTCCAGGAAAATTACAATGTCCCTCCAATTACTTGAAGATATGTGTGCCAGATCCGACAGATCACATACAGATACAGACCTATCTGTATGAAAATTCAATTTGGGGCCAGAAAACCCCCTCAGGCTAAGGCCCCACGTAGTGGGCCGCAGCGAAAAAGTGCTGCAGGAAAAAACACGGCAATACTTTCCGGTTTTCCCGCATCGCTTTTCACAGTCAGTAGAGTTTTCCTCTGCGGACTTTCTGCTTCCATTATACCTATAGGGAAACCGCCAGCATTTCCGTAGGTATAATTGACAAAACGCGACGGTTTTGGAAATCAGAGCATGTCCCCTGCACATATTTCTCTGCAATGTGTGGATGGGATTCGGTAAAATCCCATCTACTTTGCAGGGACAGTAAAACGCCACGTGGGGCCCCTTCCTTAAATTCACTATACGTGAATGGGGTTTATTCACATGACTGGTCATGTCCTATTTGTACCTGTTTTCACAGATCCCGCAATACATTGACATGTCTAAGGGAATTGTTAAAACGGATACTCCTCAGGTGTCCATTTTTCAGAGCCGTTTTGTATAACAGTCATGTGAATGTAGGTTTACAGTCAAAAGTTGTATCCGCAGTTCTGCTGGTTATTATTGGAAACAATTGACCTCCCTGTTGTCAGACACAACCCTGACAGCTTATCTGTTATTTATTGTCATGCAAAGAGACAGATTGTTTTCCTGCATCAGATTTAAGGCTCGTGCACACAACAAGACTGCATGCAGACTGTAACCAATAGGCCATACAGACTCCATACAGTGCACTGCCAAACAGACTCTGTATGTATGTGCAGATAGATTCTCTAGGGAAGAATACCTCCAATCATACAGAGTCCTCCAACCTTTTTCTTGCTGAATCGATACATGGTCAGACCAAACAAAAACATTTAAAATTGGAGGTGCACAATAGGGGCTCGGGCATCTCTATAATAGCCCTATTACAGCTCTGTGCAAAATGGAGCCATAACACATCCCAGAATCGCCTTGTGTGGCATTGAGGAATACTGGGAGGTTTTAGCTGTAGAAATAGTGAACACAGCTCTGGAGAATAATGCAGCAAGGACCAGTACAAATTAAGAGAGGGCTGTGGAGTAGGAATCAGAAACAGTGTTGGCTGCAATAGGAGTTGGGATAAAGTTGCAGACACTGGTTTTAAAATAAAGTGATTCATTATTTTTAATTATATTATCCAATTATTAATATTAGATAATTAGATGTATAGTTTGTTACATATTTACTTTCGTAGGAATTCAGTCACTGGCTTTTTAATAAATTAGAGAATCTTTACTACTTCTGACTGACCGTGGCTGTCAGACTTTTGTGAAGGAGTTGGAGTTGGTTTCGCCTGCCGACTCCACAGCCCTGTAAGTAATGCAATGTATTTTCAAAGTTACACAATTTCTCCTATAGTATAGAAAAATTATATATGTGATCTGACATCAAAGCTGCCCTCCAGGCCCCCGCTTACTAGGCCTTATTGACCCTGATTATATGTATGTCAGTTACCTGATATTATCTAGTATTCTGCACTTTGTATATACAGTGGGGAAAAAAAAGTATTTAGTCAGCCACCAATTGTGCAAGTTCTCCCACTTAAAAAGATGAGGCCGGCCTGTAATTGTCATCATAGGTAGACCTCAACTATGAGAGACAAAATGAGAAAACAAATCCAGAAAATCACATTGTCTGATTTTTAAAGAATTTATTTGCAAATTATGATGGTCAATAACAAAAGTTCATCTCAATACTTTGTTATATATCCTTTGTTGGCAATGACAGAGGTCAAACGTTTTCTGTAAGTCTTCACAAGGTTGGCACACACTGTTGCTGGTATGTTGGCCCATTCCTCCATGCAGATCTCCTCTAGAGCAGGGATGTTTTGGGGCTGTCGCTGGGCAACAGGGACTTTCAACTCCCTCCAAAGGTTTTCTATGGGGTAGAGATCTGGAGACTGGCTAGGCCACTCCAGGACCTTGAAATGCTTCTTACAAAGCCGCTCCTTCGTTGCCCTGGTGGTGTGCTTGGAATCATTGTCATACTGAAAGACCCAGCCACGTTTCATTTTTAATGCCCTTGCTGATGGAAGGAGGTTTGCACTCAAAATCTCACAATACATGGCCCCATTCATTCTTTCATGTACACGGATCAGTCGTCCTGGTCCCTTTGCAGAGAAACAGCACCAAAGCATGATGTTGCCACCCCCATGCTTCACAGTAGGTATGGTGTTCTTTGGATGCAACTCAGCATTCACTTTCCTCCAAACACGACGAGTTGTGTTTCTACCAAACAGTTCTACTTTGGTTTCATCTGACCATATGACATTCTCCCAGTACTCTTCTGGAACATCCAAATGCTCTCTAGCAAACTTCAGACGGGCCCGGATATGTACTGGCTTAAGCAGGGGGACACGTCTGGCACTGCAGGATCTGAGTCCCTGGCGGCGTAGTGTGTTACTGACGGTAGCCTTTGTTACATTAGTCCCAGCTTTCTGCAGGTCATTCACTAGGTCCCCCGTGTGGTTCTGGGATTTTTGCTCACCGTTCTTGTGATCATTTTGACCCCATGGGGTGAGATCTTGCGTGGAGCCCCTGATCGAGGGAGATTATCAGTGGTCTTGTATGTCTTCCATTTTCTAATTATTGCTCCCACAGTTGATTTCTTCACACCAAGCTGCTTGCCTATTGCAGATTCAGTCTTCAGTGCCTGGTGCAGGTCTACAATTTTGTTTCTGGTGTCCTTCCACAGCTCTTTGGTGTATTGCCTTTGGTGTTTCTGTAATACATTTCTGCTTATATGTGAAGCAGCCAATCAGAGGAGGCAGAGCTGAAGGGGGAGGGAGAAAATAGCAGTATGAAACAATGATGAGAGGAGGCATGTCTCAGTCTACCCCATATTTGCTATAGGTAACAGATCTGCTCTAAGAAAGCTGAACTATAAAGCAGGCTCAACTATAGAGCAGTCAAGCAGCAAGCACTGAGAAAAATAAATGGCAAGTAATAATCTCTGTATCATTTTGAGTAAATGGGCTGTTTGGAATGATGTGACACTTTAAATAATTTTGATCTGGTGCCCCTTAGAGTGATTTCCCATTCAGGAATGTCTGAGCTTAAGAACTTTACACTCAGGAAGGCAGCAGGCTTTGTGGTTATGGTGTTTCCAAATGAGGCAACCTGCGTGATGGTTTCAACAGTTTTACATGACAACAGGTTGGCTTGAACTGTGACATTCAGTTGGCATTGACGCAACTTTGCTGACACTTGTGCCACAGTGATGGTACTTGCACCTCAGCACCACCTCAGTTTGTAACTGTCTCTATCACATCAGCTCAATCTCCTACTTGTTCTGGTCACATTTTCTCCCAGTCGCCTAAGCTTGGCAGCAGAGTCCTGACAAATCTGGTCACAACTGCACGCTCTTTTCAGTTTTGCGTATTCTTGGAGTTTGTAGTTGCACTTCTCTTCACAGTCAGGCATCAGATTCCAGATCTCTGGTCAGG
Source organism: Leptodactylus fallax (assembly GCA_947044405.1). Taxonomy (NCBI): domain Eukaryota; kingdom Metazoa; phylum Chordata; class Amphibia; order Anura; family Leptodactylidae; genus Leptodactylus; species Leptodactylus fallax. The sequence continues at coordinate 547,455 of CAMRHE010000623.1, forward strand.
CCACACTACACCACTCGCTAGCTGTCTCTCGTCACCATACTGGCCCACTCTATATCTTGCAACAGTCAAGTTGGTCTTCCCTACCCAGCATAGACTCATGACTGCAGCTTTATTGTTCTTCTATCCAAGCTTTAGGGTGTTGTACCCTAATAGTAAGTGCCACTCACTCCCGCTAACCACATATATCTCTTACATTCTAAGAAGACAGTCTCTTTAACAGTTTGACATACACTTTAAAGGGAGTCTGTCACCAGAACCCAGTATATCCACCCAAATAGGTTAGGCTCACCTGGATCAAGAAGTGCTAGTGAATCACTGCCTTCGTTGCTGAGATATTGCTTTTTTTTTTTGTCAATATGCAGATGAGCTCTTTAGAGCAATGAGGGCATTACCATTTTTCTGAAGTGGTAAGCAGCAACACCATCATTGCTCCAAAAAGCTCATTTGCATATTGACAAAAACCGCAATATCTCAGCAACAGACAGAGGCATCAATTCACAATGGGAAAACACTGCCTGACTCATGTAACCCTAACCTATCTATCTGCGGGGCTGGGTGGATATACTGAGTTCTGATGACTTCCATTAAGGCCATATTGTAAAATAATAAAATATAAGCTTTACTTAAAATTGCTTTATTATAAAATTCACTGTTTTTATACAGATGGGAAATGCCAAATAATATAATGACACATAATGCCAACGCACATGTCCAAAGATCTCATACAGGTATTGGCATCTGGTGGTCCGGTGCAAGGAAAAATCCCTCTTGTCCCTTTTTGTTTTGTTTTTTTTTCTATTTTGTGAATGCCAAATAATTATTTGTGAAAATTTTACTGGAATTGATACGTTTTGCCATATTTACAGTGAAAGATATAAATCCTCCACAGATATAGATGTGGCTTTAGTACTTAAAGGGGATATTCACAGGGGTATGCATAGAAATCTTAGGGCCCCAATCCAAAAGTCAGAATTGGTGCCCACCACTTCCAAAAAAAAGCAAAAAAACGGTAAGGACAAAGACTGTAAAAATAATATACTTTCTCCTGATGTTTTTAAGCAAACGTGTATAAAGAATATAAAAGGAAATGAATAAAAAACCTTAACAATAATTCCAACAATGTTGTGCTTCCCTCTGCCTATAGAGTCCACTAGTTGAGCTGACAAGTAGAATACTGTAATCTTTTCAATTTCATTGAAAGGAGGGGTACAGCATCAACTACATTTTTCTCTAAAGCCTCCCCTATATGTTGACCTACTAATTGTATACTGACCTACTGCTCCTTTTTTTTTACTAGAGTTAATGATCTCTTGACAGGGGTAACATGTTAAAGGGAGCTAATGGCACGTTGGAATGACCTTTAAAAAGGCCATTCTTCTCCTACCTTTCCTTGTTTTCTTCTCCCAGCCGATTCCAAGATAATTTGTTTCTTCATGTATGTAAATGAGCACCCGGGGCGTTCCTCCTCTTCTGCGAGCACCCACCTCGTCATCGCTTATCACCGCCCCTTTGTCAATTGCAGAGACTCCCCTCTTGGTCTTCTCTGTATCTTCTTTCTTCTAAGTCCTCGTATGCAGCGCTGTGGGCATGCGCAATTGGCTCTGCCACAGTATGCTCTTGTGACAGACCACCAGGAATTGGCAGCCCATCATGCGCCGTCGGCTCTGCCCGAACCCGAAGTGGCAGAGCCGATTGCGCATGCACGAGAATTTGCTGTCGTACAGCGCTACCGGCGAGAACTGAGAAGAAAGAAGACCGAGAGGGGAGTCACCGCAACGGACAAAGGGGCGGTGAGAAACAATGACGAGGTGGGTGCTTGCAGAAGAGGAGGAGTGCCCTGGGTGCTCCGTGGTGCTCATTTACATACACGAAGAAACTAATTATCTTGGAATTGGTTGGAGAAGAAAACAAGGAAATGTAGGAGAAGAATGGCCATTCCAACGTGCCATTAGCTTAAAAGTGGTTTTGCGAATGATAGACTCCGTTGAAACAGACGGTGCCATAAACCTTACTAAATACTTGGAATACCAGACATAAAGAGATCAAAGTGGTGTGAGAGGGACCTGCAGGCCCCCTTTCCCCACCGGCCAAATACCAATTGCCTACACTGCCTCCATATTATGTACACCATTGTTTATCCACTTTTTTTAAACTGATGACCTATCCTTAAATAAATTGTCCAAGAATTTCCAAACCCCATACTCCTGTCCTGTCCTGCGGTGCCCTGGGGCTTGTTCTGGCGGAAGTCCTCGCTGCATGTGACTTCTGAGGCCAATCAGCAACTAAGGAAAAACTGGGACGTCACAGGTGACATATGTGAGTGACGCCCCATGTGTTTTCTTTAGGCACTGGGGCCGCTGATTGGCCACAGCAGTCACATTCGGCGGGGACTTCTGCCAGAACAAGCCCCAGGGTGCAGGACCGGACAGCAGTGGGAGACACCAGAGTACTGGGGACAGGAGAGTATGTTATTGTTTGTTTTTTTTGTTTTTTTTGATATTTCACTTTCCCTGGCTTTCATGCAGAAGCCTGAAATTCCTGGACAACCCCGTTAAGATAGAGCATCAATTTTAGATTGGTGGGGTTCCAACTGTTAGGATCCCCGCTGATCAGCTTTTTCTTTACAGAACCATGACAATTGGCATCTTATTTTATAGAATCTGTTATGAGCATTGCAACAGTGTTCCTTTCAAGCATGTGGAAAACGTCTTTAAAGGCATTTTGGTGAACTTGCTTTCTTTTGTGTTCAGTTTCCGTCTGAACATTTACATTTGCTCAGATATTGACAGTTCTAGTATCTGGGCTCATCTGGAGAATTCCTCCTGTGACATATTTCCCGTCATTCATAACCGCACAGCTGAGACTCATTATCAGCACAACGTGGAGACCTGCTGTGCGCTTCCAGCTCGCCGTCTGCGGTGACCAGATTACTCCCAGCGCAGATTTATGAATGACTCTGTGTGTTCCTGTTCTTCAGCATTCTTTATGTTTTCTCGTTTTAGAGCAGAAGATGGGGAGATTCACCCTGAAATCTGCAGACTTTATATTCAGTTGCAGTGCTGCCTAGAAATGTATACAACCGAAATGCTGAAATCCATGTGTCTTCTAGGCTCCCTTCAGCACCAGCGGAAAGGTAACTTCCATTATTGCAAAGGAACTCATTGCATAAAGCGAGTCTATCACCCGAACATTCCCTATTGAACTGAAAGACAGTCAGACAGCTGTGAGGGTGAAGGTAGAAGCTGTTCAGATGGTGGGATGATGGCAGCAGGGCTGTGGAAGGTTGTAGACTTTCCTGGTGAGGTGGGTTTTCAGGTTGGTTGTGATTGTAGGGGACAGTCTTATGAGTCGTGGTAGTGAGCTCCAGAGTAAGTGGGATGCACGAGAGAAGAGCAGATAAGAGCAGAGAGAAGAAGAAGGAGGTCTTGTGAGATTGGAGATTACAGGTATGTGTGGGTACGTAGGGGGAGAATAGGTCAGACAGGTTGTGGATGGCCTTGTCTGTCAGTGGTAACATTTTATACTCTATTCGTTGGCCAATGGGTAGTCAGTGAATAGATTGGAACAGGGGAGAGGCCAATGAGAAACTATAATTTATTAAAGATTAGGGTTTTGCTTGATGGAAAACTAGAACAACTTTCCACTTTAAGAAGTAATTTAAGACCTTTCCTTAGGATAGGCCATCAATATCAGATTAGTGGGGATCCGACACGCAGCACACTGAGCAACCAGCTTATATAAGTAGCTGTGGTGCTGTTACTTTAAACAGCTGGAAGCAGACAGCGCCATCCACCATGTAGTGTCAGTTAGTGATTACTGCAGCTCAGGTCCCAATCATTGTAGGATGGACTAACAGTTGTAGCTACTGTAACTCTCAGCTATTGAATGGGATTTAATCCGCAGTAACTTGAGTTGGCCGCTGCGTATGGGACCCTCACCAATCCTTAGGATAGGTCATCAGTATTTTTAGCCCGGAAAACTACTTTAAGTTTTAAAATTCCTTTGAATCAAAAAACGTTTTATGAATGTTTTTTCAGTCCATATACGTGTAGCTGTAGGATGTGCAGTGTCTGAAACATGTAACTTACTTATTACATTTTATATTACCCTGCTCTTTTCTATATGTTTCTGTCTTAAAGGAAGAGAGCATTGTGCTGGGCCAAAGATCATAGACTACAAAATAGATGAGAGCTCAGAAGTTCCCATCCTAGAAGATACATCTTCGTCACCAGTGGATGTCCAGTACTGTTGGCAGGTTTCCACAGACATTGAGAACACAGAAAGGTAAATATAGTATGAATCTGAGAAAAGAATGGAGGTATACTACCATATATACCGTGATATACAGCAATGGGGCATCATACTGAAATACATAGAATCCCTTTGGATTCACAGTAGAAATGGTGCAGAATTCACAAGGCAAGTTTGTTACCAATACTGTAGTTTTGTGTAGTGGAGGAAAATAGGGAATAGTGGGGGAGAATGGAAAAAACAAGGCACTTGGACAAGAAAAACTACCGTATTTTTCGGACTATAAGACCATAAGACGCACCCAGTAGTGAACCTAGCCTCTTTGCTGCCTGAGGCGGACTATAGAAAGACGCCCCCCCCCCCCCAAAAAAAAAAATATTGAGTTTCCATGCTACTAGTTTAACACACTGTTATTGTCGCACAATATACACAATACACAAAGTTATGAAACAGTTTTTAAGAATTCTTCTTACTACATTACTTCAGTATCCGATCAACAACACAGCATTAACAATGACAATAACGTCACACATTTTCTGCTTGGTGGATGGACAAGCCCACGTGGCCCCCATTCTCTATAATAGGAGCGCCGCAGATAGCTGAGTACTGGACTTCGGATATCTTTGGCGCTCCCATTGAAGTGAATGAGAGGCACGCGGGTTCGTTCATTCCCCAAGTGACACACCTATATATATGGCTGCAGCCAGGCTGGATTCCCACCCAGTGGGGGAAAAAACCCAATTCTCACGCTCAGTGGGGTCTCAGCAGACAGACCCCCATCAGTCAGGTATTTATCCTCTATCATTTAGATGAATACAGGGCAGTAACATTTTGTGACTTACAGGTGACGTCTCCAACTAATCCTTCACATTTCCCTTCTCTTCCCTCTGGACCGCCATGACCACTTCTTCCAGCTGTGACTTGTCTCTGTAAAGTTTGCAACACAGACATCTTTGACTCCTCACTTTTCCAGGCACCTGACCCACATTGTCCTCACCTACACACCCATCCTGCTGCTACCCCAATTATAAAATATATGATATAACCCCCCATAATGAATAATACTCCCAAGTGCATCTTTATATTAATAATGTCCGTGTGTACCCTGTATAAATAGTGCCCCTTATTAATAATGCCCCAGGTGTTAACTAATTAAAAGGTTTTCCAGGTCATTAATAAACTAATCAGTGGGGCTCAAAAACCCAGGACCCCCACTGATCAGCTGTTTGAATGGTACCTGTGTAAGTGCCATGACCGCTTCTCTGTTTACATAGTGTTATTCATCTTATAGCGGCCATGTAATGTAACTACAGCCTCGTCCTGTACATGTCTACAGTATGTGACAAGGCTGGAATTACATCACACGGTCACTATAAACAGACAGCGTATAATATAAACAGGCACCATAACCCCTATTTATAGCGCCCCATTTACACACACTGTAATGTTCCACAGCACACGGTATTATTACTCGCAGCTGCCCCTGCACACGATATTATGCTCCATAGTGGCCCCTCCACACTGTATTATGCTTCGCAGCAGCCCCTGCACACGGTACTATGCTCCATATTGGCCCCTGCACTGGTATTATGCTCCATAGTGGCCCCTGCACTGGTATTATGCTCCATAGTCGCCAAACCATGAACTATTATTATACTCTGGGGTCTCTTCAGACCCCAGAGTATAATGAACGGAGACCCAGGAGAGGCGACAAACATAAAAACCAGTGTTACTTACCTATCCTGGACACCGGCGCTCTCCTTGCAGCTTTCGGCCGTTTAATTGCACGCACACGTCACGTGATCAGGCCGGCGACGCGACCTGATGACGTCACCAGAGGCCTCAAGCCTGCTCGGAGTAACACCGATCGCAGGAGAGGTAAGTAGGATATGTTTTTATGTTCCCTCACCTCCCCTGGGCCTCCGATTATTATACTCCGGGGTCTGAAAAGACCCCGGAGTATAATAATAGTAGTATTTGAGGCCTGCGGCCTCACTTACCGATGCCCGCGGCCGCATTTACCGATGCCCGCGGCCACTCACAGCGGCATCTACTTCCCTTTCTGCGTCCCATAGCAGAAGGGGAAGTGGAGGCGGCCACAGCAGACGCGGGGTAGGTAAATAAGTAGGCTGTTACCTGCCGGGGATACTCCAGCAGGTTACGGCCTATTTATATATAAAAAAAAAAGTTATACTCACCTGCGATGCCTTGATGCAGCCGCCGCCGCCTCCTCTTCTTGTCCGCGACGTCTGTGTCTCAGCGTAGGCGGCGTGATGACTTCATTGTATCGCCGCCTGCGCTGAGATGCGACGTCTCGTAAACCAGCCCAGGACAGGCCCCACTCAGTTCTGTTTTTTTTTTTTTTTTTTTTTAAAGTTGCCTGTCCTGGGCTGGTTTACATTGAATAGTAAAAATGCCGCTCCCCATACAGTGACGGACAGTGCCGCCTGAGGCGGCCGCCTCACTTCGCCTCATTAGCGGTGTGCCCCTGGACGCACCTAGGTTTTAGAGGAGGAAAATAGGGGAAAAAAATTTTGAAGCAAAAATAATGGTAAAATATTTAATATATAAGAGTTGTAGTTTTGCAACAGCTGCAAAGCCACATTGACAGGTGTCCCTGCCGTTGTATGGGGAGACATAGGGCATTTTTTTTTTTTGCAGGGCCAGATGTACTTTTTAGTTATACCTTTTTGGGGACTGTCTATTGCTTAGATCACTTTTTATTCAAATCAAAGGTGAAACAGTGAAAAAAAAATGGCAGTTTGGTGCTTTTGATTTTTTTTTCCCCGCTATGACGTTCACCGTATAGGAAAAATATTTTTATAAGTTTGTAGATCAGGCGTTTTCGGACACAGGGATACCTAATGTGTATGTGTTTCACAGTACTTTTATACTTTTATATGTATTCTAGGGAAAGGGAGTGATTTAGAACTTTTTTTTTTTTTTACTATTTTATTAGCCCCCCCCCCCCCCTTAGGGGGCTTGAACCTGCAATCATTTGATTCTAAGTGCCACAGACTGCAATACAAGTGTATTGCAGTCTATGGGAGATTCTGTACATTACTATTGCAGCTGGTCATAGACCGATCGTAGACCTGCCGTAATAGTAATATTACTATGACAAGCCCGGCTGTCACAGGAACAAGTTGGGCTCCTGCGATCTCGCCGCACAGGAGTTGGCCTGCAACTTCAAAGGTACGGGGCCGGAGCGGCCCCGGAGGCTACTTTTTTTACTTTAGGGGGGGCTGTAAAGTAGTAATGCCCGCGATCAGACTGGAGTTTGATAGTGGGCATTAGCTCCAGGTCTGGGCTGTACATTACAGTGTGAGACCCGGTAGCTATGGCGACTTCTCTGCAGCAGAGTGGCCTCCATCATCTCTACAGACCTGGCATCTGCCGTAATAGCACGGCGGATGCCGGGATGGGTTCATTGACACCCGCTCCTCCGATCCCAGGGCCTGCACATCGCCCCCACTCCTGCCGCTGGAGGAAGCCTCGCTACAGGAAGCCGCCGGCAGCAGCAGGAGTGGGGTGATGCTGCGACCCCGCTCCTCTGAACCACCCCCTTCCCCCAACACCCACTTTCAGACAATAAGATGCACCCCCCATTTTCCTCCCAAATTTGGGGGGAAAAACGTTCGTCTTATAGTCCGAAAAATACGGTATATACGTCACTAAAGAAAAATGCCTGTGACTTTAAGTGTTACTCCTGTCTTTACAGGGTTCACTTGTGATGTGGCCCAACTGCACTGAAAACACATCAAAACTGCCATCTTTTGTCTTTTGGTAAAAATTATTTGGTAGGGGTGCCCCAAGGAATTTTTATTTTCTAGTTGTGCCCTGAGTCTGAAAAGGTTGGGAAACACTGTCGTACACAAAGCAGATTAGTTGCTGTCTGAGGAGAAGGAGAGACAGAGATATGAGGCAGTCCACAGCATTAAATGGTCATGTCTTTCGGGAGAAGACTGGATAGTAATTTCTGATAACCCATCTGTGTTGTGAAAGAAAACTGTCTCTCTGTACAGCTGATGTTATTCTGTCTTGAGGAGCTCTCCTCTTCTTCTGTACAATATAGACGTATATTGTACAGATTTGATCGGTGGCAAAAGGGGGCAAATATGTGAAGAAATAGGCACTTTTCTTTAACCCTTTAAGAATGCAGGGTAGTTTGGACGTTAATGCTCTGTGACTTTTTTCATATTTTCCTTCCCCACCTTCCAAAATTTATAACTTTTTTATTTTTCCGTCGACATAGCTCTGTGAGGGCTTATTTTTTATGTGACAAGTTGTAGTTTTGTTTGTGATACATATAATTTTTGTTTAACTTTTATTAACATTTTTGGGGGTTCATGTTAAAAAAAAAAAAACACAATTCTATCATTCTTTTTGCATTTTGTTCCTACGGCATATGGTTTTGCTAGCATGACACGATATTGTTTTAAATTGGTATATACAGGTGGATCTCAATAAATTAGAATACCTTTGAAACGTTCATTCATTTCAGTAATTCAGTAATACAATCCATAATCAGCGTCTTCCATGTCTGTGTGTCTTACTGAACCAGACTGAGGGAACATTTAAAGGCTTAGGAAACCTTGGCAGGTGACACACTGAATTTACAATTCTGAACTTTTTTACAATATTCTAATTATCTTAGATTTGGGTTTTCATTACCTGTAATCCATAATCAACATTTACAGAAATAAAACACTTGAAATAGAACACTTAATTACTGAAATAAGTAAATGTTTCAAAGATATTAGAATTTATTGAGATGCGCCTGTATGAGAAACTATAGTCCTTAACCAAATTCGAGTTAAATTATGGGTGGACACATCTGTAGACCTCTGTGCATTAGTACAAAAATCTTCCTGTCCTGTGGGTTTATCCATATATATTCAGTTTTGAGAAGAGTCATGGCTGCATAGATGCCACAATATTTGTGGACTAGATACATGGTAGCTGAGCCCTGGTGAGAGGTACTAGATTAGGGAAGGTCTCCATTACTGGAATGTTTCCATTCTCTAATCTTATTTTAGTGTGGGTTCACATTACTATTATTCAATGTCCTTTGCTCTCCCTCAGGTGTCCGTCTGCATTCATCCCAATGTAAAAAAAAATTATGGAAGCTTTCTTCCTGCATGCAGGACTTTTTCTTCTCTTACAAAAGTAAACTTTCTTCCGTCAATTGAAACAGACACAGATGAAGGGGGCTCCATCTGTGTCCTTTACTCTGCTAGTGTTAATGTCCATTGTTGTCATCCTATGACAGATGACAGCAATGGACATTAATAGCGGTAGTGTGAACGTAGCCTTAGAATATTGAAGAATTGAAGCATACATACATACATACATACATTTTGTGCACATTTCGCAATATCAATATACTTTACACAGTCATTCCTTCAGCCACATGGAGGAGCACATGGTGACGGAGGAGCTTATACATTAAATGTATTTACAGAATCATGACATGGTGCTAGGAGATGAGAGATGAGAGTTGTCCCCTTTGAGTATATCTTACTACAATTATGCACTAAGTATATTGTATTTTTCTTCTCAGAGACATGAGGGAAATGAAAAACCTCTTAAGCAAACTCAGGGAGACCATGCCTTTGCCATTAAAAAACCAAGGTAAGCGCATCTCCTCTGTTCTCTATTCAAAGGACAATTTCCTCGCCATCCTATTAAAATGTAACTGCCCCGAGAAAACCTCAGGAACCCTCATAGCTGATGCATACATTCTGGAGATCAGTCATTAGTGGGTTCTTATAGGCTGAGGTCAAAAAGTGTATTTTTGTTACAGATTTTGCTGTTTTTTTTTCTGAGCCAAAGCCAGGAGTGGATTTAGCATAATGGAGTATTGGGGGAATTCACTAAAATTGACAGTTCCTGGTGCAAAAGTGGCACATTTTTGTTGCACGGCTGTGCCAAAAATTGCATCACTTTCTCAAGTTTCCAAAATGTTCAACACTTTTTAGGAAAGTGTGCGGAGATCAAAACAGTTTGTAGCGAAGATGCCTCGGCCCGACAGATTTAGTGCAACTCAAATTGGCCTGAGTTATACCTGATGTCTACGACAGTCACTGACTGCCATACATTTCCATTTTGGCAAATGGGACCTTAAAAGATGTCCCAAAATTATTAAAAATTCAGCGCATCTCACTCCACCAGGGGAATGAATTAAAAACCGTCCCAGTCTCCTAAAATCCCCCTGAATATTCCTTCCTTTATATTTCCCATTCCTTTTGAAGACACTCCTGACTTTGGTACAAAAAAACTGCAACAAAATCTTTGACAAAGGGGTTTTTTGTGTCCGTGAAAAAAACTAAAACGATAGAACAGAAATAAAAATGAATTATTTTCGTTTTTTTTTTTTTTTTTAACTATAGTCAGTGGATCTGTTTCACGATACTTTTGATACATTTTTTCAGGTTTCTAAATGTATCCCACAATTGGATGCAAATAAGAAGAAAAACATAATGTGAACAACCCCTTACACTTTAGACTTATGATAAACTGATTCCAGAATGCTAGTGCTATAAAACTCCATGCTGCCTCTGTAGTACTGTATAGCGCATATATCCATCGGCGTAGATATAATGTTCTGTTACATCGTGACATGATAAGCAGCCAATTATATATGCAATTGATGAGAACTAATTGCAGTAAATGAAGGCTAAGTGAAATGTTCGGTGGGAATTCATCATAGTTAGTTCTATCCGTTGTAGAAAATGTAGCAGTGGGATTGTGGCGCCAGAGGTGCCAGCAAGATAAAATTCTAGAAAGATTGTCCAATGAGGAGTCATACGTCTTCAGACTCCTCATATTAAAAAGATATTTAATATGTTAGAAGATTCATCATTCTTAATTGAGAAGTCTGTATTATAGCAGACAGTAGTGAATGACCTGAGTATAGCTTCTCCAGACTATTCACTCATCTGATATGTCACAGAAGGAAAACGGACATGAAAAAATACAGGGAAGTGATTTGTCAATATATCATCTAGTATAAGTGAAGTCATAGAGACTGTGCTAACAAGAAGAATAATGTATACATAGTGTACATTGGGGAAGGCAATACAGCTGCTCATAAGGGAGTGACCAGTCGGCCCAAGGGTTGTCACAGCTTGTTATGTGGGGCTTCCACCATATTGAGCCATTCTTGTTATCACAATGCTGTGGGTTCCAGCGTTATGGGTAAGGCTCTAGTTTGATCACATTTTTTACATCCATTTAACGGATGCAAAAACTGACGCATACGGGTGGCCATCCATTTACATATACATCACTGTTTAAAAAAAAAAAAAAGATACGTTGCTGTCAATTTTTTTTTTTTGAAGGACACAAAAACGTAGTATACCATACTTTTGTGTCAGTCCAAAAAAACTGACAGCAAAGGATCGTTTTTTTTGTTTGCTTTTTTTTACATGGATGCAAATAATGACAAAGGATTTACAAAGACATCAGTTTGCGTCCGTTTTTTGCATCTTTTAAATAGATGTGAAAAACATGATCTGAATAGAGCCTTACGCTAGGTTCACACTAGTGTTCGGCTTTCCGTTCCTCGGGTCCACTTGGGGACTCGAGAAATGGAAACCTAATCCATTTAAAAAGCGGTTCCCTGCGGAAACCCGTGGACCCCATAGACTATGCTTTCAGGCCTTTTCTGTCTGCATTTTTCAAGCGGATTTGGGGACAGAATCCCTGAACGGTGAGCAGGCGACGATGTGAACCTAGCCTTAGGCTGCTTGCACAGGAACAGTTCATTTTGAGGCTACAAAAAAAAGAAAAACTACATTGTACATCCTAGTGTCTGATTCATGTGCCATTCTTGTGTGCGTCCCCAATAAAAAACTGATGCTATTTTTTAAATTTTTTAGTGTTACCTAGCAATAAATCTGTGACAAATTGATAAAACATTGACTGCACACAAATGACATCCATGTAATGCCCATTTTTTTTTCATGGACCTATAGACTAACATGGCCAAGATGAGTAGAGAAAAAAGAAAAAAATAGTGCATGCAACCATGTTTTTTTTTTTTTTTGCAGTTTCTCTCAGCTTTTGAAAAAAAGGACAAATGAATGGTTCCATTCACAATAATAGGTCTGTGTGATGTCTACATGTTGTCCAATTTTTTTCATTCACAGGGCTCGGACAATAAAATGTTTCATGTGAAAACGTGGCAGAAATCAAATAATATGTAGGTTAAAGACTCCAACCTAAAGAATGAATCAAACTGCTTATACATCTTAAGGCTACAGTATAAGAAACCTTGAAGGGGTTATGTCATGAAAAGTATCTAATCATAGGAAAGAGGATACATGCCTGATCGGTGGAGGTCTGACCACTGAGACAACCATCAATCTTGAGATCCTTTTCCTCTGCTGCGCATTTAGCCTGACCACAGCCAGGCTGAATATAGACGTGTCTGGTGATGGTAAGTGGCATTCCAGTTCACTTTATTGGGAGCTCCGCAGATAGCTTGAAGTATAGAACTCAGCTATCTCTGGCATTCCCATTAAAGTGAATGGATAAATACTTAGTGGCATAATTCCTTTAAGAATAACTATAAAGAAAAAAATACTTAACAGAAACTATGTGGACATTGACGATTAATACAGATCTTATCTTCTCTATGTACAGACGACAGTAGCCTCCTCAACTTGACACCTTATCCACTCGTCAGAAGAAGAAAGAGAAGATTCTTTGGCTTGTGTTGCCTCATCTCCAGTTAAAAATAAAGAAAAGCCATTCTTTCTGCAGATACGTTATAATTTGACCTTTGCCGTCATATATCGTATTGAGGTTGGTTAATTCATTATGTATTCAGTGTTGCCTAAACTGCCTTGTTTCAAAACTTGTATAGTTGGGAGATGAACGCCATGACTACGACGCGGTGGAGGAAGCGGCAAGTGTGACAAAGCCATCAGTGACTGGCTGGATATGTTATAATAGACTTTCTGAACACTCCGATGTTCATGGCATACAATAAATATGCAAAACGCTTTGATGTCCTAGTATTGTGCTATAGGAAAACCATTCCATCGGCATCACAATGGAGGTTAACTATGGATAATAGTGACAGCAATTATTATGCGAATATTGATGTATCAAGGCCAATAACTGTACTTTGTATTTTTAGTTCTTTCTCTCTTGTCTCAATCATACTTAGTCTTCCACAATGCATCAGGATTTTGTCCAAAACCTCAGCCAAGTTTCTAACCTACTAACTAGAGGATGAAAATAAAGTATTTATGGCTTGTACATATATTGTAATCTTGATGACGATCATCAGTATTTTCCTTTGAATCGAATGGTGTGATTTTCACAATTTTGAAGATGTTCTACATATATATTACGATAGTGTATTCAATTCCCTGATATATCCTCATGACCTAGAAAGACAGTTTACCATATATTGTTACTATAGGAAGTTGAAGCATGGTGTCTGCATATTGACATAGTGTTAAATCTGATAGGGCATGCCAGAGTTAGCTCAGACTGAAATATACCCTACATTTTACATTGTTAATAAATTTTTTTTAGTTAAATGTGTAACATATGCTTCGCGTCCTTCTTGGGTTTCTTGGTGGGGTCATACACAAATGAATGGATGATGTATTATGTGGATGTGGGATGTGTCATGATAATAAATCAATGTAATGCTAAATGAAGACTGAATGAGTAGACGCCAAATGATAATGCAATAGATGAATGATGGATACCAAGCAACAATACAGTGATGCAACCAAGGCATGTGCATTGGTGCTGGTTGGCGGGAGAAGCACCAACAAGCCAAGATATTGAGATAAAGGGCTAGGGCAGTGAACTGAACCTCTGTGTGATGGAACGTCTAGCCTCGGTACTTGAAATGATGAATTGTTTGACTACATTCCCACGAACACTGAAAACAATGACTGTGAAAAATGGTGAACATTTTTCCACGGCCATTTTACATCCAAGAGGGATCCGTTTTCACATATCCCTCATAGACGTGATTCTATTGGGGGATCCATGAAAACAAGACAAAAATAGAATATATCCTATTTGTTTAAACAATCCCTGTCCGGTTTGTTTAAAATTCTTTAATAAAAGTTACAATTTAAAAAAAAAAAAAAGTCAAAAAAGGATCTTGTGAATAGACACATTGAAATCTATGTGTTCCAAAAATGGCCATAGACTTTTGTGTGAATAAGGCCTTACACGATAATGTGTAATGTCTTAGCATATCCCAAGATGTGTGGTAGAATATAACCAGCTTAAAAAGAATTAAAAATAAATTTACAATACTCTGCCATGCCATGAGATGTCATAATAATAGATAATTTTGTGCATAGGTTTTAGGCAGTCATGGAAAGAATGCAAGCAAAGTAAGAATGCATTAAAAAAAAGTGTTAACAGTTTAATTTTGTCAATGAGCAAAAGAGAAATCCAAAATCCATCAGTATTTAATGTGACCTTTGCCCTTTGCCTTCCATCAATTCTTCTAGGTACACTTGCAAACAGTTTTTGAAGGAACTCATCAAGGAGGTTGTAATCTCTCCATCTAATCTCAGACAGACTGGATGATGTTGGGATCAGGGCTTAAGGGGGGGCACTTATTTATTTTTGTTACAGACATTGTTGGTCACTGTCCCATATAGGGCTTACAATCTACATTCCCTACCAGTATGTCTTTGGAGTGTGGGAGGAAACCCACGCAAACTCCTTGCAGATGTTGTCCTTGGTTGGTTTCAAACCTAGGACTCCAATGCAACAGGGCACCAGTGCTAAATACTGAGCCATTGTGCTGCCCAAATCATCCCTTCCAGGATTCCTCCTCCAAAGGGCACTCATATCAAATAGTGATTTGATTTCCCTTTTGTTCATTCACTTCATTTTATAGGCAAAAATAAACTATGAACCCTTCTGTTTTTTAAAGCATTTTTTGTAGCATTTCTTCTACACGTACCTAAAATTTTTACACAGTACTGTATGTGAGCACTCTGTGGTTGTGTTATGAATTGCAAACTATCAATGGTTGTTGCGATATTGTACTGAATTTTTTTCTAGATATTGGTATCCTTAACCAAATTCAAGCTAAGTGAAGAGTTTAGACATCTATAATCTGAGATTACATCAATAAAGTTATGTATAGTAAAACAGATATATCCAACAGGTTCTAACTATTCAGGAGGAAGGCTGATTATCATTAATAATGCTGTTATTATTCAGACTTTCTGCAGCTGCTGCTTGACGTTGAGTGCCGCTGCTTATCTTGTTGACAGCCAGTAAATCAAGGTCCTGTCTTAGGCTGTGTTCACTACACTAAATGCACTTGAATTCTTGGCTTAGAGCAGTCTTAAAGGTAACCTATCAGCTGGTTTTGGAATGTTCAGACAGTCAGCATGCCATTGAGCTACTGGGGTTCAGGATCTCAAAACTCTGTCACCGGTATCTGTAGAATTCAAAGTCTGAGGAGACTCAGGGTCAGATAAGGGAGTCCGGCGCATGCGCATTGTGTGCAGTGACACAGGTCTGCACACCTTGCTTCACTGTGCATGTTCTGCTATCGGGAAATCAGAAGCAAGGTGCACTGACCTCGACTTCACTGCATGCAGTGTGTATGCGTCATAGACCCTCAGCAGAATCTAGGCCTCTTCAGCCTCTGATTTCAACAGATATGGCTGGTGGTATGTATACAGACAGTTGGATTCCTAAACCCTAGCCTGCTTAATAGCATGCTAATGGTTTACTGGTCCCAAACCAGCTCATAGGTTCGTTTTTGTAATGCACCAAAATTGTGATGCTAAATATTAGTCGTAAGTATGGCAACCAAATGGTGGCATAAAGGAGAGATGAGTGTAAAACCGTACAGTGTAATATTCAGTGATACATTCAGCACATGTTCTGCCTTGTCTAGTTTATATCTGTCTAAACTGAAGACAGTAATAATAAATATCCTTTATTCATTATGCAAAACTGCAGCAAATAATGTTGCTCATTTTAAAAAACTGTCACTATTTTGATTAGCCTTATTTTGCAACAATTTTATGTAATTTTCAAGACAAATACCATAATAAATGTGATTGTACCTACATCCGAACAAAAATCAAATAATTGCATTATATATTCAAAAGCCATTCTGTGTCCTAAATATAAGTACATTACTCATCATCATCATCAAAGGAAGGCAGTTTTAGGGTTCACTTACTTTACATAGTGCTTGAGAAAGAAAGAGATGGCAAATGTACATCACTTTTTTAAAACTTGGAAAATGTATTTCCCCAGTCAGTGTTCAACATTTAGGCTAGGTTCACGTGAAAGAGGTGCAAAACAGGCGTGAAAAACGTCCATTTTTCACAGCCGTGTTGCGCCCGTTTTCACAGATCCCCGATTCATTTCAGTGCATGGTGGGATTGGTGAAACAGGCCAAAAATAGGACTTGACCTATATTTTGACGGACTGTGACCGTGAACCGTCAAAATAGCGGTCATGTGACTAGCCCCCATTCACTGACATTGAAATGAATGCTGCCATGTGACATCCATTAAAAAATTAGGACGTCACACGGCCATTATTCACTGTTGTGTGAATGTAGCCTTCAAGGAGTTGTCTGGTCGATTACAATTTTTCAATATAGGCTGTAAGTGGAATGAAATAATAAAATAAGTCACGCTTACCTTACCAATTCCTAATCGCTCCTGTTCCGATGGTTCCCGATAACCTGTCAGCCTTTACTCATAGACTGCTCAACCAACCACTGGGTTAAAGTGAGATGGAACAATATGGAACATCTGTGCTGGTAAATCTCTACTGGATCCTCAAGCTGAGTGGAGACTTGTTAAGCAGGTAAGGAACGTGCAAAGAACAGACAGTCTTTATCAGGGACCAAGTAAGATCTCAGTGTGTAGTACAATGGTAGATATTGTAAATGCAGGAAAAAATATTTTCTACAATCGTGGACAAAATTTTTGACTGACACACATTTTGGTTTATACAAAGTTTGCTGTTTCAAAGTTTTTAGATCTTTTTAGATAGATTTCTATGGTTACTGAAGTACAATAAGCATTTCATAAGTTATTACACTTATACTGACAAATACATTAGAGATTAGTTTAGAGATGAGCGAATCGAAGCTGACGAAGTGGAATTCGATCCGAATTTCAGGAAATATTTGATTTGCATCGAATCCGGATTTCCTCACACTTCGTCGTAACGAATCGCACAGCTCCGATCGGGGGTTTTAACCCCTTGGATGTCGCGGTCAAACATGACTGCGGCATCCAAGAGGTTCCGCCATACTATATGTCCCCCTCGGCACCCCCCCGCGGCGAGATCGGGGGTGCCGACAGGGCCGGCGTCAGCACCCAGCGTACCCAGCCAAGTGCCGGGAACCCATGATAGCAGTCGGGGAAAGCCTGGTTCCCTGGTGGTACCTACTGTATTCTCACCTTACCTCACCTCTTCTGGGTATCTGGCAGTCTGCAGCGTCCTCCTCGCTCCTCTTCTCCCTTGTGATTGAGGTCCTGCTCCCCAGACGTCCCTGCTGGGGCCTGTGATTAGGCCCAGCAGTCACGTGGAGCGCGCCGGCGTAATCATGTCATCGCGCCCCACGTGACCACTGAGGCCCACTCACAGGCCCCACCAGTGGCGTCTGGAGAGCAGGACCTCAGTCGCAAGAGAGAAGAAGAGCGAGGAGGATGCTGCAGACTGCCGGATACCCAGAAGAGGTAAGGTAAGGTGAGTATACAGTAAGTGTTTGTTATTTTTAATCACTTCCCCTGGTCCTCTGATTATTATACTCTAGGGTTTGAGGAGACCCCAGAGTATAATAATAGAACCAGCTGTGGGGGGGGGGAGGTTTAAACACTTTTTTAAAACTTTTTTTTACATTTTTTCTTTTTGTTCCCATAGGGGATTGAAGCAGCAATATTCTGCTCGCTGCTTCAATAGGTATACTCTATAGGAGGCGGTCAGCCCGTGCAGACGCATAGGCTGACAGTCTCCATTCAAGGCAGGATCAACCAGGTATGCGGAGGAACAGCGATGGGGCAGACCCGGGGTCACTGCTCAGACCCCGGGCTGCCGAATAGGAGAAGTGGCACCCCCCGAAAACATCACGGGGAGAGGGGGCGATCGGGACTCCAGTATATAATAAAACCCCCTGAGATCGGAGCTCAGATCCAACCGGGGGTGTTAGAAGACAGTGTCAGCTGTTACTTACGGCTGACACCCGCAAAGCAGGGTGCGCACACAGTCACTGTGTGCGCACCATGCTTCCGCCGTGGTTTGTGGGAAGTCCTTCCCGGCAGCGCCTTACTATTAGGGTGGATATTGGGAAGGGGTTAACGAGATTCACCGCAAATTTAATTCTGATCGAATCGTTACGGAAAATTCGGCGAATCAGCCAAATCGAATTTTTGAAAAATTCGCTCATCTCTAATTAGGTTTATACAAAGACTCATTTTTTAATGTTTACCCTTATATTTCAAGACTTCTGCAATGTGCCCTGGCATGCTGGATTTCAGCTCCTGGGCCAAATCCTGACTGATGGCTACCCATTCTTGTCTAACCAGTGTTTGGAGTTTATCACAATTTCTGTCTTTTTGTTTGTTTGTCTGCTTTTTGAGGATTTACCACAGGTTCTTAATGAGCTTTAGATCTGTGGAGCTTCTTTGCTATGGACCCAATATTTCAATGTTTTGTTAACTGAGCCACTTAGATATCACTTTTGCCTTATGACATGGTGCTCCATAATCCTGGAATAAGCATTGTTCCTTACCAAATTTCTCCTAGATGTTTGGGAGAAGTTCCTCTTGGATGATGTTTAGATACATTCTTTATTCATGGCAGTGTTCTTAGGAAAAATTGTGAGTGAGAACTGCCTGGGATGAAAAGCAATGGTCTGAGGATAGTTCATTGTGGGAATAGGCAATTTTTACCTAAAAATAAAATCTCAATCATATTCAAGTTTATGGGCGATACTCAATTTTTAATCTACAGTACAGACCAAAAGTTTGGACACACCTTCTCATTCCAAGAATTTTCTGTATTTTCATGACTATAAAAATTGTAGATTCACACTGAAGGCATCAAAACTATGAATTAACACATGTGGAATTCTATACTTAACAAAAAAGTGTGAAACAACTGAAAATATATCTTATATTCTAGGTTTTTCAAAGTAGCCACCTTTTGCTTTGATTACTGCTTTGCACACTCTTGGCATTCTCTTGATGAGCTTCAAGAGCTAGTCACCTGAAATGGTTTTCACTTTACAGGTGTGCCCTGTCAGGTTTAATAAGTGGGATTTCTTGCCTTATAAATGGGGTTGGGACCATCAGTTGTGTTGTTCAGAAGTCAGGTGGATACACAGCTGATAGTCCTACTGAATGGAGTGTTAGAATTTGTATTATGGCAAGAGAAAAGCAGCTAAGTAAAGAAAAACGAGTGGCCATCATTACTTTAAGAAATGAAGGTCAGTCAGTCCGAAAAATTGGGAAAACTTTGAAAGTGTCCCCAAGTGCAGTGGCCAAAACCATCAAGCGCTACAAAGAAACTGGCTCACATGAGGACCGCCCCAGGAAAGGAAGACCAAGAGTCACCTCTGCTGCGGAGGATAAGTTCATCCGAGTCACCAGCCTCAGAAATCGCAGGTTAACAGCAGCTCAGATTAGAGACCAGGTCAATGCCACACAGAGTTCTAGCAGCAGACACATCTCTACAACAACTGTTAAGAGGAGACTGTGTGCAGCAGGCCTTCATGGTAAAATAGCTGCTAGAAAACCACTGCTAAGGACAGGCAACAAGCAGAAGAGACTTGTTTGGGCTAAAGAACACAAGGAATGGACATTAGACCTGTGGAAATCTGTGCTTTGGTCTGATGAGTCCAAATTCGAGATCTTTGGTTCCAACCACCATGTCTTTGTGCGACGCAGAAAAGGTGAACGAATGGACTCTACATGCCTGGTTCCCACCGTGAAGCATGGAGAAGGAGGTGTGATGGTGTGGGGGTGCTTTGCTGGTGACAATGTTGGGGATTTATTCAAAATTGAAGGAATACTGAACCAGCATGGTTACCACAGCATCTTGCAGCGGCATGCTATTCCATCCAGTTTGCGTTTAGTTGGACCATCATTTATTTTTCAACAGGACAATGACCCCAAACACACCTCCAGACTGTGTAAGGGCTATCTGACCAAGAAGGAGAGTGATGGGGTGCTACGCCAGATGACCTGGCCTCCACAGTCACCAGTGCTGAACCCAATCGAGATGGTTTGGGGTGAGCTGGACCGCAGAGTGAAGGCAAAAGGGCCAGCAAGTGCTAAGCATCTCTGGGAACTCCTTCAAGACTGTTGGAAGACCATTTCAGGTGACTACCTCTCGAAGCTCCTCAAGAGAATTCCAAGAGTGTGCAAAGCAGTAATCAAAGCAAAAGGTGGCTACTTTGAAGAACCTAGAATATAAGACATATTTTCAGTTGTTTCACACTTTTTTGTTAAGTATATAATTCCACATGTGTTAATTCATAGTTTTGATGCCTTCAGTGTGAATCTACAATTTTTATAGTCATGAAAATACAGAAAACTCTTGGAATGAGAAGGTGTGTCCAAACTTTTGGTCTGTACTGTACTGTAGATTTTCACATTTTTACCTAAAGAGACTAAAAAAGTTCGGTGAGCTGGCAAAGAAAGTCTGATATATTTGATGCAGGCTTCCTTGTTCTATGGCTGGGCAGTTATAACCTAAATCAAAATCACAATTAATTGAAAATTTTCAATTAATTGGATTAATTGCCCAGTCCTGGTTTACTGTTGGCATGACACAGGACTCATGGTAGGGCTCACCTTTACTTCTTCGGACAATAATTCTTTAGAAGCCACTTCTCTCCAAGAAAAACATAAAGGATAGACTGACATTTTGCAGGAAGTACAAGGATTGGACTGCAGAGGACTGGAGTAAAGTTATTCTCTCTGATGAAGCCCATTCAGATTGTTTGACACATCAGGAAGAATGACTGTCCACAGAAGAAAAGGTGAGCACTACCATGAGTCCTGTGCCATGCCAACAGTAAAGCAGCATGAAACCATTCATTCATTTTTCATCCCAGGCATTGCTCACTCACAGTTTTTCACAAGAACACTGCCATAAATAATGTATCTAAACATCATCCAAGAGCAACTTCTATAAATGATTTGTTAATGAACAATTCTTGCTTCCAGCAAGACAGAAGTGATACCTAAGTGGCTCAGTGAGCAAAATATAAAAATTCTGTGTCCATGGCCAGGAAACTCCTGAAATCTCAATCACATTGAGAACATGTGGTCAATCCTCAAAGTAGGCAGACAAACAAAAATATGGAAATGGTGATAAAGTCCAAGCGTTGATTAAGCATGGTAAATCAGTCAGGGCAAATTGCTGAAGTCTTGAAAAACAATGGTCAACATTGTTCTTCAGGATACCAGAGATACATCTGAAAACACTGAAGCAGCAAAGTTTGTGAAAAACTAAATTTGTGTCAATCTCAAAACTTTTGGCCATGACTATACACAAACACTGGGGTGTAGGGTTAGAGTTAGCACCAGTCAAATCGAGGCAGATGGTAGGCCCATTTAGTTTCTGGGATGCAAATGGTGATTTTAGTAAAACTACTGTACAAATATCAAGTCAAGACTGTGGTCCATAAGGGCAGGCAAACATAAACATGGAGCTAGTCCTACTAAACATGAAAGATTGACGTGTTAATCCAAGGAATGTATAAATTCACTTATTGTAGATTTTCCAAATACATCTGCTGGACGTTTGTTCCAAGCCTCAACTACTCTTTCAGTGAAATAATATTTCCTGACATTGATTCTGATCCCCCCTCCAACTAATTTCACATCACAGGGCCAGAAGCAGATAGAAGTCAAAGGGTGGTGAGCTGCAGTGAAGGCGCTGGGCCACTATATAGTGACTGGTGCTATCTGCTTCCGGGCCTGTATTCTGAATAGTATGAGCATAGGAAGTGTCCCTGTACAGCAGACGGCCGTTGGCCCCCTCTGATTGTAATTCTTGGAGAACCCCTTTAAGTTCTTTAAAGAGGACTGTTCACCAATGCACGTTCTTAGCCTCTGTTAATAAGTGCTGATCCAATGATTCCAGCACAGTTGGAATTTTTTTCTCTAGACCCCACCATTTTCAAGTTAGTTTTGCTGGAAGGGGGAGTGATTCAGAGCTCCAATCAGAGGCAGCCAGTGTCAGAGCTCAGAATCACACCCCTTGTCTGCTCCTGCCTGACACCGCCCTCCTGACAGTACGGAGCCTAAATAGCATATCAGGCACCTAAGCTAACAGCACTGATTGCTCAGGAATGGTGGGGGCTAGAGGAAAAATTCCAACTGTACCATAATCAGTGGAGAAGCAGCTATAAATTGATGAAAAAAGAACTGGACTTGTTGGCGGTGGTGAAAGGTCCTCTTTAAGCCTCCTGATATGTTTAATGCTTCAGACCCTCCACCATTTTTGTAGCCTACCTGTGTACCCATTCTATTTTGTTTATGTCTTTTCGTCAGTGGGGTCTTCAGAACTGGGCGCAGTATTCCAGATGTGGTCTCACCAGCGTTCTTTACAGCGGGTTCACAATCTTTCTCCTCCTACTGGCTATACCTCTAGCTATACAGCCTAGAATCCTACTTGCCCTCTCTGCTGCCTGGCTGCACTGTGCACTCATTTTGAAGCTGTCAGATATCAGGACCTCTAGATCCTTTTCTTCTATTTGGACCATTCATCCAGCAAAGCTAGATCTTTTTCTATATAACAAACCCCTCCAGTGGTATCAACCCTATTACATACTTTTGTGCCATTAACAAACAAGTAAATCTTACCTACCCATCCTTCTCCTATGTCACTTACAAAGACATTAAAAAGAACAGTAGACAGCATTCCACGCTTTGCAGCGTTCAAGGACAACATCTGCAAGGAGTTTGTTCTCCCTGTGTTTGTGTGGGTTTCCTCAGGGTACTCCGGTTTCCTCCCACAGTCCAAAGACATACTGATTCAGAATTTAGATTGTGAGCCCTATATAGGACAGTGTTGACACTATCTGTAAAGTGCTGTGAAATATGATGGTGCTATATAAGTAAGAAAAATAAATAAATAGCTAAATGGAGTAATACTACACTGTGCCCTACTTTATCGATACCCCCAAATCTAATTTTTGACGTTACATAAAGATGAATCCACAATTTTATCACTTTTTTATCTAAATATTCCAAGATTCTTTGCTAATTCCTTATTGTATCTTTTTGGTGCTTTATTCTACTATAAAGCTCCAGTCTCTTTTATATAGAGTTGAAGCTTTATACTAAATCATAGTTTTTGTACATAGCAGAGTTATGATTGCTGTGATGAATCCAATTACTGTACGTAATGGCGATATTTGGCTCATGTGCATTGTGTAGCTGAAGCTGAGATCACTACACATAGGCAGTACATTGTGCATGATATGGATGCCACTAGAGCTAGCACTGTTGCCTTGCAGCACTGGGTTCAAATCTGACCAAGAACAACATCTGTATGGAACTAGTAAGTTCTCCCCGTGTTTGTTAGAAGGGACTGACTAATGTGACTGAACAGGAGAAATGCTTCACCCCTGCATGTGGCACTCATTTATTATTCATTTTCTATCTGAATTGTGTCATGCTTCAGTGCGGTTGTGACTTTGTTTGTACAATTTCCATCTGGTATTCGCTTTTTTGGGTAGAGAAAAAAGTAGGACTTGCAGGACTTTTTCTCCATACAAAAAATAAGGATACCAGACGGACAGCAACAAATCTGTTTTTTTTAACATTGAAGTCTATGGAAAATGGCTTACCAACAGATAGTAAAAAAGACGGATTTGGGTATCCGCTGTGTAACCGTTTGGAATCCTTTTTGGACCAGTTTTTTGTTGTTTTTTTTGTAAACGGTTTGGCAGCGGACGGATACCAAGTGCAAGTGTGAACCTAGTGTAAGACATTTTAATAAATTTGTTGCAAAAAAAAAAGCAAACTAGTAAAAAATAAGTGGCATAAAATCCCCTCATGATAAATTGGGCCGATTGTGTTTAAAGTTTTTTCTGTAATCCTGGAATCAGAATCTGTTTTAGAGTAAAGCAGAGGCAGCGGTATAGTGGCATACTGTGTACGGTTCCAGATGGGCTCCCTTTAATAACGTCTGTCTGACGCCAAGAAAACCCTGTAGAGCCAGTATTAACAAAGCCTAAAACATACACACTTTACCTACAGGCAGCCCATAAGCACTGGCATAAGTATTGAGATTGCAGCTTCCATCTGGCCCATAAGCCAAGGAGACCCACAGATTACCCTAACCACACTAAGGTTGATTAAACTCCTTAGCACCCGTAACCATCACTATCAAGAATTCGCTGTAGGGATGAGGTAGGTGGCCCCAGACAAAAGATTGCTCCGGGGCCCACAAGACTTTAGTTACGCCACTGCCTCCAGGGGTTCCCACATCCCGTCCCTGATGCTATTCAGCATGGCGAACAGGACCTCTTGGAGACTAAAGGTGAAGAGGAGGCGGCCATGGGCAGGAGTGGGGATCAGTAAGTAAGGCCGAGGCACTTAGAGTATTTGTAGAACAAACCTCACAAGATTCTGAAGAGACCCCAGAGTATAATAGTTCGTGGGTGATGAACAGCATCTTGCACAGTACTGTACTGATTTAATTTGTCCACAAGATGGCAGAGTAATCCTCCTTATATTTCATAGATAAACCACCTGTGTTTCTTATCTACAGTATCTGCAAGAAAACTTTACATGAAGATTCCTCACGACACCTATCAAGTTGTAATCTAATGTTAGGTAACAGAGTGCTAAATTTTTCATTCCCAGCTTTCTACAAGCACTAAATTAAAGGTGTCATCTCCTAATGCAATGCTCTCTCTACGGAATATATGCAAAAGATTTTTGCAGCAAATTTTACACTTGCAGTGCTAAATGTCACTTAATATAAGTGTAAACCATGGCAAGATGAGCCACAGAGCATGGATTATACCTAGAGCTAGGAGTGGAAGACTAGGGATGACTGCCAAACAGTATAATGTCAAAGAAGTTTTATTTTTTAAGGCTAAAGCCCAGGGCCGACGTCAGCACCCGGCATACCCGGGCAAGTGCCGGGGCCCCATGCTCCCAAAGGGGCCCATTCGGCTGCCGGGTGCTGACTGTTACATACACTTTGCCTCTTTGACCACGAAGACAGTTTTAATTGCAAGACGCGAGTATGCAATTACAACTGTCTGCATGTGCTGCTATGACTTCCCGGGGTCCAGGTACCTCTGCAGTGTTTGCTAGTGCTCTTGCTCCTTGCTCTTCCATGGCCCTTCCCCCTCCCCCTCAGTATCTGGCCCCGCCCTCCTAAGAATCTGTGAGAAGAATCTGTCATGATGAGATGAGAAGAAGCCTGTGTCATGTGACAGTAATATGACTGTGAGCACCTGCTACAGGCTGCAAAATGGTGTAAAGTATATATGGTGGAATCTGAATAAGTGACTATAGCCCCCAGCCCCAGGGTCAGGAGTGTGAGGGAGAGATCTCACTGACTGTTCAGAGCTGCCCTGCACTGTGAGGTGAGGAGTGAGTGAGGCTGTATCATCACCATCTTATACTACCAGTGCTATGTCTCCTCAGTCCTCACAGTGCCTCCTGCTGGTGCTGCTGGTGCACCCTCTCCCCTTTCTCAGCTCCCCAGGTAGGTGCCCCCCTCCATCACCATCCTCAGGGACCTCTGGCGATGCACCTCCAACCCCTTCTCAGGGGACATTAACAACTGATGCAGGCGGAGCCCCTCCATCTGGTGTCGTCTACATTCACCCTCTTATAAAAAACATAACGAAAGCTTTCTTCTGTCATGATTTTTAGTTTTCTGATGGACGGATGCATTAAGGGCTTTTTGTTCTGTTACAAAAGTAAAGAAACATGACAGAAGAAAGGACAGAAGAGAGGACAGAAGAAGCTTCCGCCATGTTTTTAACATGAGAGTGAATGCTGTGAGCTATTCATGAAGGAGTTGTGCTGTAGAAATATAGAGGAGTCAGGATTGGTGGTTTTACCTACTGACTCCACAGTCCTGGGCTGCAGGGGATCATTCATGGTGTCAACCCAGTTAGGAAGAATAAAAAGACCAGCACAAGTTCAGGTGTCCAGAACAGCAGGAAGCCTACAGGCGGATACTGTGTGGGGGCCACTGTGGGCATATAATAATGTGTGGGGGCCAGTGTGGGCATATAATAGTGTGTGGGGGGCCCTGTGGAGCATATGATACTGTGTGGGGGCCACTGTGCGCATATAATACTGTGAGGGGGCCACTGTGGAGCATATGATACTGTGTGGGGGCCACTGTGGAGCATATGATACTGTGTGGAGGCCACTGTGGAGTATATGATACTGTGTGGGGGCCACTGTAGAGTGGCACTATTAACAGTATCAGGCCCTGTTCACCTGGTGGAATCTGGCAACAATTTTGCAGCGGATTTCGCCCCTAAGTCAGTAGCAGATTCCTCCCTCATTCTACCTCCTATTGAAACTAATTGAAGCAGGAAGCTGAAAAAAAAAAAGTGTACTGCTGGACCTTGTCGCAGATTCTGCGGGTGCTTCGGAGGCTGCAGTTTGAGACTCCGCACTGGTTAGACTCATTCATTTGGGTCTAATCAGTGGTGGAAAGCCGCAAGGGCATACTGATGTTCTGCACCATGAGTCGGGGGCAGAAGATAAAGAAGAATCTGAGGCAGATGTCCGCCTCAAATTCCTCTTTACTTTTCAATGTCTGAACAGGTTGTACAGTATCTACTTGTATGGAATGGACTGTATTACACTCCACTCCAGTAGGTCTGCCTCAGCAAAAAAATACCCAGTTTCCATAGTTTTTTTGCTGCAGGGTGCATGAGTTACTGCAAAAGGGGACCCACTGGTGCTCTGTCGCCCAAGGGCCCACACACCCCTAGAGCCGGCCCTGCCAAGGCCCCAGGTTGTGGAATGACTGTTTTTTTTTGTTGAAGATTCTTCTGCTTATATCAGCCAAAGTCAAAGAGTGGCTTTAAAAGGAATGGGAGATATCTAGGAGTTTTATATTATATAGTTATATTTTTCCCTTCTGCTCAATCCATTCTTGGCTTTAGCTAGAAAAACTGCAGCAAAATCTGCAACAAAGAAAAGCTGCTTTTCCACAACATGGAGCCTTGGCCTTAGGTTGTCTCCAACAAATAAGCTTTTGGAAGAAGGGTCATGACATTATGTAATAGAGATGTAGCAGAGCTGATTTTGTTTTGCATGTTGGATAATTTAGGCTAAGGCTCCACATTGCGGAAATGCAGCTTTTTTAGTTGCATATTTTGCTGCAGTGTTTTGAGCCAAAGCCAGGAGTGGATTGAGCATAAGGGAGAAGTATAAATGCTTTCTACATATTTCCCACACCTTTTGTAGCCATTACTTTAAAACAATCCGCAGGTGTACGTTTTGAGCCTTTCCACCGTGTACCTGATCTTTTGAAAGGAGGCTAAAGTCGGACTTGCAGGACTTTGTGTCTGTACAAAAAATAAGGATACAGACTGCCTCAAAACCGTTTTTTTAAACATTGAGGTCTATGGAAGGCAGATTACAAACGGATTACAACGGATAGCCATCTGTTTGTGTCCATTTTGCAATACGATTTTCCCTCTGCGCAAGCTCAGAATGAAGAAGGAAAAAAAAAAATGGATTGGTCAAAAACGGACACAAACTGACAGCAAACTAAAACAAACGGTGCGTTTTTTTGACAGACACCCTTTGACTATCCATCTAAAAAGACAGATTTGGGTATCCGATGTGTAACCGTTTGGAATCCTTTTCGTACCAAACCATTTTTTATTTTTAAAGGGTTTGCAAGCGGAAGGATACCAGGCGCAAGCGTGAGTTTACCACTTATCCCATTGATGGGAATTTATTAAGACTGGCATTTCCCATTCCAGTCTTAATAAAGACCCGACTAGATCTTCTAAACGGCTACAAAAACCACAACATGGAAATCAATAGCATAATCACAAAGTATGGCCTGTAGGAAGCCGGGCCTGGGCGGGGAAGCCTCAGTAATAAATATAAAAATCATCAGAATAGTCTACAAATGTCTTCATGATCAATAATAAGAAAAAATGCATAAAGAGTATAATTTATGCATAGCCTGGGTGAGATTTACTGTGCAAAATGTGCCAGAATTCTTTCTTAATTCGCATTGCATTTATTATGTGCTTGAGACACTTTTCTGGACCTGGCATGACAAGGGGATAGGATGGATTAATAGGAAAGGGGGCGGCTTGATAATAAAGAGGAACAAACTTAGATATAATAGCATGCACTTTTGTGCAAAGTAGGAAAACTAATAGTGTAAAGTTAGAATAAAATACACCAAACAATGGCATACCTAACATGGAGGCCATTGCTATAGTGCCCGTGGATGGAGGGGGCCTGCAGATCTGTCTCACAACACTTGGCAATCCAAGTATCATAAATTCCTCCCCCCTTCCCCCTGAGATTTATGATACCGTTTGTCAGAGTGTCCCCTACCCCCATCAGGACATTATTAACCCCTAAATTAAAAATCAGCAGTAGGTCAGTATATAGTCAGCTTGGGGAGGTTGTGGAGAAAAATGTAACTGTCAGCTGGACTAAGCACAGGCTGTTATTGTTGGTGAGGGTTTATTTTTTACAACCACTGTCCTTTATTTACTCTGCCTTTTGTTTGGAAGCGGGGGACCCAATTCTGACTTTTCCTATGGGAACCCATGATATATTTGTATGCCCCTTGTGCCAAATTTATCATCTAGCATGAACCACCGTGATAAATTTGACCACTTTAAGACCATCTTGTCTCCAATAACTTTACACCGTCTGAATATTAAACAGGATTGATAAACCTCCCTAATGTGTTATTGAATATCTTTGGATTTTTGTATCCCGTACAGAACATTTATTGATACCTTCTCTGTGATATAATGTGGCAGAATAGAATTGTTATAGGATGGTCTGAAGTCAAATTCCTGTGTTTTGGGGGGTGTTTATTCTGTGTCTTGTATTTATTCTTGTTTTTATATGTGTTTGGTGTTTCTTTAATGTTGTCCTAATAAAGACTGTCATTACTAACACCAACACCTACATTTTTTAACACCATACAGCCGGGGTTATTGAGGGACCAGCTGGCCCTGGTTGGAGTGGACCACCACCTCTCCAATTGGATCCTAGACTACCTCACAAACTGACCTCAGTATGTGAGAGCCCGGACTGTGTGTCAGGTACCGTGATCTGTAATACGGGGGCACCTCAGGGTACGGTTCTTGCCCCTTTCCTCTTCACACTGTACACTGCAGATTTTAGGTGCAACTCGTCTAGCTGCTACCTACAGAAGTATTCTGATGACTCTACAATAGTAGACCTCATCACAGACGATGATGACAGGGAGTACAGAGAACTGAACCGGGATTTTGTGGACTGGTGCCAGTGGAACCACCTTAGGATTAATGCTGGGAAGACCAAGGAGATGGTGGTAGACTTCCGTAAATGCAGATGCCCTCCTAAACCAGTGGACATCCTGGGGACGGGCATTGAGATTATCAACACCTATAAGTACCTGGGTATTCTCCTCAATAATAAGCTGGACTGGGCAGATCACATGGAGGTCCTGTACAGGAAGGGCCACAGCAGGCTCTACCTGCTTAGGAAGCTGAGAGCCTTTGGAGTCTGGGGGGCACTTCTTCGGGCCTTTTTCAACTCGGTAGTGGCATCAGCCATCTTCTTTGGAGTGGCCTGCTGGGGGAGCAGCATATCAACCAGGGACAGAAATAAACTTGACAAGCTGATTAGAAGGGCCAGCTCTGTCCTGGGGAGCCCACTGGACCCTGTGCAGGTGGTAGATGACAGAAGGATACTGTCTGTGGTGAGCTCCATGTGGGAGAATAAGTCCCATCCCATGCATGACACCGGGATAGCACTGGGCAGTACTGTCAGTGACCGACTGCTCCACCCTAAGTGTGAGAAGGAGCGCTATCGGAAGTCTTTCCTCCCCACTGCGGTTAGGCTGTACAACTAACACCGACCTAAGTGGAGATTGGTCCATGCAGAGAACTGAAATATCTTTCTGTTGTGACATCCCCCCCCCCCCCCCGCTAATTCTTTACCTGTACCTTTCTATCTGTCTGTCTACTATCAATTGGATGCCTGTACCTTGGAACATTTTGAATATATTGTATGTGTATTTGTATTACTTATCTTTGCATTGTATACCTTTGCTGCTGTAACACACCGAATTTCCCCGTGGAAATTAAAGGATTATTATTATTATTATTGTATGACTATTGTCATTAATGTATCATTATCACTGGTATATCATACAATGTGTAGCATTGTATTTACACCAGTACTTGAGGAAACTATATTGAAGCACAGGGTTTCTGTGAAATTCCTTACACATGAAGCCCAATGCATACAAATGCTTCTAAAAAGTAGATGGGGCTTTAATGTAAGTGCTAAATGTGATCATTTATTAAGGTTTTCCGACACTTTTCTGCTGAACACTTTATGGAAAAATTCTATTGTAGAAATGTATCTTCCAACCATGTTTTTGGGTGTAGGAGAATTCGAGGTTTTCACTCCTGACTATAAGTGAGCAAATAATGTTCCATTCATTCCAGGCTCAGGAGCACAGGAAGACAAACCTTACAGCAGATGGCACCAACTCGCTATTTTCAAGATTTTCTCAGGGTCCTTTTGATTTACCATAAGTGCAATTTAATGCCATAATATCAGCAAGACTTATACAGTGGATTCAGAGCAAGAAAAGGGAAGAGGGGGACGTTAGAAGACAACATAACACTATAGACAACAGTCCTCTCAGGATGACAAGACACCTGCCGGAGACTTGCACCAGCTACTTCACCTCCAACAACACATTTGTTAATAGTTTTGGTTGTCCAAGGAAGGATGACACTATAGATCTGGTATATTGCTGTGGATTCGTTGACTTAAAATATTGCTGCAATGAGCCGGGCAACTACTTTCCATATAAACATGATTACATGCTGTCTCTTAGGTAAGACTTTAATGTTTCTTTGGAAAATTTCTTAGATTTTTTTAATAACAAAATTTTGAGATGAGATGAACAAATTACAAATGTACTTATATATTTAATTAATGAATATTATTTTAATTACATTTTATTTTTTTATGCTTTTATTGCTGTTGTGTGACATGCTGTATCAGTTTTAGTGTTTTTCTCTTCATGGTAGGGGACAGTCGTTCAAGCATAATGTAACTTGACATATGTGAAATTTTTGAAATGGTCAATAATTAGAACCTGAACCTGTATTTTTTTTAAAGTCATTTTTTTTTTTTGAGGTTTAAGTTATTAAACAAGCTTTCAGAGAGTGAATACCATTTTTTACAGTAGTGAAGATATGGTACAGCAGAATAAGAAATATGTTACAACATTTTTGCATGTGTAAAATTATTTTGAAGACTGGTAACTCTCTGTGTCTGCTCCCTGTCTCTTTGCAGTAGTTGTAAAAGTTTTGTTTCACATCTAGGCAGTCATGGTTTGCCCTTTTCTGATGCAACTACTACAGGGGCAGTTATATAGTATATAGCCTTTGCAGTCTGTTCAGTAACACAGGGGCCACGTGGGGGTACACTGGGGCCACTGGGGGTTTAAAACAAGTGTCTAAGCTTCATCTTCCCAGATATACTCTCCATGGTCAGTTTACACAAACAGCTCCTCATCCCAGTCAACCTGTAACAAAGACTATAAGATTGTTAGATGTGGTGTGTATTTCAGTAGACAGAGTCATGCAGACTTCAGTAGAGTCAATCTCTTCACTACGCTACACTATACCATCAAGGATGTCATTATTAACCACTTCACTGCTATACACCACCAAAGATGTTATTATTAACCCCTTTACTGCACTAACCAACCAGGGATATTAGTAACCACGTGTCTACCCTGAGTCAACCAGACTATATGAATGGTTTCTGGCAATAAATACATATATTTTTACTATCATTGTTTATTTCAAATGTGGAAAATTAGAAGCATGTCATGAGAAGGAGACCGACACACCTGCACAGGGATTTAACAAAGTTTGCTTCCCAGATGTCTTTGGCTCCTCAGATTTGCAGCATATCCTCACCTTCTATACTAGCTCCAAATACAGGTGTATCTCAATAAATTAGAATATCTTTGAAACGTTTATTTATTTCAGTAATTGAATTAAAAAAGTGACCTCCTATATTTTCTAGATTCTTTACACACAGAGTGTTCTTTTTCAAGTGTTTTATTTCTGTAAATGTTGATTATGGATTACAGGTAAAGAAAACCCAAATCTAAGAAAATTTGAATATTGTAAAAAAGTTCAGTATTGTAAATTCAGTGTGTCACCTGCCAAGGTTTCCTAAGCCTTTAAATGGTCCCTCAGTCTGGTTCAGTAGGACACAAAATCATGGAAGACGCTGATTATGAATTGTATTACTGAATTACTGAAATGAATGAACGTTTCAAAAATATTCTAATTTATTGAGATAGACCTGTACTTGCACACACTGGGGCTGATAAAATAACTTTAACATGGTGCAAATTTAGACTAGGCTGCCTTAAACTGCACCACATTTTCCAAAGTGTCCAATGCTGTTTGACAATCTGGCTTACTTTTAGGCTGTCTAGTCTAACTTTACACCACTTATTAGTTGGCTTAGTGTCCGACAAAAAATTTCGCAATGTTGCATTTTAAGCATCGCCCCCTTTTAGCAAGCCCTGGCCATTTGCCATGTAAGGTGCAGAAATGATAAGAAAGTGTCTAAAACACTTGTGTAATTATTGCATAGCATGAACACCAGTTTTTTGGCACAAATTACTCCAGAATTCTGATGTATTTCATTAGTTTATTTGCACCACTGTGTTATGAACCAGCAGTATTATTTTTCCAGTTTGAATATGTCCCACCTACTAAGCTGCTGCTTCACAGCTGATCCGCCAGTCTGGGTCACATAACCACACTCTTAGAGGCTTTCAAGCTCATTTGGAGAGAAATAATTGACTGGTTAGCTGCCCCCTAAGAAGTCCTGGTTTTCTGTGAGGGATATGTTTAAGGACAGTGAGGGTTTGTTGTATCTGGTGTTAGGGTGTGTTAGAGTCAGGGTATAGGAATAGGTATAGGGATGATTCATGGTTAGGATTAGTTTATCATCCCTTTGTTATCATCTTCTTTTACCAATACTACCATAATCTGACTACCATGATCCATCTGTTTCTTTTCCTTTTGTCCATCATCTGACTACTGACCTACTGTTACCATTCCATCATCCATTGTTGAGTTCTCATTTTCTTGCTACCATTTGTTATCTGCTAGTATTGTGGAACATAATGCATTAATTCCTTTTTCCTTTTATTAGATAATTTGTCCCTACTGTAAAGTCATTGGGCTAACTGAGTACCAGGAGACACTCTAAGTATGCAACAAAAATAGCAAAAAAATGAGCAAGGGGCAATATGCCCTGAAACGTGTAAGCTAATGGACATTGGATTTTTGTAACTTTGTGTTACTCCCTTTTAAGAATGGACATTAAAGGTTAGTTTTTAGTTTTGTATTTCTTTGGATTTGTTGGTCGTTTGGCTGCTGGAACAATTTTTATTTTTGTTGCATACCTAGTACGTGACTTTGCTGAGTCCAAGGAGTGTTCCTGAGCACCAAGATTCGTTCATGAGTCATTGTTTTTTTTGCAAATTTAGGATTTGCGTGAGCTGCAAGAAAAATTTTTTTGGTCATTTAGACACTCTAAGTACCCAGGAAAATGGATAGGTGAAGTCCACTTCTGCTATCTGGTGAGCAGTCAGCATTCCTAACTCCTGGCCATCCTTGCAGCAGCTGCTGGCTTACCTCTCTGGCATGCTTTGCTTCACCTTGCTCCAGGCTGGCATCCTCCTCACTCTCCTCTGCGGCTTAGGGCTAATCTAGGGTGGGTGTGTGGGCTCTCTTGATCTCTTAAAAGGCCAGCACACACCAGTAATTGTGTCCCCAGTCAATCCCTGTTGGTCGTACCCTATAGACACGTGTACTCAGTCTTCTTCAGGCACCTCAGCAATAAGGTTCGAGCAAACTAGACTACTGAAAGGTGTAACTGTTATCTGGCTTGTCCTGACATGTGTATTGACCATCAGCTTGCAACTGATCACATATCTTTCTGCTGATCCTGTCCATCCTTTTACTCGGGTCTGACCTTTGCTTTGTACATTACCTCCAAACTCTTGCTACTTGCGCTGACGACTTGTTTGTGTCTGTTTTCTGAACTGAGGTTGCCTGCACTGACTATCTGCTTCAACTTGAGCATTCTTGTGCCTGCTTCCAACTTATGTCTCTTGGCCTGCATGGCCAGCTGCCTCCAACACCAGGACCACCTCAAGAGGAAGTGACCCAGCAGTCTCCCTGCAGAAAATTCCACATCCCTGTACAGGGGTTCAAGGGTGAATGCCAGAGAATCGCCCTTAGAGGTGTTTCCTAAAATCAAACCATTTGGTAGCACAGGGATTCCAGGATTTGCCATATGTCTGTGTTGTAGTTTACCTTGTCGATATTCTGACATTCTCCCCAAATTTATCTACATATCGAAGACACGTACGACACGTTCTAGCTTGTTTATGCCAACAAAAACTTCTATACTAAATAAGAAAACTACATCTTTTAAAAAAATTTCTCTGCATCCTTAGGGTATATTGTTTCACATAAAGGTCTGCAGATGGACCTTGAAAAACTAGATACAGAGCTAGCCTCGTCCTGTCAGTATCCGATCTATATAGAGATTCTTCTATAATTTCCTGGCACCAGAGCATCTTAAGGACATTCCTACAGCAAGAAATGTGTTTCTGTTCCCATAAGAAAAACAATATGACAAAACTAGCCCTCTTGTATTTGTGTATCCCCATTTATGGTGGATATTTTTGGCTAAAGATTTCATTATTGCCTTATATTTTACATTTTCACATTCAGCCACTTCATTTTTTTCAGATTGCAGTGTACAATTTACTTTAAAATTCTGGAGAGCCAGAGATCCGTGGTCTCTTAGTTGTCAGCCTTTCATTAGGTGTCAATCTTTCCTACCAGTCTAACAGTCAAGTGGAGTGGGTCAATCGGATTTTGGAAAACGATATTCATCATTTTGTCTTGGTTCATTAAAAGGATTGTGTGAACCTTCTATTCTGGATGGAATTCTTGTACAACCTCCACTCTGGAGAATCAATAGGTTCTTTACCGATTTTCATTGTCTGTAGCTATCATCCTCAGGAACCACAACCAATGGTTGGTCTGAAGTTCCTGCCGCCAACTCTGCTCATGAGAAATTGCTTCAAGTTTGGCAACAGAACAAAACTGTCATCACCTGACTTCATCTTGTATGAAAAAGTTTGCTGACAAGAAATGAAGAGTTCCCGATCAATATTCTCCTAGAGATAGAGTCTGGTTATCTTCCAGAAATATCTGCATGAAGGTTGTTTCTGAGAAATTGGCTCCTCGGTTCTTCAGTCCCTATGAAGTACTGCAACAGGTCAACCTGTTAATGTACAAGCTTTGTCTGCCTTGTCTAATTGTTTCCACATCTCCCTACTTAATTCTCTGATCTTCAAGTCTTCTGTTACCATGTCTACACCTGCTACTGTTAGCTTTCAAGATGCATTTAAATTTAAGGATATTTCTGGACTGTAAGAGAGTGGGAAGGAAAATCTTTTACGTGTTGGATTGGAAGGGCTTCAGTTCTGAAAAGATAAGTTTTTGAAGCCTACAGAAAAAATCAAGGCTCCTACCTTTTTAAAGTTCCATCTCCATGCAGCTTCTAAAAAGAGGGGCATAAGGAGGGTACTATAACACTGATGGTGTGTTGCCAATGGCATCCTTTCCATTTAGCAGCGGTCCATGGGTTGGCTGTCTCAGCCTCTTAAAGGGTGACTGCATGCAGTATTATTTATTATTATTATTTTATTTATTATGCTTACTTGTATAGCACCATCATATTCCACAGTGCTTTTACAGACATTGTCAGTCACTGTCCCATTTAGGGTTCACAATCTATATTCCCTATCAGTATGTCTTTGGAGTGTGGGAGGAAACCCATGCAAACACAGGGAGAACATACAAACTCCTTGCAGATGTTGTCCTTGGCAGGATTTGAACCCAGGACTCCAACGCTGCAAGGCCACTGTGACACCCATGCAGTAATAATTCAGTCCTCGACCAATCCATGTTGGTCCTATCATTTATGAGTTTGCCCTGACCACCTGCTTGTGTCTGACTTCTCAACCAATGTCCTGACCACCTGCCTAAACTTGACCATTCATGTACTCTCCTAATACTTTTCACTTCTCATGACACACCAGTCTAGCTGCTACCAACACTGGGACCACCTCAGGATAAAGCAACGGGGCAGTCTCTACATGGCAAAATCCACATCTCTGTACAGGGTTTAATACCAGGGGCGACAGCTTGCCCTTAGAATTGACCCAAAGTGTGGTGTGTGTGGTGGCACAGTGGGTCCACAATCTGCTGACACCTGATACATCATGGATGTCTTTCATATGTAGCTTTCAGATATGCCTTTCCTTACGTTTCATCTTGGCTTACATGTCTTGATATGTATATCATGAGATGATTAGCTTTCCAAGACAATTTGTTTTGTGATATTTGTGTCACCAAATGATATATGCTATGTATGTCTATGTGTGACCATCTAGTGGCTGTGAGAAGATAAAACATGGGGCCCCGGGTCATGTAAACCAGCACCTCCCTCCTCTCCTGTTTTCACCACTAGTTATCTGTGAAAACAGGAGAGAAATGAGGAGGTGGATCAACTCAGGGCCAGGTGCTGATTCCAATCTCATAACCCAGGGTCAGCACCAGTATGGGACCCCTGGATTCACTGCCTAAAAGCCCTGGAGTAAGTAACTATTCAAAGACTCCCTGGAGAACCCCTTTAAGTTTGGTTTAGTAGAAGAGCAAGAGATCTGGGTGCTGTGGCAGTGATATGGATGCTAAAATATACCCTTGGTACAGCCATGTAGTTCTAAATGATACCTCAAAGTATTTTCTTTACTGCCATTGGGACCCCCTAAGATGCTACAGTGGAGAGTGAGTGCAGATGGACACCACACGGAGGGGACTTCATTTGCATTTTATTGTTCATGTCTGTTACTGTCATCGTATGATGGATTAGAGCAACGGACATCAATTAATGGTTGTGTAAACCTAACTTTAACGATAAGTGCTGTGGATCATAACTTACATATGATGAATTCTCTGGTTAGCTAATTTAAGAATATTCCTGAAGAATAGAAGAATAGTTTAGAAATTTTTTTCTGAACATCCCATGCTGTATGAAGCTTTTGTTCTTGTGGACATTGATCATGATTGATACTGTCATTCTGTTCCATATTAAATGTACGTTCTTAGACAATAGGTTATGTAACTACCAGACAATGAATGTACTCATCTCAAATCTAAGAATAGAAAAGTTTTCCTTGAGTTCCCGATTATTTCTATTAAGTATTGTAATTGTATAAAGGATACTATAGTGTGGTTTAATGTAATGTAATAAGCAATTTCTTGGTTGGATCAATATGCCTATCCATTGTGAAATGTCATGGCCAGAAATATTTTTGCAGGCTCTTATAACATTAAAGGCTATGTGAGCTTCCGAAGCCATTAAAGCCAATACTAATGAAGCCACTTTGAAAGTAGTCTTGGTTAAAAATTTCCTAATGTTTCGTGTCTGCAGCGCCGATGCTTCTCCATGGTAACAGACAGAGAAGATACCCTTACTTTTAGCTACAGTTCATTTGGTCACTTTGCAGGAAGTAGGGGACAGATAGAAGGGATAACTGTAGGATCAGACTATACAGGGTTTGTCTGTATAAGAACCGTAGGCAGAAAATGGTAGAAGATTTTTAATCAAGATTACATATATTTGCAAAGTTTCTTCTTCTGATGCACATAGCGACATACAAAAACTGCAATAAATACACAAAATCTTTGGCGGTAGACCCCAGATTTGACTCCTTAGTTATGACTTGACTCTTTAGACTTGATCCCTAATATTAAGATCCCAGACCAGACCTCTATATTATTGGACGCCTACTCTGAGATCCAATAATTTAGGGATTTAGAGGTATACTCAGAGCAGAAACTCTAATTAAAGGACCATAGATGAGATTCCTTAACAATAGATCTGCAAAATATTTACTGGTATCTCGGGACATCTTGCTCTTCCTTGCCCAGTGTCAGCATATTGTGTACTGGGCTAGACTCTGCAGGAAATTCTCTCGTCTTGGCCAGTGTCAGTAGGCAACAACTAGTGCTCACATTTTATTGAGTTAATAAAAAAAAAGGATTGAATTATACAACCCACTTTTGTATGATTCATAACCAGAAGGAATCTTTGCTGACTTGATCATGGAAAAGTCATTCCTTCAATTGCCACTGTGTAGTCTGTAAGGGTTAGATTGCTAGGACCTCCGCCAATCTTGATAATGCCCTTTGTCCTCTTTAAAGTTTTTCTCTGAACTGCAGTTCCCCTGGCCATAGACATTACTACAAACCGTGCAAGGAACTACAGAAGAGCTTTATCCAAGATACATAACATATCTTATCTGTAGGCATGCTGGGTGACCTGTGCGGAGAAGGTCTCCTTACCCAATTGTCAGTGGTGCCTGTGTTATCTGCCTCCATCCAGCACATCTTTATTCAAGATAACCATCTTAATGTTACAGTACCAGGATTTGCTGATGCGGCCGTGGTCATATTATTATAAAGATTTGTTTCCTGATAATATTTCAGCCTCTGCTTTTTCTGTAAATTTGCATTTTAATTTATGTAAGTTCTGGAATAAAAAATGAGCACAACAAGGTGTCAGCTCTCTGTCCCACAGCTAGTGAAATTATTTGCATTCTGAATAATACTGTCACCTACAAATCTATCTCTACTATATTATTAAATCAAATTATTTTACTCACACGCTAAAGAAACGGCATGAATTGTACAATGATATCACATGCAATGTAATTGTCCAATGGGGAGGAAAAGCGTCTTCAGACAGCAACAATTCTAAGATTATTTAACTAGCAGCTACTGTAGTATCCCCCTTACATTCATAGGCAGACTTTGTATGTCGTTTTTTGAGCCACCTGAAGCAAGAACTTTTTGTAACACTTATACTTTAGTAAAGTTTTATCATACTTTCTCCAAGACTTCAATACTGATAGGCAGGGTTGCAATGTATAGTTGGTAGGGGTCTGACCTCAGGACCACAAACAGTACAATGAACTAAGGCACTTTGTCTTGATCATATATGGGGATACATCTGGAACTACAGCTTGTTATATAGAAATAAATATAGTAATGGGCTGCTTTGCCTGACTGAGACTAAAGCCTCACGTTGCGCAAACGCAGCATTTTTTGTTGCAAATTTTGCTGCATTTTTTGAGCCAAAGTCAGGAGTGGCTTTAACAGAAGGGAAACGTCTAAGATCTTCCTTTATATTTT
Source organism: Leptodactylus fallax (assembly GCA_947044405.1). Classification (NCBI taxonomy): domain Eukaryota; kingdom Metazoa; phylum Chordata; class Amphibia; order Anura; family Leptodactylidae; genus Leptodactylus; species Leptodactylus fallax. The sequence continues at coordinate 587,272 of CAMRHE010000623.1, forward strand.
TCATTCCTTTTCAAGCCACTCTTGACTTTGGCTCAAAAAACCGCAGCAAAACCTGCAACATGGGTCCTTAGTCTAAAGGGGTTTTCTGGTCCAAAATGGGCCTTTCATACTGATGACTTGTCCACAAGATAGGTCATCAGTATGTGACCTGTGGGTGTCTGACACCTGAAGCAGCCTCCAGGTGCAGTGAACATGCAGTCTTCTCCTGTGCAAGTAATAAGAGCAGAGCTGCAATTCCCTGGAACCTTGTATACAGGATATGGGGCTCCAGCTCTGAACCTAGTACTTGAATAGGAGCAGTCTGCACACGCTCCCCATCTACTACAGCAGCTTCCAGCACCCAGAGGCTGTAAAAACAGCTGATCTGAGCAAGGTTCAGGTTGTCAAACCCTCACAGATCACACACAGGTGACCTATCCTGTGGATACATCAGTATGAAAATTCCATTTGCGGCCAGAAAACCCCAAATGGTTCAATTTCTATTTAACAAAACCGAGCAAATGCCGATTAGTCTCAGATGAATTAAAATGGCCATCACCATATGTATTGTGCAGAAAAAATACAGAAGAAATACTGTCTTGTGAGTCAGTGTGATGTTCTAGCACCCCCTGTCAGCCAATAGACATAGTAAGTTGACACCATACAATACAGGACATCTTACAGTACTCAGCCAGACATGTCCTGCGGCCTGTTCTATCACTTTCCACTATACTACACTGTTCCTGCCAAACTGTTGGCATAAAAAAAAAAAATTGTAATTTTTATTGAGTTTCAAAACAAGGTCTAAACAGGTACAAGAAACAAAAAGAAGTCAAATAATGAGTCCAATGCAGAGAGGTAATAAGTGCAAAAACATTTGGACTGATATAGAGGGAGAAACAAAAGACAGACAAAAAGGGGAAGAAGGAACCCATCAGAGACCTCGTAAGGTGCAATATATGTCCCAAGTACACCAGATGGAGTCAAAGGTCTTCACCATATTGTTCAGAGTGTCTGTCAAATACTCTAGGCTACGCACATCCTTCAACCGGGCAAAGAGGTCTGTAGCAGCAGGGGATTAGATTGTTTCTAATATAAAGCTATAAGAGTCTTATCAGCTGTGCATAGGTAAAGGAACAGTTTAGAGGACTTCTGGCCCAACAGTTTAGGGGGCACATTTAGCAAGTACAGTGCTGGCCAAAAGTATTGGCACCCCTGCAATTCTGTCAGAAAATACTCAATTTCTTCCATAAAATGATTGCAATCACAAATGCTTTGGTAATAATATCTTCATTTATTTTGCTTGCAATGAAAAAACACAAAAGAGAATGAAAAAAAGGTCAAATCATTGATCATTTTACACAAAACTCCAAAAATGGGCCTGACAAAAGTATTGGCACCCTCAGCCTAATACTTGGTAGCACAACCTTTAGACAAAATAACTGCGAACAACCGCTTCCGGTAACCATCAATGAGTTTCTTACAATGCTCTGCTGGAATTTTAGACCATTCTTCTTTGGCAAATTTCTCCAGGTCCCTGAGATTTGAAGGGTGCCTTCTCCAAACTGCCATTTTGAGATCTCTCCACAGGTGTTCTGTGGGATTCAGGTCTGGACTCATTGCTGGCCACTTTAGAAGTCTCCAGTGCTTTCTCTCAAACCATTTTCTAGTGCTTTTTGAAGTGTGTTTTGGGTCATTGTCCTGCTGGAAGACCCATGACCTCTGAGGGAGACCCAGCTTTCTCACACTGGGCTCTACATTATGCTGCAAAATTTGTTGGTAGTCTTCAGACTTCATAATGCCATGCACACGGTCAAGCAGTCCAGTGCCACAGGCAGCAAAGCAACCCCAAAACATCAGGGAACCTCCGCCATGTTTGACTGTAGGGACCGTGTTCTTTTCTTTGAAGGCCTTTTTTTTTCCCCTGTAAACTCTATGTTGATGCCTTTTCCCAAAAAGCTCTACTTTTGTCTCATCTGACCAGAGAACATTCTTCCAAAAAGTTTTTGGCTTTCTCAGGTAAGTTTTGGCAAACTCCAGCCTGGCTTTTTTATGTCTCTGGGTCAGAAGTGGGGTCTTCCTGGGTATCCTACCATAGAGTCCCTTTTCATTCAGACGCCGACGGATAGTACGGGTTGACACTGTTGTACAGTCGGACTGCAGGGCAGCTAGAACTTGTTTGGATGTTAGTCGAGGTTCTTTAGCCACCATCCGCACAATCTTTCGTTGAAATCTCTCGGCAATTTTTCTTTTCCGTCCACATCTAGGGAGGTTAGCCACAGTGCCATGGGCTTTAAACTTCTTGATGACACTGCGCACGGTAGACACAGGAACATTCAGGTCTTTGGAGATGGACTTGTAGCCTTGAGATTGCTCATGCTTCCTCACAATTTTGCTTCTCAAGTCCTCAGACAGTTCTTTGGTCTTCTTTCTTTTCTCCATGCTCAATGTGGTTCACACAAGGACACAGGACAGAGATTGAGTCAACTTTAATCCATTTCAACTGGCTGCAAGTGTGATTTAGTTATTGCCACCACCTGTTATGTGCCACAGGTAAGTAACAGGTGCTGTTAATTACACAAATTAGAGAAGCATCACATGATTTTTCAAAGGGTGCCAATACTTTTGTCCACCCCCTTTTTTATGTTTGGTGTGGAATTATATCCAATTTGGCTTTTTGACAATTCTTTTTGTGGTTTTCCATTGACGACAAATTAAATGAAGATATTATTACCAAAGCATTTGTGATTGCAATCATTTTCTGGAAGAAATTGAGTATTATCTGACAGAATTGCAAGGGTGTCAATACTTTTGGCCAGCACTGTACATAAGTGGCACTTACAAGTCATCAAAACAGGCAAATTTTTCTATGAAACCATTGCCTGTTGCAATAGAACTGCCATGTGTGACTAAAAAAACAAAGGGTAATTTTTGGAGCGTTTTAAATGTTAAAATGTGTAAAAGCGAGTGTCAGTGCAGTGTATGGTTAAACTGGGAGTTTGTAGTCACTGCTTACCATCCATTTTTCCAAAGACATACATGTCACTTCACTTTGGCATAACTTCAGCTATATTTGCCTCAGAGAGCTATAAATTGGACAGATAGGTTCCTAGGAGCCCTGATAGTGTTATACACTATGTTTTATAGATAGGTTCCTAGGAGCCCTAAGAGTGTTCTACGCTAGGTTTTATAGATAGGTTCCTAGGAGCCCTGACAGTGTTATACATTATGTTTTATAGATAGGTTCCTAGGAGCCCTGACAGTATTATACACTATGTTTTATAGATAGGTTCCTAGGAGCCCTGACAGTGTTATACAATATGTTTTATAGATAGGTTCCTAGGAGCCCTGACAGTATTATACACTATGTTTTATAGATAGGTTCCTAGGAGCCCTAAGAGTGTTCTATGCTAGGTTTTATAGATAGGTTCCTAGGAGCCCTGACAGTGTTATACATTATGTTTTATAGATAGGTTCCTAGGAGCCCTGACAGTGTTATACATTATGTTTTATAGATAGGTTCCTAGGAGCCCTGACAGTGTTCTACACTATGTTTTATAGATAGGTTCCTAGGAACCCTGTCAGTCTTCTACATTATGTTTTATAGATAGGTTCCTAGGAGCCCTGACAGTATTATACACTATGTTTTATAGATAGGTTCCTAGGAGCCCTGACAGTGTTATACACTATGTTTTATAGATTGGTTCCTAGGAGCCCTGACAGTGTTCTACACTATGTTTTATAGATAGGTTCCTAAGAGCCCTGACAGTGTTCTACACTATGTTTTATAGATAGGTTCCTAGGAGCCCTGACAGTGTTATACACTATGTTTTAAGCCAATTTAAGTTGTGGTTTATACCAATCTTGTTCGACCCAAAACAAATCAGGGACCTGAGCCACCTGAACCCTAACAACTAAATGAATCTTGAATGGTTCGCCCATTTCTATTTGCCACCCACAAATTGTTATTATACTCTGAGGTCTCTTCAGTGGAGTGGAGGCCCAGGGGAGGTGTGAACAAAATAAAAAACACTTATAGTCACCTTTCCTCACCTCTCCTGCGTGTCTGGTCTTCTTTTCCAGTGCCCAGTTTTCACCCATAGCCTCTCCTGTCACCCACACCACATGGGCCCCCGGGGGCCCCCCGGGGGGGGGGGTGGGGGGCAGTGTCATGACCACTGAAGCGTAATAAACATAAAAAGTCTGAATTCCCTACCCCTTCCCCCCTGTATTTTCAATAGTTCACTGTTTCAGTAGCTATTTGTGCACCCAATGATCTGAAGAACTTATTTTGTACAGGGGGCCATGCAGTTCTACGCAGCTTTACAGACAGTATTGTAAATAGGTTTCTCGGAGCATAAAATTCAATCACCCCTTACAGGTATATAGATCTACTTGTATTACAATTAGGTATAACTGGAAGAGAAGATAAAGCTGCCCATCCATGTTCATTAACTTTTATCATTGCATACAACAATAGAGGGAGGATGAGAGCTGTGCTCAGAGTCTGGAGTCTGTTGACATTCAGACTTGATAATATAGCATGGTTTCCACTTAATAAAATAGAAAAAGGCCAACATTAGCATTTTATTACACACAACATCGCTTCCCTTTTACTGAAGTTTACATAAATTATATACAGAAGCAAAGCATTAGAGGAGGCCGACAAGTGGCATAATAATACAGTCTATAATCTTCTAACAGACGAAGAGGACTAAGGAAAAACTTGCAGATTTCGTGAGAAATTGGAATCCTTAGCTAAATTGGCGATCATGAACATGTTCATGTCTGGGGTCAGTGGGTAAGTGGGAAAACTGCACAGATGGCACATGATATTTTTGTGCCACCCATGCCTCCATGGACCCACTGATTTCCTGTAGTGAGCCTGGGTGGCAAAATGGACAGGAATAGGACTTTCACTGGCAGGCTCATGGCTAATGGCTCATTTCTCCAATGAGCTCATTTGCATATTGACAAAACAGTGATTATCTTGGCAATGGAGGTGCTGATTCACAAGGGAAAACACCATGTGATTCAGTTGACCCTAACCTATCTACGGTTCTGAGTTGATATACTGGGATTCTGGTGTCAGACTCAAACAAGTCCAGCTCTATACACCAATAAATAGTCACTGCTCCACTGATTCTGGCACAGTTGGAATTTTTTCTCTAGCCCCCACCGTTCCTGAGCAATCAATGCTGTTAGTTTTGGTGTCTGATATACTATTTAGGCTCTGTACTGTCAGGAGGGCGGTGTCAGGCAGGAGCAGACAAGGGGTGTGATTCTGAGCTCTGACACTGGCTGCCTCTGATTGGAGCTCTGAATCACACCCCCTGCCTGACACCGCCCTTCTGACATTACAGAGCTTAAATAGCACATCAGGCAACAAAACTAACTGTGCTTGTTGCTCGGGAACAGACAACCATTCGCCACACAAGCTGCTGGATAGTTTGTTGGTAAACCCTGAAGCTATTTATCACCCCTGTGGTCGTGATTAGGCCATGTGCATTCATCCACAATGTGTGGTCTTACCCTAGAGCTGCCCATTCACTGTATCAATTATGTATTAGAAATGTCCTAATCAGATGCTTGGGAAACATGGATCGGACATGTAGCGTATTGCAGGGTATTGTACGAGCAATCAGACTACCCTAGAGTTTAAGGTTGTTAGGGGGGGTCTGAAAGAAAAAGAAAAAAAAGTTTTTAAAACTATAAAAAAAAAAACACAAAAAATGCAAAAATTCAAATTACCCCCCTTTCCCTAGATCACATATACTGTAAAAATAAATAAACAAAAGTAAACATAAACACTTTAGGGATCCCTGTGCTCAAAAATGCCCGAACTATTAAAATATAAAAATATTTATCCCATCCAGTGAACGGCGTAATGGGGAAAAAAAAATCTAAATAGCCAAATGATGATTTTTTTTCAACACTTTGCCTCATAAACAAGTGAATAAAAAGTGATCAAAACATGAGATCTCTCCCCAAATGGTATCAACAAAAACTACATCTTGTTCCCCTTATATGAAATATGAAAAAGTTTCAGGTGTCAGAACATGACGACACAAAAATGTTTTTTTATTTTTAAAGTTTTGAATCAAAACATTACAAAAATGCTATATAATTTTGGTATCGCCGTGATCATACCAATCCACAGAATACAGGTAACATGTCATTTTTACCACATAGAGAATACTGTAAAAATTAAACTCATAAGAAATTGGCACAAATGCGGGTTTTTTTTTTCACCAGCTTCCCAGTACATTGTACAGGATAATGAATCATGCCATTATAAAGTACAATATGTCCATCAAACAGTAAAGCATCACGTGACTGTTACCCGAAAAAAAAAAAAAAAATATATGGCTCTTGGAAGGTGGGGAGGAAAAAAACAGATACGCAAAAACGAAAATTGGCTCAGTCTTTAAAGGGGTTATCCAGATTTTTTTAGGATAGGCCATTAAAATTAGGTTGACAGTGGGTCTAACTGTTAGGCACCCCCAACAATCAGATATTTGAAGGTGTCACAGTGCTCTTTCATTGTTCACATTGCTCAATACACCTTCCCATGCACTTGAATAGGGTCCTCAGCCTTGCACTTAGCCTAAAGCATGAAAATGTATGAGAGTAGGCATGCCTATTTCCACACCTAGACTTTGTATCTAGTTCTAGTTAATGTACAGACTTTCCAATGTGAGCTGGGCATATGCGGTCACATTACCCTGTGTTATCTATCTGCTGGAATGTAAGGGTATTAAGACTGGTCTAGAAGCCGAATGCCACAGATTTTGTGTGAATGTTGAAGAAAGCTGCGGGTAGACACTGGACTTTATCATAAAGGGATAGTATGGTGATTTTTTTTTGACTCATTATATTGTCTGAAAGATGATAGTAATAATAATAATTGTCTACTCACAAGGTCTTTCCTTATCCTGCTTTAGTCTTCTTCAATAAGTCTTCTAGCAGAGATTTCTCGAAGTTCATCAAAGTTCTTCTGTTCTTCTGCCCTAGCTCTCCTGTGAAAATGACTCCTTGCTGTTCCTCTACCTCTCACCTAATCTGCTCCCTATATGCCCTCTCTCTCTCATGGTCGGATCACCAAGCCCCCATTTTGATCCCCTGTGTTATAGGTAGTAGTAACTTCATCCTCACAGTGTAAGGTCTTGGAAGATTAAATTTAAATTATTAAAGGGGTTGTCCGGGATAAAATTATATTTCTACACTAAACTAAACACCCTCCCCCGCCTACTTTCTATTTTACTTACTTTACAAAAAATCTATATTTACCTAGATTGCAGGGGCACAGTTTCAGATTTTCCAGGGACATTCCGTTCACCTATACTAATCCCCCAATCCACCCCATCATACTTACTTGTCTTCCTGGCTAATAGTGGGTGGGCTAGCTAGGGTCACGGGGAGGGGGTGTGAGGGAGTGAGAGGAGGAGGTAGTGTGAGTCAGCACTGAGTGAAGTGCAAGGCATCATGGGGGTTGAAGGAAAACAGAACAGGAAGCTACCCATGTAAACAAATGCAGAAGATGCCAAGAGCTCTCAGAGAAACCCATAAATCACTCAAAACTAGAGGTATTTGGTTTCACAACCTATTAATAGCACTAACAGACCTTTTTTGAAATTGTTTTTGCCCCGAAAACCCCTTTAACTCTGCAGTGTCTTGCAGAAACAGGAAATACTTAGACTTATGAGTGGGCACCACAAACAAACTTGCAAAAAAAAGGAGGACAGGGTGCAGCCACTGCAAAAATGCACATATATAACCCCAAAAAATGAGAAATTGCAACAAAAGGCGCACACCTCATAAATGAAATGACTAAATGAAATAGCATACAAAAAAGAACTCTAAAAACATTTGGCACCACATCAATACTGGGTCCAAGTAAAATAAGGGTGACCCACCAGACAGGGCAGAAGTCATAATAAGATCCAGAAGACACAAGAACATAATATTAACCCCTTAACGACATTGGATGTGCTATTACGTCCTGCGCGTTTGGTACTTCGTGCAACAGGGCGTAATACTACGCCCTAGGGCGGCCGCCCACTCAAATAGTGACAGCTAACACGCTACTCCATAACGCCCAGTCGGAACTGAGTTCCAATCGAAGGTTTTAACCCCTTGGATGCCACGGTCAAACATGACCGCAGCATCCAAGGGGTTCCGCCATGTTGCTGCTCCCCTCGGCACCCCCTGCGGCGAGATCGGGGGGTACCGGTATCTATAATCTGCAACCCGGGGTCTGCCCAGTGACCCCAGGCTGCCTGGAGCCCCCACTACCTGGTTGATCCTGCTGAGATCTCCGGAAGTTAGGTTATGCGTCTCCATAGCGCTGACTTCCTGTATAAACTGCAAGACACTTGTATGCTCGTGTCTTGCAGTCTATAGTACTGAGCCAGGAATCAAAGCATCTCTGGCTCAGGTGTCCTAATGGGACACATGAAAAAGTAAAAAAAAGTGAAAAAAAATAAAATAAAGTGTATGAAAAAAAATTAATAAAAGAATAAAGCCCCAAAAATTCCCTTTTCCTAAATAAAATGAATTATATAAAAAAAACCTAAAAATTAATAAAAACAATGCATATTTGGTATCGCTGCATCTGTAACAACCTGTACAATAAAACTGAAATAATATTTAACGTACATGGTGAACGTCGGGAAAAAAAAAGCGCAAAAAAAAACGCCAAAAGTAATGATTTTTCACCATCTCACCTTACAAAATATGCCATAAAAAGTGATCAAAAAGTCATATGTACCCCAAAACAGTACCAATAAAAAGCACAGATTGTCCCGCAAAAAATAAGCCCTCAACCAACTCTGTAAACTGCAAAATAAAAATGTTACGCATCTCAGAAGATGGCGATGCAAAAACAATTAATTTAGGTCCCCAAATGGGTTTTTGTTCTGCAAAACTAGTATCGCATACAAAAACAATATAAATTAGGTATCGCCGTAATCTTACCGACCCTTAGAATAAAGGTAACATGTTACTTATGCTTTATGCTGCATAGTGAAAAATTTAAAAGGTAAAACGCAGTGCCAGAATTGATGGGGGGTTTTTTAATCCACCAAGAAAGAGTTAATAAAATTTATTCAATAAGTTATAGGCGCCCAAAGATGATGTCATTACAAAATACATCTCACCCCGCAAACAACTGTATTGCCAAATGAAACAGATTCTTTGGATTCCGTGTAATAGAATAAAGTTATAGAATAAAACACTAGACTATCCCCAAATGGCTTAACATTTTATTAAGAAGAGTATAAGAAGATAGCAAAAGGTAAGAAGATATCAAAAGGTAACATTTCACTAAGAAGAGTATAAGAAGGTCTTACAACAAGGAAAAGTATAACAGATATTAGACAGTATAATCAAACCTTGCAATACAGCAGGTATTTGCAAGGTACAATCAAATATCAAAGTTGATTAAACTGTGATATTATCCAAGCCTGCAATACAGCAGGTATTGCAGGGTACAATCAAATATCAAAGTCGATTAAACTGTGATATTATCCAAGCCTGCAATACAGCAGGTATTGCAGGGTACAATCAAATATCAAAGTCAATTAAACTGTGATATTATCCAAGCCTGCAATACAGCAGGTATTGCAGGGTACAATCAAAAATCAAAGTTGATTAAACTGTGATATTATCTAAGCTTACAATATAGAAGGTATAGCACGGTAATCAAATCAAATACTTACAACACGGCTAAGCTTAGTTCTGATAAGGGTATCTGTAGGAAGCATCACTCAGCCAATGTGCCAGCATGCAGCATCAGCAGGCGTCGCCAATGATCTGCCATCAAGAAAATGCAACACTAATGCTGAGGGAATGTCTTCCAAACTTATACCCTTTGTGTGTGTCATAAAGTGGGCGTCTACAGAAGTGATACACCTCTGTAAGGCCTCACTTATCTCCAAGATCATATTCATGTGAAAGGGGCCAGTTTTCACTAGAATATGTCTTGTGACATATACCTTTTAAACAGAGTTGCTCTTTTCATCTAATCAGTATGGATATACAAATATAACCTGTTGATCTGGTTGGTATAGATATGTCCTTAACCAGAGTATATAGACATTACTTTATACCGGGTTCAAATTAAGGTTACTTATGGCCTGGCTATCCTAAACATTTTGTCATAAGCAGCCATTTTGTCAAGGGCTGCTATTTTGCAATACAACAACAAGCCCTCATATGGCTACATCACCAGAGAAATAAAGAAAATTTAGCTTGTACAATGTGAAGACAAAAACCCCAAAAATCGACAAATCATTAGAACACAACTGGCTGCAGCAGGAAGGGAATGTATAAGCTGTGCGAGCGTATATCAGGGGATACCCCAGATGTAGAGCTTATGAGGGAAAATAAACCAGAAGTGACCCCCCTCCCAATCATAGGAACTACTGGGGAAATAGTAGGGAATTTGGTATTCCCAATGCACTCCGCACAGCTTACATATTCACTCTTCACCATCCGCTGTGCAGTCACGTCTGGAATACTAATGCCCACTACACCCCTTGATAAATTCTTTGAGGGGTGCAGTTTTCAAAATGGGGTCACTCCTTTGGGGAATCCACTGCTATGGTACCTTATAGGCTCTGCAAACATGACATGGCACCCAGATCCCAAACATCTGAATCTGCACTCCTAAAGCCACATAGCGCTCCTTCCCTTCTGCCCCCTGCTGTGTGCCCAAACTGCAGTTTATGCCCACATGTATGACACTGGTGTACCCAGTATAATGTAGTTAAGGTCATATGTGGCTATAAACTGCTGTATGGACACAGCTGGGCACAGAATGGAAGGAGCGCTATTTGGTTTTTGGAGCACAGGCTTGGACGGTTTGGTTTTTTGGACGCCATGCAGAGCTGAAACGCCAGTAAAGTGGAATCTCCTGACATGTGACCCCATTTTGGAAACTACACTCCTGAAGGAATTTATCCAGGGGTACAGTGAGCATTTTTAACCCCCAAGTGTTGCTATAATTTATTATCCATAAATGAATATGCAGCTGATTGTGAAAGGTAAAAATTACAATTTTTCCAGGAATACGTCATTTTAGTGTGTAATATGTTGTACCCGGCTTGTATCAGAGATGAATGCTCCAAAAGCTGTTGTGCCCGGGGTCCCTGCTTAACAGTTTTTGGAGTGTGTGTCTCTGCAGACATAAGCTGGGCACAACATATTGGGCACTGAATTGGCGTATCTCTGGAAAAATGTTATTTTTATCTTTTCATTATCATCTGCGCATTCATTTCTGGAAATTAAAAGAATGCAACACTTAAGGGTTAAAAATGCTCGCTACACCACTTGATAAATCCCTTGAAGGGTGTAGTTTCCAAAATGGGATCACAAGTCTGCGGATTCCACTTTACTGGCAATTCTTGGGCTCTGCAAAAGTGACATGGTGTCCAAAAACCAAACTGTGCTCTAGAAACCAAAATAGCGCTCCTTCCCTTCTGTGCCCAGCTGTTCCCAAACAGCAGTTTATACCCACATATGGCATTAAGTATGTTATCCTGGGTACACCAGTGTCATACATGAGGGCATAAATTGCCATTTGGGCACACAGCAGGGCGCAGATGTGAAGGAGCGCTATGTACTTTTGGAGCGCAGATTTAGATTGTTGGTTTTTGGACCTCGTGTCACATTTGCGGAGACCCTAAAATTGTCCCTACAAAATGGGGTCACTTCTTGGGGAGTTCCAGTTTACTGGCACCTCCAGGACTCTGCAAAAACAACATGGTGTCCAGAAAGTCCCTCTAAATCTGTACTCCAAAAGCTAAAAAACACAGTGCTCCTTCCCTTCTGAGCCCTGCTGTATGCCCAAGCAGCAGTTTACACCCACATATATAATTTTTTTCCCCCGGGATAGCCCAGTTAATAGTTTTAGGATTGCATGTCTCTGATGCCACAAAGTGGCCGCAACGTATTCTAAAATTGGATATTTCTTCAAAAACTTCAATTTTCACTTTGTACATTAATTTTTGGGAAGCATTTTTAGGCTCAAAATGATAATACAGTCATATGAAAAAGTTTGGGCACCCCTATTAATCTTAATCATTTTTAGTTCTAAATATTTGGGTGTTTGCAACAGCCATTTCAATTTGATATATCTAATAACTGATGGACACAGTAATATTTCAGGATTGAAATGAGGTTTATTGTACTAACAGAAAATGTGCAATATGCATTAAGCCAAAATTTGACTGGTGCAAAAGTATGGGCACCTCAACAGAAAAGTGACATTAATATTTAGTAGATCCTCCTTTTGCAAAAATAACAGCCTCTAGTCGCTTCCTGTAGCTTTTAATCAGTTCCTGGATCCTGGATGAAGGTATTTTTGACCATTCCTCTTTACAAAACAATTCCAGTTCAGTTAAGTTTGATGGTCGCCGAGCATGGACAGCCCGCTTCAAATTATCCCACAGATGTTCAATGATATTCAGGTCTGGGGACTGGGATGGCCATTCCAGAACATTGTAATTGTTCCTCTGCATGAATGCCTGAGTAGATTTGGAGCTGTGTTTTGGATCATTGTCTTGCTGAAATATCCATCCCCGGCGTAACTTCAAATTCGTCACTGATTCTTGTACATTATTCTCAAGAATCTGCTGATACTGAGTTGAATCCATGCGACCCTCAACTTTAACAAGATTCCCGGTGCCGGCATTGGCCACACAGCCCCAAAGCATGATGGAACCTCCACCAAATTTTACAGTGGGTAGC